>WPIO01000036.1:920000-1627500 GCA_009760855.2 Cristatella mucedo | reverse complement strand
GCGAGCGACGCTCGCTGGCGCGCAGAACGACGTCCTTCCACCATCCGCCGCTTCCCTCGGCGTGCGACGGCTGTCGGGGCGTTCTGGGCGCCATTTTGAGGCGAGAGGACGCGACCGGTCTCCGCCGGCCGTCGTCGCGAAATGGCGCTGCCTGACTCGCCGCGCTCCCTCGCTCGCGGATGCAAACACTTTGGACGCTGCTTTTTCGCCGCCGCCGCCGCCGCCGCCGCCGCCGCCGCCGCCGCCACGGCGGTCGGCCAGCAGCGTTTAAGGGAGTCGGAAAAGTCGCGCGAAAAGGAGCCATGTTAGCGCCGCCTCCCGGTGGGGGGGCGGCGGCGGCGGCGTGCAAGCTTTATTCGGTAACGAGCAGACTGCTCCCGCTGCTGACGAGCTTCGAGCGCTCTCCAGGCACGTCGCGAGCGCGCGCTCGCGCGGTCGCCCTTATTTGGCGAGCGCGTTAAAGAAACGATGGGCCGCGAGAGCCGTCGCTGAGCAAACACGGCGAGGCCAGCGGCGGCCGGAGGCCGGAGGCGGAGAGCGTCGCGAATGTTAGCGCTCTGGCGCGTTTGCCTTATCAATAAGCGCGCGGCGCGCGGACGCACGCAGACCCTCGCCGCCCATCGTCGGACGAGGATCTGCCGGCGCGAGTGCTCGGCGGCGGCGGCGCGCGGCTCGTTAGCGCGCGCGCCGCCGCCGCTAGCCTGTTTTTTAACGAGCCGTCCCGATGCGTCTCGGAGCGGCGGCGGCGGCCAGCCGGCAGAGCGGCGGACGGAGCCGAAAGACGGCTCGCCCGCCTCGCCGCCGCTCGGCGTTGCCAGAAGCCGCCCATTCCTGCGGCGGCGGCGGCGGGTTGATTCTGCTGCACGTGTTCCTTTCTCGCCAATCGACAGAAGCTCAGGGCAAAGTGGAGACAGCGGGCGCGGCCGAGAGCGAGCGCGGCGTCGCCATAGAGCGTCCCGTCGTCTTATGCGGCGTTGCGCTCGACTAGGGATTTTCGCTAGATTTTTCCGCGCCCTCGCGCACAGCTGTTCGACGTGCACGAACGCCACTCGCTCGCCGCTTCTTCTGAGGCGTAGCGCAACGTACTATGTCTCCGTCTGAAACTGCTCAGTCACGTGCTTTCGGAGGCGCGGACTCGTGCAGACGGCGCGCAGGGCCGGCGCTTCCACTAGGCGAACAAGGCAATCGCCTAGGGCGCTGGGCTAAGTGGGGCACCAGACAAAAAACTGGAACACTAAAAGTTAGCCATCTTTTGGTGAGGTGTTAATAAGTAGACAACCAATTACCGTATTTAATAATTAATTTATTTATAATTTAATAATTCCGTAGTTAATAAGTAGACAACAATTTCCGTATTCACATTTTTTTGGCAGCTTATTGAACGAACGTCATAGAAAGCCGCTACGACGAACGATACGAGCAGTGCAGGAGCGGAGGCGCGGTGGCGACGCGATCTGTTTTCAGCGAAGGGACGATTTTGTGGGCAGATCCGCGACCTCGTTCCTTTGGCATCGGTCTTCGGGGAAAACGGCTGCAACAGGCAGTGAAAGGACTGGGCCGTGCAGTTGAAGCCGGCGGCAGTGCAGCTGGATTTGGCCACAGTACTCAAACCTCTCGAATGGGGCACCTAGCGACTAAGGAATGGCTGGCGGGAAATGTAGTTGTCTTGTAGAGCCCCGCGGATTCGTGTATCTAGGGTGCTCAAACCAACTGTAAAATCCTCAGATGGCTTCCTATCCCCAAGGGCTGGTAGAAAATCCACTTCGATGCTAGAGAGTACATTCCTCCAATGCTAGAGAGTCCATTCCTCCAATGCTGGAGAGTCCATTCCTCCAATACTAGAGAGTCCATTCCTAGCTTCAAAAGCGAGTCAAGCATCAAAGGCCTCTATGTGCTGTAGTCCTCAAAGGCGCAAGGGAAACCGTGGAATCAAAGGCCTCAAGTTTCTGCGGTCCTCAAAGGCATGACCTTTAGTGTGAACTATCCAGGCTCAAGTCAGGCTAGCTTCAAAGGGGAGTTGAGAGATTCGAAGACCTTTTTTTGAATAGTATCTAACTCGGGCCCACTTGAACGTGCCCGCAGAAGGATCCGCGTCAGTCCTGAGGTCCTGCGGTGCATGCATGCACGAGCCGCGCGACTCCATTCGCTTCAAGTTGAACCGTAGTTGCATTGCAGTGTTCACTGCCACGTTGGCCCTCTGATAATGTTGGAAGCATTACTGCATTTCTAGTGCAAAAGAGACCACGGCAGATTTATGCCCGTGACTTTCCAAATCATGCACACAGCAGGAGATTTTTTATCAGCTCCATTACAAAAGAAGGCTTGCAAGTTGAGAGGTGCACCGCCTGCGGTTTATATAATCCATACCAAAAGATGTGGCATTCTTCTTCAGCTGTAATCTATTCAGCAAGTTGGCTAGTATCTCGTCTATGTAAGAGAGTGGCTGCAACGATTCGAAAAATCGGTCTGCAATTTTGTACTCACATGAAAAAAGTCCATCACACCTAGAAAGTTATCAAGCATGGAGGGACTTGGATGTGCGGCTATCAGAAGGCAGGACAATAGATGAAACTATTGAACAGCCAAGTAAGCAACAAGAGGAATGTCGGAAAGAAGGTCTTACAGTGGCATTAGCAAAGATACTTGGAACTCAAAATGTAGAATTCCATGGATCAAATGAAAAGCTGTTATCACCCGGGAATAAAAACTTCGTCAAATTCGGTGATTTGTGGCCCTCTTTGATCCTCTGATAATGGAACGCCTGCGGATGGTTACTGACAAAGAAACTTGCCTACATTGCTTCAGCAAAGACATTCAGGATAAATTGATACGAACTTTAGCTTCTACAATTAAACATCAGATTACAGAAGCAGCCAAGGCCGCTAAATGTTATTCAGTTATCCTTGACCATACCCCAGAAGTCACTGAGAAGGCCGTGATTATCAGACTCTCAGTGGCACTCAGAATTCTATTCACCTAGCCAATTTCAGTGGCCAGTGGAGGAAGCAGTTTTTAAAAATTAAAAAAAAATAAATAATCTTTTATTAACAATGTGCTCAGAAAGACTGATTGGCTTGGCAACAATTTCTAATGAATCCGATTTGGCATCTTCTCTCGACATTAAAGGAAATTAATTAAGGGAATGGCCTACGAGTTTGCCAAGAAAAAAGCCAGGAAAGCCAAGTCTTGAAGATTAATTTTAACATTTTGGGTACTACTGCATCCACACATGTTACTTGTGTATGCTTGAGGGTTTTTAAGACAATAAATTCGTTATACCTTACAATTTGCGTTTCACTTCATGATGGGCGGCTGGGGGAGGGCGTGAATAGAAAGGGGGTGAAGATATCCGATCTGGCGTACAGCAGCAAAACGTCTTGCATCCGCGCTGTCAACATGCGACTCGCTGTCAATATGTGAGAGCCGCGAAGACTGTGTGGCCGCTACGCAAGAGAATTATCTTTAGCGCTCTAAAAGCCTTGGCGGCTTTATGTGCGACTGCAGCAGCTCACAGGCTTCATCTGAAGTCTGTGAGCTACTGCAGTCGCACATAAAGCCGCCAAGGCTTTTAGATAAAATATAAAAATATAAATAAAAAAAAATAAAAATATATAAAAAATATATATATAATAAAAAAAAATAAAAAAAATATATAAAATAAAAAAAAGGGAAGAAAGCGAGAAGAGCGGCTCATTCAACGGGGCAGTTGAGCTAGCGAATAGCATGGAAGTAGCAGCTCGCGATGGCTGAAAAAGGCGTGGCACAGTGGGCAGAAGGAGAGTCGGATGGCTCACCGGTGAGCCGCGATGGCGCACTGGGTAAGGCGGCTGCTTTTCACGACCTCGTTTCCTAGGTCGTGACTTCAAATCTTGCGGTGGACGATCCTTCATTGCCGTTGCAATCGGCGACGAAAGCCTTAAAGACTTTTCTGTCGCTACGAAAAAGAGGCTGTTTAATCAGCTAGTATTTTGTGTGTTTTAGATGCCGTTGCCTCAGACTTGTGGATGTGAGCTACACAGTCTATGACCTGCATAGTAAAAGCTACGGTCACCAACGGTCTTTAAGGGTAGGAATGCAGTAGATAATTTATTTCCAGTAGAGAAACTTGATAGCACGAGGGGGCTGAAACTGGTTCAGCAGTCCAGCTAGGTATGAAGGAGCCCGGCCAATGCGGGCCTTGTGGGTCTTGTGGGCCTTGTGGGATAGCGAAAAAACTTTACTCTGCATCCATTGATCAACCACAAGCCGTCGAAGCTCCTTAAGCAAAGAAGACACGTGGCTAAACCTTTGGAATGCAGCAATATTCATCACCAGCTGCAGTGGGTGGTCTAGTGGTTTTTTTGTACCCCAGCCAAAAGGGAATTACAATAATCTAGCCGAGATAGAACCAGAGAGCTAGTTAAATTGTTTGCAAGCCACCGTGGAAGGTGCCTCCTAATCTTAGATATGAATCGGATGCGATGGCTAGCTGTGGAAGCAGCCTAGTTAACGAAGCTTTCAAAATTGAGGCTCCTGTCGAAGAATACACCTAAAGTCTGAGCGAATGGCGACTGCCGTTAAAAAAAGCATCCCTGCTAGAAGGGTGAAGTATTTTAGTCCAGCCACACGCTTGTGGTGTCCTGTGAGTAGCAGTTCGGTTTTATTGCCATTTACTTCAAGAAAATTGGCCGAAATCCAGGATGGAATGTCTGCAAGGCAGGCATTCAGTTTATCAGTCGCGGCAGGAGATTCCGACGGGTCTAAATGACAAATGAATATTCCATTAAAAGCAGAACCTGCTTAGCCTAAGGCGACGCGATGTCGCCATTAGTCAGTACCTATCGGCGGGCCTTCTTCAGCGGGTCACTAAAAACCTCGCTGCATCCTGCATCCTGCATTCTAAATCCTGCATCCTGCATTCTACATCCTATCAGCGGCTTGGCTGCTAAGCCTACGGCCCATGGGTTTAAAGCGCTGTTTAGCACTCGCTCTGGTAGAAGCTCACTCGCCGTGCCTCAAACTGAGGTGAAAAGACGACCGTCGGCCGCTACTAAGGTTCCTACATATTCCCAGGCGCGGCGTCTGCCGGCCTCTAGGAATAAGTCTGAACATTAGTGCTAATAGCAGGCTCTTCAACATGGCAGCCAGTGTATGCTCATACTTACGTTAAAAAAGCACGTTTTAGTTACTCGCACATTGTTCTCAGCGATTGTTCGACGGAATAGTCACTTGCGTGCGCCCACTTCCAAGCAGCGCCGTTTAGGTGCCGTTCCTTGGAATGGAAGGAAGGCTAGCAATCTCGGGTGATGGAAAGGTGTCCTTCGTAGTGAACGCATGCCGAGGTGTCTACGAACGGCCTTTCGACGGTGCTTCTACACTCGAGGACACGGGCACGGGTCGGAAACTCGGCCAATTGAAAAGCGCGCGCACACTCAGAACGGACACAGCAATGGCGGCGAAATGCCGATGCACATTTAATGCGTATCCCTGCACATTTTACGCCGACGTCGTCAGTTCCTGTTTCCCGGCGATCTTGCTGTGCTGACGCAAGGAATTATTGCTGAGATCAGGAGCGAAAGTGTACGAAAGGCGCTTCGGTTGGTAGCTTCTTGCAGACTAAAAGTATTTGTAAGCTATCCATATTGACTGCTTATATATATATATATGTGTGTGTGTATATATATATAAGCAGTCGCTATAAGCAGTTGCTATATATATATATATATATACATATATATATATATATATGTATATATAAGCAGTCGCTATAAGCAGTTGCTATATATATATATATATAGAGAGAGAGAGAGAGCGAGAGAGAGAGAGAGAGAGAGAGAGAGAGAGAGAGAGGGGGGGAGTCCGCCAATAGTCACGCGTGCCGTGTGCATGTTTACACGCGAAAGCGGAAGGAAGCACGCTCAACACTCGACCTTGCAATATGCAACCATTTTGGGACGTGTGCATCTCTGTCCGTCCGGCAGTTACTCCACTAAGCCACAAAGACCGTATGGATGGTACGCAAGACACTATGAATATCTATATCTCACTGACTCGCTTGAGCGGCTTTCGGCGGGCACGCAACCGGTAGCCACCAGCACTTTGCTCGGCGCCTTTTTATAATAATTCAAGTAGTTCAGAGCAGCAAGCATCATTTCATGTGAAGAAATTGTGTTTATAATGCGCTCGCTTCATTCATTCATTCCTGCAAGAGTACTCGCAGATGCATTAGCAAGCAGCTGCACTGAGAAGTAGCTGGACTCCAACCACCTGGCCTGCGCCGGATGTATAGATTATTAAATGCGTGTACGAAGCGGAAACATCTACGGCTTATTAATGTCGAGCACTTATTCATGTATTGCCTGAAATACGCAATTAGATTCGGAGAGAGCTCGTGCCTAGCGTGGTAATTGGATCGCAGTTCGAGAGTAACTGGCCGATCAGTCTGGTGAAGACGAGGCTCCGCTTCCGCGTCGGATAGCACTCTTCCAGTCGCGTTCGGTCAAGCGGTCGAGCGATAGCCACCTGCGATCAGGCAGATCTGTCCTCCCCAGTGGAGTTCCACAAGCGACCGTTTCTTTCCTCGTGTGATACTGAATCTCTCGGAAATCAGGAAAACCTCCAAGGGGCCTTTGTTAATAGTGTCTAGGGCCGGGCTATCAAAATCTCGCTAATGTTGCATGCCAACGTTTCAGTTTCAACCCCCTTGGTCTTAGGCAAAGAATACGGTGCTCGCACTTCTCGACTCAGTGGGCGATCCTTTATTGCCCCCTGCAAGTGGTGACGATGGCCGTTAAAGCCCTTCTACCGCTATATCAATTAGGCCGATGAACCAGCTGACTTCTCTTTTCTCACTCTTTCTCTTTCTCTTTCTCTCTCTCTCTATCTGTCTTTCTCTCTCTCTCTCTCTCTCTCTCTCTCTCTCTCTCTCTCTCTTCTCTCTCTCTCTCTGTCTTTCTCTCTCTCTCTCTCTCTCTCTCTCTCTCTCTCTCTCTCTCTCTTCTCTCTCTCTCTCTCTCTCTCTCTCTCTCTCTCTCTCTCTCTATCTGTCTTTCTCTGTTTCTCTCTCTCTCTCTCTCTCTCTCTCTCTCTCTCTCTCTCTCTCTCTCTCTCTCTCTCTATCTGTCTTTCTCTGTTTCTCTCTCTCTCTCTCTCTCTCTCTCTCTCTCTCTCTCTCTCTCTCTCTCTCTATCTGTCTTTCTCTCTCTCTCTCTCTCTCTCTCTATCTGTCTTTCTCTCTCTGTCTCTCTCTCTATCTGTCTTTCTCTGTCTTTCTCTCTCTCTCTATCTGTCTTTCTCTCTGTCTTTCTCTCTCTCTCTCTCTCTCTCTCTCTCTCTCTCTCTCTCTCTCTCTCTCTCTCTCTCTCTCTCTCTCTCTCTCTCTCTCTCTCTCTCTCTCTCTCTCTCTCTCTATCTGTCTTTCTCTCTCTCTCTCTCTCTCTCTCTCTCTCTCTCTCTCTCTCTCTCTCTCTCTCTCTCTCTCTCTCTCTCTCTCTCTCTCTCTCTCTCTCTCTCTCTCTCTCTCTCTCTCTCTCTCTCTCTCTCTCTCTCTCTCTCTCTCTCTCTCTCTCTCTCTCTTTCTCTCTCTCTCTCTCTCTCTCTCTCTCTCTCTCTCTCTCTCTCTCTCTCTCTCTAGATGAGAACGCGCAATTTCAGAACTTATGAGATTCATATTTAAACACCGCTGTCTACAACGTAGATAATTTGGGAAATGGCACGTTAATCGACTGGATGGCATTGGATCACAGATAATCGCAGGACGCGTCTAGTGGAACCAATTGAGGTTTTCTACGAAATATGTGAGCCGTGATGGCGCACTATTTGAGGCGGTTTCTTTCCGCGACCTCGGTCCCGATGTCGTCGGTCGAATCCTGCGGTGGGCGATCCTTTATCGCCACCGCAAGCGGCTGCGATAGCCGTGAAGGCTCTTCTGTCGCTATACAAAAAGAGGCTGCGTAATCGGCTAGGATTTGAATAGCAATTTCAGTATCCTTTCCTCCGACTAGACAACAAAAGCTTGCGCGAGCAGTGCGCCTGACTTGGGGTGATAGCTGTAATAACAAATAACAAAAATAATAGCTATATATATATATATAGCTATTTTTTTTACAGCTATCACCCTAATAAATAGCTATATATATATATATATAGCTATTTTTTTTATTACAGCTATCACCCTAATAAATAGCTATATATATATAAATTATATAAAAATTAGAGCTGCTATACGCTGCAAGAAAGAAAATAACAAAGAGTGACGTGATGACGACAAAAAGAGCGAATGCGTCACTTTTAGACTTTCAGCTTGCAAGTATGTCGCGTTTCAGGCAAGCATTGAAAACTCTGCAGCAACTTTCCTTATGCAGTCAGCAGACTAGGGTTCTTAACTCTTCTGGTGTATACAAGTAGACGTCCATCAGTGCTCGACGGGCTTCGGGTTGTTTCCGAGGAATTGGTCTGGCCTGCTTGCTCCCATGCCGCCACCACAAGAGCCGCACACGTTCATTGCTTAGCTGCGACCGTAGGACTTCATCTCGTCTCCATCGCGGTTATATCAGAGCCCGATTTTATGACATTCCTTCCCACTTTCCACGCAGCTGAAGTTGAAGTCAAAGCAGCAGCTGGAGAAACCGGCGATTTGCCAGTCGTTTATGTCACGGAAATTTGGAGGTTACAGAGATGCTTATTCATTTTGTTTGTTTTTCAAGCATGATTTTACTTACTATTCTATTGCGTATCACTTTGCAGCAAATGTAAAGCGCCTAGAAAGAGATTAAGTTCTCTGAGGGCGCTTTATCAAGTGCAATATTATTATTATTATTATGCCTGAGTAATTGCGTCTGTGACAGCTCGCCTTGCCGTCAGACCTTTCGCTTTCTTGTTCTCTCCGGTCTGCCTGCATCCGGCCTCTTGTCTCTCTTACTTGTAATCAGCACCTTCTCTTGGAGTCGCATCTTCAAGAAGCCTTGTCCTCAATCTTTCAAGACTTAACTCAGCATAGATGAGACACTACCCATTGTAGGATAAAAACTACAATGCGAGAGGTAGAGAGTAACTAGGGGGGATAAAGCCGACGCTTCCTTTAAATTTTTATGTATATTATATATTTACATTATATTTATATACTTTATATTTAAAGTGCGAGAGCAAAAGAAAGTAAGAGAACAAGCTCTCTGAGAAGAATGAGATCTCTGAAGGGCCCTAGAAAAATTTATTAATACACTGGTCCGAATTACATCAGTTGTCTGGCATTTTTTATTCATCAAATGTATATATATATATATATATATATATATATCACAAGTTAGGATTTATGATGTATTTTGTTTTGCGTTGGCAAGTCAGGTTTGGTAGATTTTGTTTATCAAAGATCGGTTGCACTTTAACATTACGCATTACGTAAAACGATATTGGCTTTCATTGTGTTTACTTGTTACAATCAGTTAATGACAAAACTGTTGTGCGTCGCCGTATTTTGCCGTGTCTAAACCCCTTTGTTTCCAAAACTTGGAGTCGGATTCGGAGATGTGGCTTACTTGGGAGGCTACTTTTTTGCTTCAACAATGCGCTAAAAAAACAGCGTGCCTGCTTTGAATGCATTCTGAATGCATTCGTGCATTTCAAATGCAATGGACGGATTCAAAGATGACGCAGTCTATGACGAGAGTGATGATGACAATTATGATAACGGAGTTTCCACCAAATTTCAAGCCTGCAATATGAACGAGGAAGATGTAGACGTTATCATCACCGTTCCTGGTGTAAAAGATGGTGATAGTGACATGAACGATTATTAGGAGTCTTGATATTGTCAAGTTCATTCAGTCATTGAATAAAAATATTCTTTTCAAAAATTGGTTCCAAAATTTGGGGGATTTTTACACCGGGGCGGGGGCTTAAACAGGGTAAAATATGGTATTTTTGGAAAAATTAGCCATTCTGTTTGTTCATATAGTTGCTTTGAGTCAACGGATATCAATGTGATTTACAATGCCAAGGGATGGTAAGAATTCTCTGCATATATATTGTTCTACATCTGCGAGAGATTCTCAACAAAAGAGCAGCGGCTACCGAATACTACATTCATCAAACAGTGCTATCACACCTACTTAAAATGCAAGCTGAGAGATCAGGATATGACGTGGGTACCACGTATAGTGTGCAAGCCTTGTGTAGAAAATTTGAGGCATTAGTTTAAAGGTCAAAGCAAATGCATGGGATTTGGAGTACGGGTGATTTGAAGAGAACAAACTGATCATGTTTTGGATAGTTACTTATGTATCACTAACATGCAGGGCTTCATCAAGAAGAATAAGCATACAACTGAATATCCACATTTAGCGTCAGCGATGCGACCTGCACCGCGAAGTGATGACGTGGGAGCTCCTGTTCTACCTGTTACACTTGATTCATATTGACTGGTAGCGATTGGAGTTAAAGTAGAGGTAACGTTGATGACAACTGTGATGCTTTTGATGTTCCAACATCTAAAATAATGTCACAATCTGATCTAGATGACTTAGTGACAGAGCTTGACCTGTCCAAACAGTCGGCTGAACTCCTCGGTTCTAGATTAAAAGAGAGAAATTTTCTATCGCTTGGTACTAAGTTTTCATGGCATAGACATAGTGAAAAAGAGACTCATTCCATACTTTTTGACAAAAGACTCACTAGTCTATTGCAGCAACGTTGAAGGTCTAGTTAACCAAATTGAAAGCGTAATGATCCAACTGAATGGAAAATCTTCATTGATTCATCAAACCGCAGTTTAAAAGAAGTTTGACTTCACGGTGGAAACGAACGTTCCCCTTTTCCGGTTTCACATTCTGTACAGATGACAGGAACTTGTGGAAACATAAAAATACTTTTCGATGAAATAAAATACGATCCGCACCAGATGTTGGAGAGACGGAGCGATCTAAAGGTCATTGCCCTTGATACCTTTAAATATTTACAAGAAAATATTCCTCAAACTAACGGGGCAAAACTAAAGGCTTTGCATTTGTGTTGGTCCATAGATCAGAAAATCGTTCGAGGACGCACAGTTTTACGTACAAAATGACTGGGTTTGAGTAGCGAGCGTGGAATGGATTTAGTCGTTCCTTCACTTCATCGCTCCAGGCTTCACTTATCAGATCTACGTCCCCCGCCAGATTTGGCATCGTACCACCCACTTTTTGGAATCTACTCGCTTACGTATACCTCGTGCGAGCCGCAAATCTTTTGTTGGAGACCTCGCCTTTAATTAATTCGTAGGCTGCCAAAACCCGGAGCTCACTTCCTACAGGCGTCACGGCATGCCCTCACGTGACCAGATTTAAAAAAAAGAAGAAGCTAGAAGAAGGCATCCTTTCATCTCAGCATCGAAGTGCATCGTCGTCGTCATTGTGATTCGTCATTCGCGTGCGTCATGATGAGCGCTAACTCAGTGTGCATGCTACCACTAACCTTATTTGCATGCTGACCCTATGCAAGTCACCTCAAATCTTGTGATGTTTACTGTCATTGAGTATGCTACCATTCATTAACCATTCAATCACGCTTCCTTTGCAGCAAATTTAAAGTGCCTAGAAAGAGATTAGATTAAGTTATATGAGGGTGCATTGCAAATGCGATATTATTATAGTTATTATTAAGTCTGTGGTAGAGAACTTTCTAGGTAATCCCAAGTATGCTTAATAAGAGTGAATAATTGAGAACGCGAGTCAAAGCTATACGGCACTTGGCAGCAGAATGAGTGTTAAGATAGATTGCCTAAGCTTTAACCTTGACAATTTCTCATCCAATTTAGAATCATTAATAATAATAATGCACTTGATAAAGCGCCCTCAGAGAACGTCATCTCTTTTTAGGCGCTTTACATTTGCTGCAAAGTGAAACGCGATTGAATGGTAAGTAATATCATGCTTGATAAACAACAGGAATAATATGGCTAGGGGTGACATGCACAGGGTCAGCATGCAAGCATGGTTAGTCGCAGCACGCACTGTGTCAGCACGCATAAGCACATAAAGAAATAATCACAGGGACACACTAAATGATGTCCTAAATAGGTGCATTTTTAACTTCTTTAGAAATGTGGTAAAGTCAGGGGGTGTTCTGACGCAAGTCGGGAGGGAGTTCCAGG
The DNA here is from genome assembly GCA_009760855.2 of Cristatella mucedo. NCBI lineage: Eukaryota > Metazoa > Bryozoa > Phylactolaemata > Cristatellidae > Cristatella > Cristatella mucedo. Next base: position 1,615,397 of record WPIO01000036.1, on the reverse strand, counting down.
CTTTGGGAGCATATGAACTTAATGCACGGTCTCCAAAGGATTCGAGGTTTGTACGAGGTATTGGTAGACTGTTGGATTCCGAGAGGCGGGTGGTACGATGCTTGGCCTGATGGGGTAGTGTATCTGAGAGATAGGCTGGAGCCATAGAATGAAGGGACCTAAAAGTGAGCGACAAAACCTTGAAGTCTATCCGTTGCTTGACTGGTAGCCAGTGCAGGTCGGCGAGAAGTGGAGTAATGTGGCAACTACAATGCTCACGACAGACAAGCCTAGCAGCAGAGTTTTGCACCAGCTGTAATCGCCTGGTTGCACATGCCGGTAGGGCCAGCAAGCAGTGAGTTGCAGAAGTCAAGATGGGATGTGACAAAAGCATGAAAAAACTTAGCTGCGGTATCCTTATCTAAGCGAGCCCGAATTTTAGCAATGTTATGTATCTGAAAGTAGCCAGACTTGATTGTGGAGCTGATGTGGTCGTCTAACGAGAGGTCACTTTGGAATATGACAACAAGATTTTGAGCTGATTCAACACGAGATATGCTGGTAGAGCTAATTTGGAGCGTCAGCCTTTCTAATTTTTGAATCACACTACTAGGTTTGCCCATAACTAATAAGTTAGTTTGATCGTCGTTTAGTTTAAGAAAACTTGCTGCCATCCATGTGCCGATGTCATCAAAACATGCAGCAAGTGAGTTAAGAGAATTCGAGGTGCTCGAAGGCTAGGAGGGATCAAAGCAAAGGTACAGCTGAGTGTCATTCGCATAGAAGTGAAAGCCTAGATTGTGCTTTGCAATCACATCAGCAAGAGGCAGAGTATAAACCGTGAAAGGAACCGGACCTAGCACTGAGCCCCGAGGTACTCCATATTTCAGAGGTACTTCAGATGATCTTTGTCCATTCACGTCAATACTCTGGAGTCTCCCACTGAGATAGGACCTGAACCACTGCAGAGCAGTGCCAGTGATGCCCAGGCGAGATGAGAGGCGCTCTAGAAGAACTTTGTGATCGATAGTGTCAAAAGCTGCCGAAAGATCGAGCAAAACAAGCAGAGACACTCTACCCATGTCTGCATTCCTAAGTAGGTCGTTGTATACCCGAAGCAATGCTGACTCTGTGGAGTGATTAGCTAGCTATACAGCCAGAGTGGAACTTGCTAGCAAGGTGTGAGGTTTCGAAATTTGAGTTCAGCTGGTCCACCACGACCCGTTCCAGCGCCTTTTATATGAGTGGTAGAGGAGAGACTTGGCGGTAGTTGCTCAAGTTCTCTTGGTCTAGTGTCGCTTTCTTGAGAAGTGGCCTGACAGCAGCTTTTTTGAAAGGTGCTGGGACATGACCAGAGGCTAATGACATAATAATTGTGGTTTGATTATATTCGGGCTGGTATCACTCCTTTCCTAATTAGCTGTTGACAGCATCGTCGAGAGGGGCCTGTGCACAGCTATGGTCAGCTTGTAATGAGGCTTTGACACACGCCGATAACCCGCTGGTGAACAGATGGTGGATTCACCATTGTTGTCGGCGAATGCACAGCCGTGGTCGGGGAGAGGAGACTCGAGTGGGAGAGAGGGGCGAGTTAAGTCGTGCTCCCTCTGCTCTGTGAGTAGTATAATAAATTGTTGGCGTTGGTCCTGTGCCAGTGTTCTGTGTGCCGTGCGAATCAAAGCACATTAATGATATTAGTTACGTATGGCAGCAGCAGGTCAATGCAACGTAGGAGTGACCTGCTTAAATGAAGACATTGAGGTGCAGCCAGGAATCTGGAAACAGCATTCTAGCGGGGATGTTGTCATCGCAGGGTTGGACTTCCTGAACTTGTCTCTTCTGTGCAATGAATCGAGAGAAGCGATCGGCTAAATCATCACAAGGATCATCAGGTAAGGAGCAAATCTGGGAGCGGTTAAGGAGATGGTTGATCCTTGATATCAGCATTTTTGGATGGTGCATCTGTGATTCAACAATGTCTTTATAGAAGCTAGACTTGACCTTTTCTAGGATTGATTGGTACGACCTTCACTAGTCCTCGTATGCCTGTCGATGGACTGTCAGTCCTGATCTTGTATATACTTTTTTCAAGCTTGCACTTAGTATACCTAGCTAGTTTAATGTCTCCAGTAAACCATGAGCCGTCTGGGTGTGGGGGCGAACAATGTGCTTAGTCAGAGGTGCAAACTCGTCGAACGTGTCAGCTAGTGTCGTGTTGTAGCTATCTACCAATGATGAAAGATCGGAGGGAGGACTGAGCAGCAGAGGCGAAGCAGATATTCTCGAACGGACAGCATCGATGTCAATCGTCTTGAGGTTTCGCGATTCACAGGTTAATTTAGAGGAGAAGGCGGGCACACACTGTAGATTGAATGAGATCTGCATTTGGTCAGATAAGTGCGGTTGTATGAGAAAATCTGGTCGAGTGTGTGACCCTTGATGTGAGTAGGGCCATGCACATGAGCCACAAGAGACAGTGAGTCATTCAATGCACGAAATTCAGTGCTGAAGGTGTCAGATAAGCTATCAAAGTGAACTTTGAAATCACCCATAATGAGGAAGGATCGATTTCTTGCACACAGAATCGAAATGAGATCGGAGAAATCTGAGATAAAGGAGGATTTGGTACCTGGTGGGCGATAGACTACTGCCACTATCGGTAGCTTGTTTTCGGGTGAGACCAAGACAGTTGATTCAAAAGACTGCTTCGAGGGTACCGCAAATGGCTTGAAGTTGATTTTCGACCGCACGATAACAGCAACTCCACCTCCAGTTTTGATTGATCTAGGGATGTGAAAGAATGAGTAACCAATTGACGTAGCGTCTTTAATTATCTGGCAGTTTATCAATTTTAGCCAAGTTTCAGTTAGGGCGAGCAGGTCAAGAGCATTTTCAGAAATAAGGTCACTTATTACCAGAGGTTTATTGCACATTGAGCGAGGATTCCAAAGGCAAGCGTTAAGTTGCGCCGCCGGAGTTATAACAGGCCCGATGACTACTACGTTAGAGAGATTCAGTGCAGTGACGCTTGTAGGGGAGCGTGCTTAGCGGTTCGAGACGATGCTAGGAATACCAAACGAGCTTCGTGTCAGCTCGCAGTTCCAGCCAAACGAGCGGCGTCTGAGCTGGCGGTTCCGGCCACCGAGGCGGCTCCTGGGTGCCTTTCTTTTATTAGTGCACACAGCGAGGAATAGCATGAGAGGCTCTATTAGAACATACGTGAAATGAAGCGTAGATGACAAGACCGCTTGAATGGAACGTTAACACGATTGCCGATTACTGTTGGAGTCTGCAGTGTCACAATCCATCTGCTGAGCACCACAGAAAGTCATGGAAGAGGTAGTTTAAAAGTATTTGACTAAATGAAGAATGACTTATTTTCAAATTCTACATAACCTAGATGACATTTTTTTATTAAACGATTGTAAAAACTATGGAATGCATATGAAAACTTTGTAAAATAAAAAAATGCAGTGTTAAAAATCCTCACGTGCGGGGTTAAACGAGTTAAATATTCTGAGAGCATCCCAAATATTGCTTGAATTACCTATAAGAATAAAAACAACTGATAAATAGTTAAACATTAGCAGGCCAGTGTCACTATCATTATAGTATAGGCCAGACCTGAAATCTAGACGAATTCGGCATTTCTCAACTTAACCGAGCGAGTTTATTTGTATTGCGCCCCAGTAGAACTTAATCTCGATTCAGGCGCTTCACATATGCGTCGGGGCTCGAGCCCGCGACCTCAGCCAGACCTTGGTCGGGGTGAGCTCCTTAACCGCTGGACCAAACCAGTTTCTTCTCTCCTTCCTTCTGGCTATCCTAGCCATCTTCCTTCCTGCCTGTACTTCGACACTGAAGTGTTTGCTCTCTGATGCTTCATATATATATATATATATATATATATATATATATATATATATATATATATATATATATATATATATATATATATGCATGTACGTATTCCTATATATATATATTTCTCCTCCTTCCCTGTCTATCGATCTCTTAGCGGTATCGCTCTAGCCCTATACTTCCTCTAGCTTGTAATGTAATGTAATGTATCTCCGTCTGTAACTCCACAAAGTCATAAAGACCATGTGGGAGATGTGCAGGAGATTTTTGTATAGCACACTCACAGCCTAAGCAGCTTTCGTTACGCATTCGGTAGCAAACAGACTTCGTCTCACGCAACAAAGAAAAAGTGGGAAGCATAGCAGAGTTAGGAGAGCAGTTGAGGTAGTGAGTAGCATAGAAGTAGCAGCTCAGGACCGCTGAAAAGGATGTGCTATAGTCAGCAGTAGGAGTGTAGTTGTCGTCGCGTTAGAATTGTGAAAGCGAGTTCCACAGTCTAGGACCTGCAGAGCTAAAGCTTCTGTCGCCAACTGTCTTTAAGCGGAGAAATGGGACAGCTAATTTATTGTCCACACAGGACCTCAGGGCACGAACAGGCTGAAACTGATGCAGCAGTTCAGCTAGGTACGAAGGAGCCAAGCCGTGGCAGGCCTTGTGGGTCAGCGTAAGAACTTTGCTCTGTATCCTTTGCTCAACCAGCAACCATCCTAGCTCTTTAAGCAAAGGTGACACGTGCTCAAACTGCTGGGACTTGAAGACCAGCCTTGCAGCCATATTCATAGTCTGCTGTAGTGGCATAATAGCTTTCTTTGGCAGCCCAGCCAAAAGGGAATTACAATAATCCAGCCGAGACAGAACTAAGGAGCTAGTTAAACTTTTTTAAAAGCCACTATGGGAGACAGCTCCTAATCTTGGATAGGGATCGGATGTGATGGCTAGCTGTAGAGGCAGTCTTCTGAAAGAAGCTTTTGAAATTGAGGCAGCTGTTGAACACGACACCTAAATTTCGAGCACGTGGTGAAGGTCGCACAATAGCATCACCTATTAGAACAGCAAAGCCTTTTAAACCAGCCACACGCTTAGGGTGTTCTATGAGCAGCAGTTCGGTTGTATCATCATTTATTTTCAGAAAGTTTTCCGACATCCAGGATCGAATATCGGCAAGGCAAGCATTCAGTTTGTCAGTTGTTGCAGCAAATTCCGACAGTTTGAATGACAAATACAACTGAGTATCGTCAACATAGAAGTGATGTCCTATTCCATGGGCCTTAATCACTTTTCCCAGAGGTTGTGTACAAATGGAGAACAGCAAGGGACCGAGTACAGACCCTTGAGGGACTCCACAGGTGACCCTTCTCGTGCGTGAGACCTGACCCACGACACGGTTTGAACACGATTAGACAAGTATGATTTAAATCACGCCAGTGCTTCGTCTGCCAGACCGATCGTTCAAGCAGAACTTCGTGATCAATGGTGTCGAAGGCAGCTGACAGATCTAGCAGAGCTAGGGCAGTGACATTCCCGTCGTCGTTGCCACGTAGAGTGTCATTGTTAACGCGGAGGCGAGCAGTTTCAGTAGAGTGCTGCCTCTTGAACCCTGATTGAAATGTTTCTGACATTCCACTATTTTCAATATGTTCAACCAGCTTCTTAGCAACAATTTTTTCAAGAATCTTTGATAAGAACGGAAGAAGGGAAACTGGGCGATAGTTTGCTAGGACCTCCGCGTCTAATCCAGGCTTTAAGGAATAGGTCTAACGATTGCCGATTTGAAGGACTTTGGCAGTGGAGCGACCGACTTGGCTCCTGCCCACTACTTTGTTGGGAGAAAATTGCTAAAAAAAAATAACATCAAACCCGGACTAGCAAACACCGTCCAGGAAATGCATTGCCTAGCGTTTTTAATAATTTACGCCATTATGTAATTTAACATAGATCTTTTATTCGCGGCCAATGAGAGCGAGCGCCTGTCAGCAAATTGTTCGATCGTAGCAGCTCTGCTCGCATTAGCAAACTTTAGGGGATTGAGTAGAATTATCGACCAGCTAGCTCGTCCACCCAGGTCATGGCCAGGTCGATGCCGAAGGTCACCGCTTGGTTGATGCAGCAGCCAGCCATTTCGACGGGCGCCTTCATTGCTCTGTAATGCTGGTGAGCCGTGACGGCACACCGAATAAATCGGTTACTTTTCAACCATAGGATTCCAACTAACGACCTCGGTCCCGAGGTTAGTCCCGTTAGTTCGAATCCTATGGTTGGCGATCCTTAAACGCCACTCCAAACGGTGGTGATAGCCGTAAAGCCTCTTCTGTCGCTATACAAAAGAGGCTTCTAAATCGGCTTGTATTTTCACCGCCTTGACTGGAACTTGAACTAAGTGATGGGCAGGTCCTAGATGTCAATCTCGCCCGCCTTATTCGAGCGATCAATAAGATTGGAACGCCGACAGCTTTTGGCTTTCGGTGTTTGTTCAAAAAAGTGACACTACTAATTGATCAGAGGATTTCAACCAACCGCGGTCTCCTGTGCTGGCGACGAGGCGTGGAGGCACTTACGGATCGATATCATTGCGGCTGGACAGCTGCTGACTGAGCAGCTAGCACTTCGTAGCTCCAAAAGTCGCTCGCTATTCTGTCGGGCGCTAAAGTGACTTTCGGCTAGCGGATCCTGACAACCACCGACATTCCGTCGACCAAACAAGTGGTCTGGCGGGCACCTGCTGGCTAAATTGTCAGCCATATATACAATTCTGGCCATCTAGTTTGGGAATTCGTCGCGGAACTTTCCGAAAGAAGCCTACCATAATTTTTGAATTTGTTGCTAGCACTGCAACGAAGAAAATGCTACTGCGAAAACTTTTGCCATCTGCGCCTACATATATCATTAGCGCCAACGAATGCCCTCTTCGAACCAGTCTCATTAGTGCGACGCGATTTTGTACCACGACTTACTATCATCAATTTTTGTTTCGGACCTCCTTGCCCACTGTCAGAGAACAGTGCAGACAGGCAGAAGCATTAACAAGAACCACTGTACCAGAAAAACCTTGTCTTGCAAGGCAGCGTTGACCAGTAGCGATCAAATAACGTCTATTTCATTTTGTAGCTTATGAGCATGTGGGCATAATTTCGGGACAGATTTATTTAGACTGGGAGACACCACTGCTCCCAGGGGTGGGGTTTGGCGTAATGGCACAGACAGAACAGCTGTCCGACGTGCCGAGAGTGCGGGTTATTTTTTGCCTTAACTATTCACGAATAATAATAATAATAATAATGTACTTGATAAAGCGCCCTCAGAGAACTTAATCTCTTTCTAGGCGCTTTACATTTGCTGCAAAGGGAAATGCAATTAAATGGTAAGTAAAATCGTGCTTGAAAAAAAGACAATGAATAACATGGTTAGGGGTGACATGCACAGGAAGATGGTTTGAGGGGGAATAGAAGCTAGGATTGCTCCCGAATAGGGAATAGATTTCTGAGTGTTCCTACCCCCTTTAGGGGTTAGATTTGCAGCAAATGTAAAATGCCTAGAAAGAGATTTAGTTTTCTGAGGGCACTATATCAAATGCTTTATCATTATTATTGCACGTGACGCTATTTCTCGGACAGGGAAGCGAGTCCTCCGTAGAACAGCAATCGGGGAACTTCCTGTTTCTGTAGAGGTAACTGCGAGGGGCTTGAAACGACACTGCTAGTCACGACCCTTGCTGTTCGAGGCGTTAGACAATAGTTGTCCCAGTATAGGGACAGTATGTTACCTGTAATAGCGACCTGTATATAGGGTCGGGTCTGTGCGTTAGTCGCGGCTAGTGTATGCGGAGGTGCGGGGGGGGGGGTTAAGACCAAATAGGGGCACAGCTACAACCTACGCTTTCGAATCAAGTTGCCACAAAATCCCCGAGTCGTGCTTGATGACTCCGCAAGCGATCTCACGGCCCCGGTCACGGTAAGTATGATGGTACCAGACTCGCTGCGAGCGAAGCGACCTGCTTTACTGCCCACACAGCCCACCGAACCGGCGAGTGTGCTTCGCTGCTTGGCCAGCTCAGGAACTTCGGGCTTCTTCGTGTAGAGGTTCGGCGCTGTAAAAAATATCTTGTAAATGTGTTAATCGTACTTGCAAATATTATTAAAAATGGAAAAGACTACTAATATTTTAATAAATAAACAAAAGTTGAGGTTATCTGAATCAGGAGCAGGTGAGCTCAAAGGAGACTATATTTGATCCGATTGCCCTGTCACAAAGCAAGTAAGACATAGAAGCAGACGCAGCGACCTCCCCAGTGAACACAGCCTTTGCTGCTCTCCCATTATAAGTAAGGACGCAATCGAGCACTTTTTACAGTATCATTAAATTAGATAGATGTACAATAATAAGTCTCGTGCACTCATCGAGTACGCAGTAGAAATGCACGACGCTAGTACATGATGCTGGCGTGCATTAGCCTACGGTGTGTACAGAAGTGAGATACAGACGGTCACCTCCAGTCACCGGCAGCAGCTAGCCGTTTGAGGGTCCGTTGCCTAGGGTTTTGTAGCCTGCAAGCCACAAAAGCTGCTCTCCGCTATAACAGGAGGCAGGGGGGAGGCAGAGCGACGATGACAACATAGGATGCCAAAGATTAACTGCTCGGTTCAGAAAGCTACGAAAACGGCTTGCAGCTCTGTCGACGGACAACTAAGCTCAAGGCACCATTGCACAAGCTGATCAAGCGATCATACCCAAACGATGCCATCATGCCACAAAGCACGATTCAACGGCACACTTGTCGGTGAAAATCAGAGTGATGTTTCGGGCAGCACAAAATAAAGTACCCGCCGAGAAAGCTCCTGGAAACAAATCGACGGCAGCGTCTGAACAACGCCGACAGACAACAGAACATCCTGTCGACAACGCAATGCTACTGAGAATGACTCGACACTTCACCAGGTGCCTTTTACCTGTGCCTTTTGAGACCACTAGCGCAGCCATCAAGCGGGCAAGCCAAGACCATTAGCTAATAGTCCAATGAGCGTTGGGTTAGCAAATCCTCAGCAACCGCATGACGATTAGAGTGCACCTAAGTGGCAGCTGTTAACTCTCAAAGAACTGTCCGATAAACGTGTGAAAAAACCAAGTCTAGTCCCCCGCACAGGCCAGCTGTGACCACCCAGTGACACAAAGCACGGCATCGGTCGAGTCGTCATATAAGCAGCAATCGGCAATCACGAGCAGGAAGTGCCGTGCCCCTCAGCTGGAACGTGACGATGCCTGAGTGTTGACGTGAGGTCCTCGGAAGAGGCGACCGGATGTTCGGGCACGGCAGTCAACAGCAAGTCACGGGCTGCTTCTGATGCTGCATCTTCCCGGAAGCAGGCATCCTCTGCTGCTGCTGCTGCTGCTGCCAGCTCACCGATTTGCAGGGTTGCAGTCTGACTGGGCGGCGACCGTCCATCGGTAATGGCCAGGTCCAAAGAGTGGTCCTGCTGCTCTGCGGCACGATCAGACGCCGGATCGGGCGTGCCGAACGCGTGCAGCGTGTCTGGCCGTGCTGCCCCCACGACGCCGGCACTTGGGCGGCCGCCGTCGGAGGCCAGCGCGGGAACATCATCTGCCGGCGCCGCTGGCTCTCGGGCAACCACGGCCGCAGTGGCCGTGGTCGCTCTGCCATCAGCGCTGCCTGCCGCCGCCGATGCCGCAGACCCGGGACCAGGAGCCGCGGTGGCTGCGGCGGCAGCTGTGGCTGCTACCAGCAAGGCAGCAGCAGCAGCAGCGTCCCGCTGCTGAAGCAAGCTCTGCTGCGCCCTGCTCACGATATTGTGCAGTCGCATCTGCTGCACTATGGGAGGCAGCTCGTAGTGGTGCAGGAAAAACACCATGGAGTGCTGGAAAACGACGAGGCACGCACGGGCGTTTCGAGGCGTCACGTGCTCGGGTCACACTGGCCAGCAAGCAGCACGCGAGAGCAAGAGCAGGCCAACCGTCACGAACACGCTCGAGCGACGCCGTGCGATGGGCGCCGCGTGCGGTGACGGAATACCTGAATGAACATCCACGACGTCAGCAGTGCCAACTGACTGTACTGCCCATTGAAACGATAGTGATAGGCGTAAAAGGCAAAGTGATACAGAAAGAAGAATCTGCAACGAACGATAACCGCGCCGTCCGACTCGGCGCAGGCCAGCCGCGTTGGCAGCAAAGATAGGGTGGGCGGAGCGGCCGACACCATTTTCTTTGGGATCTACTTCGCTCTCACGACGGCCGAGAGCGCCGTGGCCACACACAAAGCAAAGCACGTCAGACGGCGAACAAACGCCGCCGGCTGCCGGCTTGCATGCAACGCTCTCGGGTCAGAGTTCGGCCGAAGGCTCACCGTAGCCAATGCCTCCTGCTGATGGGCGTGTGACAGCAGACAGCATCGTACTGGTCTGCAAACCAAACGATGAGAATGATGTAGAACGCAGTGGTCGTGTCGTTGAAAAACTCCGACATGATGGCCTCCATGCCAACGAGGGCGAGGATCACGGTGAGCAGCGGCGCGGCAGGAAAGGCGATCTGGGCGTTCGTCTCGATCATGTTCAGCAGCTCCACTGCGAATGAAAGCAGCCGGCGCTGAAGCAGCAGCAGCCGAGCGTCTTGATCCCCTAGCCCGCGGCCTAGCTACCCTGCACGCAGCAGCCTTTGCACGGCTTCATTGGCAGATCACTTCGTGACAGCTCCGTGACATGCCGTCACGACTACTCTCAGTCCACTAACAGCAGTCCCGCTCTAACAGTGCTCGCTCCACTTACTACTGCAAGGGTCGATTGGCACTTCGATTGGCAATGCTGCAATTAGCAATGCTGCAAACCTCACATTTTCTCAAGGCCTGGCCGATGCACGAGCCGGACGGCCTGGACGCACAGCACGTCGGTCGACATTCCAGCTGTGCTACGGCAAGTGTAACTTCAGATCGTTTTCGGCTGTGCACGTCACGGAATGAGGAACTACCAGATTTTGTTTATTGTCAATTCTGCCCATGTTCGACTGCACGTCGTCTACACGTGACAAAAGCCTACTCCTAAAGCTAGTCCAACTGGAAGCTATTTGTTCTGCTAGGCCGTAGTTCCCAGTAGTAGAACTGAGCAAACAACGGCGATTCAGTAAAGCACGTGGATAGCCGACTGTCAGTTTCTACAGCTTCCACCAACACAAAAGGCCAATTAATGACTGAACAGGTAACACAAAGCTGGAACTTCTAATTATAATTCCTGGCACCACTGGTTTTATTCTCAACCACTCAAAGTGCACACAAAAGCATGACACCAATAGGTTATTTCATAACTAACACACGTTATAATATATTGGTATTGCGCCCCAAGAGAACTTAATCTCTATTCAGGCGCTTCACATATGCCTCGGGGCTCGAGCCCACGACCTCAGCCAGACCTTGGTCGGGGCGAGCACCTTAACCACTGGATCAAACCAGCTCACAAAGATCATAGCTTGGGTGTCAACTGCTACGTCAACTCACTGAAAGGCTGTTGTTCCCATGCTAACCATGTTATTCATTTTGTTCGTTTATCAAGCATGATATTACTCACGATTCAATTGCATTTCCCTTTGCAGCAAATGTAAAGCGCCTAGAGAGAGATTGAGTTCTCTGAGGGCGCTTTATCAAGTGCATTATTATTATTATTATTATTACTGCTCCTGTTTGATAGTTCTGTCCACATTATAATAGCATGGACAATCCCTAATTCACTACTTCAGTTCTATCAAAGACGTCTAAATCGTTGGAAAGCAGCTCGTACAACCCGTGGAACAAATTGTATAGCTGTCATGTTCATTCTAGTTCTACGTACCAGAAGTCAAAGCTAAGCCCCACAAACAGCATTCCATATGCTCGATGTGTCGTATGCCTTGATCGGCTGCGACCTGTTGGCCAACATTCGATGCCGTCCATTACAATACTTGAGAGACTTGGCCAGTGCGGCCGACCTCGAGTAAAAGTCAGCTGATTCACCACTCTCATTTATATAGCAGCCTTAATGCCTCTTGCTTCCACTTGCAATGGGCAAAGAAGAATTGCATGCTGGACTAGAAGAATCCGCACGAGGTATTAAAGAGCGAGCATCATACCCCACTAGGATATGACTCGTGGGCAACCTGATCGATGCTGGCTACAAGTAAAAAACAGATTTGCACTCGGTGATGGTCCAACGTCCATCAGGTCTGTCGCTGGTGGAGTTTCACAATGGTCCGTCAGAGCTCCTACTAACTCTAGCACAACACAATGCTACCCGTGTTTGCAGCTCACGGCAACAGCTTCGCCATCCATGCCCACGAGAAACCACTGTCTGTTGTCACGCAAACCCGCAGAGGTAGTAGCTAAAGCAGTCGCTTGTCCAGCAGGCATTTGGTCCGGAAAGTGAGCTGCTTCTCAAAATAAACTATACAAAGGCAAAACAAAACTTCCACTCACAGGAAACCTAAACACAAAGCAATAATCGATACACGGGTCCTTGTGATTGTGGATATGGTTAAATAATGCGGCCATCATCAACTGCTAGCATTCGGCCCTCTTCGGTGGCAGACCGTGATTACATGTGCAATCCCCCTGAATAAGAAACTATATACCATACTGGTCAGCTAAGAATCTAACTGGCTGCCTCGTGACCGTAGGGTCAGACCGTCGAGTTATCCTCGAGCACTAAGCTGTGCTGCCACATCCATTACCAATTGAAAGCTATGGAAGCCGTATTGATGGCGGCACTCCCCTCGAGTGTAGATGTAGCTGCGGCTGCCTGAAAGTGCTCTTGCTTCAGAGGCATCTGCAGCTATTTAGGCGAAGAGAAAAGCTACTGCAGCACGCTTGACTGTACGTTTTCTCTGAAGAAATCTAACCTAATTCAGCCAAAGCTAGAGGCTCTGTCACGTGACATGCTCCTGCTAGCATCGTATATCAATACAAGCCAACCTGGGGAAAAACCACATAATTCTTATCACGACCATTTTTTAGTAACAACAGGCACCTCGGTGATCATGACAACTTAACTGCCACTGGGTTCCCAGGTTCAATACGAGGTTCTTTCTTTTTAGTGGACCTGCCGCAAAACCTCAGAAGCACCATACAGCTCAGCATTTGCTTACATCTTATAGCACATGCTAGACGATCTGTTCATTCAAAAACTTAGGGTGGATTGTTCATGCAAGCAGACCATTAGTGTGGGATGGCCTATGGATCAGCTGCAAAGAACAGACCTCGATGCTGTTCCCAATCGTGTAAACTTCAATAGGCCCATGCTACCCCACGAACAGTAGCAAATAGAGGCATTAGCACTTAAATACGTGGACCCAAATACTTTAGCATTACATTACGTTAAACCTTGGGATGAGGCAGCCAGATATGAACGACCTTTGCTTCGCTCTATGCTTACAACTTTAAAGGTGCATGCCCTCCCCCCCCCCCGAGAAATATCAGGATTTAGAGCACAGCCGAGTTTGGTGTGCAGAGGCTGCATCGGCACTTTATTAGAACACTTAAATCATATATACACAAGAGAAGTCACCAAAATTTTTACTTATATCATCTAACCCAATCCCTAAATTGGTCATCAATCGATTAAAAACAAGCCAAATACCTCAAAAAGGCTTGCCCAGATGATGCCAGCTATACTGCCAGTGGCAAAATGGATGCCATATGCCATTGTGGCACCACAAAGAAGTCGAGGCTAGTGTAAACAAAACCGTGTGGACTAGACAGATACTGCCAACAGCGAACCCTCAACAAAGGCTGCCTACAGTGAATAGTCAACGACAGCTGCTACGTGGGTTTCTTGCTTTGTCGTGTGAGACATAATTTACTGACCATCTCATACTGCCGAAAGTTTATCAGGCTATGAATACACCCTTCTTACAGAAAAATTGCCAGACCCAACATTCCCTGAGCATTCGAATAGTTACTGACCCGAGTAACTATAAGCAGGTCACAACCAAGTCATTACCATTATTGCTATACGGTCAGACCATGTTCTATTATCAGCAGCTTGCCTGAGCAAGAATATAACTTCCGAGTTGTCTCAGCAAGGATACGATCAGCCAACCAGCAACGAAGTGGCAGCAATAAGGTCGGGTAGCTACAGGTCACTGCCCCCAGCTTGGATGCCTTGGAAAGGAATGAATAGCCAATATAGATACGTGCAGGCAAAGCACCTAAAAGAGCATAAAGGGTCTCGTAAGCAAGTCTACCACTCATACTAAAAAGGCATCACAAAAAGAATAAGGCAATGGCTGCACGATCTGTAAAAAAGGATAAGCCTAGAAAATTTAGTTTTGCACAAAAGGACGCTGGACGCCTAATTCATCGTTATTTTGTCTTCTCGAGGTTGCACGTTTACCTCGCTTTACCCTTCGATGCTTAGCCAAGTGATAAACAGATCAGTATACATAGATAAAGAAGACAGACGTCTTCAACTAATCTTGAAAGCTGGAAATAAGAAGAGAAAAGAACGCTGACGCCTTTTGGAATAAGGCTTGCTTCCATGGCATGCATCCTCGTCCTGCAAATTGGGGCGAATCCGTCAGTGTCTTAGCCGTAAGGGGTAAGGTGCTCGCTCTTCTCGACTCAGGTTCGAGTCCTCCTGCTGTGATGGGCGATCCTTTATTGCCTACTGGAGGTGTCGGCGAGAGCCGTTAAGGCTCTTCTGCCACTATGCAAATGAGGCTGTCGAATCAGCCCTGACCTTTAAATTTTTATCCGAGCATGTTCAGGAAAAACTCTACTCAAGCAAGGTACTGCTATCGACGATGGTTAATAATAATAATAATAATAATAATACATTTGACAAAGTGCCCTCAGGTAACTCAATCTCTTTATAGGCACTTTAGATTTGCTGCAAAGGAAACACGATCGAATGGCTAGTGGTACCATGCTCAATAAACAGCAAAAATAACATGGTTAGGGGTGACATGAACAGGGTCAGCACGCATAAGCACATAAAGAACGAATCACAGGGATCCACTAAATGCTGTGATAAATAGGTGCATTTTCAGTCTCCTTTTAAATGTGGTCAAGTCAAGGGATGTCGTGACGGAAGTGGTGAGTGTAAAGGCACGGTCTCCTAAGGATTTGAGGTTTGCATGAGGTATAGGTAGTCAGCATTGCTTCGGGTATACAACGACCTACTTAGGAATGCAGACATGGGTAGAGTGTCTCTGCTTGTTTTGCTCGATCTTTCGGCAGCTTTTGATACCATCGATCACAAAGTTCTTCTAGAGCGCCTCTCATCTCGCCTGGGCATCACTGGCACTTCAGGTCCTATCTCAGTGGGAGACTCCAGAGTATTGACGTGAATGGACAAAGATCATCTGAAGTACCTCTGAAATATGGAGTACCTCGGGGCTCAGTGCTAGGTCCGGTTCCTTTCACGGTTTATACTCTGCCTCTTGCTGATGTGATTGCCAAGCACAATCTAGGCTTTCACTTCTATGCGGATGACACTCAGTTGTACCTTTGCTTTGATCCCTCCCAGCCTTCGAGCACCTCAAATTCTCTAAAGTCACTAGCTGCATGCATTGATGACATCTGCACATGGATGGCAGCAAATTTTTTAAAACTTAACGATGATAAAACTAACTTACTAGTTATGGGCAAACCCAGTGTGATCCAGAGATTGGAAAGGCTGACTCTCAAAATTGGCTCTGCTAGCATATCTCCAGTTGAATCAGCTCGAAATCTAGGTGTCATATTCCAAAGCGACCTCTCGTTAGACGACCATATCAGCTCCACAGTCAAATCTGCCTATTTTCAGCTTCATAAAATTGCTAAAATTCGGGCTTGTTTAGATAAAGATACCACGTCCAAGTTGGTCCATGCATTCGTGACATCCCGTCTCGACTTCTGCAACTCACTGCTTACTGGCCTACCAGCATGTGCGATCAGGCGATTGCAGCTGGTGCAAAACTCGGCAGCTAGGCTTGTCTATCGTGAGCGTCGCAGTTGCCACATTACTCCACTTCTCGCCGACCTGCACTGGCTACCAGTCAAGCAACGGATTGACTTCAAGGTTTTGTCGCTCACTTTTAGGTCCCTTCATTCTATGGCTTCAGCCTATCTGTCAGATATACTACCCCATCGGGCCAAGCATCGTACCACCCGCTTTTCGGAATCCAACAGTCTAGAAATACCTCATACAAACCTTAAATCCTTTGGAGACCGTGCATTTAGTTTATATGCTCCCAAAGCCTGGAACTCACTCCCGACCTGTGTCAGAACATCCCCTGACCTGACCACATTTAAAAGGAACCTAAAAACACACCTATTTAGGACAGCATTTAGTGGGTCCCTGTGATTCGTCCTTGATGTGCTTATGCGTGCTGACACTGTGCATGCTGCCACTAACCACATTTGCATGCTGACCCTGTGCATGTCACCCTAACCATGTTATTCATTTTGTTTGTTTTTCAAGCATGATTTTACTTACCATTCAATTGCATTTCCCTTTACAGCAAATGTAAAGCGCCTAGAGAGAGATTAAGTTCTCTGAGGGTGCTTTATCAAGTGAATTATTATTATTATTAGGTAAACAGTTAGATTCCGAAAAGCGGGTGGTACGATGCTTAGCCTGGTGGGGCAGTAGATCTGATAAGGCAAGCTGGAGCCAGCCAAAGAATAAAGGGACCTACAAGTGACAAAACCTTGAAATCGATGCGGAGTTTGACTGGGAGCCAGTCCAGGTCAGCGAGAAGTGGTGTGATGTGGCAACTGCGACGCTCACGACAGACAAGCCTAGCCGCAGAGTTTTGCACCAGCTGTAAGCGCCTGATTGCACAGGCCAGTAGACCAGCAAGCAGTGAGTTAAAAAAGTCGAGACGCAATGTCACACATGCATTAAATCAATTTATATGTGGTATCCCTGTCTAAACAAGCCCGAATTTCAGCAATGTCATGTAGCTTAAAGTAGGCAGACTTGACCATGGAGCTGATGTGGTCGCCTAATGAAAGGTCACCTTGGAACATGACACCTAGAATTTGTGCAGATTCAACAGCATATATGGTGGCAGAGCCAATTTTGAGCGTTAGCCTTTCCAATTTCTGAATCACACTTGGTTTGCCCATAATTAGTTAGTTGGTTTTAGCCTCATTTGATTTAAGAAAGTTTGCTGCCATTCATGTAAAAATGTCATCAATACATGCAGCAAGTGAGTTGAGAGAATTTGAGGTGCTCGAAGGCTGGTAGGGATCAAGGAAAAGGTAAAACCGAGTGTCATCAGCATTGAAGTGAAAGCCTAGATTGTGCTTGGCAATCACATCAGCAAGAGGGAGAGTATAAACCGTGAAAAGAACTGAGCCAAGCACGGAGTGCTAAGGTACCCCATATTTCAGGGGTTCTTTGGATGATCTTGGTCTATTCACATCAATACTCTGGAGCATCCCACTGAGATAGGACCTGAACCATTGCAGAGCAGTGCCAGTGATGCCCAGGCGAGATGAGAGGCGATCCAGAAGGACTTGGTGATCGATAGCAGCAAAAGCTGCCGAAAGATCGAGCAAAACAAGCAGAGATACTCCACCTAAGTCTGCATTCCTAAGTAGGCCGTTGAACACCCTAGGTCTATAAAAACCCGAAGCAATGTTGACTCTGCGGAGTGATTAGCTCTAAAACCAGACTAGAACTAACTAGCAAGGTT
This sequence comes from Cristatella mucedo, assembly GCA_009760855.2. Classification (NCBI taxonomy): domain Eukaryota; kingdom Metazoa; phylum Bryozoa; class Phylactolaemata; family Cristatellidae; genus Cristatella; species Cristatella mucedo. The sequence goes on along the minus strand of WPIO01000036.1, from coordinate 1,597,904 downwards.
AGAAGTTTCAATATGTAAGTTCAGCTGGTCTGCCACGACTCGTTCCAGTGCCTTTTATAGGAATGGTAGAAGGGAGACTAGGAGCCATGAGTGCATGGAATACACACAGGGCTCCGATGGGACGCCAGGAGCAGCTACTAACAACACGGGCGCACGAAGGGGAGTAGGGGGAGGGGCTTTGACGATTGACGTCAGCAAGAGGTTTGCTGCACGGTGCAACGGAATTGAACCGGCTCATAAGCAGCCAGCGCTGCTGAGCGCTCAATGTACTCGAAGCACCGCCCCTCAACAGAGCGGTCACAAGTCTTCAATTTTTTGCCCCGGCACGGTAGCATTGATCGTCGCGTCGTCGGGGGGAGGGGTCCAACATTCTCCTTTTATCAAAACGCCTCAAAGCAGCTAGCCAGATCTGGGCGCAGTCGACAGCAGCAGCGATGGCGGCCATGCATGCTGATGCCGAGGGCGCCACACCGATGCAGACATCCACTGGACACGTCAATCGGGTCGGGTCACACAAAGGTCATGCAGCCGGGCTACGAAGCGGAGCTATTTTCCAGATGCTCACCTATGAAGATAAAGATCTGATGATGAGAGTAGCGCAGCAGCATCGAGATGGATAAGGTCTGTGAAACAAAAAAGAAACTTCGTCAAAATAAGCGCCTGCTCCGCCGCAGGGACGCTGGGATACTGGAGACGAAGCAAGCAACCGTGCCGACGCAGAATCAATAAACGTTTCACTGGCCCGCTGACACGCAGCACTGCAACGTCGACTGTGCAAACGGCACTCAAAGGCACAACCTGCAAGTTCACGGTGACACAATGTAGTGCATCACCGTCTGTAACTCCACAAAATCACAAAGACTATGTGAGTGCAGCGCAGGAGGATTTTCCAAAGAGCGGACTCAAAGCCTGAGCGGCTGTCGGTGCGCATGCGGTAGCCAAGTGACTCCATCTCAAAAGAGAAAGTATGAAGCGTAGCTGAGTCAGGAGGGCAGCTGAGGTGGGGAGGTACCATTGAAGTAGCAGCTCGAGACGGCTGGAAAGGAAGTGCCATAGACGAAAGCTGGGGAGTAGAGCTGCTGCGTAAGAATTGTGGATGTGAGTTCCACAGTCTATGACCTACAGAGCAAAAGCTACTGGCCCTAACCTTCATAAAGTGTAGAAATCCAGTAGCTAATTTATTGTCAATAGAGGACCTGAGGGCACGAGGAGGCTGAAACTGGTCCAGCAATTCAGCTAGGTAAGAAAGAGCTAAGCCCGAGCAGGCCTTGTGGGTCAGTAAGAGAACTTTACTCTGTATCTGCTGATCAGCCGGCAGCCACCCAAACTCTTCCAGCAAAGGAGACAAGGGTCAAACCCCTGGGATTTGTAAACTAGCCTTGCAGCCATATTCATCACCAGCTGCAGTGGCCTAGTGGCTTTTTTCGGTTGCCCAGCCAAAATGGAATTGCAATAACATAGTTTAGACAGAACCAGCAAGCTAGTTAAAATATTATAATAATAATAATAATGCACTTGATAAAGCGCCCTCGGAGTCGGAGAACTCAATCTCTTTCTAGGCATTTTGCAAGCTATCGTGAAGACAGTCCCTGATCTTAGGGATGGGACATGATGGCTAGCTGTGGAGGCTTATTAATGAAACTTTCCAAATTTAGGCAGTTGTCAGACGAAAACCTAAATTCTAAGCACATGGTGACTGTCGAACAAAAGCATCGCCTATTGGAAGAAGTCTTCAAGTTCGCCCACACGCTTAGTGGTCCTATGAGTAGCAGTTTGGTTTTATTGTCGTTTATTCAAAGGAAATTGTCGGACATCCAAGATCGAATGTCTGCAAGGCAAGCATTAACTTTAGCATGTCATTGTAGCAGATTCCAGTGGTTCAAATGACAAATACAGCTGAGTATCGCAGCATAGAAGACAAAGCCGATCCCTTGGCCAGAATCACCTTTCCAAGAGGCTCAGCATAAATGGAGAACAGCAAGGACCGAGAACGGACCCTTATGGGACTCCACAGGTTACTGATCTGGTGGATTCGTGCTGATTTCATCAAGGTTTCACAACCATTCTGTGCCAGCACTGTACATGCCGTATCACCATTACTGCAAGTCTATATGGCTGCCAAAAAACACCTACCTGACTGAATAGGTGTGAATGATACCCGGAAGCAATGTAGACAAGGGAAATGTACACTCCACTGTGCTACGTGCACGCCGCTTGCTAGCAACATGCACTGCGAGACAAATAAAGTGGGCTAGTAACGGGAGGCATTCGGTGTAATTTTCTAATGATTAGTGAATGACGACTTTCGGAATGGGAAGTGAGTATGCATAAGCCAAGCAAGATAGCATGGTAGCTTGTAGCAACCACAAAAATAAAAAAATATAATTTATTTGTATAGCGCCCCAAGAGAACTTAGTCTCTATTCAGGCGCTTCACATATGCCTCCGGGCTCGTGCCCACGACCTCAGCCAGACCTTGGTCGGTGGCGAACACCTTAGCCGATAGACCAAACCAGCTCCTCAAGTGGCAGACACAGGATACTTCCTTCCTGCCGCTTGGGCTATGTGTTAATATCCATCGACAAACGTCTGTGCCAACAAGCTGATCATACAAGATATAGTAATTTGTTCAGGTTCCAAAAGTTAGCAAATGGATCTGGTCCAAAATATGTGGTTCAAAAGTGAAAAGCCAGCGTAAGCACAGGCCAGGCAATGAGGCAACTTTGCAGTCCGAAACAATGAACCGGTGGACATAAAGGAAATGCAAAAGAGGTTAACCGGGCTTTGTCTTACTTAGGAAAATAAAGCTATCAATATAAAGCTATGATCCCAAAACGACTCACAGACTTTATGCACGCAAGGTGTGCAACGTCAGCAGTGACCTGGCATCGTATCAGCAACCTTGAAACTGATGTGACCACCACAACAAACAACAGTGTTGCAGCATCCACTTGCCACCGAGGACTTCAAGGTACAGATGTACTGAAAATTAGACGGATTTACACAGCATTGCACAGGCGTGCAGCTTATCTCTAACTCAATTCACACAGTGACTGCTTGATTATATACTTGATTATATTATATAATGGCTTTAGCATAGACTTTCATCCTGCTTGGCAAATGTCATCGGTGATCTCTTTTAGGGGCCGCCCATCTTTCTCAATGACTGCCATGCAATGCAAAGTCCTAGCACATCTATACGAAGCCCTGAAGAGGGTTCTTCAAGACAGCCTTAAAACCTTGCAAAGAGCTTGCCTGCCACAGTGCTGTGGGCATTGTATAGCGCCCTAAGAGAACTTAATCTCTATTCAGGTGCTTCACATATGCTACGAGGCTCAACCCCACGACCGCAAACAGACCTTGGTCGGGGCGAGCACCTTAACCACAGGGCCAAACCATCACGGCTAGGTAAAAGAATTATCCTCCACCACTTGGAACAGCTGAAGAGAGTTGCTAGTCTGTTGGAACCTAGTCTGAGAGACAAAGCTGGCTTGCAGTCCTTAACTAACCAAGCTAGGTGATAATAATAATAATAAAACAATAAGTCTATATATAGAGATATAATAATAGAAAGTATTTCGTATAGCACTCCAAGAGCTGCTCACTAGTAGGACCCCTGGCTAGTAACGTGTGCATTGTGCACACGTAAGCACCAAACGCACACAGTAAAAATAAAGACAAGGTCATTAAGGTGCAGGGAAAGCTGAGTGGAACAGATGCATCGGATGGGGCCACACCCTGGCGACAATTAGGCATTGCAATACGTATACAGACATGAAACAGAATGGATACATGATATAATGTTGAGGGATAACAATCAGCAATGTAAGCTTGCGGTCAATAATAATAATAATAATAATATTAATGCACTTGATAAAATGCCCTCAGAGAACTTAATCTCTTTCTAGGGGCTTTACATTTGCTGCAAAGGGAAATGCAATTGAATGGTAAGTAAAATCATGCTTGAAAAACAAACAAAATGAATAACATGGTTAGGGGTGACATGCACAGGGTCAGCATGCAAATGTGGTTAGTGGCAGCATGCACAGTGTCAGCACACATAAGCACGTGAAAGACGAATCACAGGGACCCACTAAATGCTGTCCTAAATAGGTGTGTTTTTAAGTTCCTTTTAAATGTGGTCAGGTCAGGGGATGTTCTGACGCAGGTCGGGAGGGAGTTCCCGGCTTTGGGAGCATACGAACTAAACGCACGGTCTCCAAAGGATTTAAGGTTTGTACGAGGTATTTCTAGACTGTTGGATTCCGAAAAGCGGGTGGTACGATGCTTGGCCTGATGGGGGAGTATGTCGGAGAGATAGGCTGGAGCCATAGAATGAAGGGACCTAAACGTGAGCGACAAAACCTTGAAGTCAATCCGTTGCTTGACTGGTAGCCAGGGCAGGACGGCGAGAAGTGGAGTAATGTGGCAACTGCGCCGCTCACGACAGACAAGCCTAGTTGCAGAGTCTTGCACCAGCTGTAACCGCCTGATTGCACATGCCGGTAGGCCAGCGAGCAGTGAGTTACAGAATCAAGACGGGATGTCACAAATGCATGGACCAACTTAGACGCGGTACCCTTATCTAAACGAACCCGAATTTTAGCAATGTTATGTATCTGGAAGTAGGCAGATTTGACTGTGGAGCTGATATGGTCGTCTAACGAGAGGTCGCTTTGGAATATGACACCTAGATTTCGAGCTGATTCGACAGGATATATGCTGGCAGAGCCAATTTTGAGAGACAGCTTTTCCAATCTCCGAATCATACTGGGTTTGCCCATAACTAGTAAGTTAGTTTTGTCATCGTTTAGTTTTAGAAAATTTGCTGCCACCCATGTCAATCAGCCATCCAAAGAAGCAGCATATGATTGACTTGCTCGACGGTTTGACTATACTAGCAAGTGAGACTATGCTATGCTTGCTTGCATAGCAGCAACTCAGATCCCAGCAGTGATACTTGCATGCCTGATCGTCAGTCGAAAACTCATTTCATTTGGGCTAGCAGTATTTGGGCATTATAAAAGATGATACTACCACATTTCTCCTGCCATTAATTAAAATCGCTCCTAACAACAACCAATTAGCGTGCTGTGCAGAACCTGTGAAACCCTCGGACCACTAAAAACAGCAGCCGGATCTATAAGCTAGCAGCACTAAATTAACTATTCTGCTATACAAACAGGAGCAGTCATCGGCAGACATAAAAGATATCTATGCATGTACCAGATTTATAGTCCAGATTGTACCAGATATATGTACCAGATTTATACACCAGTAAAAAAAATGTCCTCGTAAAAAACAAATAGTTGGTCAGCCAGTCATTCACATACTGAGATCGAATTGTAATTTGTTCGACTTACGAAGACCAGCATTACAAATGCTGCTGCAACATAGGAGCTTCGTGCCATCCACATGCTGACAAACCGGTAATGATCGTTAGTCACAACATTTCGCATATAGCCTGAAATAAAAAGCGCCAAGTATGTAGTGCACATCTGCAGACCACAATAAGCTTCTCGAGAGGCAATAGTAGCCATACTTTCTTAAAAAAAATTAAACTTGAGCATTAAGTAAGCAAATCCAAAGGTTACCTAACATAGGGGCTGGCCTCCCATGCCACTAAGGATGGAAGTGAAGGCAACAAATTAGTTTGGCGCCCACTACAAACATGCAGGCTCTGCACAATAGGAGAGATCATACGAGTCAAATAAGTGTTGACAGTGTGAAACCAGGGGAAACTGTTTTAACGTCATATGTTCACCAAAGAATTAGCAGGTTTTACATAATTATACTGAGCTTATAGATACTCATGGATGTTATTTCGTAGAAGACCTACATAATTGACTCGTAACTTTCAGAAGTGGTCCACAAGAATCCACAGTGCAGAGCACATCGAAATCAGATTCACTAATATTGAACGCAAACTCAATCCTTAGGTTTCGACTAACGACAAAATCGGTCGTCCTCAAATTTTTGCAAAATGAGGTGCTTAGTTTTAGTGAACAGTCGCATAAGCCAGAAGACCATGCAGACAACAAGGCTGCCTATTGTACACCGTGAGAAGCCACATATTAGCTAGACATTCTGGCTAGCATGACTGGAAAGCCAAGATCTCAGCCGATGGTTTAGCCAATGATGAGAGGCTACATAGTAGTTCATTTGTCTTAGTTCTTAGAAACGAACTTTGAAAAAACATGCTGTGGATCTTCTCTCTTACTTCTGCCTCTGGCTCGTCCTATCCGGCCGTCCTGCAAAGCTACTTCCAAGCTACTTACTTATTTGACTGCCCTCCAGACTAATTCGTACTTTTCACTTTCCCTTTGCAGCGATGGAGTGATGTTAAGATGGAGTCTGCTGGCTACAGTATGAACATCGAATGCCACTTGGGCTTTGAGTGTGCTAAAGAAAACTTTCCGGTGAAACACCCACTAAGCCTTCGTGGCTTTGCTAAGCTACAAATGGAGATTATTAAAATACCACTTTACAGTGAACTTTCGGTAACTCATGATCAAACATGTATATATCAGTTGCAATCAGGTCTTCATCAAAGACAATGCCTCTCACTGTTGAGATATACCGACCTCCTTTTGGCTGTCTAAACTTGTATATAGAGAAGTTTTTCAGAGTTCCTCGCTAAAATATTTGTGTGGCAGGCCGTTACTGATTGCTGGAGACTTCAATATTCACGTTAACCTTAGCAACAGCCAGTTCTGCTCGTTTCTTGACTGTCTGGAGAATTTTGGTTTGGTCCAACACGTTAATCATGCCACCCACGTCGGTGGCCATATTCTAAATCTCGTAATCACTAAGGATGTCCTCCCCACTGACCTTGTGGTGTGCCCACTGACCCTCTCAGATCATTGTTCGGTCTCGTTAACTGTTACTGCTCCCTTGTACGTGCAGGGTAATGTCGAACTTGTCAAGCGACGTAACTTACAAAGAATTGACGTGGACAAGTTTTTAAAATTAGTTTGTGGTGCAGGTTTTCTTGATCTGCATTCGGACTCGACCGGCAGCCTCGATACCCTCACTGATGCAGTGAACATGGCTCTCAGGAGTGCTCTTGACAAGAATGCTCCCGTTCATTCTATCCGTATACAGAGTCGCTGAGATTCCTTTCAATTTACAAAAAAAAAACTAAAGATGTGCCGGGTTAAGCGCAGGCTTGAACGTCGTTTCAAGAAATCGGGGTCTGATGCCGATTTAGTCAATTTCAAAGACTTCCTTCGAGTTTACACCCGGAAGCTTAAAAAAGTCAGGGCTTCTTTTTTCATTCAAAAGCTGAATTCCTGCTAGTCGGACCCTAAACATATTTATAAGACAGTAAACCATTTACTAGCCAATGCTGAGATGTCTAACTCCCCAGATATTAAGGGCTCAGCCGAAAAGTTTTCAGCTTTCTTTACTATACAAATTGTGCACAATTGTGCCTCCATAAAGCCCCCTGCGACTAAAGCAATTGCGGAATCACAACATGTGACCTTCCTTAAAAGGTTCCGAGGTTTCTGCATGCGATGTGGCTACCTTATTAAGGTCTAGCAAAAAGAGCTCATCTCCTGAAGACCCTATACCATCATCTCTGTGGTAATCACTGGCAGACCAGCTTAGCCCTGCCATAGCCGAGATTTTTAGTGCTTCTTTGGGAAAAGGGGTCGTCCCTAAGTCCTTCAAATCGGCAATCGTTAGACTCATACTTAAAACGCCTGGATTAGATACAGAGGTCCCTGCAAACTATCGCCCAGTTTTCCACCTTCCTCTCTTGTCAAAGATTCTTGAAAAAAATGTTGCTAAGCAGCTGGTTGAAATGTTGAAAGTAATGAAATGTCAGAAACATTTCAATCAGGGTTCAAGAGGCAGCACTCCACTGACACTGCTCTCCTCCATGTTAACAATGACATTCTACGTGGCAACGACGACGGGAATGGTCACTGCCCTAGCTCTGCTAGATCTGTCAGCTGCCTTCGACACCATTGATCACGATGTTCCACTTGAACGATTGAGAACAACGATTGGTCTGGCAGACCAGGCACTGGCATGGTTTAAACCGTATTTGTCTGATCGTGTTCAATCCGTGTCGTGTGGGGGTCAGGTCTCTCACACGAGACGGGTCACCTATAGAGTCCCTCAAGGGTCCATCTTCGGTCCCTTGCTGTTCTCCATGTATACCCAATCTCTAGGAAAAGTGATTAAGGCCCATGGAATAGGATATCACTTTTATGCTGACGATACTCAGCTGTATTTGTCATTCAAACCGTCGGAATCTGCTGCAGCAACTGACAAACTGAATGCTTGCCTTGCCGACATTCGATCCTGGATGTCTGAAAACTTCTTGAAACTAAATGACGATAAAACCTAACTGCTGCTCATAGGACACCCTAAGCATGCAGCTGGATTAAAAAGCTTTGCTCTTCTAATAGGTGATGCTGTGTTTCGACCATCACCACGTGCTCGAAATTTAGGTGTCGTGTTCGACTGCTGCCTAAATTTTAAAGGCTTCGTTCAGAAGACTGCTTCTACAGCTAGCCATCACGTCCGATCCCTATCCAAGATTAGGAGCTGTCTTCCACAGTGGCTTGCAAAAAATTTAACTAGCTCCTTAGTTCTGTTTCGGCTCGATTATTGCAATTCCTTTTTGGCAGGGCTACCAAAGAAAGCACCTAGGCCACTGCAGCTGACTTTGAATATGGCTGCAAGGCTAGTCTTCAAGTCCCAGAGGTTTGAGCACGTGTCTCCTTTGCTAAAAGAGCTAGGATGGATACCGGTTGAGCAACGGATACAGAGAAAAGTTCTTATGCTGACCCACAAGGCCAGCCACGGCTTGGCTCCTCTACACCAAACTGAACTGCTGCACCAGTTTCAGCCTCTTTGCGCCCTCAGGTCCTGCGTGGACAATAAATTAGCAGTTCCATTTCTCCGCTTAAAGACAGTTGGCGACAGAAGCTTTAGCTCTGCAGGCCCTAGACTGTGGAACTCACTTCCACAATTCTTATGCAACGACAACTATTCTCCTGCTGCCGACTATGGCTCATCCTTTTCAGCTGTCCTGAGCTGCTACTTCTATGCTACTCACTATCTCAACTGCTCTCCTGACTCTGCTATGTTTCCACTTTCTCTTTGTTGCGTGAGACAAAGTCTGTTGGCTACCAAATGCATACCGAAAGCCGCATAGGCTGTGAGTGCGCTATACAAAAATCTCCCGCATAACACCCACATAGTCTTTATGGATTTGTGGAGTTACAGACGGTCGACCACATCGAGGTAGTCACTCAAGTGTGGCATGCCATGGTCGCTCATGTAAGAAGACCTGAGAGACAACAAGGCAGTCTGTTGTCCAACAGTAGGAAGCCACACTGAAGTAGCTAGATGCCATACTGGCTAACACGACCTGGAAGCCCCATAAAGTTTGGCCCCTGTTCTCTACCTGAAGAGGCCAGTCGATGGCCATGTCCGGCAGACCCATTAACTATGTAAGGAGGTGCGGTAAGCATGCAACTAGTATTATCATACTTGGCTGAATAACACTTATAAAGCTGAAGTCAAGTGAAGCAGCAATACATGGTCCTGCAGTTAAAATGTTTAAAAAATAAGGCTACATGGCACTAAAAATGCCCTAAATCTAGGGAATGACATCACTTATGCGTGAATTGATGTTTGCCTGCCGTGTCCACATGCACACGATCATAGCCACGATTAAGCCAAGTAGGGAGAGGGGGAAGGGCATCGACTTTGCCAGAGCCAGCCAATCACAATAAGGCTGCAGATCAATCGAAGGGACCCAATGCCAAGGTCGCCATCCATCCCTCCATCGATACACGTAGGGCGGCCAAATGCAGCTAGCAGGCTGCCGATGCCACTGCTGCGCCTTCGCCTGTTCGGTCGCTGCTGCTGCAGCCGCTCACCTTTGTTGTCCTCGTGTTCGGCGAGCGCCTTTACGCTGGACATGAGAACATCGTCGAAGCCCAAAAACTCCTCCAGAAGAAATCGGCTCCATGCTTCCCCAAAGCATGCATCTCTAAGTGGATCTGGAAAATGCAAGAGGAACTAAACTAAATTTCCGAATGCTTCTCACTGCATTTCCACAACAACAACTAGTCAGACGCTTAAAATCGGCTGGCAGCTGTGTGCAACGTACGCAAGCTCGCCACGGCACTAGCTTATCAACGGTCCAAACACCCGACAGCCGGCTGCCAGTAGGATACATCCGATGGTGGTCATGATGCAGCTAGCGACATGCCATGCGGTCAGGCTTTTTAAGGACGCCTCTCTAAAAGCAAGCCAAGGGCAGAGCCCTTGCAGAGCGATGAGCCTGGCATGAGAGGCACTGACTCTCGAACAAAGCGAGCGTGCGCAAGTGCACAGCGACGAGGGTACCTATGCCTACCCACCTCGATAGGACAGCAATAAGCAGACCAGCTAAACGTTCATGTGCACAGGTAGCCATAACACGTGCATAGGTATCGACCTTTTGTCTACGTAAAACCACGTTGTTTTCGTCAATTTCACATGGCGCTGGCACCACAGCCACCATAGCCAGGCACCTCCTGGATGAGGAGCAGCAGCGCGAGCCTCACGTTCCGGCTCACTTCTCCACTTACAGGCACACTCAGAGGCACAGCAATGCTGCCTCACCACTCCCATTCCCCCCTCCGACGATTAGTCATGCCTGCTTGCCTATGGCACAATGGCACATGGCCAGTGGCATAGACCCTCCTGTCAAAGCTCTTCAGCCACTGTCTGATCTCTGAAGGTGCCCTATTCCTGCTGTGGGTCGTTTGCCGGTAGGTCCCCTTGTCCACCACGTGACTCTCGAATGAATGACCTCTCTCTGCTACAGAGAAGACATTCGAGAGTCAGATCCGACGACTCAGGCTGAGGCAGAGAGAACGGCAGAGCAGCAGCGGCGGCAGCAGGGAGCCAAGATCGGGATCTTGCCGGTCATGCGATCTGCGCACAGAGGCCGGCAGGGCTCACTAAACTGTCACCGAGGCCCAACACCAGTGGTGCTGACAGGCAGCAGCAGCAGCAGTCGCATAGGCCTCAAAAGAGTAACGAGCCAGGCCCCTTCGACTCGAAGGCCAGTGTGGTAGCTTCAGTACTAACGTTCGCTTCGACCGTGACGTTGGGAGTGCAAATGTGGAGTATTATGGCCACTATCTCGGCTTCATATCAGTCAGTGTACGATGTACTACCGACTAAACGATTAAGACTTGTTGTCTTTTAACCCTGTGTTAAAACGATGCGACTGCATTGATTCTCGGTAGATTGCAAGCTTAGCAAAATAACTATCGTAAGCCCACGGTACTCTTCGCCATAAGCCCACTTATCAGACGTCGGGCTGCATTTAACAAATCTATAACTTGAATAACTTAAAAGTAGCACGGGAACTATGCAAACCGCTTGGCACAACAGCTGCCTCACAAGGATTAACAACAGCTACCGCCAATCTGCCTGACTCGGGTCATGATTTGCACCTAAATACTGGCTGTGAGATGTGCATATAAAAAAAGCCATGCCAAACCATTGAAACCGGAATCAAGCGAGTCGGCATCAAGGATCGAGGAGTTCCACAGCCCACACAAATACCAGACTAACGAATTGCAGGAGTGCAACAGTAGCGCAAAAACGGGCATACAGTATCGCATGCCTTGCACCTTTTTGGCAAGAGACGAGCACAGTAAAACAGTACAAGTTTCAACCACGCCTCCTTCATCCCAGGCAGTCAAACATACCTAGGGTGACGAGCATGACGGTGATGTTTAGACGCTGTCTGGTACGCGGAGAAAGCCTTAGGAAACCATACTCGAGCGAGTACTCAACGATATACTTCTCCTCGGACCACACTGCAATAATTCAGGATTTGCGCGATAAAACGGTGGCATTTCCACTCAACCGAAATACATCAGCTCCCCCGAAATGCACAAAATAATATATCTCGTCGTCTACCTGAGTCTGCAAACAGCCTGAGGTCAACGAAGGCCTCCCGGAAAGTCGGGATAGGCTCCAGCATAGGCGGTGCTGGCACAGCGTCCGCCACAAACGAAGTGTTGTTGCCACGCAAAACTCCAGCATCCGAGTCGAGGCTCTCCTGAGGCGATCGAGACAGCGGCATCGATAAGGCTCACAGAGGATAAGGACCATGTGCCATTCGCTGCATGGCACCCCGAGAGAACACTTAACTATATCTCTTTGTGAGCAAGCAGCACGTTTCATATGCTGGAAGGGAAACCGTGTCAATTGGCTACGAACAACGCCTGGCTGAAGAAGCATCGAGGTCAGCGCACAGAGCAGACGAGCGCAACAAGCCACGAGCTGGGGGCGTCACGAGCGACATGCACTGTTCGTTAAGTCTGGCACCAGCAACAAATGTGCGCCCTCGCGCGCTCTATTCTGCGGCCATAAAATACGGTGCACGAGCAGCAGTTCCACTGGCCACAGCAAGGAGGCAGAGCAAGGCAAGCAGGCTTCAGAAGCAGGCAGCTGAACCTGACCGAGGTCCTGCCGCCACAGCACAGCGACTGCTGCCTAAAAAGGCGGCAGTGCTACACTAACAAAGAGGCTACTACGATCCGTGGCGCAGCCAGGCAGCAAAAGACGCTAGGCAGTGCCACTGAGGTCGATTGGCCACAGACATGCTTGCGTGCGCGCACACTCAAAAACCTTGGTCCGCACTCACTCTCTGGCGAACGCACACACACACACCCGTACAAGCACACACGCACAAGCACACACACGCACACACACACACACACACAAACGCACACACACGCACACACAGAGCACACACAAGCACGCGCGCACACACACACACACACTTAAGCATGTGCAGCAAAAGCTGGTCCTTGCAGAGCTGCTGCGCATCTTTTGTCACAAGCTTTTGACAGTGGCTGTACTAGCCCTACCCCCCCCCCCCGACAGAGAAGATTAATTTTTTGCAAAACCACTATGCAAGTCGGTGCCACTCGTTGCATCAGAAGCTGTCAGATCAACCCACGAGCACTGAGAGTGGATTTCATCAGCAAACACATGCGAGTGCTTGAAGATGGATGGCTGCACACCGGCATGCATCAGCTCGGCTGCTTAGCAATCGCCTTAAAATGAGCGATTTGAGCACAACTTTCACAAGATCAGCAGTAAGACTTGCATCAAGGCCGTGGGTAATAGCCATTCTGCAGCTGGCAAAAAATCTGCGGCATCTCAACAACAGCAACAACAACAACAACAGGCAGCAGGCAGCAGGTGCACAATCGACAACAGACAAATACACCACCACCTGAAGGCAAATGCATACAGCTGCCGATACTACCCAATCGCGATCGAATATCAATATCAAAATCCATCAATATCGAATAATCTTGAAAATGCAAACTCACATTTGATAAGTTGCTTGATTCAGCAGCAGAGCTACGTTCGTTAAACGAAGCAGCATTTAAGAAGCCGTATTCCTTAGCATAAGATTCCGTAATATTGTATGTCTGTGACACATTCCTTATGATCTCAACGCGAAGGATACCGTCACGAGGCCACACTTGCTGTATGTGCTGCAGACAGTTTACAGGATTTCGAGAGAACGTCAAGTGCACATAGAATAGCACAGCCAATAAGGCAAACGCCTACAACATAAATTACAGTTTGAGTTCGCTGGCCAGAAAACTCAACAGTACAAGCTATGGAAAACAGGCATGGATTGTTAAGCCAGGCGATGTCGCAGCATGTGCCTCCAGAATGCACAGAATGGCATACCGATACTAAGAGTAATTCACTCATATATACACACGGACACACATAAACACACAAACTCATACACACATAAACTCACATATAAACACAGACATCATACATAAATGTAACCACATTCACACATGCATACACAAGCGCACACACGAGATAAAATATGTAATATAATAACTGTCAGAAACATAAGTACGGTTCTCCAGCTCGACGGTGAGGAAAACTCGAAAAATCACAGCTTGCAAGTCTCAGTGGCACAACTTTAAAATGTGCCAGCAACGAATAGGACTTTCGGATCCAATCACTAAAAGTTAGCTTAAACGTGTCTGATAATCAAGCCATGCCAAATGGGATTTATCACATGTAATGGAAGCAGTGGCCGTTATTTAAGATTCTTAAAATAGCATCTTGTGCTTAATGTAATCTGTTGCACCAGCATACACCCCAAAGCAGGATCCTCTCTAGATCGGCAAACCAGTAATAGCATGGAGGCTTCAGAGAGGCATAGCACACACTAACAATGAGCCCACACAAAGTTCGAGAAGCATGCCCTTACTTACACACCTATACGAGCTGGGCGAGCACACACACAGACTGACACATGGGAAGGCGCAGGCGCAGGCAAAGGAAAGCCCTCATTGGCACTGCACATGCATGCACACTGAACCCGTGTGTTTTCATCGCATATGCATGCATACTACCATGTGCATGTGACATACATGTGTAACCACATTCATGTGAACATGCACATGTGCATACAGATGAACACACACACCCAGACAATGTACGCAGGCACTTAAACATGTGTGTGCACATGCATGTGCATGCCTGCTCAAAACGCCTCAAGAAGAAAGTAGCCAAACCACATTTTTACTCATCACTTATCCAAGATCATGCTTCATTTCAACACACAGCTTCCATGCATGACAGCATCATACAGTCATGAGTATGAGAGGCTGCAGGCAATGAAGCCAAATTGTGATTAAGTGCCCCAAAATTTTCCCATCCACGCAGCTACAAAAAGTGTCTCGGAAGCACTTAATTAATGGCTCTGTGAGTCGTAATGAGCACACAACATATTCCAAGTTGGAGCGCTCTTTCGGCAGGGCAATGGTCACCTTGAGCAACAGAAAGAATTCAATTAATCGCCGCACGGACTCAGGCACGATTGTGGCATACGTCGACGCAACACGGAAAAAGAGGGCAGTGAACAGCCGGTCCCTAACGTTCGTCGGCGGTCGTCTGGCGGCCGCCGCCGCGGCACCACCGTTGTTTTCGGCTTGAGGCTGTTCGGCCGGGTTTCCATTGGGCATCCTACAACTGAGCAAGTGTTGTAGCTGCTTCTTACAGCCAAGAGGCTAGCATGAACAGCGAGTGAGTGAAATGACGACTCTCCAGCTGCGACGACGAGACAGCTGGATTCGGTCGGTCGCGACCATGTTCCCACTCTGTGGCAGATCAAACCTGGAGCGAGCCACTCGAGCTTACTCGAGCTTCACTGCACCACGCACCGGACTCTTCCTGCCCGCCCGCACAGCCGGTTGATGTATAGCAACAGCATTAGGCATGACAACAATTACCATCTCAGGAATTACAAGCTCGGCGCTCGGGGCTACAGCCAACAGCCGACGGCGGGACGGACGGCTGGCACTCCGGGCACTTTCCTAACCTCATGCGACCCCCGCACGGGTAGCCCGGTAGAGGCTTTCGGGTGGGTAAACTAAGTCGACGGTAAACTAAACTGGATAACTTCGTAGCCTCCAACTACGAAGTTATCCGCGTCACTAAACGGTTGCGGGAGCGATGGGCTACAGAAAACCGCGGCAGAGTAAACTGCGAAAGAAGAAGGCAGTTGCAGCCGCAAGCGATTACCTAGCAGCGGCCCACACAGTAGTTAAGCGCCCAGCAGAAGACGCCAACGTCGGTCGCTATGCCGTCGAACTCCGATCCGGGCAGGGATAGGCCGCGGACCACACGGAAGTAGTAGTGAGCTGCAGTTGAAAACACTAAAATTCTACGTTCTTATAAAAAATATTTTCATTAAAATACCAGCTGCAACACTCATTGTTTTATATCATGCTATATTCTATCTTGTTTCTCTGAGGGCATTCCGATAGACATATGAACGCTCCTTTCCTTTACAGGAAGCGCAGCGGAGCATCCGGTTTTCCTTAGTTGTAATAATAATAATAATTAGAATAATACATTTGTATAGCGCCTTCAGAGAACTTATTCTCTCTAGGCACTTTACATCAGCTGTAAGTGAAACGTTTCGTTGTGTGGCTAATGATAACTTACGCAGCGTCCGCACGCGTAAGCACACTGAGGGCAATTCACAAGTGCCTAGCAAATGCTGTGAGAACCAGGTGCGTTTTAAGCTTTTTTAAAATGTCGTCTAGTCAGTGGGGTGTCGTGACATAACTCGGGAGTCAGTTCCAGGCTTTGGAAGCATCCGAACTAAGGGCGTATAATGTCCAGGTCTTCCTCTTTCGCGCTTTGCTTCTTTTGCCGACTATGGCATCCTTAAAAGCATCACTGCAGAATTTTGCTTTCTTTATTCCTCGCTTGTCGAACTTTCCCCCAGTTTCCGCGCACGGGGTTAGGGCTAACTAGGCTTAAGTTCCGCTTGTGCAGTTCGCTGGGGCTTGCCGGCGTTGGAATCGTCTGCCCTTGCCGCACGTTGCGCCGACAGAGCTGCTGCGGCTCCGCGGATGGCGTGCGCATGCGCTGTGAGCATTGACATATAATACGACGTGCTGGCAATTCAATAGCGTCTGTAAGACAAGCGCTATCCGTGGCCTTTTCCTGCGGTATGGCAAATGGTTCGGGGTTACTTTTCCATTCCATCGGGCGTAGTTAATAATAATAATAATGCACTTGATAAAGCGCCCTCAGAGAACTTAATCTCTCTCTCTAGGCGCTTTACATTTGCTGTAAAGGGAAATGCAATTGAATGGTAAGTAAAATCATGCTTGAAAAACAAACAAAATGAATAACATGGTTAGGGTGACATGCACAGGGTCAGCATGCAAATGTGGTTAGTGGCAGCATGCACAGTGTCAGCACGCATAAGCACATCAAGGACGAATCACAAGGACCCACTAAATGCTGTCCTAAATAGGTGTGATTTTAGGTTCCTTTTAAATGTGGTCAGGTCAGGGGATGTTCTGACGCTGGTCGGGAGGGAGTTCCAGGCTTTGGGAGCATACGAACTAAATGCACGGTCTCCAAAGGATTTGAGGTTTGTACGAAGTATTGGTAGACTGTTGGATTCCGAAAAGCGGGTGGTACGATGCTTGGCCTAATGGGGGGTATATCTGAGAGATTGGCTGGAGCCATAGAATGAAAGGACCTAAAAGTGAGGGACAAAACCTTGAAGTCAATCCGTTGCTTGACTGGTAGCCAGTGCAGGTCGGCGAGAAGTGGAGTAATGTGGCAACTGCGACGCTCACGACAGACAAGCCTAGCTGCAGAGTTTTACACTTGCTGCAATCGCCTGAGCGCACATGCTGGTAGGCCAGTAAGCAGTGAGTTGCAGAAGTCGAGACGGGATAGTTAACCGTCATTTTGTCTTCGAGCCAGCTTGAACACTGGCAAGTGCAAAAGATACAACCTACTGCCTGTCCGCAGCTTCGATCAACCAACGACTTTTCTCATCACACCTCTCGATAGCCTCGAGTAACGGGATCATTCAGTTCACAGGGCGACATCAAAATACCGTACGCTCGCGGTAATTAGCAGCAATTACGAGGCATCATATTGGTTTACTTGCGCATGCACTGCCACCGAAGCTCGAAAAAGGTATTTACATGACTTATTGTACCCAGGCTGGGTTCGGTTGGCTGGGACACGGCGGCTATAATGAGGGTAAGGGTCACCGGCTAGGCCGGGGTCGGACCCTACGGCATGTGCGAGGACGTAAGGTCACCAGGGCTCTTGGGTAGGAGGAGTTGACCAAGTAAGTCGCGGTGTTGGAGGCTCCCGGTCTCGCCGAGTTATGCACCTGGATTCGTGCGGGCGTGCTCCGACGATGCTGCCACGCACGCAAGGGAACGAGTACCCAAGGCCCGAGCGGATCTGGATAGTTCGCTCGTTGTTGACTTGTATATTCCGCGTTCCCTATGTAGCGTGTTCGTAACCCCCCCCCCCCCACCCCTGTATTGGCGTCTTTCGGTGGAAGCTTATGACTGTGGTACTTGTCGACTCGGACTAGCCAAGCAGTTACTCAGCCAGCCGGGTTTTGGATGGCGTACGCTCGTACTGTTGGATTCGGAGTCGGTACAACGACAGGACTGCAGAAGCCGACAGACCCTAACAAACACGTTTGTTCGCGCTTGCTGTGTCGTCTTGCGCCCCCATAGTGTACTGTGTATAGTGTGCTTCGATGTGCCTTACACGAAGAACGCCCGCACAGAACCAACACCAACAGTTTATTCTACTACCGAGCAGAGGGAGCACGACTTCACTCGCCCCTCTCTCCCCACTGAATTCCCCTCCTCGCCCACGGCTGTTTTTGCCGACCCCGATGGTGAGTCCACCATCTGACTGTGGTTACCGGCCTGTCCAAACCACACCACAGGCGGACCACAGCTATGCACCACCGGTGATGCTCCTGACAGCTGTTTAAGGAAGGAGCGGTACCGGCCTGCATATAATCAGACCACACGCTCCCTTGACCTTAAGGTCACAAGTTTCCAGCTGCAATGCGAGTAGCGCACTGTATGTCCCCTGACGTACAGATCAGTCCATGACGTAGTCGGAGAACCAACGTGGGTGCTGCAGTTCCGACCGCACGCGAAGCTGGTGGCCGCCCCTTTCCTCTGTCCCAGCATGCTCATCATCTCCGCCTCTTATCTGGGAGGGTGCTGGCAGCTGAGCCGGTAATACTGGCTCAGCGTCCGGAACTAACCTGACGTCCGACACGTGTCTTCGGATTCCGTTCACCTCGACACCAAGGCCGTGAGTCCCTGAGGTCACAATCCCTTCCGGCCATTCTGATGTACACCGCGCATCGGCTGGTTTCACAAAAACCCTTTGGCCCGCTGTGTAGTTAATGGCAGATTGGGTGTTGCAATGCTGTATCTTCTTTGGCTGGAGCGGGCACCGCCATTCATATGTAAATAACCACCTGTGAGGCACGGTTTCGCCCTTTATCCCCTCAGTCGGCGCCGAATTGTACCAGTACACCATATCTAGTACTCCTCTACCGGTGCGAGCTGCCATGCCCTTGATAGTCCGATGCATGCGTTCGACTATGCCGTTGCCTTCCGGTCGGTAAGCACACCGGTAGACGGTCTCAACGCCCCAGCGTTCGCAGAGACGCCGAACTGCCTCAGATCGGAACGAGGCGCTGTTGTCCATCAGAAGCTGCGTAGGTGGGCCTCTCTCTCGAAAGATTTGCTCCAGCACTCTGGTGATAAGGTGCACATCTTCGCTAGGAATGGGCCGCCATAGCGTGAATCTGCTGGGCCCACAATCCACCAGCGTCAGATATTTCTCATTGCGGTAGTGCGTGACATCTATCGCAAGACGAGACCAGGGTTCGGTGACGTCAAGACTGCCTCGCTGCCACGAAATCGGCGACGGATCCACTGATCTGCAGCGAAGACAGGAACGAACAATTCGTTCTACATCGGTTCTGCGGATGTTCGCATTAGGGTGACATAGCCTCGCCAGGTATAGCGTCCTGTCGACGCCCAGGTGGTGCAGATTGTGGAATTGCTTCAGGTCGATATTGGGAGTCGCCAAACTGACCTCGGGAGCCACGGCACCGGTACAGCAAGTCGTGAACTTCAACCACCTTTGCGGCACTCGCGTCAGATGGTCCGCTTTGTTCTCCGGCGACCTTACTAGGCTGACAGTCGTCTCCAGATTGCACTCCGTTATAATATCTCGGAGTAGGCCCAATCGTCGTCAAATTATCGCCTCTCCCATGCCCGCGCGTCCTCACGGGTTTATCCCCGTCGATCAATGACTTCAGCCAACCAAACACCGAAGTTGAATCAGTCACGATTTGGACTTTCTGAAGTCCCCACGCAATAGCGATGTTAAGGCCTTTGATGACGGCTTCTAGCTCGGCGGTGTTTTATATGCGAAGTATCGTCCGGCTTTCGAAGCCAAGAGGCATCCTCAACCACTTTACCGTCAATTTCAAGGCACGTTCCAATAGCGATGCTGCTCGCATCGCACCACAATTTTCCGCTGACGACATTGGACACCTGCCACGCGCCAGTCACCGGATCAGAAGCTAGCACCCTGCGATGGACGTCGCGAGCAATTTCCAGAACCTCACTCGGCACTTTGCTTTCCCAGTCCTGCTCGCTGGCTATACGTTTGAGGTAACTGCAAGCAGGTCGCAGCCAGCCGGCTACCGGAAAATGCCCGACGAGTTGCCCACACCAAGAAAATAATTCTCGCCGCGTCAGCACTGACTGTACAGAGCCTATGGCATTATCTCGGCGCCATACGAGCTCGTTGCGTTTACTGTCAATGCGGAGGCCTAGGACACGACCACCCTCTAACTTTTCAGGTGGTTTTGCTTCAAGTCCGTACTCGCGGAGAAGCTCAATCACACGGTCGTTTGAGACGATATCATTGTTCGCCAAAATGTCGTCAACATACGAATCCGTGCCGGATCTGACCCGCTCATCCATAGACAACACTTTATTTAAGATAACAGTCATTATTTTTGGTGCAACGTTAAGGCCGAAACCCAGGCGAGTCAGGCAGTATCGGCGGCCATGAAATTCAACCACCTGGTACTTCCACAATGATGGGTCTACGTGAATTTGCAAATAGGCCTTACGCAGGTCCACGACGCTTACGTTTCGTCCCATTCGCCGCCATGCACGAAGTTTATTACTGCACACGTCGCCTTCAGCCGTGTGACTCGACACGAACTGGTTGAGCTCGCGATAGTCGAGGACGGGCCTCACTTTCCCTTTGCTGCTTTGGACCACCGCCATCAAGGGAATCAGCCCACCGCACTCCCCGTGAAAAGGTTGAAGCCAGCCACACTTTATCCAGTCCTCCACTTCCCGTTCATATTCTACTTCTACCTCAGCCGGGATGCGATATGAGGACACGCGGTTCTGCAGCATGGGGGCCTGTACGCCTTCTTTCCAGTTCCAGCGCACGTGCCACGCGCTATCGTGGAATATGGCAGTAAAATCTTTGTCGGAGACTGTTAGCTCGCTCGAATTTCCGACCTTTGCAATGAGCGAAACGTCGGTGGCCGGGGGTGAGTGAGGGCAGGTTACACTGTTTCTTTCGCCGCGGATGCATCGGGTCGTTGGAGCCTCATTACCGAAGTCAACTTGGCCTTCACCGTCGTGCCCTACGCGGACGCCGCCGGCGCTGAGTGCGCGTTTCACCTTCGTATAGTCACATTTATCAGTCCACCAGCCCTTCATAGACGGCAAAAGCTCCGCCGGTTAAATACAAGGGCATGAGTGCGGCAAGATCCTCATCTTTAATCTTGTTCGTCTTGGCCACGGAGTCCAGTCGACGTACCCACGCGACGAAGTCCGTTTTGCCGTCATAAGGTTCGATTTTGCCTAGCATTACCATTGATGCCATCGACTCCATCCCAAGAAATAGCTTGTGCTTCGATGTGCCTTACACGAAGAACGCCCGCACAGAACCAACACCAACAGTTTATTCTACTACCGAGCAGAGGGAGCACGACTTCACTCGCCCCTCTCTCCCCACTGAATTCCCCTCCTCGCCCACGGCTGTTTTTGCCGACCCCGATGGTGAGTCCACCATCTGACTGTGGTTACCGGCCTGTCCAAACCACACCACAGGCGGACCACAGCTATGCACCACCGGTGATGCTCCTGACAGCTGTTTAAGGAAGGAGCGGTACCGGCCTGCATATAATCAGACCACATATAGGACACTCCCTGTAGACTTGTTTAGTTCCCATTTGTAGTTGGCACATGCGTTATTATAAAGAGATTTACCCTGACGGCCGCTCGTCTTACCCTAGCTCGGCGGTGTGGCGAGCGGCAGCGTGGCCGGAGTATGGCGGGGTTTGGCGGGAATTAGCCTCTGACCCCTGGAACTCGGTTACATTATAGCGATACCAGCACCAGCGTGGATGATCGGGGTGGATAATCGGGGCCAGGTCGCGTACCCGTAGAAGGGAAAAATTTGTCTGTGACCAAAAAGTGAAACGCAATAATGAAATGGTCAAGCGAAGGTCACATTTATTTCTTTTACTTTGGCTACGGTACGGTCACCCTTCCCTGCCGCTACAATGCGATCTCGAGTAATAACTGCCCCGGCAAGTAAGCGAGGGGCTTGAGACCGGCGTTGCGGGATCGGGCTGGTAATCGCGTCACTATTTCGGTAGGTCTCCCATCCGGACCGACCTGCACTGAGAACTCGGTGCTAGGCGGCGGTGTGATGCTCCAGCTGACCGAGCAAAGCTCCGAGCCGGTCAAGCGGGACTCAAGCTGCCAGCGAAAACCTCTCGTCCCGAGTCTCCGCGTCATTTGGGGGAACGTGAGCCGCTGCCCACGTTCTGGCGCTACTTGCTAATTCTTCGGGAGATCGCGCTCGCTACACATCCCCGCAGATCGAAACACACGCAATCAAGATAGGCATACTTTGGAAGCGTATTTTGGCGATCTGCCGTCGCAGTAGCATTGAAATCCTGGACTTTCCAGAGGCGGGCTCAGGCGCCCTGTAACGAATAGTGAATAGACGAGGATGAGTGCTTCCAGCAGTGACTACATCGACACATTGATGGCAGCAAATTTTCTAAAACTAAACCATGATAAAACTAACTTACTAGTTATGGGCAAACCCAGTGTGATTCAGAAATTGGAAAGGCTGACGCTCAAAATTGGCTCTGCCAGCATATCTCCTGTTGAATCTGCACGAAATCTAGGTGTCATGTTCCAAAGTGACCTCTCGCTAGACGACCACATCAGCTCCACAATCAAATCTGCCTACTTTCAGCTACATAACATTGCTACAATTCGGGCTTGTTTAGATAAGGATACCACGTCGAAGTTGGTCCATGCATTCGTGACATCCCGTCTCGACTTCTGCAACTCACTTCTTACTGGCCTACCAGCATGTGCGATCAGGCGATTGCAGCTGGTGCAAAACTCTGCAGCTAGGCTTGTCTGTCGTGAGCGTCGCAGTTGCCACATTACTCCACTTCTCGCCGACCTGCACTGGCTACCAGTCAAGCAACGGATTGACTTCAAGGTTTTGTCACTCACTTTTAGGTCCCTTCATTCTATGGATCCAGCCTATCTCTCCGACATACTCCCCCATCAGGCCAAGCATCGTACCACCCGCTTTTCGGAATCCAACAGTCTAGAAATACCTCGTACAAACCTTAAATCCTTTGGAGACCGTGCGTTTAGTTCGTATGCTCCCAAAGCCGGGAACTCCCTCCCGACCAGCGTCAGAACATCCCCTGATCTGACCACATTTAAAAGGAACCTAAAAACACACCTATTTAGGACAGCATTTAGTGGGTCCCTGTGATTCGTTCTTCACGTGCTTATGCGTGCTGACACTGTGCATGCTGCCACTAACCATATTTGCATGCTGACCCTGTGCATGTCACCCCTAACCATGTTATTCATTTTGTTTGTTTTTCAAGCATGATTTTACTTACCATTCAATTGCATTTCCCTTTGCAGCAAATGTAAAGCGCCTAGAAAGAGATCAAGTTCTCTGAGGGCGCTTTATCAAGTGCATTATTATTAATATTATTTACTGGAAAGTCCGCGTGTATCGCTCCTTTTCGCCATTCTCCCCTTGCAGAGTGTCGATAGACTATAAGCTTAGTCCTGTATCGTTTGGTAATTGGCCATCTACCTAATGATCGGCAGTCACAGTACTTCAGGAATCGAATCGCTACCAAAGGTCAAGAACAACGTCAATCACAGAGCATTTAAGCAGAGTCTGAAGGTCGACAGAGAGGCTGGTGAGAAGTTTAAAGTGGGACGCGAGACCGAGACAGTGTGGAACGTGCGTGGACTTTATGATACTAGACGTAATTTAAAAAGTGCAAGCTGATTTAACAGCCTCTTTTGTATCTCGGCAGAAGAGTCTTCATGGCTATCACCACCTCTTGCAGCGCGGATCACCCACCGCAGGATTCGAACCCTCAACCTTGGCCCAAGGTCGTGTAAACCAACCGCCTTACCCAGTGTGCCACTTGGGGCTCCAATTTCGTCTAGCTTAGCCAGACATACCGAAAGCCGCACCGCTTGTCAATTGATGCCCGCGAGTGAACTACTAATATGCACGGGGACCTTTCGATGAGGGGCAGAGAAGTTGGCTATACTAGAAGGGGTGGCGGTAAACTATGTGCTTATCTGCTGCAGCTTATCAATCAGGATGTCATCAAGTTTAACTTCAAATAGACAATCCTGTCTCGGATAACAGCAATAGCCGGTAAGAGCGACCGCGGCTCGCTCATTACATGCAGTGCACCTAGATGATCTTAATTGTTTCATGCCTCACTTTTTTGAGGATATTGAGTGCAAAAAACAACTTCTCATTCAGAAATATTAAAATTGAAACTCAGCAGCGTGGATTAAATTTTTAAAGTAGCTTAACTAAATATCCATAACTAATCACTTCCTTTCTCCAAACACTAGTAAGTTGAAGGAAATTGAAGAGTGCGAGGCATACTTTGCTTTCTCCATACTTAGTAGTGGAGCCGGAGAGCACGCCCACTTGGGCAGAAACCTTGGTTCGGAATA
Source organism: Cristatella mucedo (assembly GCA_009760855.2). Lineage (NCBI taxonomy): Eukaryota > Metazoa > Bryozoa > Phylactolaemata > Cristatellidae > Cristatella > Cristatella mucedo. The sequence continues at coordinate 1,573,438 of WPIO01000036.1, read as the reverse complement.
GTATCTTTCTTCCGCCACCCAATTGATAGCTTGGTACCCTCTATGGGTCAACTAAGACAGCTAAACAGTGCTCGAACACAGAAGCCGGAATCGCCAGCGTAAAATAGGTCCCATTCGATACGCTTTGCTGTAGTTCGTATGTACGTATGTATGTATGTATTGTATGCCGGCTCCTGACTTGTGACCTTAAGGTCAAGGGAGCGTGTAGTTCGTATGTATGTATTGTATGCAGGCTCCTCTGATAAGCCACCGGTGAGCTGTTAGAAGCACCACTGAGAGAGGCCGGTGCACAGCTGTGGTCCGCCTGTGATGTGGTATGGCCACAGGCCGGTAACCAGCTGGTGGCCAGATGGTGGATTCACCATCAGGGTCGGCCAGTGCACTGCTGTGGTCCGCCTTTGATGTGGCATGGACCAGATGGTGGATTCACCATCAGGGTCGGCCGGTGCACAGTTGCTGTCGATGAATCATCGGAGTCGACCAGGGGAGTGGGGAGTCGAGTGTGAGTAGAGGCCGAAGGGAGCCGTGCGCTCTTCGGCTCCGTGCGTTGGTAATAAACTGTCGGTGTTGGGCATCGGCTGGCTCTCTCGTGTGCGAACAAAAGACATTTGCAATTAAGTGAGTGCGAACGTAGACATGTTTTTAGTGAATTGCCGAATGCCATGTTCACCTGGACGATTGGGTTGGAGATGCTTATATATTGGCTCATTTGCTCGCAGATATTAAGCCATGAGGGTTTTGCAAACCAAAAAGCAATCAGCTAGCAAAAACACTGATCAACAAATTTTAACAAAGTCATGTTACTGAAACAAATTTCATCATTTCTTATCCATTTGTATGTGTTCAACACGAATATGAGTCAAATTGCAAAATTTGCTTTACTTTTGCAATCTGTAATAAATTAATGTGTAAATCACGAAATACGTGCCAATAGTAATAGGTCTGCGTTTAATACCTGTAAAATGGAGTCGTAACTACTTCCTGGATTTCTTCATCTGTCTCTTGTACAGGTGTTCGAAAGCATACCTGGGAAGTGTCCAGCAGCATTCAGCCAGCATTGTAGTGAACCCCTGTTATCTTTGTTCCATTGCTGCGATATATTCATTAAAACGTTCACAATTTGCATCACTAGCCATAATACAGTTGTGAGGGGAAAAATCCAAATGGCTATGAAGGAAATGGGTCTTTAGAGACATATTGCAGCCAAGTTTGTGATACTGCATCAACTAGTTCCTTGTAGTTTTCTGCCCTAACTTTCCCAAATATGTTTGCAGACACTCTGCGCAAGAGGATGTTGAACCGGTCATTTTTGAAGAGCTATCAAGTCTGAGGACCCACAAAAACTCTCCCAAACTTTAATCTTTGCTTTGTCGACGGAATTGTTCATGCAGATATCGGAAAGATGTAGAAGTCCGTCCCATAGCTTTCACGAAGTTCTTCATCAAACCTAGTTTAATGTGAAAGGGTGGTCGTAGGATTTTTTGAGCCTCGACCAGAGATGGGTGCTGGATATTCTTCTCTTAAACTGCAACAATTTGTCTTCGAGCCCATTCCTTCCACAAGTAGCGAAATTCCCTTGCATGGCCATGTCACAGACACACACACAAACAGGTGTGTTTTGTGTATTTCGGATGCAGTCCCATTAAAAAGGCAACTACCTTCAGGTCACAACAGAGGTTCCAGTTGTACTTGTGATACTCAATTTAATTTAGTAGCTGCTTTAAGTTATCGTATGTCTCTTTTATGTGGACACGATACGCTACTGGAATAGATAAAGGCCAGTTTCCATTGTGCAAAAGCATAGCCTCAAGACTCCGTTTCGAAGAGTCTACAATTAGTTTCCGTTCTTGTGTGTCATGAGTGATTTGTGAGGCCTTCATGAGCCCCTCAATGTAAGAACAGAATGCCCAGATTGATCCAGGCGCTGGTGGCGCTTTCCATTTAAAATAATCGTGTCATCCTCTTTCGAGAACATTCCATTGTTGGAGTCTTGATCCTAGCAAAGTTGCCTTGTTCTTGGATGCGTCGAAATCACTAACCAGGTCATTTAGTTCTTCCTGTGCTCTTCTGTATGGAGTTGATTATAATAATAATAGTAACACACTTGATAAAGTGCCATCGGAGAACCTAATCTCTTTCTAGGCGCTTTACATTTGCTGCAAAGGAAACACAATCGAATGGTTAGTGGTACCATGCTCAATAAATAACAATAATAGCATGGTTAGAAGTGACATGCACAGGATCAGCATGCAAATTTGATTAGTGGCAGTGCCACAGTGCCAGCACGCATAAGCACATCAAGGACGAATCACTGGGATCCACGAAAGGCTGTCGAAAAATTGGTGCGTTTTTAGTTTTTTTTTAATGTGGACAAGTCAGGGAATGTCAAGACGCAAGTCGAGAGTGAGTTCCAAGGTTTGGGAGCATACGAACTAAATGCACGGTCTACAAAGGATTTGAGGTTTATACGAGGTAGAGGTAAACAGCAAGATTCCGAAAGCGGGTGATACGAAGCTTAGCCTGGTGAGGGAGTAGATCTGATAAGTAGGCTGGAGCCAAAGAATGAAGGGACCTAAAAGTGGGCAACAAAACCTGGACGTCGATGCATTTCTTGACTGGGCTAGTGCAGGTCGGCGAGAAGTGATTTTATGTGGCAACTGTGACGCTCACGACAGACAAGACTAGCTGCAGAGTTTTGCCCCTGCTGTAAGCGCCTGATTGCACATGCCGGTAGGCCAGCAAGCAGTGAGTTACAGAAGTTACGACGGGATGTCACGCATGCTTGGACCAATTAAGATGTGGTATCCCCGTCTAAACAAGCTCGTATTTTACCAATGTTATGTAGCTGAAAGTAGGTAAACTTGATTGCGGAGCTGATGTGGTCGTCCAACGAAAGGTCACCTTGGAACATGACATCTAGATTTCGTGCAGATTCAACAGGAGATATGCTTGCGGAGCCAATTTTGAGCGTTAGTCTTTCTAATTTCTGAATCACACTTGGTTTGCCCATTACTAGTAAGTTGATGATGCACCACAGTGAAAATCGGGATCACTGCATCCTGGCGAACCAGGACAAAAACCGGTTGTCACGAATGCACGAATGCAGTATCCGTTCGTTTGGTATTCCATTGGCATTTTCAATTTGTCATTAGGCCTGTTATAACTCCGGCGGCCCATCTTAACGCTTGCCATTGGAATCCTCGCTCAATGTGCAATAAACCCCTATTAGTAAGCCACCTTATTTCTGAAAAAGGTATCGATCTGCTTGCCTTGACTGAAATCGGTAAACAGCCCCATAACTAAAGATGCAGCCCCGACTGGTTTCTCCTTCTTTCACACCCCTAGATCAATCAAAATTGATGTGGAGACACTATTATCACAGGCTCGAATTTATATTTCCAGCCGTGTTCAGTATCTTTGAAGAGGTTTATCGAATCTGTTGTCTTGATTTCACCCGACAACAAGCTACCGATGGTGGCAGTAGTCTATCGATACCAGGTACCAAGTCCTCTTTTTATCTCAGATTTCTCCGATCTCATTTTAATTCTGTGCGCATAAAATCAATCTTTCCTAATTATGGATGACTTCAACGTTCATTTTTATAACTAATCTGACACCTTCATCGCTGAATTTCGTGAACTGACTGACTCATTGTCTCTTGTGGCTCAGGTGCATGGCCCTACTCACATCAAGGGTCACACACTCGACCAAAATTTGTCATGCAACTTCACTTTATCATTCCCAATCATCACAAAATCCTGATTGTCTGACCACATGCAGATCTCATTCAGTCTACAATGTATGCCCTCCTCCTCCTCATCTAACATCACCTGTGAATCGTGAAACCTTAAGACCCTTGACATCGATGCTGCTCGTGCGAGAATATCTGCCTCGCCTCTGCTGCTCAATCCCCCTTCTGACCTGTCATCATTGGTACAACATGACACTAGCTGACATGCTTAATAAGTTTGCACATCTGACTAAAGCACACTGCGCCCTCGCCCAGACGGCCTATGGTTTACTGCAGACATTAAACTAGCTAGATCTACTAAGCACAAGCTTGATAAAGCATGCAAAAGATCAGGCCTGACTGTTCACCGACAGGCATACGAGGACTAATGTAGATCGTACTAATCGATCCTAGCAGAGGCCAAGTCTTGCTTCTATAAAAAATATTGTTGAATCACAGATGCATAATCCATAAATGCTTATGTTGACAATCAACCATCTCATTAACCGCTCCCAAGTTAGCTCCTTACCTAGTGATCCCTGTGATGATCCAGTTGATCGCTTCTCTAGCTTCTTCGTCAAGAAGATAGACAAGATCAGGGAGTCCATCTATAAGATGGCAGCATCCTCCCTGGAATCTTGTCTATCAACTCCATGCGGCACCTCAATGTCTACATTCAAGGACGTCACTAGTGTCCTCGTCCCGAAGTTTAGGACCCATTCAAAAAAACAACTAGTCCTCTAGACCGTATTCCCACTGTCCTGCTTTTAAGATGCATTGATCTGCTGCTGCTATACATAACTAACATAATACATATTTCACTAGCCTCAGGTCATGTCCCAGAACTTTTTCAAAAAGGCTGTAGCCAGGCCACTACTCAGGTAAGAAACACTAAAGCATTAGAGCTTGAGCAACTTCCGCCCAGTCTGCCTTCCACCGATTCTATCAAAGGTACTGGAGCGAGTCGTGACAGACCAGCTGAACTCATATATTGAAACTTCAAACCTTGCTAGTAAGTTCTAGTCTGGTTTTAGAGCTAATAACTCCACAGAGTCAGCATTGCTTCGAGTATATAGCGATCTACTTAGAAATGCAGACTTAGGTAGAGTATCTCTGCTTGTCTTGCTGAATCTTTCGGCAGCTTTTGATACTATCGATGACCAAGTCATTCTTGAGTGCCTCTCATCTCGCTTGTACATCACTGGCACTGCATTGCATTGGTTCACATCCTATCTCAGTGGGAGACTCCAGAGTATTGATGTGAATGTACAAAGATCATCCGAGGAACCTCTGAAATATAGGTTATCCCAGGCTCTGTGCTCGGTCCGATTCTTATCATGGTTTATACTTTCCCTCTTGCCGATATGATCACCAAGCACAATCTAGGCTTTCACTTCTATGCAGAGGACACTTAGTTGTACCTTTGCTTTGGTCCCTCCCAGCCCTCCAGCACATTAAATTCTCTCAACTCCCTTGCTGCATCTATTGATGACATGCGTACATGGATGACAGCAAACCTTTTTAAACTGAAAGTTGATAAAAAAACCTACTATTTCTGGCAAAACTTAACATCACACAGAAATTAGCAAGGTTAATTTTCAAAATGGGCTCTGTCAGCATATTTCCTGTTGCATCTGCGAAAAATCTAGGTGTCCTGTTCCATAGTGACCGTAGACGAACACATCAGCTCCACAGTCAAGTCTGCATGCTTTCAGCTACATAACGTTGCTAAAATTCGGGCTTGTTTACACAGGGATACCACATCTAAATTGGTCCATGCATGTGTGACATCCCGTCTTGACTTCTGTAACTCACTGCTTGCAGGTCTACCGGCCTGTGCAATCAGGCGCTTACAGCTGGTGCTAAACTCTGCAGCTAGGCTTGTCTTTCGTGAGCGTCGCAGTTGCCACATCACACCACTTCTTGATGACCTGCACTGGCTACCAGTCAAACAACGAAAGCAAAGCACTGACTTCAAGGTTTAGTCATTACCTTTCGGTCCCTTCATTCTTTGGAGCTTACCTATCCAATTTACTCCTCCATCTAGCAAAGTACCGTACGATCTGCTTTTCGGAATCTAATCGCTTACCTATACCTCGTACAAACCTCAAATCTTTTGGAGACCGTGCCTTTAGTTCGTACGCCCCGAAATCTCGGAACTCACTTTCAATTGGTGTCACGACATCCCCTGACTTGACATTTAAAAAGAAACTAAAGGAGCATCTATTTATCACAGCATTTAGTGGGTCTCCGAGATTCGTCCTTGATGTGCTTATGTGTGCTGACCAAGGCATGTCACCCCTAACCGTATTATTCTTGTTTATTGAGCATGCTACCACTAACCATTTGTTTTCTAAGGACACTATATCGTGAATTGCTATTACTTGTTTTCCGGTTGGCGAATGTCACTACCTCATTGATATAGCGAAATTGTCGGTAGTATTAAGGCACCGCAATGGCTCACTAGGTAAGGCGGTTGCTTTTCACGAACCGCCTAGCTGGTCGACACCTTCACGACATCCCGTCTAGACTTCTGTAATCCGGTGGCCTTTTTTATTAGTTCGCAAACGGTCCTCGTTTATGTACGCACAGATTACGTGCTTATGAAGGTGGCTAATACGAGCATACAACGGATCTTCTTTCAGTTGCATGGGGCTCGAGCCCCGAGGCATATGTGAAGCGCCTGAATAGAGATGAAGTTCTCTTGGGGCGCTACATAAATGAACTATATAATTATATATATAATCCACGACTTATAAGTCATTCAGCCAGTGCAATAAGACACTTGGTGATGCAAAACTCGGCAGCCAGGTTTTTCTGTCTGCCGTGAACTTCACAACGACCATGTTCCACCGATTCTCACAGACTCCCAATCAAGAAGTGTAACGAATTAAAGGGTTCTGTCACTCACTTTTAGGTCTTCCTACTCTGGTCTATTATTGGAAATGCTTCCTAAAATCAGGCTACCCGTCGTGCCGGCGGCTCTTATAACTCGAGTCGTTTAGGTGTGCCTCTAACTAATCTCAAATCCTTCCGGAGACTGTACCCTTCGTTCGTATCCACTCCGAAAGATTTGAACTCTGCCGACTGACGTCACGACATCAACTGACTTGACATTAACCTATATCTTTATGAATGTGAGTACACGAGTCCATCCACGCGTTCCGTAAATACTAGTGACTGGCATCAAGAGTAACATTGTGTACCCTTGTGACATCCATAGCGCTGCTACGATGGCACAGCGATGATGAGTATCGTCTCAAAAATATCAGGACGATTTACCAATTTCCTTATGCAGGTAAGAATTGTTAAAACTAATAAAATTCAATTCAAGCAAATGGAAATTAATAGTCTTCATCGTTTAATTAATTATTCAGAATTCAAAAACAGCTTGATTAAATTACCTTGTTTGTTAAATGATCTTTATGGAAATTGTTTGCTAGTTTAATAAAAGGCTATTTATTAGCCCACCTGTTCCGAAACGTGTTTGCTCAGCTCGTGTGAATTATCCCTTCATTCCTATGAGTGCCGGCACTGTGCATGCTATCACAAACCAATACACACGCTTCCTTACAAGAGCATGCAAAGTGCCCAGAAGGAGATTTGGTTCTCTTAGGGTGCCATACAAATGCCTTACAATTATTGAGGCGCCGACTGTGGAGCCTCGGCCGCTGCCCTCCCCCCTCCAGCCGCCACAGTACTCACTTCCTTTGGAAAATGTCACATTGCTCACCCGAGTTTCAAGCTGACAGCCCTAACTGCCAGCGCACTGCACTAGTTAACGCGACAGCTTCTTCCCAGTTTCGATGCACAAGTCGTGGCGAATGGCCGGTACATCGATATATCGCATTGTATATATATATAAATATACACAGCAATCACGGGCACGGGTGAAACGGGCGAACGGAGTGCAATGAGAGTATACAACTGTCGGACGCAGGCACACCTGGTGCAACCTTCCCGGTGCCGGCAGCAGGCCTCGGCGGCAGCGACGAGATAGGCTGCACCCTCGAGACGGCCACCACCTGGCCCTCGGATGGCAGCAGCTCGCTGACCAATCATCTCGGGCGTCCGCAGTGCCACACAGCCGCTCAGATGCGGCCGTCGATGGAGGAGCCCCGGAAATTAGATCGCAATCTGTCGACAGCTGTCTTCCCCGTCGACTGCTTCGAGTCGACAGCAGCTAGCAGAAAGAAGACGCGTCCACAAGAGCGAGCGAGCGACGAGGGACGACGCATACGACGAGTCCGCGTCTGCAAGCCGGCGCTGCCTTGACAGTCGGCCGCCAACGGGAACCGCGGTCGACGGCGGCGGCGATCGGCACCAAGTGCGAGCGAGCTCCGAGCTGCTAGGTCGGGACCGGCACGGCTCTGGCGACGAGCGCGAGCACCTCGTCCGTCTTCTTGCGCCAGTTTTTGATGTCCTTGGACACGGCGCACCACTGCTCGCCGTGCCGAGGCTCGGCGTTGACGCAGCGGCTCTTGACCTCCTGCTGCTGCTCCTGCAAAGAAGAAAACGCCGTGGGCGGGCGCTCGGGTCAAAGGGAAAGCGAGAAGCATAGCTGAGCCACGTGAGTATGATGGCGTCTGGTGCTTGGAGAAGGTTAAACAATAGAAGGTTGAACAGTAACAACTGAGCCCGTGTTGGGCCAAGACCGCCCTTTTTCGAGGTCCTGATTAATTTGCCCGATTTCACGTCGGGCAGTTCTGCGTTACACGTCTTCTTTCATTGTTTTCGAGTAGCCACGCACACGCACGCACACACACACTTGTAGTTTGGGACGTCTATACTGGCTTGCGAGCACTTTATGGTTCTGAGTACTAGGCCTAGTCTGTATGACCTTGGCAACAAACGAAGACAATGGAAAATGCTCAACCCCGTCGCTGGCTAACAGACTGCAGTGGAAGAGATGAAGAGTGCGAGCTTCAAACGAAGCAGATGCCGAGCAGAGAAATGGCTGGAAATCAAACGGCAAAGTCTGAATGACGTTTAACACAGCCCAAAGGACAGCAATCTCACCTCGGTACCGGACATGATCTCAAACTTGTAGAAATACCCCCAGGCATCACCGAGATCGGGATCGAGCTTGACAGTTCTCATGAGCCACTCTCTCGTTTTGTTGGTCTTCCGCTCCGACCAGAACAGCCTACGTACGCGAGAAAAGCGCAGCACGAGCGACGTGCAGACGACGAGGCGATGCAAAGTCACTCGCAGCACTTTGCGAGCGGACGAGCAGACGGTGCACGATGCAGAGGCGGCAGCGGCTGCAAGGACTGACACCAGTAGACGCTAGCGATCGGCACGTTCTGCCCTGCGGTCCAGCTAGTGAGTGCGTAGTCAGTGGAAGCCCGCCCCCACCACCGTCGCCAAACGTGGTGTGGTGGCTGCGGCAATCACGTCGATGGTGGCAATCACGTCGGTGGCGGCCACAGCAGCAGCATCAGCAGCAGGCACGGCGGCTGTGGCCAAACGTGGTGAGCAGCAGCAGTCGCGGCTCGCGCGAGTGCGGACGCTGCACGTACTTGGAGACGGCGAGCAGCACGTGCGGATCGTGCTCGCACTTCTTCAGCGCGTCCACAGACTTGGTCCGCCTCTGCAGAGGCGGCTCGAGGAAGATGGCCTCGGCCCACAGCTTGCCCGACATGGGACACTCCTGCTCCTGCAGAGCTGCAGGGGGCCGGAAGCAGAGACAGGAAGCAGTGCAGCTGCACAGCCCAACACCGAGCAGCGGCCGTGGCGTGGCCTTTCGGTGTCACGTGGCATGTGCGGCACCGCGGTGCCCGCCACTGCCACCTGGGAGGACGCACGCGCACGCTTTCGCGAGTGAAAATGGAAGTGGGCCCAAAGCGGGGCGGCCCTCACCTTTAGCGCACAGGTTCAGTGCTATCGTCCTGTTGCTGGCTCGGTTTTCGAGCCGTATCGACTCAAGCCTGCATGTTTCGGAAACAAGCAGCAACACACTTTAGCATGGGTGGGTGCACGTATACGTGGCACAGGGAAGAGGGAGAGGGGGAGAGAGAGACAGAGAGAGAGACAGAGAGGGAGAGGGGGAGAGAGAGACAGAGAGAGAGGGAGAGAGACACGGAGAGAGACAGAGACAGACAGACAGAGAAAGACAGAGACAGAGAGAGACAGAGACAGAGAGAGAGAGAGAGAGAGAGAGAGAGACAGAGAGAGAGAGACACGGAGACAGAGAGACACAAAGAGAGAGACAGGGAGAGAGAGAGAGAGAGAGAGAGAGAGAGAGAGAGAGAGAGAGAGAGAGAGAGAGAGAGAGACAGAGAGAGAGACAGAGAGACAGAGACAGAGACAGAGAGACAAGGAGAGGGAGACAGAAAGAGAGCTAGGGAGCAAAAGGACTGGTAGCAGCAGCAGCAAAGTCATCGGAAGCACCGAAGGCGCTGCAGACAGACCAGAGGTCGGGGCAGCGAGGGTTCCTCAGCCGCGCCTTTTCGAGGATGGAGCGAGCCTTGGTGAGGAGGCCGTGCCGCTCCTCCAGGCGCGACCAGAGCAGCCAGAGCGGTATCGAGCTCGGGCACTTCTTCAGGCCCTGCTTGTACGACTCTCGGGCTCCGTCGACGTTCTCTGGAAAAGTGTGATTGCAATGGGACCGGGCGCTAGTGGAGAGTTTCAAACACGAGGCGACATACCAGAAGTGCCAGTGTCGCATGCGACCCCCAAGGCTGGGCCGGCTGCCTCTCGCGACTGTGCTCGGCTGAACTTGCACGGGCCGTGACAACGACGCAATAGCCGGTCCATGCAAATGCACAGCATGTCATTCACCACTGGACAGGGAGCCGTGTGCAGAGGGAAGGATAGGGAATAATAGGGGGAAACATTGGGGAAAGGTGGAGAGAGAGAGAGAGAGAGAGAGAGTGAGAGAGAGAGAAAGAGAGAGAGAGAGAAAGAGAGAGAGAGAGAGAGAGAGAGAGAGAGAGAGAGAGAGAGAGAGAGAGAGAGAGAGAGAGAGAGAGAGAGAGAGAGAGAGAGAGAGAGAGAGAGAGAGAGAGAGAGAGAGAGAGAGAGAGAGAGAGAGAGAGAGAGAGAGAGACAGAGAGACACAGAGAGAGAGAGACAGAGAGAAAGAGACAGAAAGAAAGAGACAGACAGAAACAGAGACACAGAGAGAGGGGGAGAAAGAGATGGAGACAGACAGAGAGAGAGACAGAGAGACATAGAGAGACAGAGAGAAAAACAAAGACGGACAAGGAGAGAGGGGAGAGAGAAAGAGACAGACAGCTCGAGAGAGACAGAGAGATAGAGAGAGACAGAGAGATGGGGAGGGATCGTGCGCTAGCCTTGCTACCTTGCTGCTCTTCGATCTGACCCTTCATCATCCACATCTTGGCAAAGTCACCATAGCGCTGCACGCCGTCCACCAGTAGTTCCTTGGCCTTGGCGACGTCGCCGAGACACCATTCAAGTTTGACCGACTTCATGAACACCTACGAGTGGCAGAGATAACGACTGCTGATCAGCGATCGCCGACCATTGCCAATCAGCGGAACACATAACGATCGCCAACCGCCGATCAGCATGAGAGCCGGTAACACTGACGACAAGCACCCCCAAGTGGGAGAGGTTGCATCTAGCACGGTTGGTTGACTTCCTTGCTCGAGACACTTGCCATCCGCAAGCTTGGCAGCTCGCAAGGAAGGAGGAAGTGAGCAAATGGCAGGCGTCTGCTAGTGGGAGCGTACAAAGGACAAAGGAGAGAGTTCGTCAAAAGTCAGGTGGGCGCCAAAACGGACTTCCACCCAATAGCGATAACTAAATGTGGACAGTCCGGAAGCATCGCTGCAAGCATGCAGCAGAATCACGGCTCTGGCTGAGCCACACTCACGCACCCTGGCTGTCGCTGCACTGGCACGCGCTTTCTGCAGTAGCTTCCGAGCACGCTCAAACTCGTTGTTCTCGCTCTCTAACTTGACGGCAGCCAACCAGATCTCCTCGCTGTTGGGATTGGCTTGAAAGGCAAAGGACAAGATGCTCCTCGCTGCAACCACGTCGCCCTGCAAACGACGTAGAGACGATGCCAAGCGTCACGCCAGCCACGCTAAAACGGAGCGCCAGTCAGGGAGTCAGGGAGCATGCTGCCTCGATCGTGTCACGACAAAAATAGGGCCGCCCCTAAAGAACTGACTGCTTGCCGAGGCGTACGAGCACCGATTGATGCAGGCTCACTCGAAATGAGATCGGTTACAGGCGTAGCCGAACGTCCCGAGTGGGCCTTCTGCACGAGGATTGGTGTGTGCGTGTGGGCGTGCGTGTGCATTACCGAGACTGCGAGCGAGCGTGCACGTGCGTGCGAGTGTGGATTATTGATGCAGCCATTTGTAAATTAATTCTCTAACCAATAGCAGTGAGAGAGAGACGCCACCGAGTAAGTAGCAGCTAGTCGACCGCTGTTAATCATGCCACTACTCCCGCCACGTTCGAGCGCCGATGCGCGCAGCCGACCACGTGGCAAGCCGAGCTTCGGCCAGCCGTTGCAGCAGCAGCAGCAGCGCCCGCCACATTGCGGCATGCAGCGGCGGCAGCAGCAGCAGCGCAACCCTCACGGCCATCCACTTGGACTTGGCGCCCATGAGCCAGAGCACTTCGGCCTTGGGGCAGTGGTGGACGGCCCGCTTGAGCAGCTCCTCCAGCGAATCCCTGGTGCCGTGATTCTTCTCGAAGTGCGCTGCCTCTAGCCAAATGCTCTTCTTCTCCGGGTACTCGGTCAGCGAGTGAGAGTAGATGGCACGCGCGCACTCCTTGGCGCCGTGAGACGCGCACTACAGCACAAAGCAATTCTGGGAATTGACAAGCAGTGCTCGTCAGGCAAGCCTCTCTCCATTGCAGCTCAACGGGTGCTGGTCTGGCCCAGCTAAGGTTAAGGTGCTCGCCCCAGGGACCAAGGTCTGGCCGAGGTCGTCGGCTCGAGCAACACGCGGCATACGCGAAGCGCCTGAATAGACACCGGCAAGAGCATTGGGCAGGACCACTGCTCCACCGCGTGCCTCCGACGTAGCTGCCACGTGCTCTCAAGCACGTCAGCGGCTGTCCTGCGGTCACGTGTGCACGCTCGCACCTGCGCTCTCTTCCTCCTCGGCCCCGACGGTTGGTCGCAACAGCGGCCAACCGGCTGCTCGTGAGGGCAGCTCGGCCCAAGGCCAGCTGCCAGGTGTGTAGGCTGTGGGGGGCGGCTGCAGCCGGCCGCGTGACATATGCCGGACTGCAGCCAGCCGCAGGATACGCAGGGCTGCTGCCAGCAAGCAAGGTGAAGCGACGGGCTGCTGCAGCGGATCGGCAAGAAACGCTGCTTGCTGTCCCTGCAACTGCCACATCCTCCACTACAGCGGCCGCAACACTCACAGCTTCGGCGTCCTCCATCCACGTGTGTTTCTTGTCCTCCTCTTCGACACCGATTCCAATAACGGCCCGACTGCAAGGTAGAGGAAGCATTACCGGATTCTCTTACTTGAGCAAAGGCGAGCGTGCCTACAGCAAGCGAGCGATCGCTCTGAAGGCACGTGTAATATGTTAAAATTCATTTGTATGGCACCCTAAAAGAACGTTATCTCTATTCAGGCGCTTCACATATGCCACGCGGGGCTCGAATCCCTACTCCTCGGACTACTGCATTCACCTTGACCTCGGTCAACTGCATTCACCTTGACCTCGGTCGGAGCGAGCCCCTTAACAGCTGGCTCAAACAAGCTAGCAGCAGCAGCAGTGAATGCCGCAATGCCACCAGACGAGCCACAGACCGCGTAAACGCCCACTCCTGGCCACCGGCAGAGCCGGCACAGAGGTGAGGCTGCACTCAGGCTGCGGGCGGCGCACGATTTGATTCGGCCGAGCAACGTCGACGTTGAGTCAAAAGCAGTCGACTGATCGGCACGCAATCTCCAGGCCCGCAAGAGGTAGCCACGCATGACTTCTTTCAGGGTCAGAACTGGGACACTTCGACCTTCGCTCTTTTTCCAACGAAAGTCGTCTCCCGCTTCAGCTGCGCATTTCAGCTGTCCATTCAAGTCCGCCGTCCAGCTACGCGGCCTAGCCAGTGAGCGCTCCAATTCTGGAGCGGCCCCCCCCCAGCTCGAATCCTGCTGGCCGTTAAAAATTCTTCACCGGAAAATCGATACCGGAAGCACAAACTGCAGGTCACACTGCCAAAGAGGTGCTTGGGACAAGATCCTAGGGAGGGCGACCAGAAGGGCTGTAGGGGGGGGGGGCATCACAGGTTCTACGCACTTTTGACAACAACGTCACATTTGAAGCATGCAACAAGAATTGCCATTTAGCACATTTAAAAATCAGTTTTAGTGTAACAAATCGCTACAGTAAGAAATCGGTCGATTCGGATCAGCTGCGGAACGGAGTAAAAAGTCGACTCCCAATTTCCGGGTCGAGTTCATTGCTTAGGCACGTCATTTCACATTTACCGGATAGCTGGATGAGGCCAGCTGTATAGTCCTGAGGCAGGACACTTGAGCAACGAACTGCAGCACTCTGAATAAAGCTAAACAGTGCACACACGATGCAGACGCACAATCAGTTGTCTGATAGAAGTTGACGACGAGAGCGTAGGGAAGAGTATAGCGAGTTGAAAACCGTAGAATACTTGATATACAAGCGACACACACAGTGCGCTCCACGACAAGCGCTTCTCGCTAGCTTGGCTCTTCTTATATCTGTGTGTGTGTGTGTGTGTGTGTGTGTGTGTGTGTGTGTGTGTGTGTGTGTGTGTGTGTGTGTGTATGTGTGTATATATGTATATATATACACACATATTCGAGCCATCGAGCCAGTGCAGCGACCTTGGTCAACAGCAGAAAAAAATAGCACAGCACAAGAACGCACAGGCCAAGACTCGATCTGCACAAAGACCTGCATAAACGAGCTCGTGCACGCATGCATGCATGCATACATGATAGCCTGGCACGTCAGCGGGCTGCCGGATTTCTCGGTATCTTCAGCATCTTTGATCCATTCCTCGCGATTAATCTCCACCATGTTGGCACTGAGCGACGCGAGAGCTGAAACGAATCAAGACAAATTACTGATGGAAAATCCGCTCGGTGGCTGCAGCACCGAGGCCGACAGTCGGCAGCCAATCGGGATCGTCAGATCGCTGCCTCGGAGGGCGCTGTCACCTCTTTCAATGATCTTGTCCACCATGTTGATGGTTCCGTGAGCTTCTTCGAGTTTTGCAGCTGTAATCCAGATGTGCCGGTCCGTGGGAATGTTCTCTCTGGCCTTGTTTAGCACCTTTCGAGCATTGTCGTATGTCTCGAGACGAGCCAGAGCGAGCCACAGCTAGGGAGAACAGCGACGACGACGACTGGCATTATCGACGACTCCAACGATAGCAGCAAAGGTGCACGCACTCGCTCTCGCAAGCGAGAAGAGCAACAGGGCAGCTAGCTAGCCTGCTACCGACGGCATGCCCGGCTACACCGACCCAAGAACCTGACCGAGCGATCGGATCGCTCGACAAGGAGCTCCCAGTTGCTGCGAGTGCAGCGCCTCGGAGTACAACCCCCCCCCCCCCATCGCGGTGCACAGCTGCACGCAAATCAAGAAGATGGCTCCAGGAACAGACGCAAATAGCATCGACGTCGAAGCAAAGACTCGATTCATAACCTAACAGCCTTACTTACGATACAAGATCAAACAAAAGCGGAGCCGAAGTGAATTCAACTGTCAAGACTACATGCAGAAAACGGCCTTGCAGATAGCGATGGACGAAAGATAAACTAGGGTTCGGCTAATCCTTTTTTCTTTTCTTAAACGCAGCACGGCACGCACCGCTCGGCAGACGACCACTCAAAAGCAGCCGAGCGCAAGCACGCGAAGCACGAGCATGCCGGGGAGGCATTCGGGGAAGGGACGGCTAGTGGTAGCAGCAGCAGCAGCACCACGTGCCGGCGCCACGCTCCGACGACTACCTCCACACTTGTGGGGCAGCACTCGACGGCCCGGCTGAGCATGATGCGCGCGTCCTCGACCGTCTCCAGCTCGACGGCAGCCTTCCACAGGCGCACCGAGTTGGGCACCTGCTCCAGCGCCCGCCGATAGACCCGCTTCTTGGCCTTTATCTCCGTCTCGAGGTCGGCGGCCTTGATCCAGATGCGCACCGACTGCGGCAGCTGTCTGGCGCCCTGCGCCACCACGGCCTTGGCCTGATCGTTGGGCTGACAGCGAAAAGAAACGGAGCTGCACGCGGCAGACGCCACCACGTGAGAACGAGCGAGTGCACTCGCACGCACACGTGGTGGACGCCTGACTTTATGTCTACTGCCTGATTGACGACAGCCGAAAAGCGTTCGTCAGCACGCCAGCTCGGAACGAGCTGGCGTGCTGACGGTTTTTTTTTCTGTTGGCAAGAGAAGGACGGAGGTAAATGAGAAGCCCGCCACGTGCGGAGAGAGGGCCGGCAGAGGACTCACGCACGTTAAGGAAGCTGATTGCCGATAGCGAGGAGGCAACCCTGCCTCGCACTGGCCAGAGCAACAGGCAACGAACGTGGCTGACCATTTGGTGAAGCCAGGACGAACCGGGATCACCACAAGGTAAACGCAGATAGCGTCACCAGCGGAGCAAAGTCCCACGTGACGGACCGACGAGTAGACAGCGTGTCGACAGGTGCGGCGACGCAGAGCAAGTTGTACAGCGAGGCAGCGCACGGTGAAGCGACTTGAGTAAGCAGAACTGAACAAAAGTCGGTCAGATGGTAACAAGCAAAGCCCGATGCAACACAAAAATCACAGCACAGTGGAATGCACGATAAAAAACAACAACATAGCCAACCCATAGCTCAGAGAAGCGCGTAAAACTCGATGGCATCAAGCGCGACTATGCACAAAATGGGGGGGACAGTCAACAGTTGCATGTCGGGTCACCTAATAAGTGCAGCACAGCCTTCATTCCCTCTTCGAAAACTGCAACTGACTACTAAGGGCTGGTAACCGGGCAACCCAATAAAAATCGTCAGGGGTAACAAGAAAACAGACTGAAATAAAACAGCCACGGAATGCAGAAGTGGCCGTCCCAACCTGGGCCAACGTCAACAGGGAGCGCCTTCGTGGTGACTGAGGCGTCGATGGTCGAGCCGCAGTCACCGACCGACGAGAGAAATCACCAATCAGCAGACAGAGCTCCTGCCCCGCCTTTCCCCAGCCATCGGAAGTGACTGCATTGAACCACACCGCCTGCTGCGGTGCTTGCGCAGGCGACCAGTCTCGGGAGCGGCAAGCGCAGGCAGGACAGGCTGGCGGAGAGTGCGCGGCGGCAGCAGCAGCAGCAGCAGCAGTGGCAGCAGAAGCTCACCATGAGCCGGGCAGCCTCGAGCCAGACGTCCTCGCTCTTGGGACACTCCTCGCAGCCTTTCATGATGAGGTTTCGCGCAGCCTGCAGCTTGCCGGTCAGCTCCTCGAGCCGAGCCGACGCGATCCACGCGGGCGGGTGCTTCGGGTTGGTCTCGCGCACCGACTTCAGCAGCAGACGACCTTTCTTGACGTCACTGCGGGCAGAAGGAAGACGGACCTGCTCCGTCATCGGGGAGCAGCGGCCCTGCTGAGCTTCTACTATCTCGTGCGCGGTGCAGCCAATCATGCCGTCTGGCAAGTTCGGCCCAACCGCTTTTTTTTTCAAGCCACGGGCAACACACCCGATCTGCTGTTCGACTTAATGTATGCAACCTCTGCCGCTAACCGTGTATGATGAGAAAGCAGCCGTGGCACACACTTCACTCACTCGATGGGGGGTCCATGCGGTGGAAGTGCACCGCTGCGGCCACCCGGCACTCGGACCTAGCATGTTGGCCAACCCCAGGCAGGCGTTCAGAACTGGCTTAGCCATGAAATAAAACTGACAAGTGCATAACATAAATCACTGTAATTCCTTGGTATAACGCCTCAAGAGAACCTAATCTCGATGCAGGGGCTTTACACTTGCCGCGGGACTCGAACCCATGACCCTGGTCACTAAAGGTGAGCGAGCACCGTACCCCTGGGCCAAACCAGGGCACACAACGCAGCTGCACGTGGTCACGTGTCACTTTTCTCCACAGCACTCACGGCAACTTCACACGGCTCAGAGTGTATCAGGTCAGGCGGAGCAGAGACCCAAAGGAAGGTCGAAGGTCAGCCCCATTTCGCCACGAACGAACGAATGCACACACACACACACACACACACACACACACACACACACACACACACACACACACACACGCACTCGTGCACGTGCACACGCGCGAGCATGCGCACAAACACACACACACAAACCCACGTGCGTGCACGTAAACGCACTCACACATACATACACGACAGCTACTTAATGGGCTGCGGGTGGCTGCTCGGCTAGCCAGAGCCAGGCACACGAGCTCGAGCGGGCAGAGCGGTGAGTTGCCGCTTGCTCGCACGGCGCCAGCGCTAGCTGCTAATGCGCATACCTTATGTCTGCGCCGTGCGACGGTATCATCGACTGAAGATCGGTCAGGTAGCCCTTGGGATCGACCACGGTCTGACCGCTGACCGAATCCGATATCTAAAAGCATCGATATGCGACAGCAGCCGATAGAGCCTCTCTGATCGGAGTGAAAGGGTTGGGGGACGTGCTTTCTTTAGAGCACGCCTAAAGTGCCAGGAAAGGGCTCTCTTTGGGCACTATACAAATGTCTTATTATTACTACTGTTGTTGTGACACCGGCATCACTCCCAACACACTCCTCCGGGGTTGAATGCGACCATCACGATGATTGTACTAAACAATGTTTAAAAAAATGTGTGGTGTCCCAACATACGTAGGCACATAAAGAGCGATTTACACGAACAAAGCTGGAACGTGCAGGAACTGGTCGGTTCTTTAGGTTCGATTTAAACATTGGTTAAGTCATGGGCTATAGCGAAATCAGCCGAAAGAGTGTTTAATGTTTTAGGTGCACAGGAACGGAAGGCAGGGTCTCCTAAGGATTTCAGGTTGGATAGAGAGCAGGCATACAGAAAAACGGAAGTCGGAGAAGCAGGCGGAAGGAAGGAGGAGAGAAGCGATGCGACAATTTCTGATATGATGAACGGAGTTTTGCTAATTTGTGCTTATGCGTGTCATCACGTGTCCTTGAGCTGTGTTTTCTGCAATCGTGGACATGTAAAGCCAAACGCACCCAACCAAAAATCAGAAATAAACTAGCGCAAAGTGGGACAAGCAGACTTGAACTCACGTTTCAAATTTCTCCCTGATCCACTAAGTATTGACCGAATTATGGAATTTACAAGGTGCAAAGCTACACTCTAAATGAAGCTGTATGAAAGTCACAATCATGCACCTCAACAAGGTTTCCAAATGTAACTCAATCTACCAAGGTCCGATAAGTTGGAACACAAGTCGCATATGATGCAGAGGTCGGTCAATTTTTTATTTGTATATACGTTGCTTCTGGTTTACATCCAGGTTAGATACGGTTTGCATAATCTTTTTTCTTTTATGTGGAAGCCATGACAACTTTCGATCCCATTTCTAATATGTTTGTCTTTTGAAAGGTACCCTAAACAAATATTCGACAGTAGGACATACATTGTGTATAAGTATTTTCTTGACACTCCAACTAAACTGCTTCAAGGTGACATAAACTATTGATCATTGTGGCGATCTAGCATATCGCTTCTCTATCGCTTCTTTCTCAGCAAGATCAGATCAGATCAGTCAGTCCATCCCAAAGGTAGCATACCCACCACAGGACTCTTCTCCCTAAGAAACATCATCACTGGACTCATGTTCCTCAATTCCTTGCAGCACCTCAATGTCCCCCCCCCGTCCCCTCCCCCCCTTTCAAGCCTGCCACTACCTGTCCTCGTGACGTTCATCTTCCAGTCTAAGAAGAAGACTACTGGCACTCTAGACCCTATACCTATTGCTCTCCTTCTCTCTGAGATGCGCAGCTTCTCTGCCGCCTTGCATCACAAACATAATAAGTATGCCCTTAGCCTCGGCTCTCGTCACGTGCACCTTTATGCTTTTGATCAATTATAAGACAAATCGTTGCTGTCAGGCAGCTCATAGAATTGATCTGCTATACGTAATAATAATATTAGACTGTCTGTATAGTGCCCTAATAATAATAGTAATAATAATAATAATATTCCGTGACATCTTAAGAGAAATAAATCTCTCTCTAGGCACTTTACATTTGCTGGACAGGAAGCATGTAATAATATTAATAATAATGATATATTTCTAAAGCACCCTCTGAGAAGTAACCTCTTTCTAGGCACTTTACATATAATGTAAAAGAAGCATGATCAAATTGCTAGTCGTAGCATGCACAATGTCAACAGGCATAACATGGTTATAGGTAACATGCCACTGTCAACGTGTAAAAAATAGCGAGTGGTAATATGCACAGTGCCAGAACACATGAGCACACAGAGGATAAATCACGAGGACCAACTAAATGCTCTGATAAACAGGTGCAGTGGTACCATGCCAAGCTTGATGAGGCAGTAGTTCCGATAGTTAGGCTGGAGCCAGAGAATGAATGGACCTAAAAGTTAGTGGCAGAACCTTGAAGTCGATACACTGCTTCATTTACTCACTACCTCGACTGTTCTCCTGACTCTGCTATGCTTCCCACGTTCTTTTTGTTGCATGTGATGAAGCCTGTGTTTGGCTACCGAATGCATACCGAAAGCCACTTAGGTTGTGTGCGCTATACAAAACTCTCCTTCGTAACACCCACATAGTATTTGTGGCTTTGTGGAGTTACAGACGGAGATGCATACATACATACATTGGGAGTCAATGCAGGTCTGCAAGAAGTGGTGTGCTTTGGCAACTACAATGCTCACGACTGACAAGCCTAGCTGCACAGTTTTCCATCAACTGTAAGCGCCTGATTGAACAGGCCAGTAGGCCAGCAAGCAGTGACTTACAGAAGTCTTGAAGGGATGTCACAAATGCATGGACCAATTTGGATGTCGTATCCCTGTCTATGCATGTCAAAATCTTAGCAGTCTTATGTAGCTGAAAGTACGCAGACTTGACTGTGAAGCTAATCTAGTCGTACAGTGAAAGATCAATTTGTAACAGGACACCTGGATTTCGCGCAGATGCAACAGGAAATATGCAGACAGAGCCGATTTTGAGCATTAAGCTTGCCAATTTCTGGGTGACACTTGGTTTTCCCAGGACTAGCAAGTTGGTTTTTATCATCATTCAGTTTAAAAACGTTTGTTGCCATACATGTACGGATGTCAGCAATACGGGCAGCAAGGGAGTTGAGAGATTTCGACGTGCTGGAGGGCTGGGAGCGATCAATGCAAAGGTACAACTGAGTATTATCCGCATAGAAGTGAGAGCCTATCGGCAAAAGGGAAAGTATAAATTGTGAAAAAAAAACGAACCAAGCACAGAGCCCTGTGGCACCCCATATTCCAAAGGTTCCTCCAATGAGTCTCCCACTTCGACGATGCCCAAGTGACAGTGACGCCCAAGCGAGATGAAAGGACTTGGGGATCAATAGTATCATACGCTGCAGAATGGTCAAGCAAAACAAGCAACAGAGACTTAACTTAAGTCTGCATTCCTGATTCAATTGGTTGGTTATCAAAATGAGCAGCAGTCACAGGCAAAAGCACCCACATCACAATGTACACAGATGGAGTAACAGCCGTAAGAACCTGATGTCGCAACTTCTTTTTAAATTAAATCAAGTCAGGGGATGCCCTGACGTCAGCCAACAGTGAGTTCTAAGCTTCGGAAGCACATGAACATATCGCGGCACTGTCTCCAAAGAACTTGAGATGGGCTGGAGGCACGGCTACACGACTCCAGTCAAAAGAACAAGTGGCATGATGCAAAGCCTGATGAAGTATTTCTGACAGTTACATAGGCTGGAGCAAGAGAATGAAGAGACCTAAAAGTGAGCAACAGAACTTTGAAGTTGATACACTGCTTGATGGAGAGCTAGGGCAGGTGGGTGAGAAGTGGTGTATTATGGCTGCGGCGACGTCCTAGACAGACAAGCCTGCTGCAGAGTGTTGCAGCAACTGCAAGAACCTTATTGCACAGGCAGAAAGACCTGCGAGTAGCGATTTACAAATTTAAAAATAGAAAGCGATTTACACCTAGGTTTGCTTGTCACTAGTAGGTTGGTTTCATCGTCATTCAATTTGAGAACGTTTGCTGCCATCCAGGTGCAAAGGTCAGCAATACATGCAGCAAAGGAGCTGTGTGAGAGTCGGACATGCAGCCGAAAGGCAAAGAGGGATCAAAGTGCAGCTGTGCAGCATCACCT
Source organism: Cristatella mucedo (assembly GCA_009760855.2). Classification (NCBI taxonomy): domain Eukaryota; kingdom Metazoa; phylum Bryozoa; class Phylactolaemata; family Cristatellidae; genus Cristatella; species Cristatella mucedo. The sequence goes on along the minus strand of WPIO01000036.1, from coordinate 1,551,425 downwards.
GAGTAAGTGAAAGCCTAGCTTGTGCTCGGCGAGTGAATCAGAAAGAAGTGGACAGAGCACAAAAAACCCGGGGCAAACCGTATATTGACAATGCTCTCCCCCCCCCCCCGACTACTTCTGCCGGTTGACATCGATGGTATCGCAAAATCGTAAAAGCCTCATGCAGGCTGCTTGCTGAATCAACCAATGAATTCACGAGTTGACAGAATCAACTGCACGTTCCAAATCCTACTTAGCAGCTCTGGGATAGGTTCGAGAGCTCTTCCTTCTTAGATTCGATTTCTTTCCTTGTTACAACTCCGGAAGAACTGCAATGTTACTGCAGATAACTAGCCGAAGGTCCGACTAATCAATGGCCCCGAGTGTTTGCCTGTGCACTTCACTATTCCGGTCTAAGCACTATATGTTTGCCGGTCCCACAATAAAAGTAAAATTACTACAGCATCTAATAGAGACTGTGAAGAGCAGATCAGTATTAATTAAAAATAATTATAATCATTATTAATTATAGACCGCAAACAGCAGATCTATTGCATGGCATATCATGTCTCTAACCATTGGTATTCGTGCAAGGACATTGAATATGCACGTACTATACGGTGCGTAGAAAGCGCTGATGTGTTCCGGCCAGCTAAGTACACTGAAAGCCGTCTGAAGGCAACATAAGGAATCATCGTATAGGCTTGTGCGAGGCTTTAGCATAAACTATTCGCATAAACTATCAGCAGGCAGCACCATTCACCTGTGTTAGTTTGATATCCATCAAGGTGTTTCTGGCCTCTCCAATCTTCTTCATATCAATGTCATGCGGGGTAGAGAATCCCGGGGTAACAGTTCCGTATGGTGTCGAGATACCGCCGTATTTCTGCAATTTAAAAGCAAAAGGTTGCTCACTTTCCAAGCAGCACGGATTTTAACGATGTGCAACATCTCCTGTGGCCAGCACGAAAAGCACCCGGCAGTCACGGCAAAAGGTCCAACAGCAAGAATGCACGCAACAGGCGCAAGCTGCAGAGGTCGAACGATATTACAATAGCATTCATGTTGGCTAAAATTCCCCAGCTTTCCAAAACCTGTCGTGCAGCCCAGTTCAAGTAATACAAACTTACCAGAGCATTCATGTCAATGGGCAAAGATCAACCGACGAGCCTCTTAACTAGGGGGTAACAGTGCTCGGTCTGCTTCTTTTCACAATGTATACTCTCCCTCTCACCAATGGAATCACCAACCACAATGTAGGCTTTCATTTCAATGCAGATGACACAAAGCTGTACATGTGCTTTGATCCCTCCCAGCCTTCCAGCACGTCAAACTCTCTTAACTCCCTTGCAGCATGCATTTCTTACGCAACGACAGCTACTCTCCAACTGCCGACTATGGCACATCTTTTTCAGCGGTCCTGAACTGCTACTTCTATGCTACTCACTACCTCAACTGCTCTCCTGACTCTGCTGTGCTTCCCACTTTCTCTTTGTTGCGTGAGACGAAGTCTGTTGGCTACCGAATGCGTACCGAAAGCCGGTCAGGCTGTGAGTGCGCTATACAAAACTATCCTGCGTAACACCCACATGGTCTTTATGACTTTGTGGAGTTACTGACGGAGATACATTTCCACTTTGCACTTGGATGGTGGCAAACTTTTTCAAATTAAACGATGATAAAAACCCAACTTCCTAGTTATGGGCAAACCTAGTGCTACTCAAAAATTGGAACATCCAACCTTTACAGTTGGCTCAGCCAGCATATCTCCTGTAGCATTGCACGAAATCTGGGTGCCCGATAACTAAATGAACTTTAACTTGATGATCACGACCGCTCGTCACTACTGCCCCTCAGTCTTGGCCACACACCCCCCTGGGTCTTAGCCCAGGGGTGTGTGTGTGGTGCTCGCTCTTCTTCTCACGATCAGGGTCGGCGGTTCGAGTCCTGCAGTGGTCGATCCTTTATTGACAATCGCAAGTGGTAGTGATAGCCGTGAATGCTAGTTGGCCGCAATATACATGAGATTGTTAAATCGGCTTAATTGTAAAAATTCAGACGTGCATGGATAAGGATACAATAGCCAATCTAATATATGCATTCATGTCATCCCGTCTAGATTTTTGTAACCCGCTACTGGCCTGTCGTCCTATGTGTACAATAAGATGCTTACAGTGAGTGCAAAACTCTTCAGCTAGGCTTGTCTGTCGTGAACCTCATAACTGCCACGGTACACAACTTTTTGTAAACTAGCACCGGCTTCCCATCAAGCAGCGCATCGACTTAAAGGTTCTGCCACTCGCGTTAGTCCCTTTCGTTCTCTTGCTCCAACCTACCAATCTGACATACTTCCATCGGACCACCGGCTAGTCAGACTCTGGTTGTTTGACTGTGCCTGTAACCAATCTTAAATCCCTCAGTGACCGTGCCTTTAGTTGCCATGCTTCCACTGCCAGAAACTAAATACGGGATGACATTATGTCATCTCCTGACTTTATGACATCTACAGAAGCAAAAACCTACCAACTACTCTTAGCCTTTGCTCCGTCTGTGTACATTTTACTTAAAAAAACTAACCAATTGAAATGCTTCCTTGCAAGCGCCTTCCTTGCCATTAAAATTACCTACTAAGAGATTTAGATCTCTTAGGCTACTAGATAAAAGATATATGGTTCCCTAACGCACTATATAAATGTTTAATTATTATTAATGGAACGAGCCACTGTTCCATCACACAGACAGACACAACGCACAGGCAGACACGTTAGACACTTGCTCGCCACACTCATGCACGCACACACACCACATGCACACACACCACACACACACACACACACACACACACACACACACACACACATACTGCGGTGAACAAAAGCAGAGCAAGCCAAGCGCAACGACTGGCCACTCAACCACCAGCATCTCACTGAGTTGGCCTTTTCAGCACATGCACACACTCGAGCACCCGGATGTGAACCTGAACCTTTCAGCACAGCGAGCAGCGCTCGACAAGCCGGCACTTGGCAAGCGCTGCTTCGCGAGCCAGCACGTGACTTGCCTGCTCTTGTGCATCGATGGCGGTCGTCGCCTCGCCGGCTGCAGCCGCTTTGGCCAAGAAGGAGTCGGGCATTGGCGAGTACCTGAACACGTGGCAGCAACCGATCGAGTCATCAGGTCAACTCGGGAGGTCATCGTCGCCAGGCCAGCAGCCAAAGACTGCCAAGCACACTCGATGCACAGTCATACGTAAGCAAAGTCCCAAAGCCAGGCCGACGCGGCTTATGCTCACTTCTCGCCTCGCGGATTCCTCTGCTTTTTGTTCCTCCAGTCGCCAACTTCCGGAATGGCAGCCCACTCATCCTCGGAGACTTCGGCCAGCTTTCTCTGCACAAATGGCAGCGGCCGCAAATGCTGCCACCCCGCTGACACCTTGCGCGCTCGCACAAACATGGAGAAGCAAGTAGGACTCTTGTCTCTCTCACCTTGAGATCGGAGAACTGCTGCTGTATTTTCGGTCGCTCCTGACGATACTTCTCGATCTCCTCTTTCAGCCGCTTCTCTCGCCGGTCTTTTCGCTTTTCGTCCATGCGCTTGTCTATTTCCTCGTATATCATGTCGGCCTCTTCGTCGTCCTTGTCGTACGGGTCCTTGGAGCAGATGCTCCCTCCGTAGCCAGAAAACTAAACGGTATCGTCGGTAGCACAGAGCGGCGATCGAGCGCGAGGACTTGACCGGTGACGCACAGCTAGGCATTTGAAGCTAACTCATGCCTCTTATATAGCACATACCGAAATAATAGAGCAGACTAAGCAATATATTGCACAGTACCTATTGTATTCCTGCCATTTGATTGGCCGGACCCATGGTTAGTAACGTGCACTGTATCATCCGCAGGAAAGTGCACAAACCACACGGGAAACAAGTTCACGGGAGTGAGGAGGTCGGACCAGTCACCAGGTGCAAGTGAGTGATGCCACACACACATGGCATACTACGCTTATTTTGCCCAGATAGTGGCCATCGTGGTTCAGCAGACGTTTTTGACATTCGTCAAATCTTCTGCCTAAGCTGCCTAGCACCCCTGCTAGGTCACTTAATTGACCTCACTATTTTTGTTCTCTGAGTAAGTACCAAGCATGGCCAAAATCTAGAACGCACAACAGATAGGTGGTCGGTGTTTAGCTATGCCGGACATACCTCGTCGTAGTTTGCTTCGTTGAGATCCACGTCATCATCGTCATCATCATTCTTCTTCTTAACCGGGGCAGCATGCCTGTCATCACTACAAGGTTCGACAACAAACTGATAAATACGCAAGCAACAACAAGCCTAGGACGGATCATAGGCATAGAGCAGCAACGATACGATCACGGCAACTATGGGCGCCCGTGTGCAATCAGCCCTTCGTTCGAGTGAAGGGAGGGGGCAGTAGGCTACAACTGTGAAATTCACAAGTAAAGAATGAACACAGTGCAAGAACCGCGAAAGATCAATCTTTCAGTCTCAGTCTGCCAACCTTCTGGCCCTGCATATTCAGACTCGGCAGACAAGAATATTACGAGACCTCTTGGTCTTTGCCCCTGGGTCTCAGCCCCTGGGTGCTCGGCTCTTCTTGTCCTCTGAATGCCCGAGTTCGTAGGTTCGAGTCCATTTAGCGGCGGGCGATCCTTTATTGCCCACTGCAAGCGCTTGTGATAGACAGTCATTAAGGTTCTTCTGCAGCTATATATAAAATGAGGCTGTTGAATCAGCAAACCTTTCGCTTTAACTTTGATAACTACCTCAAAGCAGTCAGGCTACTTTGCATTTTTTTTTTAATATAAGGGTACCCAAAGGCCCTGGAGGCCTGAGAGCAGACAAAAAAGATTGTTTTTTTAAAGAGCAGAAGAAACTCACACTTTCGGTACGACGTGTAATCCAATCCTTTGCTTTCCTGGATCAATGCTCTAACGACTGAGCTGGAGATGAAACTCTCTCTATCGAGCTTTAAAGAATGTTCTGGGTTTAATGTGGCCACTCGTGTGCTTTAGCCGGATCTCGATGTCACAGTGTGTTAGCGTTAATCAGGCAGCGGCTGCTCCTGCTGCTTCTGCAGGTTGAGAGTACAAGGACACCAGTCGGAGATGTGCAACTGGTGTACGTGTGCAGACAAGTGTAACTTCGAAAGGAAAGCTGCCCACTTCGTCCACAGCGTAACAAAAGGAGGTAACAAGTCCAAGCCATCTATATTAGTTCCATAACTACTGTCACCACATCCTGCATATGTCAAGCTACTGTGAATCACGGAGCAGCCAATTTTCAGCAATTATCCGAGGAAGGAAAGGGAAGGCAAAATACAATGCAATAATTTCCAACAGAACGGACATAGACAGCATGTATCTCCCATAAATAAAGAATGGCTATATCCAGTGGCGGGGGTACACCGATAATCACAGCTGGCTGACGCAAAAGCCTTAGCATCTGATCTGTAACCGCAGAAGCTTTTTTAGGTAGGCCTGCAAAATCCTGAGAAGAGTATCGTCTGCGACCCCTACCAAGAGGCTTAGTGGAAGATGGATGGGTGGACGAGGATGCGTGACAGCACAGTACACAGATCAGCACACAGCAGTGATTGAATGAATGCTCAGTCGTTGGCTGAGATCCACCACAACGTGACACAAGGTGACAGCAAGCCATCACAAAGAGAACGAGTAGCGACATGTATCTGCAAGTCAGAGTCGTTTACTACCAGACACTATGCTTCTCACTTTTCCTTTGTTTAGTGATAGACAGATCGTCGTGAAGTCTGTTGGCTACCGAATTCGTACCGAAATCCGCTTAGGCTACGAGATCTCTACACAAAACTTCCAAGGTGTATAGAACTCTCCTGCATAACGCCCACATGGTCTTTGTGGCTGTGTGAAGTTACAGACAGAGTTACATTACATTACATTACGCTAGTGACGAAGTCGAGGCTGCAAAGCAGCCACTGAACTGACTGCATGACCGCCCTCGAAACTGAATAGAGTCTGGCCGATGCTGCGGCCTCTCCGCTCCCTAACGTGGTCCAGCTGGAGCAGCACTGGACATACATCTGCCAGGCTGCAGCACTGAGGGAGCTGGATGCTTTGCAATAACAAGGGTACACATCATAAACAACAGCGTCAACACGGCGTCGGCAAGAAAACTTGTAAGATCTCTCTCCATTTTCTCCACACATTCAAATATCCTCCTCACTTCAGGCGTTGCTCTTCTGATGGCTCCTGCTAGCCCGCCAAACAACATGCCCCTCAGTAATCAACTCACTGTGTGCGAAAGAGCGCTTCAAACAGTACAGAATATCAAAGGCACTATACAGTAGCGACATTGGCACGATAAAGTCTAACAATTTGCCTACAGGCAAATGGGGCTAGAGGTGAGATGTGGCGCCCATGGAAACGAAGTAGTGCAACGGTAAAGCTGTACCTGATATCATTGGCGTCTCTCGCAGGACCGATATCGGATCGTGTAGTGAAGCCAGTGGCACTACAAATCGATAGAGCATGGAAATGGAATGGAACACGTCGAGGCGAGATGCGAGCGCAGATTGTTTACAGAATTTACAAAATTGTTAAAAGCGCACGCAGCCCGCTGCAGCACAAAAAAAGGAGGAGCCGACTGAAATTGATGTGAAATTGTGGCGACGTATTAAGGCTTTTACCCTCTTCCGAGGCCTGGAACATATCCGAGCGGTGCAGGCAGACCGACGAATCCCTTTTTCTTCTTGCTAACGAACGACTGAATGATACCCGACATTTCGGGATGCCGCTCGTAATATACGTACGTAAATGGACTCGCCACTGCATTGTGCCATGCGGCTGGTGTCGCCTGGCGGCTGCTTTACAAGCGACGGCAGCTGAACGTATTCAATTCTATCGCTAATTGGATCGGTTTGGCAGCGACTGAGACACGCAGAAGATTTTATTCTTGACACTTTCTGTCGTTGAAGCTCAAAATCCTGTCCAGATAAATCCGCCGCAACTCGCTCGCAGTGGCCGAGCGCGTCCCTTGCGCCGGAAGTGCACGGCACTTCTTTAGCAATCAATGCAAGCTCCTTGCTTTCTGGAGTATTTTTCACGACGGAGGTCCACACGGCGGCTATTGAGTCTCTAGTGAGTGCACATGTTTTCGGCTTGGCGGGTTCGCTGGAGTCTTTGAGCTTGTGAACTTTGCCCGCCTCCTGGGCCAAGTCATTCTCGCCTCCTGACATAGAGCGCTCTAACTTGATTTCGTGTTCGTTGCAGAATTCTTCCGAAAACCGAAGTTCTTGAGAACATCGTATACGGAAACGATACAGCTAAGACCTGTTCCCTTTGCAGCAAATGTAAAGCGCCTAGAAAGAGATTAAGTTCTCTGAGGGCGCTTTATCAAGTGCATTATTATTTTTATTATTATTATAAGACCTAGGGGCGATCTCTTTTATCCAAATACTTAGAGCACAACTAGCGGTTGAGATTATACTGCATCAAATCTCACCGCCTGTACAATTTCATACGAGAGAGCACATTAAGTGTATCAGTTACTCGCGTGCTTCCTTTCCAGCTTACGTAATGTGCTTCGAAAGAGATTTAGTTCTTCTCGAGTGCTATACAAATACTGTATTTATTTTTGTTCAATTTGTAATTGTATCATCCTAGAGAAATAAAAGTTATTTTTTTCAAAGTGCGTAAACATGTCGTAGTACTTACACTAAATTGCTGTTATATTGTGTCCTGGCGTTTGCTCGATTGTTCTGTTGCGGTCGGGTTGACAAATAATAATAATAATAAAAATAATGCACTTGATAAAGCGCCCTCAGAGAACTCAATCTCTCTCTAGGCGCTTTACATTCGCTTCAAAGGGAGATGCAATTGAATGGTGAGTAAAATCTTGCTTGATAAACAAACAAAATGAATAACATGGTTAGGGGTGACATGCACAGGGTCAGCATGCAAATGTGGTTAGTGGCAGCATGCACAGTGTCAGCACGCATAAGCACATCAAGGACGAATCACAGGGACCCACTAAATTCTGTCCTAACTAGTTGTGTTTTTAATTTTTTTTCAAATGTGGTCAGGTCAGGGGATGTTCTGACGCAAGTCGGGAGGGAGTTCCAGGCTTTGGGAGCATACGAACTAAATGCACGGTCTCCAAAGGATTTGAGGCTTGTACGAAGTGAACTTGGTACTAGTGTCATTATTTAGTCCATATGGAGAGCAACGCGAGAACCAAATATGCGAACAAGACCCGTCTTTATCGTTGTTTTACCGCTGCTATCGTGAATGTTGACTCCGAAGAATCGACGTTGGCTCACGGTTGTGTATTCATTCACAGTCATGCTAAACTTTACGACTCACGAGTTTTTCCTTGATGTCGGCAATCATTTTGTTTCCTTCTTCTTTGTAATTATCATGCATCACCTTCATCGCATCGCTTTCGCTCACTGGACGTTTAAATCCGTCCCGTGAGATGGATTTAAAGTGTCTACATTTGTTTCAAGCGATGGCTCTAATCAATATTCCATCAGTAGCCAGATCGGTAACAATCTACTTTAGACTTTTTTGCCCCAGGAAGTCGGCAATTGTTTTTGTTCTCTTGTTGTTCACGTGCTCTTTCTTGGATGTACACCCTCAACAAGGTTTATAAAAATAAATTCCATGTATTTTCAGATGAATCTTCAACGTTTTTCTGGAGTTTTCAAAACATTTGATGATTCTTGTTCACATTGACCTTCTAGCTCTTTTGCAATTGGATTCTTTTGTTTTGCGGCGTATTCCAAAATGGAAGACATGACTGAAAAGAACGCCAATATCGGTTGATACCACAAGATCAATTTAGTTTATATCTTACTTAATTTTTTCCTTATTTTAAACTTAATTTTAATTATTTCACTTTAATTTTATTTTTGTCCAATTTGATAAATGCATCATTGCAAATCACGAACACATTCAACAAATTTAAAAAAATGTATACTCCGTTAGATATTTCATATCCATAATGAGCGTTGGAGCTTCAGTTGTAGTATTGTTTTGTTTACGCATTTCCGTTAGAAACAAAAAACAGTTAGAAAAAATAGATGTTTACGGTTTTTATTTTGGGCAAAAAAGCTGTTTTACTGTTATCGTTAAAAAGTTACGAGAAACCCTACTTACAGCACGCATAACCTCACATAATTCCCGGTCCAAGCTGGGGTCTTTGAGTAAGATCTATTCAACGCCGTCCAAAACGATATTGTAACTCGACTGAATTTTAGCCCGCGATCCATTGTCAATTCAGGGACGTCAACTCACAATGATGAAGGTTCGCAGGACACCGACTGTGCTTGGTTCAACTCTGAACAGGAAGCCCTGAGAAAGGCCATTCTCGGAGGTAGAGAGTTAAGAAAGACTCGCGACTTGGCTGGCGCCACAGCTCATAAAACTATGGTAGTGCAGTACATAGTCAAGATCCGGGGAGCAAAGGGTTTCTTTTTCAGTCTAGGTTCCGCATAGCATCTAACGATCCTCTAACCTTCACATTCTCGTCGGACTTCGTTCTGAACGGTCTGTTTACTTAGCGACACAGGTTTTAGCATGAGCAAATAGGTGAATTTACTCTTCTATTGATCGTCAAGGTAAATGTGCAGACCCCGACCTAGTGGTCCCCACCGTTTGACTTTTTTTTTTACAGAGGATTCACATTGAAGAAAATTATTCAATATAAAATAAGCGCACGGTGGCTCTAGAGGTATTTATTGCGTCCCAGATTCAACGTGCTTATCTAAAGAAGGAAATTAGTTTTTTCTGTAGATGGCGTTAGAGTGAGCAGCAAGTTCAGTGTCCGCTTCCAGAGAGGCTATCTATCTTTTTTATGTTGTATCGTTTTTTTGGAGACACTAAATAAATTGTTCCTTTTAGAAGAAAGAAGGCTTAAACAGGCATGACGCACGAGCGGTACAAATTTAAAGCGCTGCCTCAGACTTTCCAAATAGAGATGCGAATTCCTTTTTATTCCTCCCGAAAGTGGTGCCTCTTAGTGGTGAGCCTCTGGAACTTAGTCTGTATAACAATTTTTAAGAAGAGCGATACTTTTAAGAGAGTTAGGGAAAAAAGTGAATCGTTAAAATAAAAATACGGGCCAGAGTAAACCAAGTCTTTAGAGGAGCTACAGAATTTTCCTTCTAAGGCAGAGTTTGAAGAGAAGTCCTTAACCTAGGCCCGATAAAAATCGAGGTTTAGCCCCTCTAACCAAAGTCCTTACCACGTCCTTGAACAATACAGACGATTATTGATCTCTCAGCTGTGCAATTGAAACAATTGACCACAATGTCGCTTTAGGACGAGTCTTTTCTACTCCTGGACTCGATCCAATGAAGCTGTACACGGCCGACTTCCGTGTTCCAGTTACACGGCTTCACTCAGACCAATTCTGCCATCGAATGACCTCCGATGTCTTTATTATGCCGATTATCTGCAACGATGCCTGCGTTTCATCCTAATGGCGCTTTATAAAAGCGACGCAGGTCCTACATGGATGCCTCTCGGATATCCCTTTGTGGATTAATCAAATCTCTGTAGACTAATGATGACGGAAAGATAATTTGGATGCTTGACAGGCGTAGGTTGACAGCAAAAGCCTACGACTTGCGGTCGAGGATTACTCGTCGTTGTAAAATCTGAATTCGCCAGAATTCCTGTCCGACATCAATCTCAAATAATTGGTCCGTGCACTTTACGCTTATAAATTGAACTGCTCGTAATTGGCTCTTTCGTAAGCAGTGGAAGAAATCAGCGAAGCTTCTGCAAACTTTTCGAACAAGAAATCTGCCAAATGAACGAAAATATTCTGCTCACCCAAGTCGCGCTGCCGTTGTCCTTTTTATTTTCAGCACGTCAGTGCCTTTGCGACTTGGATGCGGCATAAAAAAATACTATTTGTTATTCATTCTTTCAAGGAGTGCCTTGCTAGCAATGTCATTGCTAAAACCAACTGCCCGTACTTAGACACAGCAGCACAAGCTACCTCCAGCGACAGTTCGGCTAGTTTACGGTTAAAAAATTCAAATATTAGCTACCCAGCTGCGTATTTTATTCTCGCGTTAAATCTCATCGTTTCGCCGCTGAAATGCCAGGTAAAATTCATGCGGACGATGTTCAACCTTAGCCGTACATTTATTGTTATTATTTATAGACTTCTGACCGGGCCCATATAGCAAGAGAGATCCTCCCGAAGTAGCTCTCTATTGTGGCGACGCTCTTCCGGGCGGCGAGTCACGCATGCATCGAGTTGCATAAATAAATGTCGCGGCGCTGCTCATAAGCCGCCTTATCGGAGCTATTTCCTGAGCTGTCTTCAATTCGAAGTCGGTGGCCAAGTTCACAAATTATAATTGCTGGGTATTGAAGTATCACTAACAAATTTTTTCAAGCATACTATATATTCCCAAGAAAGAGATTTATTTCTCATATGGCGCTATAAACTTTCTTATCGTAGCTATTTTTACATGTTGGCTCGAAAACGGCTGACTTTGGCGGCCCAGGATTTTTCGGCCGTGATCGCGTGACTGCTGCGACCGCACACCCGGGTATACAACCGGAAATTGCATTGCGGCAGTGCATTTCATTCAAGTAGCTCTAGGGCTGCAGAAGTCGAGCAACTCCCTTTTTTTCTGGCTAACCGCTATGCATCGCTTCGAATTTGTCTTCGGCGAGCAGGGCCGGAAGCGACTGGCACGCAAGTTAAATGGGCCTGCTGTAAGGCGGGTAATCCTGGCGGTCTGTTGGTATGGGAGTTGGTTCTTTTGGCTCTGCCGGCGACAGCGAGCACCGTAGCCTTGGAGACCCCCGTGGCTTGCGACTTAACTGCAGCTCGTTAAACTGCGGATGTCCGACTAGCCCGCCAGTTTTTGCTACAGACAAGGGCGCTCCGCCACCTGAACGCAAGGTCGCCCCATTTGAAAGCGCACGCTCTCGCACCGCTGTCACTCATGAGGCTCGCCACTTGGAACGTCAACGGCATTAGATCCCTGAAGAAACCGCTGAGCCAGATATTCGAGGAGCTCAATGCAGACATTATCTGTTTTCAGGAAACAAAAATAACCCGTACGTTACCGCTGTCACTAACGCTTGGAAGCGCGTATGCGCGCGGATGCTGGGCGCGCTTGAGGATGTTGTCCAACGTGATGCGGCACACGTGATGCGACGCAGCCACATGTGGATCGCGCTGGAGGCCACCGCCGATCGCCTTCGTTGCAGGAGCTCAGTTCTTTTGTTTAGACCGCTTTAAGAAATAGAGCGCTTTTCTCAGCTCGGCTCTTCTCTTGTGCGCCGCCGCGTGCTTTGTCGCCGCTCTGGCTCTGAAGTGGAATTCTGCGCTTGCGCGAATTCTATTTTGGTGGCAGACGACGGTAACGATAATCACGGGCGCGCGGGCGGATGTTTCGTGTGCAGCCGATTCCCTGCGATTCGCCGCCAGGCTGGCCGGCTTCCTGCGTAAAAGGTGCCCGGGCGTGTGCGACGCACGTGTGCACTGGCGGCAGCACCACATTTGCCGTCGACTAGGTCGATGCTGACGCCGCCTGTCGCCCGCCCCCCATCGCTCGGTCTGCAGGCGGCAGCTGCCGCAAAGTCCGCTAGCCAGCGTTGCCGATAAAGGATCGGAGTTCGCTCGCAGTGCCGGCCTTAGCAGGATTTGAGCCTGCCCTGCCCAGGTCACAGCCTTCGACCTTAGACATGGTGCTTGGGCAACCAATTTAGTTGAGGAATGATAATAATGATACTAATAATAAATTTGATGAGAAAGACCCTACCGGCTGTTGCTGTCTGCCATTGGGGCGTAAAGAGAGCAGCTGCAGCTGCAGAGCAGCTGCAGCTGCAGAGCAGCTGGGCTGCTCTGCAGCTGCAGCTGCAATCTTGCCCCTCCCATCGCAGCACGTGGAAGGACGGCTCTTTTCATCCCAGTAGCAACGGGGGTGGGGGGGTGGGGGGCTGATCATTCCAGATGTTGTCATCATACGATGATGTCTACTCTGTTGCAGGCGACCAGCTGGAGGAAGCACACGTGTTTGTCGATGGCTACTCGTCGTACTTCAGTTTTTCAAAAGTTAAAAGTGGCTACTCAGGTACAGATCTGCACGGTGGGGAAATATGACCGTGTGGGCGGTCTAGCTGTCAGAATGACAGCAGGCTCGATGAATGCTGTCTGGCCCCACCCGTGCGGGGGCCCGTGCCCCCTGCTCCTCCCTGAGGTAATGATAATAATAATAATAATTCACTTGATAAAGCGCCCTCAGAGAACTTAATCTCTCTCTAGGCGCTTTACATTTGCTGCAAAGTGAAATGCAATTGAATGGTAAGTAAAATCATGCTTGAAAAACAAACAAAATGAATAGCATGGTTAGGGGTGACATGCACAGGGTCAGCATGCAAATGTGGTTAGAGGTGACAGCAGCTGGCAGTCCAAGTGTGGATGCAAGCTGCTTGCGTGTCCTGTCGTAGGGGGGAAGCATTTCCCTCGAGGGCCTTCTCCTTCGGCCTTTGATTCCTGCTGCTGCCTGTGAGAGCGATCACACGTGTGTCCCTGAACTAGTAGTATCCGTTTGCTTGCACTGAGTGCGTGCGTTCGCACGAATGCATGAGGGAGTGTGCTTTTGGTTGTTGGGTGGGCTTGCCAAAGCCGTAGTCAAGCCATCTCCTCGCGCCTGGCCGCTGCCTCTTCATCTCACGTGGGCTACGACTTACAGTATATTTCCTTTCCAGCACATGTCGAGTGCCTAGAAAGAGATTTGGCTCTCTTAAGGTGCCATACAAATATCGGGGAACTATTAATATTGTTATCAATATTTTGTCTCTGAATGGCATGGCTTGCCCTCGGCTGTCGGCACCTCACCGTCGTGCAGTGCGATTGCAGGCGTGGCCACGTTCTGCCGAGATGCCGTGAGACCCGTGCGAGCACAGGAAGGTCTGACCGGCCTCCTACCAGTAGCTGGCCGAGAGAGCTGCCGTGACGCCACGCCCACCGCTCCGATATGGCGCTTCGTGGAAGCAGATGCTGGAGCCTGTGACTGGCAGAGCGTCGGCGGTCCAGCGAGCTGTGCATCATCAACGGTGGCCCCGGCTGCGAGCGATCTGTCGGCGCTACTTCAGCAGCTAGATGCCGAAGGCAGAGCCGTCATCACACAACACATCATCCATAGGTAGCATTGCGGCAGCTGCTGGTGCTTGCTGCTGCTCGCTGCTGCTGCTGCTGCTGCTGCTGCTGCTGCTGCTGCTGCTGGGTGCCAGAACTCGGGTCGCTGCTGCCTGATTGTTCTTGCCGACCGCGTATGTGTGAGCTCAGCTCAGCGGGTTTCAGCATTTAGTCTCTCTATCTCCTCACGCCAGCAAGCGAGCGCTCCTGGCGGACCGTTCAACATCGCCTGACAGCGACGATGGCAGACTGCTGACGGTGATCAACGTCTACTGCCCGTGCGTGCACTTGGAGCAAAGAGACGACCGAGAGAGCTTCCGTCTGCGCTTCTTGGGTCTGCTAGGCGCCGCCGTGAGAGGCCTGGTTGCTTTGGGCAGGTACTATCGGAGTGGGCGGCGCGTATCCGTATTCGTGGCCCCTTTGTCCGGCACTGAGCTGCGGCAGCGAGCCCTGCCCGGGCTTCACAAGTACGTGCTCCGTTTCTCTGCCATCTTTTGATGTCCGAGATAATGCACGGAATCGCCGAAGAGTGCTTGTGCCACGCTGTACCGAAAACATGCAAAGTGTGCGGAGTTCTAGTCTCTAGCAAATTTTTGCGAAGACGTGGTTTGCAAAGGCCGTCGATGTTGTGAGATAGCGCGGGCAGCATGATAATAGCAAGATAACAGATAATATAATAGCAAGATAATAGCAAGATAGCATCGCCCTTCTTCTGCGTAAGATCTGTTAACCCGTTGCAGCAGACCTGGGCCACAGTCGCGATTACCTTGATTTCGACTTGATTAGTCTTTTCTCCAGCGAAGCGGCGCAGGCAGCATGGATTTTCAATTTGTCATGCTTTGTGTGTGTGGCATCTGTAAACACAGAATCGAAAAATGGAGCTGCAGTAAAACTGCTCGCAAGTTTGTTGATGTATGTGATCGCAAGGAAAATACCAAAACATGTATATGAAACAATATATGTTTATGCAAAATTCTGAAAAGCATAGGAAGTATAAATATATTCAATTTGTAATTCCTAGGCCTCTCAGAATTTTTTAATAATAATGATAATAATACATTTGGTACAGCGCCCTCAGAGAACTCAATCTCTTTCTAGGCACTTTACATTCGCTGCAAAGGAAGTGCAGTCGAAGGGTTAGTGGTAGCTTGCTCAATAGCAAACAAGAATAGCTGCTGCTGCTGCTTCCGGTGCTCCCCCATCACCACTACCACTACCACCCCCACCGAATGCCGAGTTGAATGCCACCTGGGTTCCCGGCTTGCTTCGTCAAAACAAACAACTTGGCAAAAGAGCGCCCCTTGCATCGCCCAAGCAAGCTGCTGCAGCAATGACACGGTTTCGATGTTGCGCAACTACTGCTCTAGATGTACACGCTGCCAACAACAAAAATATCCTAGGGATTATACTTGCCAAGCAGCTCTCAGTTTGCTCATACTAGGCTTTCTGCCGAAACGAAAAGTAACCAATGTGACCAATCAAAAATGCAAAATCGCCTAAAGTGAAATATGTGACAAGTTTTAGTTTTACAGTGCACACTTATCTGATTAATGAAATTTCCGCTTTAAAGGGGAACCAAAAGGCCCCCCCCCCCCGTGGCTCACTGCCCAGCTAAGTGCACTATTCTTTCGTTGTTAGGGTTGAGCTAATAATAATAATAATAATAATATTATTATTATTATTATTTTCAAATTTTTGGGAGATGATCGAAACGCCTGTTTCTAGTAGGACGTGTCGGTCACGTGACTGCACGTTGAAGCCTGCTTCGCCAACTTGCAATCGTCAGTGTTGCCGAGCTTCCTGGTGCAGTGCAGCTAAAAGACTTAACAATTTTCTTTTTAAATGCATACCCGTATGACTTTCCGTGGAATTCTGTCTGTTGGAATTGGTTAGACGTCATCGTGCACTCGTCGCGTTGCACTAGATTCCCCTAGCTAACGCCAGGTTGTGTGGACTGCACTGACCGGCATTGCTGTGAGGTAGGCGTTATAAGGAACAGTCACGTGATCATATCGATGGAAATTGAGCTAACTACTCTGCGATGCACTGTCGTGTGTCGCATGACGGCTGCTATCTGCACCTTATATCACATGCTTACTTTTCTATGTGACTTGAACTAGGTTTAGAATTAAGCCTCCGTCTCCACTGCTGAGGGGGTGGGTTGTATTATTCGGCGTTTTACTGTTGTTGGGTGGGGTCTGCTGTAACAATTTTTGCACACCGAAATCATCCCCTCTCTCTCTCTCTCTCTCTCTCTCTCTCTCTCTCTCTCTATATATATATATATATATATATATATATATATATATATATATATATATATATATATATATATATATATGTATGTATGTATTTATGTATGTATGTATGTATGTATGTATGTATGTATGTATGTATGTATGTATGTATGTATGTATGTATGTATGTATGTATGTATGTATGTATGTATGTATGTATGTATGTATGTATGTATGTATTTATGTATGTATGTATGTATGTATGTATGTATGTATGTATGTATGTATGTATGTATGTATGTGTATAACACATATATACTGTATCAGTTTCCTTATTTTAGCTTAGCTATTGATAAGAAAGTCGCTCTGGCATCGACTGGCTGTCAAATCAATGGCCAATACATGTAATGTATTACGAAGGCGAGAGCCGATCGGGAGCGAGATGTATTTTTAAGCACACAGTGGTGCTCATCTGACCAGGAGTGGCATGATTGATGTTGTGATATTTAGGCGAGTTGCCACCTTGGATATCGGTAGGTTTGCCTGTTTCACTGTCTACAGAGCTGGTTTTAAAAAAAGTGTAAAAATAAGTAAAGTAAATCTTTTTGGAAATGCCGTCTAAGAGGCTTCAGCCCTCTCAATCGGCTTACTTGGAATGACTTGGATGCTCTGGCTCTCTGGTGCTCATGTCCCTGGTTCTCTGAAGGCGAAGCCTCCCTTTAGAAGCCTCCGCTGACGCATCGCAGCTCCGAAGAACGTGGCATGCTGCTTGTTTATTCCCCCCCCCCAAAAAAAAAATCGGTAGTGTTCTCTGGATGCAGACCCAGAATTCGTAGGCCCAAAGCCTGCCACCCTCATCCTCCCCCAGATAGCTAGCTCCCCGCTGAAAAAATCGGTATATTCCATTTTGGAGAGTGTGAAGCTTTTTCCCGAACGCACACGAATGCCTCCTTTTTGACCCCATCGAAAAAAAATTAGTAATCTCATTTGGTGGAGTGATCGAGTTTTCGCACCGAAGGCAGTGACCAGTCAGCTTAATTAGACCCGTCTAAAAAATTGGCTGCCCACTCTCGAAGGCACGTGGCACGGTAGGTGTAATTAGCTATCGAGAGAAAAGATTGGCTGCCCCCAAGGGATCGATGCCGTGCAGCTAACCTCTGCTCGGAAGGTCTCGTTAGCTCTCGTTATTTCTCGAGAGCCTGAAGCTGTCGGTGGAAGCAGTGCTGCGCTGCCGATGTCTTTAGACCCGTAAAAATAAACGAAAATAAATCCCCACATTTGGGGTATGGAGCTGCTTGATAAAGTCTCTGTCTCTGGCTATCTCTGTCTCCCTCGCCCTCTCTCTCCCTCCCTCTGTGTGTGTGTGTTTCTCTCTGTCCCTCTCTTCCTTTCTCTCTCTCTCTCTCTCTCTCTCTCTCTCTCTCTCTCTCTCTCTCTTCCTCTCTCAGCCTGGTAGCCAGAGCTACTTGGCTTCTAAGGCACAGCTCAGGGAATGGTCCTCTAATTGCCACTTCCGGGTGGGTGTGGAGGTAAAGCTCGGGCAAGCAGCCTGCTTACGTGCCTTGGTAGCCAGTCGAACGATCTTTTTAATTTCGTAGCCCTGCTGGTGTGGTTTGTTTGGCCTAGCCAAACTCACCCCGGATTACATTTAAAAAATCAAAAAGTTCTTCAGCTGCACATACTTCTTTTCCTGCGTATGCGTGCATAAATGGGAGGCATCAATAAATATAATATATATAATTCATTTATATAGCACCCCAAGAGAACTTAATCTCTATTCAGGCGCTTCACATATGCCTCGGGGCTCGAGCCCACGACCTCAGTCAGACCTTGGTCAGGGCAAGCACCTTAACCGCTAGACCAAACCAGCTCGGCCAAAGCAAAGGCACAACTGAGTTGTCATCTGCATAGAAGTAAAAGCCCAGATTGTGCTTGGTGATCACATCTTCAAGAGGGAGAGTGTATAAACGTGAAAAGAATCGGACCAAGCCCAGAGCTCTGAGGTACCCCATACTTCAGTGGCTCCTCGGATGATCTTCGCTTGTTAGCAAAAATGCTCTGGACTCTCCCTCTGAGATACGACTTAAGCCATTGCAGTGCAGTGCCAGTGATGCCCAGGCAAGACGAGAGGTGCTAGAGAAGACTTAGTGATCAATAATATCAAATGGTGCCGAAAGATCCAGCCAACTTTAAGCTGCTTGACGGATGCCTCTGCTGGGAAGGCTCATAGGCTGCAAAAGCAAATTGAATACCTCATATGCGGAAAGCCCGAAGCTGTGCCCCAAAGCAGTTCTGCCCTGATGGCATCCTTAGACCTGTAAAAAAAAAATGGCACCTGTGATACTTCATTTGAGGCTAATCTCGGTCCCGGATTGCCAGACCTCATTTGTCTTTTGATTCGGAACTAGTTTCCATGTTTCCTGTTTGTACTTTAACTGGGCTATCCTCGATCTCTTATTTTTTGAGATTGTGCCTGTATTTGATTCTGCGAGCACCCCTGTCTGTTGCACACACACACTTGCTGGTAAAAACAAACCTTTGCCGGACACTCACTCATCGTAAAACCATAACGAAGTATCGCAGTGTTGGGCAAACTTGAGGCTGCCAAAATGATGCGGCAAGAAAGGCGGAGTCACATTAATGGTGTATGAAGTCAATTATATTTGGCCATAGTAAGCCAAACGCAGCGAAAATTAAGCTTCTGTGTTTTGGGGGACAGCTTTGGAGGCTGCTTCTTGCTTGCTTTAGGCGTTGTTGCGTTTTCTAGAACTCCTCCTTCCTTCGTAGCATTCTCCATTGTTTGCATCCATAGGATTTGTCGGACATTTCAGGGATTTGAGTTCCTTAGCTAACTGTTGGCAATTGGCATTGGCATTTATTCAGCAGCTGTCATGCGTTGAAAATGTCCGACTTTGTGCATGCGGTGGCATGGACCCGATCGTTGCAAATACAGTAACCCCGGCCTTCATCAGTCTCATGCAGCAAAGCTGAGTCAAGAGGAGTCTATTCGGGCCAGTGAGTAGCCCAGAGGTAGCAACGTAGGACGGTGGGTAAGCAGATACCGGCGTTGCAGGAAGCAGGAGAGATAATAAATCTCGTCGTTTCTCAACAGTTGAGTGACATCATTTCCACTGTCTATCTAAGCCGCAGTTTCCATCGGCAGCGGTCTTTAAATGAAACAGAAAGACGGCTAATCTGTTTTCACGAGAGGAAGTTCGACGAGGCTAAAACTGTGATGCACTAGTTCAGCTGTGATGGTGCATATTCTGTGCCTTGTGTGGGCCTTCCAGACGTACTGTTGTGCTTGAGATAATGCATTGAAGCTGCTGTGCCTCTTGACGTAAAACCCTTCCTCAGCTAACACCGAGCACGTATGTGTTCACATGTGTGTGTGTGTGTGTGTATTTTGTGTGTGTACGTGGTGTGTGCGCCTCTGTGTGTGTGCGCCTCTGTGCGCGCGCCTGTGTGCGTGCACGCGCGTAGGGGTGCTTGTTATCCTACTGCAATGGAAGAAAGAATACCCGGCCCGATAGAAATGTCCCCACCACAAATCGCCATCTTTTTCTGAGTCAATTGCAGTGGTAAACAGGCAATGGTGTCTGAGTATTGCATATTGCAGTATTGTATTGCATAATACAGCTTACGTCCTTACAACACTTAGCTAGTTAGCACACAGAAGAATTTACTTGAGCAACGTAACACTTTGCTCCCGTTGCTTCTACCAATGTTTTTGCTTTTTGCTCCGGCTTGATGTAGACTAGCTTAAGCATTGTTAAGACCATACATGTAGTATGCAATAAAAATGGTCAGAATTCTCACTGCCTGGATATCACTGCCGCTGGACTAACTCTGAAAACCAAGGCGGGTTCTGCGCTTCGCTGGGCATCGCTTCCGAGAGGGCATCTTTCTCTCACCTCCACCTCTACCCTAACACTCTAAGCCTTGATTATGGCCCATGATATGAGAAAGCAGGTGGTAGCAATGCTCTTCTAAGTAGGAGGTAGCAATGCTCTTCTAAGTAGGAGGTATTGAGGGATAGCTGCTGCCAGCAGGAGAATCGGGTGCTGGCAGGCGCAGGTATCCTCCGAGTCCTGGCTTGTCTGTCGTGAACGATACAGGTGCCACACACTGCACCACACTGCTTCTCACGGACCTGCACTGGCATCGTATCGACCTCATGGTGTCTCTTCATGCTCTTGCTCCAGAGTACCGATCGGAAGAACTTCGCAGCCGGACTAGGTAGGCATCATACCACCTCCCTCCCCTTCTTCGGGCTCAAGTCGTTTAGCTCGTGCCTCGAACCGACCTCAAAACCTTTAGAAACCAAGCCTTTAGTTTGTTTACTCCCAAAGCATGGAACTCACTCCTGTCTGACGTTTGTCACTATGTCCCTTGACGGACGAAATTTAAACAGAAGCACAAAATGCACCTGTTCCTCATAGTATTTGCTGGCTCCCTGTGAATTATCTCAGTGTGCTTGTAAGGTGCTGGTGTTGTGCAAGTTATCACTGAGGATGATGACTTGACTGAGGCTTCTTTTTCATGGTTGGAAAGTGTACGGAAAGAAATTCAGTCATCTGAGGGTGCTATACGAATGTCTAATTAAAATTATTATTGTTATCATTAGCAAGCCTTTTGTTTGAAAAAAAAGACCTCCACAGCTCACACTGATCGTGCTGCTAGGTCATGTGCCGAGAGCATGCCGGGATAAACGAGCCGATTCACCATGAGCGATGGCAACGATGTTGCGTCGTCGCCTTGGGCGTCTGCTCCGGTGCATTGCTGCATTCCTGC
Source organism: Cristatella mucedo (assembly GCA_009760855.2). NCBI lineage: Eukaryota > Metazoa > Bryozoa > Phylactolaemata > Cristatellidae > Cristatella > Cristatella mucedo. Next base: position 1,530,252 of record WPIO01000036.1, on the reverse strand, counting down.
CCCTGCAAAGTCTGTCTGTTCTTGCTCAGTGCAACAGCAAATAGCTAAGGTACCGAGATAAACAGATCTGCTTGCTCAGCTCAGGAGAGCCGCAGTGTAAGTGGGTAAGTGGCACAGTCTCAGCGGCCAGGAGCTGACCGCGCCCCTGCAATTAAGGCCTCGGCGGCAAAGCTGAGCTGCAGAGCTGCCCGCAGAGCTCAGGCAGGCAGGCTATGGCAGCATAAGGTGGTCTGCTCACCTCATCGCAGCCGCTCCACGTTCCCACACCCCCTCCTCCGGGTTCGGGATGGAACGTGGGTGTGGGGGCAGGCATTGTGCTGACACTGAACGGTGGACCGAGCATGCCAGATCTGTGCGCCCATCCGTGCCATCCCAGCCTCGATTCGGACTCTGCGCTATTAAGCACACCTGCACCCACTGTGCTTCGCCTGAGCAGGCCCAGACAGAGATCGAACTGATTCCAATGCCCGGCCATGTCCTCTGCTGCTGCTGCTGCTGCAAAGGGCAGTCTTCCGTCCTGGCTGACAGATGCCTCCTCCCCCTGGTCCTGCCACGCCCCCTCACTCGATAGGCAGAGCGCATCCCGTTCTTGCTCTGCTCTGGGCAGGTATGGGGCAGGTATGTGTCTCTAAAGGAAAGCTACTCTGCGTGCACTTCTGGTGTGCAATCTCAGGGCCCGGCCAGGCAACTGAGAGTCCACCTCCTTACTGTGGGTAAGCCCGCTCGAGTTTATAGGAATGCAGCCTTGGTTTGGCCCAGGGGTTAATGTGCTCGTCTGAGACTACCGATGTCAAAGTGTTCACCTTTACGACCAAGGTCGTGGGGTGGGGCCCTTCGGCTTATATGGAGCAAAGCACCTGAATGGAGATTCGGTTCTCTTAGGGCCCTGTACAAATCAATTGTATTTTTATATTTTTTTTTTGACGAAAAATACCTAACCGGAAGAAATGTCCCCAAGCACGAATCGTCTTCGTTTTCCGAATCGGCATGGCAGCTGTCGCATCAAGACTGAGTGATTTCTTAGCAGTGTATTGGTTAATATGCTTCGTTTGGTCTCAAAGCTAGTAAGCAAGGCCAGCTGATCGTACTTCCGATTGTTCCGACCGCGTTGGAGGACCACTCGTTAGTGGCTTCTTCTAGATCTAAGTGTGAGCTTTAGACCTTGCGTGTAATCTGCAATTATTGAAATGCTGCTCGTAAATCGCTGTCAAAAAAGTTTAGCTGGTATTACAGCCCCATCTATGTAGCTGCAAAAGTGCATTAGTGTGCACTTTTGGTGGTCGCTGGTCGAAGACCCTGTTACCTGACAGGTGCTTCTATGCTTACTCTGAACACTAAGGCGACTTGCACTCGGGGTTTATCTAAAGGCTATTTTCCGCCCCCCCCCCACACATACACACACACACACACACACACACACACACACACACGTGCCCACACTCACACGTGCGCCTACCATTTCAACTTCTCTTTAGTCACATTCTGGTTGCTTTTCAGGGGCCTTTAGTTTCCGTTCTATCTTACTTATGAGGGTGGGGTATGCACTCCATACTGACACTAGGTGGATGCAAGTAATCAATGTCTTTGTTGGTTTGTCACTCTTTCCTCCTGCTTTTAAGCGATCGATCGCTGGACGTGTCCAATGCAAAAATCCGGCTCATCTTTAGGCATGGCAGGCCTGCAATCAGAAGCTGCCCACGTGAAATCGCGTGGCTCCCTAGGGTAAGGGTACGAACTGCGCATTAGGCTCAGTACAGCTGCCCCACTTATCAGGGGCCGTACGGCTGCCCCACTTATTACGAGCAAAACCACGCAGCAAATTACCACTAAGAGGAGCACGCACAGGCACATTTACCGATATCGCAAGGCAGACGATTTTTTTTATAGTGATTTACCAGACGTTTGCCACATGATTGCCCACGATTGCAATCTCTGCAATGTTGCACGAGGCAAGCTATTGCTCAAAATTAATTTAATGGGTAATAGATGAGCGGTTTCTTTGCTGCATGTGTACGAAAAGTGTTGCACATTGGCAAGGCACGAGGCACATAAAAAGGCTTGGCTTTCATGTTTGTCGGATTCGTGTTGCAACCTAGTGGTGAAGTCACCGCGACTGATTACAGCGACAGCATGTGCTTGCTTGCTTGCTGACCTCGCCTGCTTCCTAAAAAGAAGATTTCTCAAACCCTGCAGCAAGCGCTCAATGGGGCAGGCCAGGCTAGCATGCCAATCCATCCAGGAAATTCGTTAAGAGCCCCTTCCTGTCAGGATCCCTGCACTGACGTCTTGTGAAGCAATGTGCAGACTTCACAATTATCCGCCTCGACTGCTTGCCGACACTCAGGCTTCAGGTCTCAGGCGATTTTCTGTGGAGCCTTGGCAGCCTTGTAAGCTTGTGCGACAAAAGCCTCGTAGCCAAATTTCCAAGCTTGTTCGTCGCCGTGTCCCCTACCTCACGTGCATCTGGAATCTGTTGGCAGCAGTAACTTCATGCGTTCAAACCTGTGCCAAACCCTCTCACCGGGGGCAGCCTCTGCAGCTTCTCCCGGTGTCACGTGTCAAGCACATGCTCAGGGCCTGTGCTCACGATGTCACTTCTCATTGCATGCTTCGTGACCATGACCGTGTCCATAAAAACTTCTGCTGCCGCCGCTTCCTCCACTGCTTGGCAAAGTCGAGTACCTCCAATTTCTCTGCACCGCTCAATATCTCTCTCTCTCTCTCTCTCTCTCTCTCTCTCTCTCTCTCTCTCTCTCTCTCTCTCTCTCTCTCTCTCTCTCGACCTTTGACCTTCCTCCATCCTCCTCCTTTCTCTCTTGCTCTGTGTTGCACTCCGCTGCTGCAACTGTCCTGCGGCCCTAATTCAATTGCTCCCCAGAAGTGCTCAAGCACTATCCTAGCATTTTTAACTAGATCGATGTACTACCTTTGTATACGCAAGTCCATTAATGCAGTGCAGAATTCCGATACCGAAGGAGCAGATGCTGCAATTCCAAACCATGACACTTTCGCCATCAAATTTTTCACTGTTGGCTGGAGATATTCAAGGTGTTGCGTCTAGTCTTTTCAGCGACTTGTGGAAAGTCCTTCGTTTGCTGTTAGTGAAAAGCATGAATTTTGACTCGGCGGGGTGCATACAACTCGACTCCAGTCGTATGCCATTTAGTGGGCTTGGTCCCTGCCTCATGTGCGGCGATCTCTTCTGCGCCTCTTGGTGAGCAAAGGCTTGCATTTGACGACACTTATCTCAATGTGTCGTGCTTGGCCAAGCTGCCAGTGCACTGGCATCCCTGTGCTCGCGACCCCCTTCGGTAGCGGTCGCCAGCGACCGAGTCAGCTCCCGGAGTCAGATCCCGGAGCGGTCACCGACGAGCCAGAGCTCAAGAGTTCAGAGTTCAGGTGAACGTCATCCACAGTCACAGTCGTCTCTCTTGGCCGACCCGAGCGTCATCTACTAGCCGCACTGCAATGCCTGTTAAGGTTTTTTAAGATTGTAGCTCGCCGCGCTCTATAGCTTATTGTAAGAGTTTGTGTCACTTCTTGGTTGCCTGGGCAACCATTTCATGCCTGCCATGCAGTCGTCGTCCTTTTGCGGTGCTATCGAGCGGTGACCTCGTAGGCATCTTGAACGAGGTGCCGGATGAAGTCTGCCCTCCGTCGATAAGTGGGGAAAACCGCTCTCCCCTCGTGCCCACAGTGACGGATCAGACATAAAGGAGCTTGCACGGAGCAAAATGCTAAAACCTTGCAGGCTTATTAGTCCCTAGAAACGCCATGTTTAAATACCTGAAATCCATAGCAGCCGCGTATTTTTAGCGTGGGCACTGACTGCACTAGCTACGAGCGATAACTATTCTACTTTTGACTGCTTTGGTCACGGTTTATGAGATCCGATGGCTTCGCTTGGATCTCTGACTCGGTTTGACCGATTTGTGCAATCATAGTGGTGGAACAAGAACTTTTGAGGAGGAATGTATCCATTACTCGTGGTGTCCGTTCTTCACCTCTCTGTCTTTCAACATCCTTTGTTCTCTCAATATATCCTGAGCAGTCTCTCATTCTCATTTATCTCTCTCTCTCTCTCATTCTGGTTTTTCCTTCTTTCTCCCTCGTGCTGCAGTCTCGATCACTCTCTTCTGTTTCTCACGTGCTTTTTACTCCCTTCTCTCTCTCTCTCTCTCTCTCTCTCTCTCTCTCTCTCTCTCTCTCTCTCTCTCTCTCTCTCTCTCTCTAGCTCTCTCTCTCTCTCTCTCTCTCTCTCTTAGCTCTCTCTTAGCTCTCTCTCTCTCTCTCTCTCTCTCTCTCTCTCTCTCTCTCTCTCTCTAGCTCTCTCTCTCTCTCTCTCTCTCTCTCTCTCTCTCTTAGCTCTCTCTCTCTCTCTCTCTCTTAGCTCTCTCTTAGCTCTCTCTCTCTCTCTCTCTTAGCTCTCTCTCTCTCTCTCTCTCTCTTAGCTCTCTCTGCCCTACCCTCTCTTAGCTCTCTCTGCCCTTCCTCTCACTTTTCAGTGAAGGTTAATAAATAAATCCTAGCTTATTAAACAGCCTCTTTTTGTATAGCGACAGAAGAGCCTTTATGGCTATCACCACCGCTTGCATACAGAATCGCCCACCGCAGGAATTTAACCCACGACCTCGGGACCGAGGTCGTGAAAAGCAACCGCCTTACCTAGTGCGCCATCGCGGATTAGAGCCAGTGCGGTAAGTGGAAGAGTTTCATTAGGATGAGCCGATGTTTCCTGCACCTTCCTTAAAAAATACTGATAATCAGCTGATTTAACAGCCTCTTTTGTATAGCCATAGCATATAGACAGAAGAGCCTATGCGGCTATCACCACCACTTGCAGCAGCAGCAATAAAGGATCGCCTGCCGCAGGATTCGAACCCACGACCTCGGGGCCGAGGTCGTGAAAAGCAACCGCCTTACCTAGTGCGCCATCACGGCTCGCCAATGCTCCAAGTGTCCGAGCGTCTGACAGAGCCTGCTCGGTCCCGGCTGCCTGCGGTCGTCCATGGCTGACGCGTCATGCGAGCCATGCAAGTGTGGCCGGCTCGCTCGGCCGACGTCTCTCAGCATAGGCCGAGTCGAGGAGCCTCTGCTCCGCACTACCACCGCACCCCTTCCAGCGCAAGAGCGTCGCCTACGCAGCTGATGCTCGCCGCCTCCAGAGTCACCGAGCACGAGCCTCAGCGGAGCAACTTCTCTCCCAAGCCTGGCGAGGCACACGCAGCCTCTTGGTGAGATGGCTTGTTGAGTGCGGCGGCCTGGGCGTGTGAGCGCCGGCAGCCGTGCATGCACGAGCCTACTCGCATGCCCTTCCTCACACCCGACAGGGGACTCGCGCTCAGCAGCGCTAGTCGCTGGAGAACGGAGAGTTGCTCTGCACGATGACGTACGACCTTGGCTTGGGCGCTGACCGATTGGTGACCCGCGCTGCACACTGCCTGGCGGCGTGAGCAGTCGGCGCCAGCCGAGCGCAGGCGCCGACTGAGCGCTGCGGCTGCGCCGCCATGTGTAAGCTGTCAAAAGGCCCTCGTCGTACGGCAAGCTTGCGAGCTTGGCTGATAGCGCAAAATAAACAAGCAAACAAGAAGCAGGCGTAACTAGCAACCGGCCGTGCTATTTTTTGCTCTGCCTTGGACCATGCCAGGCAGCTGGTATTGTGCAAGCGAGGCTCACGCGTTGTGTAATTTTGTCGTCGTTTCCAAGGGAAACGCCTTGAGCGTTAATCCTGAGTGGCTCGGTAAATGCAGCAATTCTGCATGTCTTTCGGGCTGAGCCCCCTTCCGAACGTCACCGACTGGTCTCGTTAGTCGTGCACCACTGCTGGTGGGACTGCTGGCCGACAGCCATTGTGGCTAAGAGGCACCCGCATGAAAGCCTGCAGGCCTGCTTAAGTGCGTCGTTTTGACGTGTGCACTTGATACAGCCACACCCGGTACACCCTTTGCTTAAGATCCTATGCAGAGTTGTTCGTGAGACGTGCCTCACCTCATAGATATGTACTACATTGCGTGTGTTTGTTCTAGTAAGCTATACCACCGTGTATGAGTGTAGCGTACCTACGTGTGAGTACCCGTACGTGGAAGCACTCGTAAGGGCCGCAGGCGATCGCGCTGTGGAAAAGTGTATTCCGACCTACCACTGTTTGGCAGGATCCCCTACCCCTCTTCGCCACGAGCATCGCCTGAGGAGGTGGTTGTTGCATCGTTCCGATGCCCTAAGGAAACTTTAACCTCTATACATACGCTTTGCATATGCAGTGCTCGAGCCCACGACCGAACCCCGGTCTCCAGCACACTGCCCTGGTCGTTAAAGGCGAGCACTTTACCCCTGGGCTAAGCCAGGTGGGCATAGCTCGGTTGAGTTCCACTTTAAGTGCTACAGTTGGATCACATCGGCTTCTGTGCTAGCAACGAATGCTGACCAAGCACCGCCCCCAAGCACCGGTTCATTCATCTTAATAATATTATTATTATTAATATTGCTCATTATTCAGCAACACCAAACACGGAAGGACGTGAGTTGGCAGTCCGTAACGATGTTGTTCATGCTAACCGGCTCTATCCCTGCCGAACCCCCCCCCCCCCCCGTCACGAGTGTGCACCCGAAGGTGCATGGGAGGCTGGCGGTAGGCGTGTTCACCGAGTTCTGCCCTAGAAGACGGCGGAGAGGACGGGTTAGACCTGCCCGAGCTAGCTGCCTACGTAGCGCATAATGCTTGCCGGGAGGCACTGCTGCTGCCGCCGAAGACGTCATCGGTGGCTGCAGCAATTGAATGACAGGTGCCCGGTTACCGTGCCACCCCTGATGATTGCTTAACTAATCTCTAGCTGCGAGCCATGCCCTGCCGAAGAACGTAATGCCAAGTGTCACTTTGCCAGAAACCTGCCTCGATGCCTCGCTGAGGGCTGTCTGCAGTGGGAGTGCAGAGAAAGAGGGGATGGCGGGAGAGAGAGAGAGAGAGAGAGAGAGAGAGAGAGAGAGAGAGAGAGAGAGAGAGAGAGAGAGAAAGGGGAGCAATGCCCCCCCCCCCCGTCTTACTGCCGAGGCCTGCCACCTGATGGAGGACAGACCGAGACAGACTAAAAGGCAGGGAGAGGGCACATGTGTGTGGAAGCCATGAGTCAGAGAGTTCGACTTGCACGACTCGCGAGAGAGAGAGAGCCTCTCAGTCTGCCGTTCTGCTGCGCTCTTGGCCTTTGCCACGAGGACCTGTCACGTGGCACCGAGAGCGCCAGCACATAGGCAGGCCAGCACAGCATCGGTCGTAAGTCAAATCTCCCGGCGACTGCAACTGCTTTTGTGCATTTTTCAGTGCTGTCATCGTTGCCGGCGACCTGAATGTGGCGCACAAACCAATCGATCGCTGCGATTCCGGCGATGCCGAGGTCTGTTGCACCCTTGCCTTCCTGCTACCTGCCTCCTTCCTGCTGCCTGCCTCCTTCCTGCTGCCTGCCTCCTTCCTGCTGCCTGCCGCCTTCCTGCTGCCTGCCGCCTTCCTGCTGCCTGCCTCCTTCGTGTGGTCGGGCATGCTGTTAGCTTGCACCTCGAGAATTGGGCCATTGCTGAAACTTGGAAGTTGCATGAGCCTTGCATTGCATGCAGTGCCAATTGCAGCTCGTGCAGCTGAGAATGTGTGTGTGTGTGCTCGTGTGTGTGTGTGTGTGTGTGCGTGCGTGCGTGCGTGCGTGTGTGTGTGTGTGTGTGTGTGGGGGGGGGGGGGGGGGGGGGTGGGGGGTGTGCGTGTGTGTGTGTGTGCCTCTGGAGTGATGTATGTGAGCCTCTGGTGAAGAAGTTTGGTGAAAATTTACGGACGGCAGTACCGTGGCTTTCCCCCCTCCCCGGCAAAGAGCGGTCAGCGTTGGCCACGCCCTGCTTTTCTGCAGTTCTCGTGTGGCCATTTAAAAAAAGAAGAAACAATAAGTATGCCTGTTGGTCGTCTGATTCAGCAGTCTTGTTTGTCCATCGGCAAAAGAGTCCTAGCGGCTGTAGCAGACTACTAAGGGCTATTGGCAGCATGTTCTGGTCGCAGACTGAGCATGTCTACAGCAGGGCTGACCTCAATAGGTCAAGGAGATATCCGGGTACCTTAGCTAATCATTGGCCGAGGCATCGCTGCACGCGAACAGCGGATCCACTCTGAAGCGCTGCCTGCTTCGTGACTCCAGCCCACGCGGCTCCTGGGGCCTTTGAGTGCCAGCTCCCTACCCCTCGGCTGAGGTCTGCAATACATCTTGTAAGCCGCCGCTATGAGTTGCCTGTAAAAGCAGGTGTTGAGCAACTGGCACATGCTGCAGTACCGGAACGACGTCTGGTTAGTGAATTGGTGAGCCGTGATGGCACACTAGGTTAGGCGGTAGCTTTCACGACCTCGGTCCCGAGGTCGTGGGTTTGATTCCTGCGGTGGGCGATCCTTTATCGCCACTGCAAGCAGTGGTGATAGCCGTAAAGGCTCTTCTGTCGCTATACAAAAAGAGGCTGTTTAATCAGCTAGGATTTATTTATTTAATTCCTAGGCATCGTAGTGGGTGACCTCGAGCTGCGAGGCAGCTTTCGCCCAGAGAATCAGTACATAAGGCTTAGTGTCGTGGACAATATCAAGCATGCAAAAGCAAACAAGCGCCATGCTTACTGTAGGCCAGCATGTATTAAAGGCAAACATGTAGAAACTAATGGCCACCGGTTAGTACGACCCGTTATGATGTAACGTATCTCTATCTGTAACTCTTCAGCAACAAAGACTAAGTGGGTGTTGTGCAGGAGAGTTTCCTGTAGCGCACTCAAAACCTCACCGGCTTTTGGTACGCATTCAGTAGCTAACGGACAATTTCTATAGAAAACTCTCATGCCTAACACCCACTTAGTCTCTGTGGCTTTGTGGAGTTACAGACGGAGATACATTACATTACAGAATGCCTAGTAACTCTCACTGAATCGTGCACAGGGATAGGTATTACAAATTATATGGAACAAATGACAAGTTCACTGAGGCAAAGAGAAAGCTGACTTGAACAGATTCGTCTTTGGCTGAGACTTAAGGCATGCAAGGTCATTGTGTGCAGTAAGTGTACCTGGATGTATAGTGTATAGAAAGAGATTTAATTCACTGAGGGGCTATACAAATGTATCAAGTGACTCTCGGTTCGTTCGAGTTGAAGACTCGATTGCTAAAGGACTTCATTTTGAGTGCGAGGGACGGTAGATGACTGGATGCAGTAGGCTAATGCAAGCGAGTGAAGAGACCTGTAAACCAGAATGAGGATCTTGAGATCGACTCGATGCTTGTTGATAGGAAACCAGTAAAGAGTGAATTGGCTCTGCCAGCATATTTCCTGTTGAATCAGCTCGAAATCTAGGTGTCATGTTCCAAAGTGACCTCTCGTTAGACGACCACGTCAGATCCACAATCAAGTCTGGCTACTTTCGGCTACATAACATTGCTTAAATTCGGGCTTTTTTAGATAAGGATACCACGTCTAAGTTTGTCCATGCATTTGTCACATCCCGTCTTGACTTCTGCAACTCTCTGCTTGCAGGCCCTACCGGCATGTGCAATCAGGCGATTACTGCTGGTGCAAAACTCTGCAGCTAGGCTTATCTGTCGTGAGCATCGCAGTTGCCACATCACACCACTTCTCGCCGACCTGCACTGGCTACCTGTCAAGCAACGGATCGATTTCAAGGTTTTGTAGCTCACTTTTAGGTCACTTCATTCTTTGGCTCCAGTCTATCTCTCAGATCTACTCCCCCACCAAGCCAAGCATCGTACCACCTGCTTTTCGGAATCCAACAGTTTACCTGTACCTCTTGCAAACCTCAAATCGTATGGAGACCGTGCGTTTAGTTCGTATGCTCCTAAAGCCTGGAACTCACTCCCGACTTGCATCACAACATCCCCTGACTTGACCACATCTAAAAAGAACTTAAAACACACCTATTTAGGACAGCATTTAGTGGGTCCCTGTGATTCGTGCTTCATGTGCTTATGCATGCTGACTCTGCATGCTGCCACTAACCACACTTGCATGCTGACCCTGTGCATGTCACCCCTAACCATGTTATTCATGTTGTTTATCAAGCACGGTATTACTCACCATTCAATAGTGTTTCCCTTTGCAGCAAATGTAAAGCGCCTAGAGAGAATTGAGTTCTCTGAGGGCGCTTTATCAAGTGCATTATGATTATTATTATATGGCAGCCGTTGCCGTTGACGACTGACCAGACGAGCCGCTGAGTTTGCACCAGTTTCGGACTAGTATGGGCAGGCCGAGATTCCTGGATAAAGGGTATTGAATTAATCTAGATGCAATGTTAGAAATGCATTAACTAGTTTGGCTGTCATACTGTTAGCTAAGCATGCCCTAATTTTGGCAGCATTTTTTATCGCTTGAAGTACGCCGACTTGACAATAGTGACAGTTTGATTATCTTATCACATGTCGCTTTGGAAATTAATGCATCTAGATTACGGGCCAACCTCACGGGAGTGGTGGTAGTTGAACCCATATTGAGGGTTAGATCTTCTAAATTTTGGGTAACTCTAGGTTTGCTCATATTCATTAAGTTGGTTTTGTCGTCGTTAATCTGTGGTGAGTTAGTAGCCATTCAAGCACTAGAGTTGTAGATGCAGGCTAGTAGCCATTCAAGCACTAGAGTTGTAGATGCAGGCTGCAAGGGAATTGAGTGAGTCGGATGAGGGACAGGCCTTAGAAGGGTCGAAGGATAGTTAGAGCTAGTTGTCATCGGCATGGAAATGGCAGCCGAGATTGTGTTTGGCTGCGACATCGGCCAGAGTTGAGAGTATGTATATATATATATATATATATATATATATATATATATATATATATATATATATATATATATATATATATATATATATATGTGTGTTATTATTATTGTTATCTTTACTAATTAAAGTGAGAAAGTCCGTCACGCCGCAAGATGGGGCACTTGCAGCACATGGCAAGATGGCGCACTTCCGTCGAGCGGCAAGATGGCGCAGCGTTGTCTTCCGTGACAGAATTACTATGACTCAGCGAAACGAGTCCGCAGGCTGCAGTGAGTCGTAGTGGCAGAAGAGCCTTAACGGCTGTCACCACAGTTTTCAGTGGGCAATAAAGGATTACACGCTGCAGGGCTTGAACCCACGACCTGGGTCGACAAGAGCACACCTTAGAGAGATGCAGTCGTGATGCCTTTAATAATAATAACAATAATAATAATAATATTGCACTTGATAAAGCGCCCTCAGAGAACTTAATCTCTTTCTAGGCGCTTTACATTTGCTGCAAAGTGATACGGAATAGAATAGTAAGTAAAATCATGCTTGAAAAACAAACAAAATGAATAACATGGTTAGGGGTTACATGCACTGGGTCAGCATGCAAATGTGGTTAGTGGCAGTATGAACAGTGTCAGCATGCATAAGCACATCGAGGACGAATCACAAGGACCCACTAAATGCTGTCCTAAATAGGTATGTTTTTAAGTTTCTTTTAAATGTGGTCAGGTCAGGGGATGTTCTGATGCAGGTCGGGAGGGAGTTCCAGGCTGTGGGAGCATACGAGCTAAATGCACGGTCTCCAAAGGATTTAAGGTTTGTACGAGGTATTTCTAGACTGTTGGATTCCGAAAAGCGAGTGGTACGATGCTTTGCCTGATGGGGTAGTATATCTGAAAGGTAGGCTGGAGCCATAGAATGAAGAGACCTAAAAGTGAGCGACAAAACCTTGAAGTCAATCCGTTGCTTGACTGGTAACCAGTGCAGGTCGGCGAGAAGTGGAGTAATGTGGCAACTGCGACGCTCACGACAGACAAGCCTAGCTGCAGAGTTTTGCACCAGCTGCAATCGCCTGATCGCACATGCTGGTAGGCCAGTAAGCAGTGAGTTGCAGAAGTCGAGACGAGATGTCACGAATGCATGGACCAACTTGGACGTGGTATCCTTATCTAAACAAGCCCTAATTTTAGCAATGTTATGAAGCTGAAAATAGGCTGATTTGACTGTGGAGCTGATGTGGTCGTCTAAGAGAGAGGTCGCTTTGGAATATGACACCTAGATTTCGAGCTGATGCAACTGGAGATATGCTGGCAGAGCCAATTTTGAAAGTCAGCCTTTCCAATTTCTGAATAACACTAGGTTTGCCCATAACTAGTAAGTTAGTTTTATCATCGTTTAGTTTTAGAAAATTTGCTGCCATCCATGATCGGATGTCATCAATGCATGCAGCAAGTGAGTTGAGAGAATTTGAGGTGGTCGAAGGCTGGGAGGGATCAAAGCAAAGGTACAACTGAGTGTCATCCGCATAGAAGTGAAAGCCTAGATTGTGCTTGGCAATCACATCAGCGAGAGGGAGAGTATAAACGGTGAAGAGGACCGGACCTAGCACAGAGCCCTGAGGTACTCCATATTTTAGAGGTACTTCAGATGATCTTTGTCCATTCACGTCAACACTCTGGAGTCTCCCACTGAGATAGGACCTGAACCACTGCAGAGCAGTGCCAGTGATGCCCAGGCGAGATGAGAGGCGCTCTAGAAGTACTTTGGGATCGATGGTATCAAAAGCTGCCGAAAGATCGAGCAAAACAAGAAGAGACACTCTACCCATGTCTGCATTCCTAAGTAGGTCGTTGTATACCCGAAGCAATGCTGACTCTGTGGAGTGATTAGCTCTAAAGCCAGACTGGAACTTACTAGCAAGGTTTAGTAGAAATGCTTGCAATCTGGATGCTTCTTATTGTGCTAGACAAATGTCTTTTATCATTGTTGCTGTCCTCCGGATCAGCTGCTGTGACTGCCAAGGCAGCGCATGGGTATCCCCTCAGAATGCTTGAGTTCGTGGGCGTCTCTGGGTCGTGTTCAGAATCGCTGACTCGGTACGTGGCCCTGCTCGACCTAAGCTGTCTCCGGTGTGATAGCAACACGTAAACGGGCCTCGTGGCCGATCGTGTTCAAAATCAAAAGGCTTGACCCCAGGCTGCCATCCTGTGCCCCACCTGACCTCTGACCCCGATTAGGGCTGTCTGCCTCCTTCCGTTGAGGCCCTCTTCAGGGATCGCTTGGCATCGCTGCAGGAGTTCGAGATTATGCCGGCTCGCCGATGGATGGACGCCTTGCTTCTGCCACCGGACGTCGTCGGCACCTGTAACGGAGCCGCCCGATCGCCCGGCCGCTGCCCCCGAAGCGCTTCCGGCTCGACCGCCGACGAAGCGGCCGGCACACTGTTGGCTGCCGCCGAAGCCGTGCTAGTGGACGCCTTCAGGCGGCTGCACCCAGCCGCCGGCGAGCCGGGCTACACGTGCTGGTCGAGCGCGACTGGTGCGCGGCTGACCAACTACGGCGGGCGAATCGACTACGTGCTGGTCAGCGCCGACGTGGCCGACTCGCTGACCGCCTGCGATGCGCTACAGCACTACGCCGGCTCCGACCACTGCCCCGTCGTGGCCGACTGCGGCAGCCTGCGCCTGCTTGCGGCCGCCGAGCTGCCGCCGGCGTGCGCGGCGTTCCTGACCAAGTTCAAGGCCAAGCAGAGCAAGCTCAGCGGTTTCGTGCTTCGAGGAGCTGCAGCAGTGGCGGCCGCGGCAGCTGTGACTGCCGTGGCTGCCCCTCCGAGCCGCCAAGGCGTCACCGGCACCGCCGGGCCGAGCTCGGGCCCAGCCGGTGGCGGTCGCCACCCTGAGGTCGGCGGCGAGCAGAGGCAGCGCTGCGCTTTGCGAGCGACCGGAAGCGCCGAGCGGCGACACAAGCAACGCGGCCACGACGGGCCGACGATTGGTCGGGGCTTCGCGCAGTCGACGTTGGCGGCTTCGTTCTCGAAGAAGGCCGCCGGCGACCGCGGCGTGGCCAGCGGCGTCCGCTCGCTCGCTCCCGCTGCTGCCGGCGGCGGCGGCAAGCTGTGCTTTCTTTCCTCCTGTGCTCCTCCCGTGGCGACGACGACGACGAGCGGCCACAGCAGCGTCGCCGCAGAGCCGCTTGAGCCGTCGCCGACCTGCCCTAGTGGCCAGGCCGCACCCAGCCAGGTGGGCGTCGGCGCGCTCCGCGCGGAAGCTCCGGCCGGTGAGCGACCGGCCTTTGCTAGGCCGGTCGAGGTGGCCGATGCTGCCGCCGCAGAGGGGGCGGCAACGACGGCGACCGGCAGAGGCCTGGACGCCGCCGCCTGGCGGTCGCTGCTCAAGCCGCTCGCCGCGCCCAAGTGCCGCGGCCACTCGGAGCCGTGCACGATGCGCTCGGTGAAGAAGGAGGGCCCGAACCGAGGCCGCCAGTTCTACGTGTGTGCGCGGCCCGTCGGCCGTGCAGACAACCCTCTGGCCAGGTGTGACCACTTTGAGTGGGCTGCGAGCGGCCCAAAGCTGCGGTGAGCCGCCGCCGCCACTGCTGCGCTGGGCCTGCGCAAACGGCCGCCGGCAGTTGCCGCACAACGGCTGCCGAACGGATGTCTTAGAGCACTAGACGCACGCACAGGGCCGGCGGCGCTTCGCTGCTGCCTGCAGTAGCACGCGTGGCGCTGCGCTGCCGCCTTTCCGCTGCCGTCAATCTGCTGGCATCTGCAGCGGCTTACTTGAGAAACCGTTGGCTGGCGGGCATAGCCGGAAGTAGGGAGCAGTAGCCAGCGCATGCTTGCACCGTATTGGCTTGAATCGGCGAGATGCAAGGCAGTAGATGTCTGCTGAGCAGCGGTGTGCGCCTCCATCACTGCCAAGGCAGTGCAGGCAGCGTCCGCCATGCCTGGGCGTGGAAGCGAGCGAGCGAGGCTGGTGTGCTGGACTGTGGCCGCCGGCGATCCGGCTGGGCTCGCTGTGCCGCGGCCCGAGCTGCTCGGGCGTCTTCCGGCACTCGAGCTGCATTGATTTGTGCAAGGTGCCGTGCCCTGATTTCTGCTGTCGTCGTTTGCTCAGTATAACCGCCCTCCGGGCAGTCCGGAGAGACCTTTCCTGACTTTTCGGGGGTATCGGTGAAGTCTAAGTTAGTCGCGTTCATTTGGGAGAAGCGACTTTAGGGAGAAGAGACGGAGTGCATCGATCTTGGTAGTCTCATCAGGCTGCCTCGAGGGACGAGCAGCGACGAAGCAGCCTCGTTTTCAGCTTGGCCGCTACCTGCTGGTTGCAAGGGTGGAGCTGAAGGTGAGAGATGGGCTGGGTACCCGGCAGGTGAGAAACCCAGAGCCAGTGCAGGTGACGATCACTGCCCCCTCAGTCGTGCGACCTGTCTGCGACCCTTTGCGACTGGTGCAGGGTCGGGCCCGTTTTTGTGTAGGGCTTTCCGACCTCAGCCTGTGCAAGTTAGCATAGACAGTCGACTGCTCAGGAATACCTCTGCACTAGTGGCACATCGATTGTGAGCTAGTGAGGCCTGAGCCGCCGACAGGGCGAAACAGCACACGATAACGATACCCACACGGTGCAACGATGACCGCAGACATTCTGTAACAAGGATTTATTGGGCCGAACTAAGATGGACGCCGAGCTAAGAAGCACCACCCGCTTTTCGGAATCCAACAGTCAAGAAATACCTCGTACAAACCTTAAATCCTTTGGAGACCGTGCATTTAGTTCGTATGCCCCCACAGCCTGGAACTCCCTCCTGACCTGCGTCAGAACATCCCCTGACCTGACCACATTTAAAAGGAACCTAAAAACACACCTATTTAGGACAGCATTTAGCCGGTCCCTGTGATTCGTCCTTGATGTGCTTATGCTTGCTGACACTGCATGCTGCCACTAACCACATTTGCATGCTGACCCTGTGCATGACACCTCTAACCATGTTATTCATTTTTTTTGTTTTTCAAGCATGATTTTACTTACCATTCAATTGCATTTCACTTTGCAGCAAATGTAAAGTGCCTAGAGAGAGATTGAGTTCTCTGAGGGCGCTCTATCAAGTGAATTATTATTATTATTATTATTAGGCCAACCGGGGCCCTGGGCGGTGCCGACAAAGGCAGCGAGCCACCTGTCGGGGCAGTGGAAATCTTGAGTCAAGCTCATTAGTCAAGTGGTACTTGGGCCGATGTCATTCGTATCCGTCAACATAGGCAGCGACAACGTCGCCGAACCCTTGCAGTCGTCACTACCCTAATCCGTGGCCTGTCGGCCAGACGTAGATTTAACGTGTGACTGAAGCCGGATTGGCTAATTATGGGCTTGAGCAAAACAAGGAACTTGTTCCACGTCCTTCTTCGAAGCTGAATCCACAGCCCGGATGTCACCGGATGCTAAAATCGCACCAGCTCGTCGATTAGTCACTCCTGCATTCCAGTCGTCAGCTGCAGTCCGGACCCGATAAATCGCCCGACCGCCATGCTCGCGTGGTTTTATGAAACCGTGTCCTCCCGAACTGCGTGTGTCCTGCAATCGCTGTCTGGCAACCCTGCTCTGGGTTCTCGAGCTGTTCCGTGAGGTGAATTCGGAAAACCGAGGGCCAGTCTTCAGAGCCAAGTAGCTGGCTTGTGCCCCCCCCCAGCGCTTACAGTGCGTCGCTGTGCACCGCCTCCAGTGACCCCCAAGAATAGCCAGACCCAACGACAACGCAGCACACATGCGTCCCATCGCTCCGACCTCGTGAAAGATAGGGGGGGTGGTCAGTTCCGTCACCATTGCCCGACCTTTGTGGCTCGCTAGCCTCTCTCTCTCTCTCTCTCTCTCTCTCTCTCTCTCTCTCTCTCTCTCTCTCTCTCTCTCTCTCTCTCTCTCTCTCTCTCTCTCTCTCTCTCTCTCTCTCTCTCTCTCTCTCTCTCTCTCTCGTAACCTGCTAACGGTTGGTAGGTGTGCCACCGTAACCAGTCGCCAGCAGCAACGAACTTAGTTAACGCGAATAGATACGGCTGAGCCGAGGTAAAGCTACGGCCCTTCTAAATCCATCGGCGGACTAGCCGCCCACAACCGCCCGCCAGCCTGCCTCCTCTGCCATCCACGCGACCAGTCGAGTGCGCCGTGCAATAGATATGTGTGTGATGTCATCAGTCTCATGGGGGCGAACCGTTTGCCAGTGCAGTCGCAGCCTTATGGGCACAAGCTGTCACAGCTACCTGGAAGACAAGTCTGCTCAATATGGTGGAGAGGGCGAAGTCAGAGAGGCCATAAACAGAAAAAAAAGAGAATGAGAGAAGGCAAGCTCAGGTGACTCTTTGAGCTGCGATCAGCAAGCTGAAGTGTAAGCGAGAGCCGACGAGAATGACCTCTGCTGCGGGGGGGGGGGGGGGGGATGAGGTGGGTGAGTGGGGCCATGTCTGTTCATTCATCTCGCCTCGAACAATGCGGCCAGGTACTTTTGAACCCAGACTTCGTTAATCAGGGTATCCTGAAAAAATCAAATAGACCAAAGTGACCTCTCGTTAGACGACCACATCAGCTCCACAGTCAATTCTGCCTACTTTCAGATACATAACATTGCTAAAATTCGGGCTTTTTTAGATAAGGATACCACGTCTAAGTTTGTCCATGCATTTGTCACATCCCGTCTTGACTTCTGCAACTCTCTGCTTGCAGGCCCTACCAGCATGTGCAATCAGGCGATTACAGCTGGTGCAAAACTCTGCAGCACACTATTTAGTGTAGGCTTGTCTGTCGTGAGCGTCGCAGTTGTTACATCACACCACTTCTCGACGACCTGCACTGGCTACCAGTCAAGCAACGGATTGACTTCAAGGTTTTGTCGCTCACGTTTAGGTCACTTCATTTTTTGGCTCCAGCCTATCTCTCAGATCTACTCCCCCACCAGGCCAAGCATCGTACCACTCACTTTTCGGAATCTAACCATTTACCAATACCTCGTACAAACCTCAAATCCTTTGGAGATCGTGCATTTAGTTCGTATGCTCCCAAAGCCTGGAACTCCCTCCCGACTTGCGTCAGAACATCCCCTGACTTGACCACATTTAAAAAGAACTTAAAAACACACCTATTTAGGACAGCATTTAGTGGGTCCCTGCGACTGGTCCCTTATGTGCTTATGCGTGCTGACACTGTGCATGCTGCCACTAACCACACTCGCATGCTGACCCTGTGCATGTCACTCCTAACCATGATATTCATGTTGTTTATCAAGCATGATATTACTCACCATTCAATCGCGTTTCCCTTTGCAGCAAATGTAAAGCGCCTAGAAAGAGATTGAGTTCTCTGAGGGCGCTTTATCAAATGTATTATTATTATTATTATTAAGTAATTGTAATACTCGTGGCCTTGGCAATGAAGACGCGTGTCGTCGACATGTGGCCCAGCGACCAGGCTCCCGGTACCGAGATAGGTAAGATTGCCTAATCTCCGGCAGAGCTCGCTAGACGGCTGAGTGCACGCTAAAGAGTTAAACTACGAGACTTTACATGAACGAATGCGTAAGTACACAACAGCGAACTCTATCTACGCAATGCTCTATCGGCCAAACGTGCTGCCTTCACACCTTGGCTGAAAACGTAAGTTTAGGGGGCCAAGACGTTCACCCCGAAACGCTAGCCTTGTACCCCGCTACTTCCTCATTGCGCGGTAGAAAAGGAGGGAGATAACAAGGAAGTGGAGGGAGCGAGTGACGGGAAGAGGGACAAGAGAGGTCAAGAGAGGTCAAGCAGAGTGCGGGCGGCAGATACGAAGAGATAGCTAGACGGGAGAGAGACGAGGCTAAAATAGACACTTTATAATAATAATATTTAAATTTTTTGTCACATGTAGCGATATATGGACGGGTACGGTATGTACCGATACATAGGGTTTGACAAACGAACGGTGTATGACGAGTACGAAAAAGGAGTCACGTGCGGAAAAAAGTAAAACCCGAAGGCGTTCTATCCTCGTTCCCACGTCGCACCGATCGGCATCGCGATAATCTCACGGCCTGCTCGCGCGACAGTCACGTATCTAGTGATCGGCGGCTTCGAGCCCAGACGACCGCGGCGACAGCTCGCGGCCACGATTACGCGGCACGGAGCGAGGGGGGTTGGAGGGCTTCGTTTGACCTTGCCAGACGCAGTCGTAGGCGTCGAGTCTCGACAGCTCGCGAGTCGGACGCCAGGCAGCCCATCGTGCCCAGACAGGTCGGACCAATCGTACCCTCGGTAGGCCCGGTCCCTCCTGGCCGACGCCAGACGCCTACCGCACTTGCCCCATCGCACTTGGGCATAAACAAGCAGGTATAGCTGACGCGCGACGTGCGGGGTGGGTGCGGCGATTAATGACGGTCGTCGCTTCGCTGCGCTCCACCGGCGCCGCCGACGGCGCCACGCGGTGCAGGTGGATAGCCATGGGCGTGGCCATCGGCGCTTGCTTGGTGAGCCATGATGGCACACTAGGTAAGGCGGTTGCTTTCACGACCACGGTCCGAGGTCGTGGGTTCGAATCCTGCAGTGGGCGATCCTGTATCGCCACTGCAAGCGGTGGCGATAGCCGTCAAGGCTCTTCTGTCGCTATACAAAAAGAGGCTGTTTAACAAGCTAGGATTTTATATAATTTTTTTTGCTCGAGCGACGCCGGCGTCTGCCGGCGCACGGCGACGTTTTTGTACTTATGTATGTATGTATGCATCTCCATCTGTATCTCTACAAAGCCACTCAGACTATGAGGATTTTAATAATACTAGTACATTTGATATAGCGCGCTCAGAGAACCCGATCTCTTTCTAGGCACTTTACGCAGGAGAGTTTTGTGTAGCGCACTCGCGGTCTTGAGTGACTTTCGGGACGCATTCGGTAGCCAACGGCAGACTTCATCTCACGCAACAAAGGGAAAGTGAGGAGCACAGCTTGAGCCAGACGGGGGTAGTGATTAGCGCAGAGGCAGCAGCTCAGGAAAAGCTACCGGATGCGAGGCAGCAGGAAAGTATATCCATACATATACACACTCCGGCCCCGCACGCTCGCGCCTAGCGCCGCCGTCCGCGCAGGACCGCGGCTGGAGGCCCAGGGAGAATGCCGCCAGCCGCCCGCGCGGAGCCACCAGCCGGAAGTGCTTAGCAGGCCGCCGATACCGGGGGGACGGTCGGAGCGCGATGAGATAACATTATTTCTACTAGCCTATTTGTATAAATAATTATGCGAGCGTGGCTGCGGTGACGCCCTCGTCTCTTGCGGGCTGAGCTGAACGGTAGCGCTCCGAATGATGGACGGATGGGTGACGCCAGGTCTCTCGCACCCGCGGAGACCTGGCGCCCCCCCCCCCCGCCGCCGCGAGTACCCAGGCGCCGCCCTCCGGGAAAGCGCTTCGCGCCGACGCACCGCTTCCCGGAAAAGCTTCCGGAAACCTTTCTTAATTCCGAGCGCGTCACTTCGCGGTACAGCCATTCCAGCAGGCGCAGTCACGCCGGGAGTCGTTATTCATCCCCGCCGCCGCATCGCCACAGCCGGATGCGTGAGCCGCCGCCGCCGCCGCGCCTCCGGCGGCGGCTCACGCATCCGGCTTTGGGCGCGCCGCTCGCTCGCCCTGAAATTTCAGCTCGCTCTCCCCGCTCGCTTGTCCCACCCCCACCCCTCCCCCCAACCGAGCTCGAGCCGCCCGTTTTTGCGGCCTCGGAGGGTTGCCGCCGACGCTCAAGACGGCCGCCGCCGCGCGCAGCGGCGACGTCGTGCGGCCAATAGCACGCCAGTCCGGCGGCGGCGAGCTAGCCGCTGCGCTGCTGCTCGGCCGGCCTGCGCTCCGTCGCGCTCGGATGAACCCCGGCCGCGGTCGCCTCACAATGCCGCGCGCTGGTACGGCCCAGTGGATTTCGCGCGCTCGTTTCGACCGAGGTCGATGTGAATGCATTTGACGAACGAGGTCGTGGGCTCGAGCGCCGCGGCGTTCGCGAAGCGCCTGAATAGAGATTAACTCATCTCTCTCCACGTGCGCTCTATAAAACTGTAGGTGCTGTGAACAAAAACTAAAAAAAAATTCTAGCAGGCGGCTTTGCCGATCTCGGGCGCGCCGCCGCCCCCTCCTCCACTTGTACTCGAACCCCCGTCGCTGGTGGCGACTCTGCGAGACTCTAACGCGACTCTATGAATAACATGGTTAGGGGCGACATGCACAGGGTCAGCATGCAGGTGTGGTTAGTGGCAGCATGCACAGTGTCAGCACGCATAAGTACATGAAGGACCAGGCGCAGGGACTCACTAAATGCTGTCCTAAGTAGGTGTGTTTTTTAAGTTCTTTTTAAACGTGGTCAAGTCAGGGGATGTTGCGACGCAAGTCGGAAGTGAGTTCCAGGCTTTGGGAGCATACGAACTAAATGCACGGTCTCCAAAGGAATCCTTGGGCTGACGTATGCTGACACGTCCATGTTTACGCTGACCATTGACACGTATCCCTATCAGAAAATGTAAAGTGGTTAGAAAGAGATTTCGTTCTCTTAGGACACTATCCAAATATCCAATTAGTATCGTTAATTTTGTTAATACCATTCTCTCGGCTGACTCTAAAGTGTTCGCACTTCCCAATGCAGGGCCCCAGCTTTGAGTCCTGCTGCATCATGCAATCGCTGCTCGTGGGATGTTCGCTGTTGAAATGAGGCCGCTGGCTTTCCTGGATGGTGATTATTGCGAGCTGGACGCGTGTGAATCTATGGCTTTTATCTGGTAAAGCGATCGCCAGCCAGATCGTGGTAAGCTTTCATTGCCCAGCGAAACATAAATCTAGATGGGGCTATCGCAAAAGCTCTCGAAATCTCTCCCCTAGTCTGAGCAATATTTATTGCTAGCTAGTGTGCTCTGCTATCGCCTGCTGCATAGCTGAATGCATTGAATAGCTGCTTCTACCTACCGCAACGCACGTTAGCCGTCCTCAGAGCCGTCGCCGGAGTGCCAGGCAGTGCTCCGTTTCGAAGTTTCGACGTCTAGCACTTGTTAATTGTCCCGGATTTCGTCCGAAAGACTTAATTTGTGTGTGCAGCTTCATTATTCTCACGTTTCATGTCCATTCATTCAGAATATTTTCCTTTCGAATATCTATAGCTCAGCTCCACCCGCATGAACCACCGAGGCAATAAAAGAGATTGTCTCTCCTGACTCTGCCGACAATCGACATGCTGGAACCGTTAAGTTGAACCGTACATTTCGCTCAAAACAAATATGTAGGAGGCAAGCTGAAGATGCTGTGAACAGTATGTAAGATTGCTCGACAAAATTATACAGTTTGGTTTAACTGAGCAGGCTTTGGCGAATGCGCTGCAGGGCAGCGAAATCGAAACGAGGCCGGAAATCGAAACGAGGCCGGTCGCCGGATCCGCCTGTCGACCGCGAGTGGCAGCAGAAGATCAGAGACCAGCTGTTCCGTTCCAGGGCTCACTGGAATGGCACTCTTTACTTCACCAAGTCTCGAGCGTGTTCGACTGGCATTGCTCGACATGATTTGCCACTTTAGGCCTTTCCAATGAGACATGCTGAAAATTACCGCCGAAAATACGCAACGCCCCTTTTTGAAATATCTTGAGATGTTAGGGCGTTTTCTGTCCACTGTAGAGCACCCGGAAGTGATCTCAAAGCATCGCGCAGTAATTGGGGTGGACGGCGTTGCTCTCCAGCCTCACGTGCCTATGGTGAATCCCTGAACTACGTCATTACGTCTATACCGCCATTTTCATGACGACAAGGCCACTAAGCAGGGCTTCCGCTTTGACAATACTAGATCATTTTGGAAGTCTCCCTACACGCCTGGGTATGACTAGCACAGTGCTAAACTGGGTTATATCCTACCTCAGTAGGAGATGCCGAAGTGTCGATCGATCATCTACGGAGCCCTTAAAGTACGAGGGGGGAGGGGCACCTCGGGGTTTGGTCGTAGGATCCCTTCTTTTCGTTATTTATTCTCTTCATGTGGCTCGCGTCATCGCCAAAGCATTCTCGGCTTTCATTTTTACGCCAACGGCACCCAGCTCTACCTATCCATCGACCTTCTGCAATCTTGCTCCTCATCCGACTCGCCGAGTTCCCTTACATCCGACTCGCCGAGTTCCCTTACATCCGACTCGCCGAGTTCCCTTACATCCGACTCGCCGAGTTCCCTTACATCCTGAGTCGACAACATTTGCCGCTGCATGGTTACTAGGTTCCTAAAGATAAGATTGGTGATAAGATAAGACCGTGACAAGACTAACCTAATAACCATGTGTAAATCTAGTTTTACCCGAAAGTTAGAAGACATGGCCCTCAAGACTGGTCCAGTTGGAATCATTCTCGTGACATCGGCCCGTAATCTAGGTGTATTGTTCCGAAATGACTTGTCATTAGATGAGTACAGTTCCTCCGCTACAAAGCTGGCCCATTTTCAGCTACAGTACATTGACAAAATCAAGTGCCGGGTGGGATAAGAGAACGACGAGCAAACTAGTTCGTGCACTTGCGACATCGCGTCATCGGTTATTTCAACTCCCTTTATTCAGGGTTCTCCGCCTGTGCCCTTACTCGACTGCAGCTTGGTGCAAACTCAGCGGCTCGTCTGGCTCAGCCATCGACGGCGTGGCTGCCATATTGATTGCTCTCTACTTGTTTCCTATCGAGCATCGAGTCGATTTCAATCGATCCCCGTTCTCATGGCTCACAGGTCTCTTCACTGGCATACACTGGCCTTGACCTATTAGCTCTCCGTGCCTCTTCAGCGGACTCAAGCAACACCCGCTCGTAAGCATCTAGTCGCCTCGCCGTCTTTCGCACTCAGTTGAAAGCTTCGGGCGATCAAGCCTCCAGCTCGCATGCACCGAAATTCTGTTATTAGCCAGGGGTCTTACTAACCGGTGGCCGGCCATGCATGCCATGCATGCTTTAGGCTCGGTGGCCTAAGCGTGATACTGGTTTGCTTGTGTATGCTCGATATCATGCAAGTCACTAAGCCTTGGTAGTTGATTCTTTGGCAGCGAATAGTAAAGTACATGAATAGAGATTAAGTTCATTTGTAGTTTTGTACAAACGAAGTATTACTATTACAATTATATATATATATATATGACGAGCTGTGCAGTTGCACAGAGTAATAATTAAACTTTCTTATAACACATTAAAATAACTTAATCTAATTTGAAGCACTTTATATCTGCTGGAAAGGAAGCAGGTTTAGCGATTAGTTATAACGAGCACAAGTTCAGAACACTGTAAGCACTTGAGGGGCCAAGGCATGAACGAAGCAAATGCTGTGGGAAACAGGTGATTATTCTGCTTCATTTTAAATGTCATAAAATCAAGACACTCAAACTGTGTGCAGATAATGCAGGAGATACGCTGGCCCGAATCCATTTTGAGGGTCAGGTTTTCCCGATTCCGAGTAATGCTAAGCTCGCCCCTAGCTAAGTAAGTTGAATATGTCGCCATTCAATGCGAGGATAAAGCTTGCTGTCTTACAAGTGCAAACACTAAACATAATACATGCTGTAGTTGGAGTTGGGAAGTTCTTATGGATGCTGGAAGGCAGGGATGAATCAAAGTACAGGTACAGCTGTGTGCCATCGAAATTAAATGACAGCCTAAATTGTGTTTGGCCAGTACTTGACAGGGAAAGTGTAAATTATAAAACGCTCAGACCTAGAACAGATCCCCTTGAGGGTACCCTCGTACTTTAAAGGCTCCCAGAATGATCACGAGGCCGTTGAATCTGCGGCCTTAAACACTTCTCACTGAGTTAGGACATAACCCCCCCCCCGGCAATGCAGTGCACGTTGCTGTCCATAGGAGAATATGAACGCTCAAGAAGGAATCGGTGATTGCTAATATCTATCAAAAGCTGCCCAAAGATCGGGCAGAACTAGCGGGGAGACTCGACCTCGGTCAGCATTCCTCAGAAGGCCTTTATACACACTCACCATCAGCTCTCACTCTGTCTAATGATTTCTTCTCAAACCTTACTTGAACTTACCCCTGGGTTTAATGTTTGATATAAAATTGTAGCTAGACATCCACGACTCACTTGAGTGACTTTGACAGGAATGGCAGAGGGGAAACTGGGCGGAAGTTGCTCGAGTTCTTCCGGTCAAGTGCTGACTTCTTAACGAGTAAGTACCCTGACAGCGTCCATCTTTGAAAGATGCGGAGACAATACCTGAGATTGAGCACACTTTAGTTTAGATTTTATATATTTATTATTTAATTGTTTAGTTTTTATTAGCAATAGAGGGCACCAGCAAATCTCTAAGCATCTCAAACGGAGAGCAGTAGCTACGTGATGGGGGCTCGGAGGGCGAGGCTAATTAGGCATGTATGCCGTAATGGCACACCGGGTAAGGCGGTTGCTTTTCATGACATCGGTTCCGAGGTCATGGGTGCGATTCATATGCGGCGGGCGATCCTCTATCGCCGGAGGCGGTGGCGATAGCCGCAAAGGCTCTTCTGTCGCTACACAAAAAGGAGGCCGTTAAATCAGAGTATTTTTTTTTTATTTTCTCCTCAGACAGCGAGCTCAGACGAGAGCAGCAGGGGCAGCTGTTGGAAGGAAGGTGGCCATTGAGCGACGAGCGACGAGCGAGACGGCGGAGGCGTCGCGAGTCCGGCGGGTCTTTATTGCTTTGGCGACGGACTCTGCGACCTTGTCTGTCCTGCACGCTTGTGAAAAAAGGTAGCCAAGGCTCGCAGGGCAGCCGGCAGGCGGTGAGTGCTCCCCCTGGTGGCAGAGGTCAGTAGGTCCTGGACCGGGAAGCTCTCGCCAGAGGGCGAAACGGTGTAGCGCTCACTTGCCCGGATGCTCTCGACGCAGAGGTCCTCTTCGCTTCGCTAGAGCTGGAGCGCTGGAGTGCTACCGCATCGCGTCGGAAAGCTTGCCCGAGAGTGCCACAATGTACGCCCGTAGCTGTAGCATGCGGCATTGGACGAGTCGAGTCGCTGTAAGGAGTCGCGACGACTCGTTGCAGCGAATCTGCTCACTCGGCGAGCCAAGCGCTCGAGCCGCCAGCGCTCGGAGGCCACTGGCGTCGGCTACTGACTCGACGAAGCAGCAGCAGCAGCGCGTCGATCGCGACGGACGCGACGGCGCCGCGGCGGATGGACGCGCTGCAGATTGAAGCGAAGTAGAACGGAGCGAGCGAGCGAGCGATGAAAGCCAGCCGCCTTTCGAGTCGGAAATTTCTCGCGCGCTCTCTGAACCGCGAGAGAAAGCGGCGGCGGAGTCAAGTCAGCCAAGCAGCGCGGCATTCCTAAGTAGCGTGCTCTGCGCCCAGCGAAACCAACTCCGCACAGATGGCGCCCCCCTCCTTTTTTCTTTGGGTTGCCCTTTAAATATTAGGCGCCCATTTTGGCGCCCCCGGCGATCCAGCGCCCGGGGACGAGGACGTATGCCCCTCCTCCGTGCCCCTTCGTCGGTACGCCGGTGGCAGCCAATGGTGAAGCGCGCGACGCACGGACGACAGCCCGCGGCAGAATCCGAGGCGTGACGATTCGGGGAATGGGTCGCATCCGGGTCTCGGCCGAGGTGCAAGGTGCTCGCTCGTAACGATCCAGGTCACGTGAGTTCGAGTCCTGCAGTGGGCGATCCTCGATTGGCCCTGGCTGCAAGCTGCGAACGCAGCCGTTAAGGCTCTTCTGGTTTGGCCCAGGGATTAAGGTGCTCGCCCTTTGACGTCCGAGGCCAAGCTTCTTGCCTTTGCTAACCACGATCGTGGGCTCCTGAGGCTGTTGAATCAGCTAACCTCTTCAGCCGTGATGGCACACTAGGTAAGGCGGTTGCTTTTCACGACCTCGGTCCCGAGGTCGTGGGTTCGATTCCTGCGGTGGGCGATCCTGTATCGCCACTGCAAGCGGGGGTGATAGCCGTAAAGGCTCTTCTGTCGCTATACAAAACGAGGCTGTTTAATCAGCTGGGATTTTTTTCCCTCTCCAAACTTCTTTAACCTTCTCTAACCTGTCCTCCAACAATTGCAGGTACCGCGTACCAGTACCAGTTGCAGGGAGTCCATGTAGACTTATTTACTTCAGAGCGCGAGCCTCCGACGACGAGATGCGATGTAGCTTCGTTGAATGGATTACGCAACCCTGCAAGACAGTCGCCGTCACCGCACGGCAGCTCGTGTTCAGAGATTAATATTTTTTGCAAACAAACCACTCGAGTTCAGCGACTTGAGGAGCCGGCGCCGCTGATGGACTTGCCGAGCCAGTATCCTGAACCCTAGCGAACTTCGGCGAGATGAGGTCAACAGGCGGCCACCCTGGTTTGGCCCCGGGGCTGAGATCCTCGCCTTAAGCGAACGAGCTCAGGGTAAATGCATTTGATAACCGAAGTCGTTGGCTCGAGCCCTGCGGCATATGCGAAGCGTATTGATAGAGATCGAGCTCTCTTTAGGGGTGTTATACAAATGAATTCTATAGTTTTTAACTATTACTAAGATAGCGGGAGGTCGGCACAACGTCAGCGGATGGACCGGTCTGGTAAGAACCTCTGACCTCTGCCCCCCCAACGCCAATGCGTTGCAGCCGCTCGATCAGCTCCACGCCCGAGTGCGTGCGCCCGACAGGCGACGACAAACAAATGCGGGACGACGTCAAACCGGCTTGACAAATAAAAAGATACTATTGCTGTCGTTTCTTTGAAACCAGCGCACCCTCGAAGTTTATGTGCCGGCGGCAGCGCCATTTGCCATTCGCTCGGAACGCATGCGAGCGCGGTGGATGTCATGGCGGATTCTGCAAACGTACGAACGCAGTCGAGACTGGGTGTGGCCGCTCGCTCGTTGGCGTCTCCGCTCGCTGGCTAACGAGCCGCCGCCACCGCAGCTTCCACGCCGCGTAAACATCAATCCGAGCGAGGTGCGATGCGCCGCTAGGCGGCGTCCTCTCGGTCGGCATCTTCGCTATGCGCACGCTCTCACCCCGCTCCACCCCCGCGCTTTAGGTTTGAGCGAACTGCGGAAACAAACCTCGCTGTGAAAGTAACTAGAAAAGAAAACACGCCGCCGTTCTTTCGTAGTCCTCGTCTCTTCCCGGGGTTAGTCAATTAAGTTTGGTGGTGCAAGCCGGTACCACCGGTAGGTTCAGCGAACAGAGGAGGGGGAGACAGAGACAGAGAGAGAGAGGGAAAGAGAGAAAGATGTGCCGCTGTACGAAGCTCGACGAAGCGGGACGCCGTCTACAGCTTCTTCATCACTTGCACACCAATGTAGGCCGATGTCTGACAGCGACCGCGCCGTAGGGCCAAGCTGCGCGGCTCGGCATCGGCCTAATTAGCGCCATTCCCACGCACGCGAGGTAACGCCCTTATTAGTGGCTATTCAATCGCCGCCGAGCCGCAGATCTCTCTCTCTCTCTCGGCCGCGGCGCCGCCGACTACGCTCCGCGTTCGGGAAGGACAGTGCCGGAAACTGGGCGCGCCGCCAGGCCGATTAAGAGCTACGGGCGCCGCGTTCGCGAAAGGAATTACAGGTTTCCCAGTCTTTTATCCGATCTCTCAGCTTTAACGGCAAAGTCATTCCCACGCCGCGCCGCGCCCCACCCACTCTCGTCGCGTCCCACCCACTCTCGTCGCGTCCCACCCACTCGTCGCGTCCCACCCACTTGTCGCGCCCCACCCACTCGTCGCGCCGCGCTCCCAATGGAACTCCTCGCGCGTCGCCAGCAAGAGCAGCTTCGCCGGGACGCTGGGCTCCGGTGAAATGTCGGGCGCCAAAGTGGCGGAGCACGATTGGGAGCTTCGCGTTGACTCTGAGGGACGAGAGCGGAGAGTTCGAGCTCTCTTCGCCTCGTTGCAGTCACCGAAAGCTGTTGAAGCCGAAGGCGACGGCGAGATGGCGGCAGCACCGGCCGCCGCCATCTCGCCGCTGCCACCCGGTACGCTAAGAATCCGGCGAAGAGCGCTCCCTAGCGGCGAATCGCCTCGTCGTCGGTGAGCGCTTCCGAGGTTGGCGCTCTGGCGGCGTTCGCACCAGCGTTCGCGGACGAATGCCGCACCAGCGCCTGCCTCGGTCATTTCCTCACACATGAGCGCTGCAGCTGAGATCGCACAGTGGAATGGTGGCAGCCAGTGCTTTTCAAATACGTATAAAGTCAGGGGTCGGCAAACTTTTCGGACTACTGATTATTTCAGGAGGTCAAGGAGGCACACTAAGCCACAAGAAACGGTAGTGGGCCTGGCGAGACGAATGCACGAAACCCAGCAGTCGAAAAAAGCGCTAGCGGAAATTACGAGACTAGACACGCATCCTCCCTCCCCGGTCAGGCGCTTCCGATTTCGTACAAGAGCCCAACATCAGCTCTAAAAATACATACGGGCCACAGCTTGAGCTGCGACCGGCAGTAATAAAGGGGGAGCAAGGCCGCGACTGTTCAATATGGCCGATTATATTCAAAACTGATTATTCAATATGGCGACTATTCAATATGGCCGGATCCAACGACGAATGACTAGGGAGCGTTAGGCCGGACTGACTGGCGCACTAGCTAGGCCTCATCTGGCCTAAAGGTCGGAGTTGCCGATCCTTTGTATTACGTAGTTGCACACTTTTACATGACCTTAGCGACAAGTAAACCAGCTCGTAACGGATTCATTTCGGACGCGGGCAGTCCGCTCTTACGGAGCGCCCGCCGGTAATTAGGATTTTTAGGTAATTAGGATGCGGAGCGAAAAAGGTTGCGCTATCGACGACCCGCTACTACTAATACTCTTTGCGACTGACTGGAAAAAAATGAAGTTTGCCAATAAATACTTCCGGCGTACTCGTGACAAATGTCCGCGTAGGCATTTGTCCGCCGTAATGGCCGACAAATGCCAGCAGCACGCGCACTACTTGCCGCTAGCACGCATTCTTGCAGAGCCGTCGAGAAGGCGCTCGCGGAACGCGAGCCTTTCCGGGTAACGCCCTAAACGAGCCGCCATCCCGCGGCTGCCGTTCTACATACAGCACGTAAAGTATCTGGTAAGAGATTAGGTTCTCTGAGGGAGCTATATAAATGTATTATTATTATTATTATCAATAATTAATATTACGGCAGGGTGATCGAAGTCGAAGCCTGCGTTTTTAACTGCACGCATCGCACTGGTATACATACTTCTGTATACCATTGCGATTTTGTTTAGATGAGGATACAGCCCTCGATCGCCCTGAGGCTAGACGCGGGTGGGATGGGCTGGCGGTGATTGATGCGACACAGGCAGTCGGGATGTGCTGTTAGTGATTGATGTGCGCGACCGCCAAGCCTCGACCGCCTAAGCGATGCACGTGCGCTGCTATCTCTGCGCCTGCGTGTCATTAGCGCTGCGCACTGCAGTTGCTAAGGTCTCGCCCGCTCCACTAGGACTCGGCTAGCTTGACTGCTCCATGGCCTTGACTCCTCGACCGGTCCTCCAGCGCAGCTAAAATCCGTCGTTGGAGAGCGTGCCGCTAGCTCCAAAAAGCTATCGAAGCCTCGAATTCACTACCGAATGACCGGATGACAATATATATATATATATATATATATATATATATATATATATATATATATATGACTTTCCCCCAAGTTGACATTCAAAGGGAAACCCCGCCTTTTCCTCGCAGCCTTTGCTCGATCCATCCGTCCCGTGCGAATTGTTCTCAATAAAATTACTTTTCCTTTTTAATGCGTCAACACGAGCTGAAATTGCAAGCGCTATTGCTATTGCCAATGGACACGCTTCCTGTCCAGCACACGTAAAGTGTGCGGTAAGACGCCGCGGTGGCACACTAGGTAAGGCAGTTGCTTTTCACGACGACGGTCCCATGGTCGTTGTTTCAAATCCTGCCGTAGGTGATCGTTTATTCCCACTGCAAGCGGTGGTGCTAGCCGTTATGGCTCTTCTGCTGCTTTACGAAGGAGGCAGCTAAAAACAGCTAGTATTTATTAAGACATTTACTTCTCTTAGGGTATTACATAAATATAACACCATCTTTATTATTACAACCGTTACTCTTGTCCCGACATCACTGACTCTCTACTCGCAGATCTTCCTACCTGAGCGATAGCACGTTCCTCGCTGGTGCAAACACTTACAGCTTGTCATGTCGTGAACTTCGCAACTGCCACGTCAGACCGCTCCGAAAGGACATGCACTGCACTTTCGTTTTCAAGTTCCTGTCACTTATTTCTCGGTCCCTTCATTCTCTTGCTCCAGCCTACCTATAATAATGATAATACGCTTAATATAGCGCCCTCGGAGAACTCAATCTCTTTCTAGGCACTTTACATTTGCTGCGAAGGGAGCACGATCGGATGGTTCGTGGTAGCCTATATGAAATGCATCCCTCTAACTAGTATTGCACCTGGTCTTTCGTTCCCCTCAGCATTTTGTCCATGCATACGAATCGTCCTACATATGTACTTACAGCTTGCTGAAGTGTGCTATATCATTAATCAGTTAGCACGCCTTCCTTCCAGCGTAGGGAAAGTGCCTAAAAATATATTCTGGTCTCTCGGGGCGTTCCACCGAAACGACTTGTCATTTACGAGCGCATAGCCTCGACTGTCAAGTCAGCTTATTTTCAGCTAAGGAACGTCGCCCGAATCGGGGCTTGCTTAGATGAGAGTAAGACAGACGAACTAACTCTTTGTCACTTGTCTCGTTTGCGACATGGCTTCTAAATTGCTGCCGACTACCTTGATTCAAGGACACCCTGCCAGTGAACTTAATCGTCTGCAACTGGTGCGAAAATCAGCAGCTCGTTCGTCTGCCG
The DNA here is from genome assembly GCA_009760855.2 of Cristatella mucedo. NCBI lineage: Eukaryota > Metazoa > Bryozoa > Phylactolaemata > Cristatellidae > Cristatella > Cristatella mucedo. Next base: position 1,498,695 of record WPIO01000036.1, on the reverse strand, counting down.
TCTATCGCTATTTGGCTATCGCCACCACTCGCAGTGGACAGGCAATAAAGGATCGCCCATTGCAGGATTCGAACCCACTACCTCGGTCGCCAAGAGCGAGCGCCTTGCCTCCTACGGGTTATCGCGGCGACTCGCCCCCAGCTCCGCCTCTCGCGCTCCGCTCGCTCGGTCGCCCGCGGCGGCACGGGCTCTCGCGGCGACTTGCGCATTCACACGCAGTGCAGGCCGCCGCAGTCGTAATGGCCTGCACTGCGTGCGGGGCGATCCCTGACGTCAGCGCCCGGACGCGCTCAGCCGCCAACGTGCGTCCGACCCAGATTTCCCAGGCGGCCGACGCTCGGGACCCGCGGCCGCAGCCGCCGCGAGACGTCATTTCCGTTCGAAGGCGTCCTCTTCACGGCGCGGCCTGGAAAACAAGTATGACGCGCGTGCGCGGTTGAGTGGCGGCGGTCGGTTTCCGTGCGGCGAACGCCACGCGCTTCCGGAGGTTTCCGCTCCGCTTCTCTAAGGACTCGGCAGTATCGCCGCATTCCTAGAGGGAGCCGGGCCAAACCCTGGTTCATGGCAGCGCGAGGCTCGAAGAGGAAAGATATACATATATACATACATATATATATATATATATATATATATATATATATATATATATATATACATATATATATATATATATATATATATATATTGTACGCCATTTACGAAGCGTCCGCAGAGAACTTAATTTTCACTTAGGCGCTTAACGCGTGCCACAGGGCTCGAGCTGACGACTTAAGTCGTCAAAGGCGAGCAACTTATCTATCCTTGGACCGTACCAGGGCTCAGTGGGCCAATGCAGACAGATGCTGGGCGTGCCGAACTCACTTCCGGCAAAAGTGGTTTGCGGATTTCGTATGCGCTATGTAAATTGTCTAGGAAGAGATTCAGTTCTCTGATGGTGCTATGCAAATTTATTATTGTTACTATCATTATTATTAGTACTACGCTGGCTGCGCACCGACTTCCTAACCTGCCTCGCCCAGCGAAGGGAGTTGAGCGATCGCAGGAAGTAAGTCCACCTGGAGGGCCTCGAGTTTCTGCCTCAGGTGAGGCAGCAGGCATTCAGTAGGTCAGTATGTCTTTAGCTAGGGGGAAGTGCAAGCCCGTCCTATCTGGTCCACGCCCGGGGTGGGGGAGCTCCTAAGTACACGGCGGACTCGCTGTCACGGTCACTCAGGGATCGGTCGGCGCTCGACCGCGAAGCACTTTCTCAGGCCAGAGCTGCGTGGGCGCATGCGTAGCGTGCGCGCGGCGGCTGCTGCTGCTGACGTAAGTTCCTGCAGGCCAGCCTCTGTGCCTGAGAGCAGGGGAGGTAACAGCCTGGCCAACGGGGGCACGGACATTCCCCCTGGACATTCCCCACCGGACATTCCCCCCTGGGGTAGGACATTTCCCTCTCCCGTATGGAAATGGTACTAGACAAACTGTCTCGTTTACATATCTTGTAAAAAATATTATATAGTACATAATATATAACGTATTCCTACATTATAGTCAATGCGGTGGCTGCGGCCCTGCTTTTCGGCAGACCACCAAGTGCAAGGTCAAGCCCCGGCAAGCGGCCAGCAGCAGACGCTGTCGGTGGCAGCCGCGAGAGCGTAGCAGTATCCTCGGCCGCCGCCGCCGCTGCCGCTGCCCCTCCCGACATCGGCACCGCCGGCTACCGCCCGTCAAAACCTCACTGCCGCCGCCGCAGCTGTTGCAGCACCTGGCGTCGCACGTCGACCGCCGCCGGGCACCGCCGGCTACCGCCCGTCAAAACCTCGCCGCCGCCGCCGCCGCAATCGTTGCTGCACCTGGCGTCGCGCGTCGACCGCCGCCGGGCACCGCCGGCTACCGCCCGTCAAAACCTCACCGCCGCCGCCGCCGCCGCAGTCGTTGCTGCACCAGGCGTCGCGTGTCAACCGCCGCCGGGCACAGACGCCGCCGATGCCGCCGACGCCGCGCTAGCCGTACCGCCTCCGTCGATCGTGCTTTCGGGTCGCAGCTTATACTGAGTTGATTTTATTTCAATAGAGCGCGAACTTCATTTGATCATGTATATATATATATATATATATATATATATATATATCTGTATTCTTACTTATACATACATTCATCAACATAGGGAGGAATATCCTACCCCGGGGGATATGTCCTAGGGTCCACCAAGAGGAAAATGGCCAGCCGCTGGAGCCGCACGCGTTGCCGCACGTCACCCCTCTTCTCTACGCGTCGCATTCTCGTCGCTGTCGTGGCGGCGTCGGCCGCTGGGTTGGGGGCAGGTGTCGTTTAAGCGTCTTTGACCTAAGGAGGTCGCGATTCGCCGGCCGCCGCCGCCGATCGCCAATCGATGCGGCATTCCAATTAGCGCTCCGTCGCGTTGGGCGCGCCGGTCGCCGCTGCGCCGAGTAATGTAATGTATCTCCGTCAGTAACTCCACAAAGTCAAAAAGACCATGTGAGTGTTACGCAGGAGAGTTTTGTATAGCGCACTCACAGCCTAAGCGGCTTTCGGTACGCATTCGGTAGCCAGCCGAGTAGCGATTGGCGGCTAGCCCGCGGCTGCGGCGCGGCGGCCGAGATCTAGGCTAAAACGCGAGTCGGCCGCACGCGTCTGCCGCGCTTTGGCGATCGCTACGAATGCGGCCGGCGCCACCGTCGCACCGGCCGCCGTCTCCGCAGCAGCGCGCGCAGGGGAACCGCGCCCGTCAGAGTGCGAGCCGGTTCGAGCGGCGCTCAGAGCAGCCGCCGCCGCCGCCGCCGCCGCCGCAGCCGCCGCCGCCGCCGCCGCCGCCGCCGCCGCCGCCGCCGCCGCCGCCGCCGCCGCCGCCGCCGCCGCCGCCGCCGCCGCCGCTGCTGCCGCCGTTCGATTCGTCAGCTGCTCGGCGGAGCCGCTCGCGTCGCCGGAAATCGTCGCGACTGACGGATTTCCGGCCGACGCTCGGCCGCCAGCCGCCGCCTTTCAGCCTTCCTAAAGGCTTACTTGGTCGCCGACGGCCAGCCGTCGCTCGCAGCTTCCTGTTCCCTTCTCAGGTTTCCGGCGCTCATCCCTCCCGCTTTTCGCCCGCGTTCGCTACGCGTTCGGCGGGGGAGGGGGAGGTGCAGCGCGGGCGATGACGTGCGCGAGGGCGTGGCCAGGCAGCAGCCGATGAGTAGGCGCCGGTGGAGAGGCGCTCTTCCTTGCGTCGCTCTAGCAGGAGCTGTCATTAGTTGCGGCGTTGCCGAGAGTTGTCGTCGGCGTTCTACTTCCGGCGTTACGCGGTCGGTCCGCGGAGCGCTAGTTCCGTTCGAGAGCTTCGCGGCGACCGACCGACCGGCTGGCCGGCCGGCCATGCTACTGCGCCGCTGCGCCGCCGTGCGGCCACGTCGCTAAAACGGGCGCGGCTGGCGCAGCAAAGGGCTCGGCCCTCCGCGTCTGCACCAGCCGCACCCGTCCGAGCGCGGCTGGCGCAGCCGCGGAGCTGCGTCGAGTCGTAAGCCGCGCTTCAACGGTGCAAGGCTTCGCATCTGGGTGAGCCGCGATGGCGCACCAGTGTAAGGCGGTTGGTTTTCACGGCTTCGGTCCCCGGGTAGGGGGTTCAAATCCTGGTGTGGGCGATCCCTTATCGCCGCTGCGAGCGGATGCGATAGCCGTGTAAAGGCTCTTCTGTCGCTATACAAAAGCAGCTGTTGAATCGGCTAGTATTTCTTTTTAGCCGCCCAGGGGCCAGTTACTGGCTACTGGCTAGACGCTGGTCGTGGGCTCGAGTCCCACGGCAAGCAATGCTTTATTGCCTAATGCAAGCGGCGCGAAAGCTGCTAAGTCTCTTCTGCCGCTGCACATAAATGAGGCCGTTGGATTGGCTGACATTTGCTTTCACTTTACGAGTACTCTTCGCACTGAGTAGGCTGGGACTAGCACCGCCACGAGCGCAGCATTGGTGCAGTGCCCAGGTTTGTCCAGACGCGGAGGCCTCGACGCAATGCTAGCGCAGCGGCCGAGCTTCCGCGAGCCCGAGGGGCATTTCCGACCGTGCCGGGCATATTTCGACGAAGTCTTGCGAAACAAAAAGCGGATGAAATTACGATACATTTTCGCTCTGCACGTGTGTTAGGTATATTGGCACATATGCGGGACACCCGCGTGCACGTACGTGTGCCCACGCGCGTTGAAATGCAGATACATGTGTACACTAATACACGCACATGCACGCACACATGCATATATATATATATATATATATATATATATATATATATATATATATATATATATATATATATATATATGCTAGCTGATTTAGCAGCCTTTGTTTGTATAGCGACAGAAGAGCCTTAAAGACGGCTATCACCACCGCTTCCAGCGGCAATAAAGGACCGCCCACTGCCGGATTCGAACCCACGAGCCCAGAACGGAGGTCGTGAAAAGCAACCGCCTTACCTAGTGAGCCATCGCGGCTCACCTATCCTACACACGTTATCATCGTGCACGCACGAGCGATGCCGACAGGTCGTCACGCTCGCGCGTACACAAACGCGAGCAGACGAGCGCTCCCAGAGCCGGAAGCGGTAACGAACATCCTCGTTGCATCTGCTGCGTGCTCATACCGGGTGGCCTGAGCTGCGCCTCGCATTATTTCTCCTCGAAGCGCTCCGCCCCCTCGCTCCGCGCTCTCTCTGCTTTCATTCCGCCGATCCCTCACCGCACGGTCTACCCGCTACGCCAACGCGAGACGGCCTGTGGGACGACACTCATTCCTACCCCGCAGTTGTTAAGCTGACGTCGACAGGAAGTCGTTCGCCGCCAAAGGCGGTCGCGGCGCGACGCCGCGACTGCGACAGCCAAGGACGCAGCCGCGCGTCGGCGCCTCCGCGCGCGACGCCGACTCTGCCTGGATCCGGCGGAGTGCTGAGAGGCCCCACGGAGGCGGAAGTAGTGACGGTCCTCCGCACGCCGGTCAGCGACCGCCGGCAGCTTCTGCTCGTCCTGCGCGCGCCGTGAGACCAGGAACGAGGCCTGCGGACTGCGCGCGACTTGGGTCGTGGGTTCGAGTCCTGCAGAAGGCGACGGCATATTCCCCGCTGCGAGCGGTAGGGATAGCCACTAAGGTTCTTCTTTTACGGAAGAGAGGCTAGCAAGGTGAGGCATTTCCGCCGCCGGCTGGTGGCTAATCTTCACCATCTGCCTCCAGCAGTTGCCAAACTGGTTCCGGAAGGATGCCACAAAAGGCATCTCGTGCGGCGCCCTCCCCCCAGGGCTCTAGTTCCAAGTTGGTCTCTTGGGGTGAACCTGCATTTTAAGGAATTGGTGGTAAACTACTTAATTCGCCTCGAAGAAGGTCAAGGTGAATGCATTTGATGACTTGAGGTCACGGGCTTGAGCTCCGTGGCATAAATGTGAAGCGCTTGAATAGGCATACATTTATCTTGGGGCGCTATACAAAAGATTATAGTATTATTATTATTTACCTGTAGACTGCCAAACTGCGACGAACAACGGGTACCAACTAAAGTAACCTTTCGAAAACACGCTAGCATTCAGCCAGGTCATGCTTTTGCTGGCCACATTTTTAGTAGCTCCTCTCCCACGCAAGCCCGGTAGACCCCCCACGCAAGCCGCCGTGACTTACGGAGGTGGCTACTTGGTTTAATAATTTAGAAAAATAAATTCCATTCATTATACATTAATTATTTAGCAGCCTTAGAGGCTTGTCGGCGTCACAGATTCAAGGTGTTTCTCCAGACGGGACTACCACTTTTTTTTATAGAAAGGACTTTAGTAGTGCAGCTACAATGGTGCCCCTTGGGCACGCGTGTTCATCGTTGGCCTCCAGAGGCGCTGTCGTTGACTTTTTAAGGGTACTTAATTTTAGCTTGCTAAATGGGTAATTCTTTATAGAAAATGTACACCTGGCCTAGTGGGATGAGGACCTTTGGCGCGCTAGATACGAGCACGAATTTTTGTAAGAATGCCGAGGGAGACTTCCGGGTGGTGCGCCTTCGGGACAGAGTTTCTAGAGTTGAACTAATAGCTTAGGCGAACTCTAAAAAGTATTATAACAGTTAGAAGTTTAATAATATATATATATACATATATATATATATATATATATAATACATATATATATATATATTCATACGAATACATCAACTCCTAAAAATGCATATATATATATATATATTTATTTATAGCGCCTTAAGAAAACTTAATCTCTAATCGGGTGCTTCACGTAAGTTACAGGGCTCGAGTAAACACGACGGCGTTCACCGCCGCCCAACTAGCGATTAATGCAGCATAAATCCTTAAATGATAGCTGATTTAACAGCCTCTTTTCGTATAGCAGCAGGAGCCTTAAAGGCTATCACCGCCACTTGCAGCGGCAATAAAGGATCGCCCACAGCAAGATTCGAGCCCACGACCTCGAGACCGACGTCGTGAAGAGCAACCGCCTGCACGGCTGATCTGCACCCACCTTCTGCGCCTGCGCATGAGACTTCCTTTCAATTTTCTTCGCAGCCCCGGCCGCAGCCGCCGCCGGCTACGTACGTGGGAAGCCGATCTGGCCCGTGCCGATGTGAGGACAAATGCCAACGTGGACATTTGCCACTACGCACAATTTCCAAAACTGTTCCACCATTTCGTCAATTCGGAAGACATTCGTTGGCCAACCATTTTCAAAGGTAATACTTAGCAAATACAGAGTACAGGCTGTATATGCAAATGTCGTACTTGCGGACCGGCTGGCTGCTGTGATAAGGTGGTTCACTTACCTACCTAGGGGCCTCTGAGTATACCGCCGAGCTAGCAAATGCCGCGGGAAGGCAGAATGCATGCTTCAGGAGCATCTGCTCCGGTGGAGCGTCGGCTCCCCATCAAGCTGTACGGCGAGGGCAACACAAGACTAATGGCCAAACGAACTAATGGTCCCTCCCCCAAGATCTACTTACCCACCAAGCTAAGCATCGTACCACCCGGTTTTCGGAATCTAATCGTTTACCAATACCTCGTACAAACCTCAAATCCTTTGGAGACCGTGCCTTTAGTTCGTATGCTTTGTATAAAGCTTGGAACTCACTTTCGACTGGCGTCGCGACATCCTCTGACTTGACCACATTAAAAAAAACTAATCACCACATTTAGTGGGCCCATGCGATTCATCTTTGTGTGCTTAGGCGCGCTGAGACTTTGCATGCTGCTAGTAACCATATTTTGCATGCTGACCCTGTGCATGTCACCTCTAACCATGTTATGCTTGTTGACATTGAGCATGCTATCACTTAACCATTCGACCATGCTTCCTTTGCAGCAAATATGAAATGTCTAGAAAGAAATTGAGTTCTCTGAGGGCGCTATATCAAATTTATTATTATTATTATAAGAAAACCCCAATGGTTTGCCGATCGACCGGACTCGCGATTCACTAAAGACTTCCCGCATGTAGTCAACGGCGTCCGCCTTTAGGCTGCACGTGATCTAATCCAGCGCGTGATCGTTCCCGTGGGCTGGCTGGTCGTAGACATCGACCGTCGACCTAGAGAGCGCATGGCAGAGTACGAGTGCACGAGCTCATGCAGACGCCGTATGCGTAACCGTCTGATGTGTCTGCCTTTTTTGGCGACTCTTCCTCGGGGGGGGGGGAGGAGTGAGCTGTGCTGTGAGCTTGTGCTCCAGCTTCCTCCTTCGATCTTCCTCCTTCCGATCTTCCTCCTTCCGATCTTCCTCCTTCCGATCTTCCTCCTTCCGATCTTCCTCCTTCCGATCTTCCTCCTTCCGATCTTCCTCCTTCCGATCTTCCTCCTTCCGATCTTCCTCCTTCCGATCTTCCTCCTTCCGATCTTCCTCCTTCGCGTTCGGCGATGACGACTCGAGGAGCAGCCATAACTAACGGATGGCAGCGAGCCGAGCCATGACAGCGGTGCAAGACCTGGACGAGATCTGACCGCGCCGCCCACGGTGGTTTGGCCCAGCGATCAAGGCGCTCGCCCCGTCCAAAGTCAAGGTGAATGTGCTTCTGACCGAGGTCGTGGGCTTGAGCCCCGTGACACTCATTTTTAAATGACACACGCTTCGACCTCGGTAAGACGACGGAGGACTGATTAATGCACGTTGCATGGATGTATTGACGGAGGAAGTAGTACGTAATGTTCGTGATTCAACCCACCGCCCAGGTAACAAGAACGCACTTTCACATCGTGTCAGGGATGCGTCCTATACAATATATAATTCACTTGTATAGCGCCCTAAGCGAGCTTAATAATCTATATCCAGGTGCTTTACATATGCTGCAAGGCTCTAGACTATGACCTTGGTCGTTAATGTAGAGCAGCTTATTCGTGGGCCAAACCAGCTCAGCTATTGCATGTTTGAGAGAACCTTTCAAGTAGCCGTCTGCCACATCCCCTTTTTATGGACGAAGTTGGCTGGGACAGAATTGTTTAGTGAACCGTTAAAATGGTTGCACCGGTCGATTTCAATACTGGGACCTCAGCTTGCACCAGCGATGATACTAGCTAGGCAAGCCACCAGGATAGCCCACTGGCATACAATGGAGATGAATAGGAAGATGACATAAGATTATGTAAATGACATTGTGTGCTTTCACCGGCTGCATATAGCCTCTTGCAGGTATGGCCAACGTGGCACCAGTACTTCCGGAACATGTGTATTGCCCAGCCATCAGCTGCAAGGATCTGTTCTACTAATGCATTCTAGTCAGTCAACTTGTTCGCTATTTTGCTATAATTCTCGTCTCTATTCCAGTAAACGTTTGTGATCAGACTACATAGCTCAGGATGAAAGGGCTGCTCTTCACGACTGATACCATGGGTTCGAATCCTGCAAAGGGCGATCTTGCATTGTCAACTGCAGGCGGCTGTGAAAGCCGTCAAGGCTCCTCTAGCCGCTATACAAATGAGGCTGTTAAACAGCTATTTGCTATATGAACCTATCCACAATTATGTGGCTACTGGCTGCTCGGTCATTGTATGTAGTAAGGCATGAACTTACGCAGATCTGCAGCTTTTGCACACTCCTGTGAATGGCTCTGTCGATTTTTCTCAGAGCACCGTGACAGGTAAGCAGACCGAGAATGGATCAGCCTAGCACACACGGCGTCCAATCAAGCAGCTAATGATATAATTCGTCATCAAGGCCGTTCGTCAGTCATTTTCGAAAACAGCAGTCTGACTCACGAGAATTAACAGGGCAGCAGGGGCTGTTGTGACACCTGCATGGGAGTGGATGGCACTCCAGGTAGCACGGGAGATAAGCCGGCCTGGATCACACGGCTCAAATCATGCACCGGGGACAGCGCCAACAGCAATCCCAATTACAGCAATCTCATTCGCCACCTGCAAGACCGAGCGAGTCCGGCGATCTCAAGCAGGCCAGTCGGCCATGCTTACCTACCCTCTGCTATTACTCCTACACCCAAAGCGAAACCGGAGCAGATTGAAGAGAATGGCAACTGCTTAGAAACCTTTAATAAATAACAACACAAAAAGGAATGATCACAAAAGTGACCACCTCAATCACGTGTAAAAACAGCTAAAAACAAGAGAACTAGGCCCTCGCTCCTCGGCGCTGGACACACTGGCCACAGCAGAGCCCGGTAAACTGCAGGAAGCACCGCAGGAAGCAGACAGCAACGTGGAGCTCGCGTCTGGCCAGCATTGGTGCAGCCTCTAGTGGCTGCACCTGGCGGCAGCAGCGGCAGCTACCTCGCGAACAGCGAGGCTGCTGGCACAGATAGCACGGTGACTGCTCGATCGCCGTGGTCAGGGAGCGAGGAGTCCATTACCTCGGTCCTGAAATAGCCGAGGTCAAGGTCGGGCACCCTCTGGTCTCTATCGCCCATCGATACCGAAGCAGCCTGCCCAACGGACGAGTTCGGCCTGACGGCTGCGGCCTGGGCGTCTACTGAGGAGGCGGCTGCGGTGAGCCACGGGTGGCAGGCCACGTCGGCGACCGACGGCCGCAGGCCGGCATCGTGCCGCAGCAGGTTCTTGACGAGGCAGCGAGCGGCAGGCGAGACGCTCGGCGGCACCGTGAAGCTGCCCGATCGAATCTTCTCGAACTGACGAGCGGCGTCCGGCTCTTGGAAAGGGTAGCGTCCGGTGAGCATGCCGTAGAGCATAACGCCGAGGCTCCACACGTCGGCCGACGAGCCCGAGTAGCCAAAGCTGCTGCTACCGCCGCCGCCAGTCAGAGCAGCAGCGGCGGCTGCGGTAGCAGCCGGCGACGGGCAGGCCAGTGGCCAGCGCTGCTGCGAGGCTGAGATGGCGGCGGCCGGGGAAGCTGAGATGGCGGCGGCAGCCGAGAGCAGAGCTGCAGACGACGACGAGCTCTCGAGCATCTCGGGGCAAATGTAGCCGGGGCAGCCCTGCGTGCCAGTCAACGTGTCGTCGCCGTCGGCCTCCATCACGTGACTCTGCTCCAGGCCTTCCAGAACGAGGCGCTTCCTGTGAGCGAGCGGAACGATGACTTGTCAATCGCGAGATCAATCCTCCCGAGAGAGAGAGAGAGAGAGAGAGAGAGAGAGAGGGAGAGAGAGAGAGAGAGAGCGCGACGCGACGCCAAGCTGACATACATGCTAGATACACGCGACGCCAAGCTGATCGACCTGACGGTTGAGCATCAGGGCAGTACGGCCAGAAAGATCCGAGGGCCTCTCCCTCACTTCCTCTCCCTCCCTGCTTCTCCCTCCCTTCCCCCTCTGATCCGGCTTGGCAACAGGACTTTGATCGCTGGCTGCAGCTAGCAAACCATCGTCGCATGTCGCAAGCAATGACCACACAGTGTTGCACAGGAGGCAGCCAGCTCTGTGTTGGCTGACAATCAAGCATTTCAAACCTATTGGTCTCTCACTCGTGAAAGCTCTATGCACCAGTGAGCCAACCTGATGCAAGGCAAGCCAATCATCGGCAATTCTTGCACAATCACAATGGACCGTGGACTTAGCCCGTGGCAGTGCTGCCTGCCTAGGCCTGCCAGGGGGGGGTGTGGATTGAAAGGGGGCTGTCTAAGCCAGCTGCAGCTATAGCTCGAGTCTGAGTCTACTGGCCAGCAGCAGGGCAGCCTGCTGCTGGCCAGCAGATCGCCGGGTGTGCAACCGTAGCAGTCGGTGGCAGGAGAGCAGAAGCCTGCCTGCCGGGCTTGCCCTGCGTGACAAAATGCTCAGTAGAGCAGGTGCCGGTCCTGCGGTCACGGCAGCTGACCAGCCGGGTGAGCCCCGAAACCCCCTCATCAAATAAGCTCGGTCACAGCCGGCAGCGGCTCACCTGTGGGCGTCAGCAAAGACGAACTTCCTCAATTTCAGGTCGCGAACTATGACTCCGTTGGCATGACAATGAGCTACAGCTGCGACGATCTGAGAGAACAGGGCCCTGGCTTCTTCCTCTGTCAGACGTCTGCTCGCCTTCACGTAGGAGTGCAGGTCGCCGTAGTGCTGATCGAACATTACGTAGGCGAGCGACTTGGCCAGAATTATTTCCCTGATGCTCGCCACATTGCAGTGACCGTCCAAGCGAAAGTAGGCCGCCAACTTGGACCGATAGGACGTCAGTGGGAACACCTGCAGGAGGTACGGTAGTGATGCCGTTAGGTGGCGCTGGCAGCCCTCCCGAGAGAGAGGAGAGGAGAGAGAGAGAAAGGGAGGGAGGGAGGGAGGGAGGGAGAGAGCCCGGCACGGCCGTCCCGGCCGCACACAAAGGCCGATTACTGAGGCGCCGGGCGGCCGGGTGGGCGGGGCAAACAAAGGACGGCGGCGGCCGGTGACTGGGTAAGGGCGGGCGGGAGGGGCGAAGAGGGGGGGGCCACAAGTTGCCCAATCGGGGCTGAGCCGCTGGCTGCGTACCTTGCACACGACCTGCTCGGCGGTGCTCGCGTTGACCGCCTTGTACACGCTTCGCTCGACAGGCTCGAGTAGCAAGTAGTCGCCGATCGCCAGGACGTCGCAGTCGTGGGGAAGCGCCGGCGGCAGCTGCGGCGAGCCGAGCGACGACGACGACGACGCCGCCGTGCCGGCGGCGGGCAGGAAGCAAGGCGTCAGCCCGCCGCCGCTGCTGTAGCCTCCGCTCGTCACGGATGTCGCTGCCGAGGCGGCGGCGGCGGCGGTGGCGAAATAGCCGTCGACTGACTTGACTTGTGGAATGATAAGCTTCGGCATCGCTGCCGGCGGCCTCCTGTGCGGACTCATCGTACTGCGGTCAGAGATAGTTCCCTCCACGGTCCGTAGTAGTAGCAGCGTAGCGGCGTGACTGGGCACCGCCTGACAAAAGGCAAGGGTCGAAATGCGAGCGACCGGCACGGCGTGGCAGCGGCGATCGGGCCAGGGGAGAGAGAGGTGGGCAGGCCGAAGCACCGATCGAGGATCGCCGGCCTCGCGTCACGTCCATCTCTCGGCCGCGACTGGTGCACCGGCGGCGGCGCAGCAGCAACCAGCTAGAGCCACGCAGACATTCCTAAGAGGCGGCCGGCCACCTTACCAAGGTCGCGAGCGCCTTTGAAGCCGACTATGCGCCCCGCAAATTCTTACGGCTGCAACGCTCAGCTCTACGAGCCAGCTCATTACTTCCTGTTGCGCATACAGTTTTATATGGCTGACCAGAGCGGAGCTGACGAATCACATTAGCCGTCGCCGAGTTGGGCACGCCTACTCAAGGTCAGGCGGGCCCGGATCTGTGTAACCGTCTATTTTTAGGCGAACCCCTCCTCTCCCCCCCCGGGGGGAGTAGTGGGTCGCTCTCGGAGGGCGGATGCTGAGCGAGCCCCGACGAGCTGGCGCAAGTCTCGTGTCTCCAGAGGAGCCACGAGACTCCTACCGGGCCCTAAGCCCGGTACTGGCTTCGCGCCCGGTGGAAGCGGCAGCGTAGCCGCCGCCGCCACCGCCACCGAAGCACTCCAACGTGTGCCACTGCTGCTCAGCCGACGCTCAGCAAAGCGAGCGGCGGCCGGAGAGGAGGGGAGCTACGCGCTAGGACCGGCACGCCAAATCGACAAGGCTTCCCCTTACCGGCGGTTCGCTGGTCTCGCGGGCACGAGCTCTCGACGGGGTGGGGTGCCCCCCCCCCCCCAGTGACGAAACGCTCCCGCAGGAGGCCTGTTTACTCGGCCGGGTCATCGATTGGCCAGTGCATGCGCTTGCGTCACCAGCCAGGCGCCGCCACCGCCATCGAAGCTTGCTTGCGTAGTAGCTTCGGGCTCTCTCGCTGCCTGCTGTTGGCTGGCTGCTTATCGATTCTGTATTGACCCGAGTTGAACCGGCTGCGAGCGAACGGCGCGTGAGCGTCGCATCCGATCCTGCGAGTGCGGGGGGGGGGGGAGGGAGGGGGAGGGACGACTTGGGTGCGGGGTGGGGGCTAGGCGGGCGGCGATCTCGAAGCTCGAGGGACGCCGGCGGCTCTCGTGGAATGGGAGGCGACGAGGGGCGGGGCCGGGATGGCGCGGGTGGGGGCGGGGCAGAACGCGGACTACACTCGCGACCGGCGAGCGAGCGCACTCGGAGTGGCCTTAGGCAAATTCATCGATCGCCCGCCCACACCCCCCCCCCCGCCAGATCGCCGCAGCGGCCGACGGCGGTCGGTCGGGCGGCCCCTTCGCCCGGCCTAGCCGGACGACCGGATGTCGGCGGCAAAGTGGACGATTAGCCGACGCGGCCGTCGCCTGACGTTAGGACGCGACGCTGATTTCCGCAGCGGAAACCGCCGCGGTGCGACCGGCGGAGGCCGCGGTGAATAGCCTAATCGATTCGCGCCCCGCCGTCCGACCTTGAGGCCGCCGGCGGGCTGCGGCGGCGGCCCAACGACGCGCATCCGGTTGTTTGTCGTCGCTGTCGTCGCTGCTCGCGAGCGCGCGCGGTGGCTGCCAGTCCCGACGGACACGCGTCATGCGGCCGCCGAAGTGCGACGAGAGTGTTTTCGTCGCGTCGTCGACCTCAGCCTCGCACGCGAGCAGGAAGAGCTAGCTAGGGAGAGTGAGGGTTGAGGTGGAGAGTGAGGGCAGGGGTCGTCGTCGCAGCGGAGCAGAACGGGTGGGGGGAGAGAGAGGGGCAGCTGTCGACCCGAAGCCTACGAGTATTTGAGCTACCCGCGGTGCAAGGTGGAAGGCGTTCAGCGGCGGCGGCGGCGACGCACATTCTTCAGTTTCGCATTCTTCTTCTTCGTTTTGGCTCTCGTCTCGTGGTCTTGCACGGTGTCGCCGTCGTCGCCGTCGCCGCCGCCGCAGCAGCAGCAGCAGCAGGATCAGCTCGGCTCAGCCGCCGCGTGATTTTCCCTTCGCCGCGTGATTTTCCGGCTTTCGCTGCTCGTCCGCCGGAGGCGACTGCAGCGCTTCAAGATTAGCTCTCCCGCTCTCGCTCTCCCGCTCTCGCTCATGCTCTCCCGCTCTCGCTCATGCTCTCCCGCTCTCGCTCTCCCGCTCTCGCTCTCTCGCTCTCGCTCTCCCGCTCTCGCTCTCGCTCTCCCGCTCGCACGCTCCTCATTAATCTAGCGTCGCTGCTCGCTATAGCATGCATGGGTCCCGCGGCAGGCGACTAACAGAGGATGGGTAAATTTAAATAATAATGACAACGATAACAGTGTACTTGTATAGCGCCCCGGAGAGAGCTAAATCTCTGTCTGTGCACTTTGCATGCGCTGCAAAGTAAGCACGTCGATACGGTTACCGATAACACGCGGGACGTCAGCAGATTTAAGGTCGGGTGATTCACAAGCCGAATTTATATTTATATTTATATTATAAGAAGAAGAAGAGGAGGAGGGAGGAGGAGGAAGGAGGGGAAGAAGAGCTGCTTTAGCCATCACTGCTGTCAGCGCCAATAAAGGTAAAGCCCGCAGCAAGATTTGAACCCGCGAACGCGGCCCGAGACCGGCGGCGGCGGCGGGCGGGGGGGGGGAAGAGCAAGTGAAATTCTCCCCAAGGGACGAGCGTCGGCTCACTGTCCCGCTCTGTACGCTCCTTCTCGGTCGCTACGCACTCGACGTTCTGCTACGACTTGCGACTGCTACGGTTACCACCAGCAACGACTTTTCAACCCGTAAGGCTTGACTCAAGATGCGTCTGTTAATGTTGAGGCTTTCTTTTCACCTCGGAGAACTTTTTTTCCTTGTTCTGCTTTTCGTTCATACCTGAGCTTCATACCTGTGGCCAGTGCATATTAATAGTCACAAGCCTTACCAACCGCTTGCCCTGAGTGCCTATACGTTTGCTTCAGCATGCTGGCCGTAGCACGATGCACGATTTTTTCACGTAGCACGATGACCGTAGCACGATTTTATTTCTTTTGGGTGTCAAATGATCATTTGGATGTCAAACTGCGCATGCCACTAAACCTTAGGGATTGATTCCCTGGCAGCGAGCTGTCGAGCAACCGAATGCAGTTGGTGGGTCACGTGACGGGCGCAATACAAATGGCATATGAAGATGGTCACTATTAAGTGTGCTGACACTATGAATCTTATCACAAATCAACTAGCATGCTTCCGTGCCATCATATGGAAAGTACCTATATAGATGTTTAGTTCTCTTAGAGCGATGTTCAAAGGTCTTGTTATTCTTATCATTGGTAGTAGTAGTTACACTGGTAGTATGTATGTCCCCTAAAGGTTTGAAACTCCTTAGGATCTAGTCCGCGTCCCAAAATATTACTCGCGCAAATAAAAAATTTCGAATGTATATATATATATTATTTTTATTATAATATATATATTTATATATATATATATATATATATACATATTGACCTATATATATATATATATATATTACAAGGGTTAGGAGTGTGTTTCCCATTAGTGTCATCTTCGCTACGGTCCGATTTCAGTCACATCCGGGGGCCATTCGCGCGTCGATCTTTCGCTGGCAAAAATGTGGCAGCCAGCGAGAACGTCCAGCTTCGGAAGTCCGCATTTGCTCGGACTTCCGAATGCCTAACGAAAAGGTTCGGCGGGGCCCCAGGTTGCCAAGAGAGAGAGAGAGAGAGAGAGGGAGAGAGAGAGGGAGAGAGAGAGAGAGAGAGAGAGAGAGAGAGAGAGAGAGAGAGAGAGAGAGAGAGAGAGAGAGACCTTTACTGGATTTCCAGGGGCAGATAACTTCGACTAGTCGTGGACCGCGCTCATTACATGCGCTCCCGACTGGCCAGCTTTTCACGCCTTGGCGCCGCCGCGATACGCCGGGACCAGATCGGAACTAGCCGTGCCACGGCGTCGAAAGCGCGGATTGCTCCGCTGCAGCCGCTCGGTATTGGCTCGGGATCACTAGAACGAGCGCAGCCAGCTGCAGACGATGCTCGAGAGCACGAGTTCATCTCAGAGAGAACTTTCGTGCGATCTCGTGTACGACTCCTCTCTTCCGTCCTCGCAGAGCGATCGCCATCGATTCCGTTGCTATTGCTACGCGGACGGTACTCAGGATGGCGGACATCCGGTGGCGGCGAGTTGCAGCGTATCGAAACAGCTCGGAGTGGGCGATCTGCTGCCGTCGGCCGCAGACTGCGCTCATCGCCCGCCGGAAGTCACTCCGTGGTCCTCGACATTAAGCAAGTGCGAGCCCAGTCTGGCGGTGCCGAGCGGCTCCGAGTTCCAGTCTAAGCGGTGCGGGAGCGGAGCCGATGAGATGCAGGGGCCGATGACAGCGCGCCACGGCAGAGTCGGCCGCGCGGTCTCCGTAAAACGGGGTTGATGAAGATAATATAGTTTTATATTCTTACATATTATTATATTATTATTAAATTATATGTTTTATATAGTTTTACATATATAGATAATATAGTTTTATATTCCTTTTCACCCGACGGACGGGCGACTGGCGTCTTCGCTTTGGCTTCGTCTGGCTCTGGCGGCAGATCTCGCGAGCCCCGCCCACCTCGAGCGAAATCAGAATACCGAAAGACACGCCAAGTTCACTCCCACGTGGGCCCCTTGCCCCTCCCAACCTGAGCCAGGGACGCAGGAGGGGGTATTTGATCTCCCCCCCCCCCATACAGTGACGGGGTAGCGACTAGGGCCGCAGCCTCCTGTTCCTGCGCCCTCCCCTACCGTCGCTAACGAAGAGTGTAAATCAATCCTTGATTAAACTCGCCGGGCAACCGCCGAGTTCGTGTCGAATAAACGCTGCGATTTTTCGCCGTTTAAGCTTCACTAATTTCGGGTCTAG
This sequence comes from Cristatella mucedo, assembly GCA_009760855.2. Classification (NCBI taxonomy): domain Eukaryota; kingdom Metazoa; phylum Bryozoa; class Phylactolaemata; family Cristatellidae; genus Cristatella; species Cristatella mucedo. The sequence continues at coordinate 1,481,544 of WPIO01000036.1, read as the reverse complement.
CTCCGCCTACGTGAAAATCGCTCGCGTCTGGCCCCCTACATACAAATTTTGCAGGTCCTGCCGTCAACAGATGAACGTCCTGGCTCGGCTACTGCCTGGAGAAGCCAGACCTTGACCTTGCCGCTCGACGTGCCTCGCCCCGTGTGGGTCCAAGGAGCGCGGGCTCTCGCAGCGCCGTTCGCAGTGCTATTACCGCGGTACGCAGCCGTAGCGAAGGCCTGTCTGAAACGCACGGCGAGGTCGTGTGGGCTAAGCGGTGCGTTTCCTCGGGAGGTTTCCATCGTACGCCGCTGAGGCCGCATTGTACGCCTACTCACCTACTGCAACCGCGAGCATTGGCGTTAAACGAGTGCAGGCACGGCCGGCCGAGCAGCCGAGTCCGAGCGGCAGCGTTTCGTTGAAGCGGCGTACAAGCGTACAAACGTACAACGTACAACGTACAAAGTGGCTTACGGAGCGACCGACGGCGTTTCCATGCTGACCAAACCGACCGATCAGGAACAATGGGATCGAATGCAGAAAGACGCGAATTTGGTGGGAGCCGAAAATCCACCAAGATCCGCCTGCGTCACGGACGTCGATGGGCCGGCGGACTGGTCGACAAACGCTAGCGACAAAAGCTGGTCGACAAAAACTAGTGACAAAAGGCGGCGACACGCTGCCGCGCCATTACCAGCCGTTGCCTTAATGAATGGTGTCGCTCCCGGGAGTCGCCCCTACGGATTTCTCGGGGGCGGCGGCGCGAACGGGCTCGGAAGGAATAATAATAATAATAATAATTCACTTGATAAAGCGCCCTCAGAGAACTTAATCTATCTCTAGGCGCATTACATTTGCTGTAAAGTGAAATGCAATTGAATGGTAAGTAAAATCATGCTTGAAAAACAAACGAAATGAATAAAATGGTTAGGGGTGACATGCATAGGGTCAACATGCGAATGTGGTTAGTGGCAGCATGCACAGTGTCAGCACGCATAAGCACATCAAGGACGAATCACAGGGACCCACTAAATGCTGTCCTAAATAGGTGTGTTTTTAGGTTCCTTTTAAATGTGGTCAGGTCAGGGGATGTTCTGACGCAGGTCGGGAGGGAGTTCCAGGCTTTGGGAGCATATGAACTAAATGCGCGGTCTCCAAAGGATTTAAGGTTTGTTCGAGGTATTTGTAGACTGTTGGATTCCGAAAAGCGGGTGGTACGATGCTTTGCCTGATGGGGTAGTATATCTGAAAGATAGGCTGGAGCCATAGAATGAAGGGACCTAAAAGTGAGCGACAAAACCTTGAAGTCAATCCGTTGCTTGACTGGTAGCCAGTGCAGGTCGGCGAGAAGTGGAGTAATGTGGCAACTGCGACGCTCACGGCAGACAAGTCTAGCTGCCGAGTTTTGCACCAGCTGCAATCGCCTGATCGCACATGCTGGTAGGCCAGTAAGCAGTGAGTTGCAGAAGTCGAGACAGGATGTCACGAATGCATGGACCAACTTGGACGTGGTATCTTTATCTAAACAAGCCCGAACTTTAGCAATGTTATGAAGCTGAAAATAGGCGGATTTGACTGTGGAGCTGACATGGTCGTCTAACGAGAGGTCGCTTTGGAATATGACACCTAGATTTCGAGCTGATTCAACTGGAGATATGCTGGCAGAGCGCTAAAAATCAGCCGAGCATCGGCGTGAAGCCCGACTGCTGCAAGTGTGCTGCGGCTGCTGCTGTAGCTGGCCTACCGGCATGTGCGATCAGGCGATTGCAGCCGGTGCAAAACTCTGCAGCTAGGCTTGTCTGTCGTGAGCGACGCAGTGCCGACGCCGCGCAAATTCTAGTGCTACGCACTTCCAGCATGCAGCTTGCACACTTGGGAAGGCGCGTGCGTGCATTGTCGTGGCAATTCCGGCGGTTTGGCGGTTTGGCAGTACAATGTTGGTTCTCGGCTCCTCGCGGCGGCCGGGATCAAAACGCGCGACCGCCAAAAACCGACGACGCATCTCTACAAAGAGTTTTCGACAAGGCAAAGTACGCAGGGTTGCATCCGGCAAATGGCGCACTCGTGCTCCCTGGCGGGCTCGTTCTCCGTTTGGCTCGTCCCGCCCCCCCCAACCGGTCCAGGTGGCGTCCGGCGGCACGGGTCCGGCGGCGGCACGACGGGACCGCCGCCGCACCTGCATTCTCAGTCGCCGCACAAAACTTCCGCTTCCTGCGAAGCTTGCTCGGCAGCTGACGTGGCGACGCCGATGCGTCCGCCTTTTTTAATGCTGCCGCTTTCTGCGCTCTCGCAGCAGCAGCAGCAGCTCAGCAGCTGCTGCGATTTCCTGCCCTGCCCTGCCCTGCTGCTCTAGCCGTGCGGCGGTCACAAGCTCGCTGTAGGCGCTTCTGCACCAACGTCCTCAGGCCGGAGGCGCAGCACGCCGAAATGGTGCCCTTGACCTTGCCGATGTGTAAGGACTACCTCAGGACTATGTCAGTTCGCCCCGACCAAGGTCTGGCTGAGGTCGTGGACTCGAGCCCTCAGGCACCTGTGAAGCGTCTGAATAGAGATTAAGTTCTCTTGGGGCGCTAAACAAATGAATTATATATATATATATATATATGTGGGCAGCGCCTCGCCAGTGTGAGCGATGCATCATCGAAGCAACCAAGGGGCGTGTACGCTATCGGGCGCCAGTACGCTAAGCAGATGAGAAGGGTTCGCGTCCACACCTCCTCTCAACTACAGTCAGAAGAGTTCTAGAACTCCCTAGAAACGGCTCTAGTCGGGAGATTCGTTAACCTGCTGCCCTCGTGCTACTGCAAGCTCGCGGTGCAATGGCGGTTAAATCTGATCTAAGCGAGCGTGCAGACGTACTCGAAGACCAATCAAAAGTGGCTCACACGGCAGCTGACGACTCGGTCAAGGTGAACTCTTCGTTAGGTTCATCGAATGGCCCATCGGGACCTTGCTTCATTTGGAGATGGTCCTCTTAGCAGACTTGAAAGGGACAAAGCTCAAAGCTTAAGAAATCAGCGGACGAAGATCAACGGCATGCTGGTTAGGTTTTCTTCTGCCTCCAGCGAAATGACGAAGCAGCAATGGTGGGCAGCCATAACGAAGCGTTTTCGCATCCAGCAGATCCGTAATACTGAGAGCCGTGAATCCAAACTGAGGTCCACTGCTTCAAATGACCTTTTCGACAATCTCTCAGGCTTGCCTTGCGAAAAACCGACGATTTTGTTGCTGGACAAGTTGAAAAAAAAAGAAAAATAGAGATCGTAAATAATTAAACGATTTAGATTTAAAAAAGCCAAACGTAGCACAGTCAAATGTGCTTCGCAGATCCGTTTACGCGAACGACCGCTACAGCCGCCATCTTGGCTCATTCCTGTTCTTCATTGGTCGGTAATGTAATGTATCTCCGTCTGTAACTCCACAGTAATACTGGCTCCGTCTCTGGCTTGTCAAGAGCGGGGAAGAGCGCATCCCTCCTTCGCGGCAAAAGGGTACGTAGCCGTAGGTCCAGAGGCGTGATCTCTTCTTTCTTCCTCTGTCTGTCTGTCTGTCTGGACCTGGTCAATGGCTACGAATCGGGCGTTACAGTGCCATATGAAGCAATGCTGTTTGCAATCATCCCAGTCACTAAGTGCTCGGTAATTCATCGCTTCGTTTAAGGTTAACAAAAGGTTAAGGTTAAGCCTAATGTTTCGTCAGGGTTAACTGCACGGCCGCAGACGATCGCTGGTAAGGGCACCCTCGACAGCTCATCGCTTTAGGAGGAAAGAACTCAAAATCCACGTGACAGTCTCGGCGTGAGCCACTCTTCATTTGCCTGGAGATTTGATGAATACGATCTTCTTCGGGGCTTAGGGGCAGTGTCGTCGTCGACGACGACGCTGCTGCTAAGCAGCATGTGCGTGCTGTTTTTCCTCTTCAAAGCGTGACTTGGAGGAACTTGAGAATAAAAAAGTTCCATCAAAGCCAATGTCCAGTCGAAGCGAAATTCATGCGCCCCAATTGACAGCTGGCCCCGTCAAGCAGGCCTCTTGGCACGATTGCGTTTCTCGCGAAACGCCGGCGGTTATAACTTGGTGACTTGGTGCGCGACCCCATGTACGCGGCTAGAGTAGACGAGCGCACCCGCACAACGCGCTGGTTCACCTCTCCCAGCGAAATCGAAGCTGCTCCGCGAACCCACCCCCACCCACCCCGCCCTCCCTACACTGCAGGTGCGTCCTTACAGCGGCGGCGACGGCTCGCTGCGTCCCACGTCCCGTGTGGCAGCTGTCCAGCGGGCGTTTAATTGCTGATCCGCCCGACGGCTCCATTAGACATGTGCGAGCTGGCGCCGGTCTTCGTGGCTAGGCCGCATCGCGGAGGAGAGAGCCCCGCCTTCAGCTCGCACACGGTCTGAGAGGGGCTCCGCCTGGCCGGCCGGCCGGCCGCCGCCGCGTCGGATCGGAGACTGGCACCTGGCTCCCTCACCTGACGCCGTGTCTGCTACTACGGTCGCTGTCTCCTCCTGCTCTCTCGCCTGTTAACCGGGCCTTCCCCATACCTGTAGCTCATACCAGGACTGGCTTAGTCGTAATTAATTCCTTTTTGCCGACATCTCACGAAGGCAGTGTCCCGAGGACGGCCAGCCGTACGTGCGGGAGTGGGGGGGAGTGCTGACGAGCCAGTGCCCCCCCCCAGCAGGCCAGCGAGATAAGAGAGTAGACATTTGCGTATGTGCTGGGGTACTGACGCGCCAGTGCCCCCCCCCCCTCAGCAGGCCAGCGATCTAAGAGAGCAGACGTCCGAAATCGGCCTGGATCGGCATAGCAGGTGAGACGTGGCCAGGGGCCCTGCGACGAGCTGCCAACGAGCAAAGCGACGAGGCATGGTCCATTTGGAAAGCTCTTGGACGTATGATTAGTGAGTCGTCGCACTACGATTTGTTAGCTGATCGGGGGGGGGGGTGAGCTTAGTGCTGCCTGCATTTGACTGCAGCTGGACTTTAGCCACGTTAATGTTGGAGGCCTCAGTTTCTGCACACGTCGCCATAAGGCATTATTCTTCGTCGACATATTGCTTATGCTACGTACGAAAAGTTCTTGGAATGAAGATGCAGTTCTTTTGGATCGCCATGCAAATATCTTATTGCGACTGCCATTTCGTTAAAAGTCCGGCGATATCACAGCCTCTCGGGCTGGAGTGGCTGTACGCAAACCCGATTGATAAGCCGAGTTCACATTCTCCGCATCGGAAGGACACTTGAAAACACACATGAAAACAACATGGCCGTCTGGATGGTTTGTCGTCCTAGAGGGAATCCTAAGTGCAAAGCTCTTCGCCGCCGAAGCGCTACTGACCTCATTGGCTATCCTGCCGAGGCTTCGACTAGCACGAATTAAGTTGAGTGCACGCAGGTGGCATAGCAATTACATCCACCGAAACTGAGCACGGGACGACGAGTCTGAGCTCCACTCACCTCGCGGCCTGAGTTCGGGACACGATTTGACCGGCCGCCGCCCGCCCCGGCCCCCCCCCCTAGCTAGAGAGAACTAGACAAGCTCTGCGCACCGGCGTCGTTATGGATGCCGAATCATTTTAGGATACAATGACGCTCATTGTTTCGCTGAAAATGATTCCGGACGGGTTGCTGCGATCGCCGATTGGCGGCGGGCCAACCGGCGCCGGCGGCAGCAGATTGGCTGAGGAAGTGCGAATGTCGTCGCTCTGTCGGAGTCGAGCAAATACGATTGCGAAAGCTCGCACTCGCTGCCTGCTGCGCTGGCCGAACGCCGCCCCCACCAAAAAGCATCGGGAATGAATAGAAGCAGCCGAGAAGCTTCATTATATATACGAACGACTGACTGATAGCTGTTACGCTAACAACCGCAACGCCAGTGTGCATAAAAAGAGCTGCCTCGCGCTTAGGCTTAGGCTACCTCTGGTGCACTGTGGAGCTGTTTAATGCCAACCTCAGCATGGCCGAGTCGGCTTGGGGAGGGGGAGGGGCAATGCTCCCTTGCTATCCTTGAGCGAAGGCAGTGGGAGGGACCTACAGCTGACGTGAAGGAATGCTGATTCGGCTGAACCTTCGGAGGCAGAGAGGCTGCTGGGAGGTAGTAGAGGTGCTGCTGGGCAGAGGTGCTGGGTTTGACGTGCCGAGAAAGAGCGACGGCTCCCTTCTCTCCGTAGAGCGCTCTGCTCAGCTCTTTTGGCGTCTCACCCAGGGTGAGAGCTCTCTCTCTCCCTCCCTCTCTCTCTCTCTCTCTCTCTCTCTCTCTCTCTATATATATATATATATATATATATATGGCTTGATATCTATGGCTCTATCTAGCTGCTCGCGGCGGCGTGCTATCACCCAATACCCAATACCCAGGGTGCTATCACCCAATCGGGCTCTGCCGACAATCTTCCCGGCGCCTTGTGCGTGCACACGCTCTGCTCAGCTCCTCGAGTCCTCAACTTTACGCGAGAAAGTGGGCGCGGGTGAATGCTCCCTTTCGTTCCAATCGTCAGCTTTCCTTCCCAGCGTACGGATTATGTACATAGAAACAAATGTTTCCTCTAGAGTGCTGTACAAATGCCCTACTGTTGCTATTGTTAGCATCATTATTTAGTCGATCGTTCGTTGCTGCCTCTCCGTTGCAGCAGCAACACACCTCTGCAGGCAGGCAGGCACCGGGCAGTGCCGAAATGCATTCAGCTCATCGAAGGTCGCCGACAGTTAAGCAAACAGAACATCACTCGACTACGAGGCAGCGAGTAAGCACCGCGATATCGGGACTGTCAAACCGTCAGAAGTCAAGAGTCTCCCACAATGCCTACACCGCTGCCGCCGCAGCTTTTGCAGCATCATATAAAATGATATAATTCATTTAAATAGCGCCCTAAGAGAACCCAATCTCTACTCGGGTGCTTCAAATGTGCCACGGTGCTCAAGCCCACGAACTAGGTCCGGGCGAGCACCTTAACTACTGGGCAAAACCAGCGCGGCATGCTTCTGTTTCCCAAGCTTTCGGTCTGTCTCGTGGCACAATACCCCGGTCCGGGTCTTAGCCCAGGGGTAAGGTCCTCGGACTAAGCGCCTCTCGTCGTGCGTTCGACCCGTGCATATCTGTACCGTCGTGTGCTGTATCTGCACGCCGCGCCTCGTGCGTATCTGCGTCTGCTGCAGCAGGCGATTCCTTGCTTTTCCTTTTTTTAAGTGGGTTAATGGCCACTGAGGCTACACTTCTCCCTACAGAAAAAAAAGAGGTGACCGTAGATCAACTACTCATTTCTTTCACTTTCACTTTTACAAGGCAGCACGCGTGCTGCTGCTTCCGTCTAATCCTGATTGGTCGGCTGCTTCCGGCCACCCAGTCTTCAGTCTGGAAGTAGGCCAGCTCCGCTTCGCGCTCAAGGACGTGGGTTGGCGACCTGCAGCAGGTAATCCCTCATTGTCGCCTGTTCAACCATCCATCCCTTACTTTACTCGTCTGCAGTTGGTGCAAAATTCAGCAGCTCTTATGGTGTGTCGTCGACGGCGTAGCCGCCACATCGCATCACTTCTGTCTGAACTTCACTGGCTCCCAATGAAGCATCGAATCGACTTCATGTTGTCCTCTCTTTGATTTACAGGCTGCTTCACTCGCTTGCACCAACCTAGCTATTCGATATTCTTGTTCGTCCAGTCACGTGCTCTCGCACTGCCGGCTCCTCGGCTTCCCGTCGTCTCGCAATCGTCCCTCGCATTAAATTCAAATCTTTCGGTTCGATCGAGCCTTCAGTCAGTATATAACAAAAGTTGGGAGGTCGCTTGCAGCTTCTGTCACTTCCATCGATTACTTTGCGTCATTTATGTCTCAGCTACAGGCGTATCTGCTCCACTCAGCTTTCTCTGCAACCCAATACTACTACTACTAATAACAATAATAGATTTGATAGAGCGCCCTCAGAGAACTCGAATTTCTTTCTAGGCGCCTTACAATAAGCTTATCTTTTTTATTTCTATACGCCTTGCGTGCTTACTTATGCATGATTCAGTGCTTGTTGCTAATCAAGGGGTTTTACTAATGGGTGGCCTCGAGTGTCTCCGTGTGTGCTTTTGCATACTGGCCTAAGCTGGTATCTTGCTTGCCTGTGAATATTAATAGCTAAACGTCAAAGCACGATAGCCTGCATACCATTACCCTTAGTTATTGATTCTCTTGAAGTTAGTTTTAAAGTGCGTTGACAGGGGTTTATTTCTCTTAGGGTCCTGCACTAATCTCTACTAAATGAAGCGAGAAAGTCCGTCCGTCCTTAGGTCCGTCGTGGGGCAAGATGGCGACTAGTATTTCCGGGAGTGACGGGTAATAGATGCGCACAGTCGTCCCTCGTTTATCGCAATTAAATAAGTTCCAGACTCTGCCGCAATAAGGGAATTTCCGCGAAGTAGGATTCTTTATTTGTAACTCAAAAATTTTCATAGTTTGAGCATAGATAACCCGTTCACGACCCACTAAATACGGTTAGCGCGAAGTGGCGAGGGACGACTGTAATTCTACTACGACTCAGCAAAGCGAGTCCTCGGGCAGTGAGTTCTAGTGACCTAGTAGCCCTGGATCTTAGCCAAGGGTTAAGAAAGAGAGGTTAGCAGATGTAATAGCCTTATTTATATCTCTATTAATTAAAGCTAGAAAGTCCATCGCGCCGCAAGCCGGCTCACTTCCGTCAAGCGGCAAGATGGCGCAGCGATGCCGTTCATCGCGGAGCTACTATGACTCAACCGATCGAGTCCACTGGCAGTGAGCTCCTCAAAGCGGCAGAAGAGCCTTAAAAGGCTAGGGCCACCGCTTGCTGCGGTCAATAAAGGATCCCCAGGTGGCAGCACTGCCTTAGCTGGAGCCGGTTTTCTCGCGTATCTACTCGAAAACTGTGCATTCGGCTGCGATGCGGAGGCGCGCTTCTAGGACTGAAAACGAGGGCCCGTCATGCCGCGCCGGCGCGACTCGCGGCAGTTTGGGACCGGCTGCGCTTGCGCAGATCGTCGGCGGCGGCGAGTATTAGCCATTGCGGGTAGTTGTCTATAGACAGGCGAGTAACCCACCCAGCTACAGTCCACCACCGAATGGATTCGAAGCCCGCGACTTCGGCATCAGGACGCTCACCGCTAATCCGCCGCCGAAGGACCGAGCGGTCTCTAGAGGCCGCGAGGACGCACAGACATTGCGGAGGCGAGACCACGTTGGCGAGTGCCATTATTTGCTCGACGTTCTAGCACCTTATCGCATCCTCTCGTCGCGTCGAGCGCCGACTGTCAACCGAGCGCCGGCGACTACGACAAGCCCTGCGTAGCAGCAGCAGCAGCGGCGGCGGCACGACGCCTCTAGCCGCGCGCCTATCGCCAGTCGCCGCGGCCGAGCTCGATTCTTCGGCGTAGTAGCGCCTTTATAAACCGTCGGTGTAGGTTGCGGTCGCTTCGAGTGGCCGTCCTCAGCGTCTCGCCGCACCGGCAGTGAGACCTACAAGGAGCGAATAGCGGAAGCCTAGGCGGGACGTCGCGAACGAACGCACGCGTGGACCAGCTCGGGTCGGTGGTATCCTTATATACAAGCAGGGCCGAAGTTTTGCATCGTCGTCGGTCCGTAGCTGAAAGCAGGCGGGTTCGACCGGCAGGTCGCTGCACAGGCGGGACACTGCACGCGCCAGCGGCTGCCGGAGGTGCGCATGGGCTCGCTACATCTCGACCCGCGCAGCCGGTAGCGGATGACGCCGAGAGCAAGCGGGCTGCGGCGGCGGTGGTGGCTGGGTGCGGCGGCGGTGGCGCACCTAGCGAGCTGCAGCGATCATTATCTAGCGATAGGCCAGACAGCAGTCGGGGGGGGGGGGAGCAGTGACCATGCCACATGTCGCATCCCGCAGCTGCACGACGACGGAGGGGGACTACCCGTCTCTGTCGCAAGATATGCGTTTTAATGGCGACTACTTTTTGCACGCTTCCCGACGTCGGATCCGAGAGAGCGGCTTCGACGGCTCGAAGGGCGCGAAGGCGGCGTAGGCGGGCGCGAAGCGTGATCGTCGCAGCAGCAGCCAGCGGGCATCCGTCCGTCTCTTGCGCTCTCGCATCGTCTGCCGGCCGAACCGGCGCAGAGCCCGTGGGAGCGGGTGCAACCACCGTGACGCCACTGCTCTGTCTCGACTCTCACGTCCTCTCTCACTCACTCACTCTCACTCACTCACTCTCACTCTCTCTCTCTTTCACTCACTCTCTCTCTCTCACTCACTCACTCACTCTCACTCACTCTCACTCACTCACTCTCTCTCACTCACTCACTCACTCACTCTCTCACTCACTCACTCACTCACTCACTCTTTTACTTTCTCTCTCTCTCTCTCTCACTCACTCACTCTCTGTCACTCTTTTACTTTCTCTCTCTCTCTCTCTCTCTCTCTCACTCACTCACTCTGTCACTCACTCACTCACTCACTCACTCACTCACTCACTCACTCACTCACTCACTCTCTCTCACTCTCTCACTCACTCACTCACTCACTTTCTCTCACTCACTCACTCACCCTCTCTCACTCACTCACTCACTGTCACTCACTCTTTTACTTACTCTCTCTCTCTCACTCACTCACTCTCTGCCACTCTCTCTCACTCACTCTCTCTCTCACTCACTGTCACTCACTCACTGTCTCTCTCTCACTCTCTCTCTCTCTCTCTCACTCTCTCTCTCTCTCTCTCTCTCTCACTCACTTTCACTCACTCTTCTCTCTCCCTCTCAGCCGGCTGTACCGACTGGGCCGCTGCTACAGCGATTTGACGCGGCGGCAGAGCTACGACCGCCGTCGGTAGCCGCCTGCAGCATGCCACTAATGAACGGATGGCGCATCTATGGGTGGGGGCGGAAGCGAGTCTGCTTGGGAGGAGCTGTGACCGCCCGCAGCGGCGGCGGCGGACGCCTAGCTTATTGTGCAGCAGCACTCGACCGCCGACGGACTCACGCCAGGAGCTACCGCGCCCGCTGGCTGCTGCCGCCACCGCCGTCTCCGGACTCGTCGCGCAGCGCCGCCAGGGAGGTCACGCAAGGGTCAGCTGCCTTGGGGGGATAAGGCTTGAGGCGCGTCGCGGATGGCCCGCACGGACATCCGTCTTGCGGCGGCCGCCGCCGACCGCGTCGCCGGCGGCGCTCAGTCCGGGCGAGACGTCTACCGAGCCACGTCGGTAAGCGCGCGCCAGCCAGACCAGACGGCGCGCACGACGCAGCAGGATGTCGCGGTCTCTCCCAGCGATCGCCGCCGGCTCGCCGCACAGCTGAAGGAGAGGACTGTTGACCGAGCAATTAACACTCCGCGGCAGAGCGCTCCGGGCAGAGCCCGACTCCGTCGAATTAGCCGCTATCTGCCGCCGAGCAAGACGGGAGTATACTCGTGCGTGGCGCGGGGGGGGGGGAGTGAAGGAGAGACGCGGCGACGGCGGAGCGGGCTAGCGACTGCGGTCGCTTCGGCCGCAGCGGTCGGGTCAATTACGCGAGGAGCCGGCGCTGCCGGAAATGGCCCTTCCGTCCGTCAATTTCCCGCCTTGGCGCCTCGTGACGGCGCCGCTAATCCCGCAAGCGCGACCACAGCAGCAGCAGCCGCCGCAGCAGCAGCCGAAGCAGCTGCGGCAGCGGGTATGGGCAGTCGCGCAAGGCGCCGCACGTTGCCATAGCGACGACGCCGCCGCGCGGTGTACAACTGGGGAGGGTGGGACGGTGACGCGTTACGCCTGTCCGTGACCTAGCGATGGTTACGCCAGCGGCACGCTCGTTGCAGCAGCGGCGGGTGAGCCGGGCGTGGAGGCGACGAATTACGCAGCGCGCGGCCTGCTCACGGCAACGAGAAACAATCTTGTTAGCGGCAGGGGCCTGGGAGTGCGACGCACTGAGTGCAGCAGCAAGCAGGACGTCGACCGCGCTGTGGCGCGGCGACAGTCGGCTCAGACTGGTTAATTAGCAGCCAAATTCCCGGGTGTTGCGCAAGCGGTAAAGAGGAAGGACACTTCCCCGGCGGAGAAACGCCGCGTGCCCGGCTGCTCCTCGAAGCAGGCGCCCACAGCTCATCTCATCTCTCGCCGGAGAACTGGAATGGAATCGCTGTGAAATGGAACCGTCGGCCCGGCCGTCGCTACCTAAAGAGCTCGCCCGCCCGCTCGCTCGTCGCTCGACTCGCTCGGCGGCCGCCGTTCTTGTTGGCGGCAAATGAGCGATTACCGAACGTCGGCGCACTGACAGCCGCGCGCTGGAATTTGGCGACGGCTTAGGCAAGATGGATTACAACCAAGGAAGGGAACTTCACTCCACAGGCAGGCGCAATTATGCGACGGGGCGCGTCGGGATTTAGGCGGCGGCATTAGCGACGACAGATTACACCCAAGGTAGCGATCTCTCCACAGGCAGTCAATCGTAATAAGGCGAAGGACAGAATGGCGGGCGGGCGGGCCGCGTGACGCACCCCTCAGGCCTGTCGGTCCGAGTGAGGCCAAAGGTCAGCCAGCTTTATCCCTTCGCGACGGCGGCCTTCCGGCGACTGCCGGTGCCCGCGCGGTCGAAGAGGGTGGGACGTTACGACTTGGAGAGGCAAGGTCAATCTGATGCTAAACCTGACGCTATAGGCGCGTTTTTACAGCGGTACGTTTAGAGCTCATCTGAACCGGTATGCCAAGGCCGAAACTGCGACTTCAGGGAGATTCAATAAAATAAATTAATACATATAATGTATAGCGACACAAGAGAACTTAGTCACTATTCAGGCGCTTCACAAGTGCCGCGAGACTCAAGCCCTTGACCTTGGCCAGCGAATACATTAAATACAATTCATCTGCATAGCGCCCTAAGAGAACTTAAATCTATTCAAGCGCTACGCATACGCCACATTCACCTTGACCTTGGTCGGCGGTACAACCGGAAGCGCTGCGGTTGCTGCTTTCCACTTCTGCCCCGCCTCGTCTCACTTTTTCGCACGCTTCAGCGCTCGTCGTCTGTCGTTGCATTCCTCCATCGTTGCACCGTGCACTCGTTCACCCCCTGAAGCCTGGCGACAACGGGGTGAAGCGCTGCAATAAAAGTGCTCGGCGCAATCGGTCCGTGACCAAGATGTCATTGGTCGGGACGATGAGGATTCGTGACGTCGCTCCCCGCGATCGAAGCGTTCGGACCACTGAACTGAGTCACGCAGGATATCCACTGAGAAATCCCCCTTTCGCGCGCGGTTGCTGTTATGCAGCCTGAAAATGAAGGCGATATGTTGATGGTGGCGCAACTGCGGTGGTTCGCGTGCGTCTGCAGCTGGCGCCGACTCGCTCCGTCGGTCGGACGTCCGGTGCGGCGCGGATATCGCGCCGCAATGCAAATTTCCTATGAAGCGCTGACGAGGGGCTAGAAAGAGGATCAGTTCTCATAGAATGCGATACAATATCGCATTGTCGTTATTATTATTATTATCGTTTCCACCAAAACCGCAGCAGTCCCCGTCAAGAAGCAAGCCCTTGACTTCGGCGCCGAAGGCGCGTCTCCGCGTGGACTTCGCTGGCCCCCGTAGCCACAACCGACGAGGCTTCGCACCCGACCGGCAGGCGGCGCTCTTGACCTGTCGAACGAATCTGTCCGCCTCGCTCTGGAAACTGGTGCTGAAAAGCTCAAAGAGGAGGCTCGAAGCCGAGGCTCCATGCTTTCGCTGAGACTGCAAAAAACTAACCCGCTCGGGCAGGCCTCTTTGTTTCGGGTGAAGGTCGGTAATCTTAATCGGGCAGGTTATGTCAGTTAGAAAAGAGAGATCAATAGCTGTTCCAATTTTTCTGGTCACGATAAAATGGGCAGTCAAAATCTCTGGCTTACCCCTTTCGCCGTCCGAAGCGATGGTTAGTGGGTTGTTAGTAGCGACGGTTGGCGGTCCAAGAGGCGACGGCTCCGCGCTGCGGAACGCGCCGCTATTCGCTAAGGACGCGGACTCGCTGTTGAGGTGCCGGCTGCTCGCGATCGCCGCCGCGCTCCTCTATATGTTTGCCACACCGGCGCACTGAGGCGCGGCTTCTGCGACCTAAGTAGTACCGTTTCGAAGCGCCTGCGAGTGGGCGAGCCGGGTCCGACAGCCCGGGCAGCGACACTGCGAAGCGTGTTCAGGCTAAATAGGTCTGTTGGGAATGATGTCGCTTGGATGACTCAACGCGTTAAATAGGTACCGTGACTTATTACCAAACGACTTAGTACAGAGAGATTGAGGGTAAGGGAGCGAGAGAGTGAGGGACGTCTGTCCAGGCCGGACGGCGGGAACGAGCGTGCGTGCGTCGATCACGTGACCGGCGAGACACCTCCCAAAGCTGCGAGCGCGGCAGGGCTGAGACTATCCCTTGCGTCAGTTCAGCCTGCTAGTTGATTGATGCGTCCAGTTGCAGACTTGAGGGAGCTGGAATGCCGGTGGCGGCTTCGGCCATACGTATTAGACGTACATCGAGCGGCCTACGGCCGGTACAGGTCGATGTGTGGCAGTGCTATGAAATAATGATTAAAGAAATACAATTCATTTGCATGGTGCCCTAAGAGAACTCAATCTCAATTCAGGCACTTCGCACACGCCACGGGACTCGAGCCCACGACCTCGGGCGGCGAATACATTCACCTTGACTTCGGTCGTTCAGGGCGAGCACCTCAACCATTGGGCCAAACCAGCGGGGATTGTAACCGGTCCCTGAATAATTACGAACCGGACGTCGTACGCCACAGTTTAGACCTAATGAAAAGCCCCATGAAGAGACGGTTGGTTGGCTTTGGACTTTGGACCTCTATATGTAGAGCAATTGGCTAAGGCTTATGCTGCACACGTGCACCTCCACGGGACTCGGGAATTTACCGCTCCACGCTTAGGACGTGGATTCGTTAGGTTAAACGACTCGTTACGTTTAAATAAATAAAATAAATAAATAAATAATTCATTTATATAGCGCCCCAAGAGAACTTAATCTCTATTCAGGCGCTTCAGATATGCCTCGGGGCTCGAGCCCACGACCTCAGTCAGACCTTGGTCGGGGCGAGCACCTTAACCGCTAGACCAAACCAGCTCGGCGTTTAGGCATAAGAGCCTCGTTCTCGATTGCTGTCGCGCTCTGCTGCCGTCGCCAGAGTTGCTTAAATCGACATACGGCTGCATCACGCGAGACTCGCTGGCCGCCGTCCTTCGGGGCGCCAGCTTCGTCACCTCGCGTATTCGTCTCGCGGCGAACCCGCCGCGCGAACTGTATTTTGGCAGAGGAGTTCAATTCACTAGGAAAGGCTAGAGCGCGTTCCTATCTCCTCCGCGTCACGTCTCGGCGATGCAGCCAGGAGAGAATCGCCGGACCGGCCGAGCCGGAAGGGAAGGGGTAGGGAATGCGGCAGTGCACCGAACCGGATTAGCGGCAGATGGCAGGGGGGACGACGGCTGACGACAAGGGGGAGGGGGAGTGAACGCGCGGGCGCAGATCCTTTACTAGCGTAGGCAGCGAACAGGTCGTTCGCTGCCTACGCTAGGCCCTCGCCGAGAGCCGAAGGCGAGGCCTTCACCTTTTCGAGAGCTGAAGGCGAGGCTAAGATTTGAGCCGAGCGAGCGAGCGCTACTCGGCGGCGGCGGGGATCTACGACCGAGGGAGGAGGGAGGGAGGGAGGGAGGGAGGGAGGGAGGGAGGGAGGGAGGGAGGGAGGGAGGGAGGGAGGGAGGGAGGGAGGGAGGCTGCTCCGACGGCTGGCCGGATTTTGAATCTCACGACGCCAACCGTTACCTGGGTACGCAGTCGTCGGAATGAGTCGCGCTCGGTACGCGCGAGACGGTTTGACGCGAGACGCGGGCCGGCAAGCGATCTATCGTCTGCTGCGTCTTGTCAATCTATCGTCTGCTGCCGCGAGGAAAGCGCAGCCAGCGCGGACAGCTGGACACCTCTTGCGAGTCTTGCCTGTCCCTAGCTGGAAATGCTGGCCCCGCCTGACTGCCTTAACTTGATGGCAGTTGTAAAGCAGTGTAGAATCTATTACCTCTTCACTGCAGTCGCTCCGTCCGTCTGCATTGCCGTTAGTATGATTGTACGTGCGTTTCGTCACTGCCTGATTTGACGCGCTTCCTTTACAGCGTATGCGAAGTGCCTGGGAGAGAGATTTGGCTGTCCCATAAATAATAATAGTATTATCGTTATCACCCGCGGAAAGTATTCTCCCGCTGCAGTTGGTAAAGCGGCATCGGCAACCCGATGAAAGCTCTTGCTCCCCGAGTGCTCGCCGTTCATGTGCACTCGGTCGCGGCGGAGCGCCTGCCTGTTACGAAAGCGTGCAGAGGCTCCGATGCACGCAGCTGGTGCCAGTCGATGCCCGCAATGCTCTCGGAGTTACCTCTCGTCCTATTTTTACCGCAGCGGCGGAAGAGAGGAGGCTTGGCGGGAAATAAGACTAGCGGCGCGTCAGAAAAAGTCCTTTTGTGTAGGACCGAAGGCGCAGATTTCGATTCACTCGCTGACCAAGAGCATAGTTTCAGGTACCGTTAGTAGGCTCTAACGACTGCCACAGCCTGGGCCGATTAGCGGCGGGTAGCGGTTCGCGGTGTCGGCTGGCCGCTTCTGGCGCTCGACAAAAAAACACGTCGACGCCCGACGCCGGCTTGACTGCCAAGCGGCTCCGCTTTTGCGCCACCGAAGCCGGGTCACCCGGCGCAAGCGGGTCACAGTCTCATTCCTCTCTAGACTTCCGCCGGGTGGCAGCGGCCGCTCGTTCTGGTCTAAGCGCTTGCGCGTCGGACTCGGGCCGCATCCCGTGCACGCGCACATGTGCACGCGTTGTGGCTAGCTCGGATCTCCCAGGGCGAGGGGGGGGGGGTTGTAGGACATTTCCCCCGGGACATTCCCCCCCCCCGGAGTAGGACATTTCCCCTAAGTTGTTGGATGTTTAACTAAGAATACACATGATTAAATGAAGTTCATGCTCTATTAAAATAAAATCAACTCAGTATAATTAGAGGAACGGATGGATTAGAAGGATGGTTTCCAATGGAGCGAGCGGCGGCGATTGAGGCGGCTGCGGCTAGCTATACAGTTTGGTCCCTCGGAAGTTCGGTCTCGCTCGACGCCGCCAGGCACGTGTTCGTACCCGTCAAAGTGGGCGCGCGCTACGGCGTGCCGCGCGTTCCTGCAAATGAGCGCTACGCCTCAAGAGGTCTACTGAGTATAACTCGACCTCGAGAGATCTAGCTATGCCCTAATACGCACTAATAAAAGCGCAGGATATGAGCAAGGGTAGATTTAGGCTGCGGAGGCGCAGCCAGCCCTAAACAATATAGGGGGGGGGAAATGTCGGGGGGGGGAAATGTGGGGGGGGACGTCCAGGGGGGAATGTCCAGCGTGCCGACCGTTTCGAGTTGCCAGCCATCTCGTACGCCCGTGCGTGCAAGCCAGCGCCTTCGTGAACTCGAGCTTCCGGAGCAAGCCATCGTGCAGTAATCTATATACTCTTCAGGTGTTCCCAAGTGTCGCCCGCTGGAACGGAAATGCCGAGCGTAGCCTTTCTTAACGAGCCCGTCCGAGTCGATTTTCGGGGGGGGGCACTGCGAAATGCGCTGTTGATTTCGGCAACGCGGTTACACCGCAGGGCCATTCAGCCGACGGGCCGCCGAACAAGGCACTTTAGGCTAGCCAGCTGCCGCCGACCGGCTGGGAGCATAATATACTATCTGAGCCGCACGGTGGCAGTGACCTCACCGTGCCAGGCCTCGTGCTATCACTTGCCGTCCGTGCAAGAGCTAACCGCTGTTGCCCGGAGGGGAGGAGGAGGAGGAGGAGGAGAAGGAGGTGGAAGAGGTGGAGGAGGAGTCCTCCCTTGTCAAACGGTACAGCCCGAACGAGCGGCAGCAAGCTCGACAAGAAATCGGACCAGCGACCCCAGCGTCTCGGTTGTCCCGAGCGAAAGCTGGCCGATGCCTGGCTAGGCCCCTAAGTTCCCCCTCTCGAAGCGAGGCTGCAGCTGCCTGATGTCGTAGCAGAAGGCCCTCGTCGGTCTCGCAGTGCAGAGCTTTCGCGCCGATGTTGGAAGCTTTCGACATGGAATATATAGCGATATAACCGAACCGAACGCAGTCAAGGTCAGCTTAGAAGCTGCCGGCACCGGCAGCTTATAAGCTGGAGGCCACTGCTCGGCAGTACAGAAAGCTAGGTACCGGCATGGAAACTAGGAAACAAGCCAGCAAGCAGCCTTATAATAAAGTGGAGTCACCACCACCAGATGCTGGTCAGGGTGTGTCCAGAGTTTACATCCAGCACAGCAGCAGTGGCAGCAATCGAAAACACGAGGCCTTGGGGCCGTGAGCTCAGACTGGTGAATGGCTCTTTGTTGAAAGGCTGGGTGTGCCAAAGCAGCAGCAGCATTGCGTTTCAGATTTCTGTTTGCTGCCAGTGCACTTGAAAGGAAGGATGGCGAGCCTTTCCTGGGAACTGCCGAGGACACGCCCCCCCGAATGGCTGCAGGGCGTGGCTGGTTTGTCCTCATTACTGCTGCATTTCCTCCTCCCCCTCTCTGTCTGTCCCTCTTGTTCCCTCCCTCTTTTCGCCTCTCTCCCTGCCTCACCCACTCTCGTCTATTTGAATGTGCCCATCCCATCCAGGTCTCGGCATTTTGCTTCTTATATTAAGCTCTCCCTGATACACAGTTCCGGGAGATGTATAACTTCCCAGATGTACAACTTGTCGAGCCCTTGTAGCCAGAGGCAAGCATGGAGATAAGCCAACACGAAACAGGCATTCAGAGGATTGCATGATGGAATTTTCCGAAAAAACTGGTTCGAGAGAGGGATTCGTAAATACAGGAATGAATTGGAGACATACAGCTGGCGAGTGCATTCATGTGCTCATCTGTGACGATCGACTCATGATTTGTATGCTCTGGCATGGAAGCACTACACATGTGCACAGGTAACTTGTTCCCCCACCACGAGATCGACTTATCACTGCTTGCAGGTGCTGGCACTGAAGCTCAAATGGGTCGGTGCTGAATTGAGTGGTCGGAAGCATGTTGCAACAGAGTATCAAACAATAGGCATCGTTCTCTATCACGACGGTCTGTTAGGCTAGAACCCTGGAAAGCAGCTTAACCCCTGGATGAATATGCGATTAGGGCTGCAATCTGTAACATCCGTGAGCTGGGCTGATTGGTTAGCCACAGGCTGTTAAGGAGCAGTTCTTTTTCAAGCACTTATGCTTGGCACACCGAGCTCAGACTCTTTGATTGGCTGTAGGTATCGATGCCCCTCATCATTGGCTGAAATAAAGTGCCCGGACTGGTGTTGTCAGGGACAACCTGCCTGCCACGGTCTACTGTGTGACCAGTGGGACGTCCACTGGTGGAGCTCAAGAACATATGGATCGGCTCGGGCATGGCCAGAGACTCTTACAAATCGAAATAAAAAATGCTGTGGGGTAAGCACTGTAAGCAAGATTGATCGGACTGCCCGATGTCACATCCCTCTGAAGGACCGTCTGTACTGTTGACTCCGAGGACCGAACGCTTCGGGTCTTAGCCACCCAGTATAAGGCAAGCCCTAGCATGGGGAGGAGGAGGAGGAGGAGGAAAAAGAGGGAGAAGTATAAGTAGTATAAGTATAATTCATCTATATAATCCATCTTAAGTAAACTTAATCTCTATCCAGGCGCTTCACATATGCCGAAAGGCTCAAGCCCTCGATCTTGGTCATAAAGGTAATCACCTTGACCTCTGTCATTAAAAGCCAGCACCTTGGCCCCTGGGCCAGACAAGAGGAGGAGGAGAAAGAGGAGGAGTAGAAGGAGGAGGAGAAGGAGGAAGAGGAGGTTCGAAGCAACTCTTACAGCAACCCTGTGCAGATAGAGTTGACATGTGACCATCTTTCTGGTCTTACTTGCATGCTAGGTGCACCAGGCAGCAGCCCTCCAAGTCACCCCTAAACCTCTCACAGAAGGCAGTGCTTGTCGGCAGCATGCTGCTAGCGACCACTTGGCATCAGGAGCGAAGCAATCAGGCTTATCGAACGGTCAGAATGAGGTGTTGGCCCAAGATCACGGCAAACTGGGCCCAAGGGGCTTGCTCATAGGCTTGACTGGTTACTTCAAACACCGTGCAGTCATCTGGAATGGCTGTCCTAAATGTACAAGACACGACTACCTGTGACGACTAAGGTGTTATGGGCTGACCGACCGGAAGGAAACCGTCTAGGTCACAATGGTCAGTCAAGGTCATGAAAGGTCAGTCACAGTCAAGCTGCTTTTGCAGACACACATACAGCACAGAAGGGTCAGGGGTTGGTCAACCCTAAACAAAGTATGGGTCTGCAGACTGAGCTTAAGAGTTCCATCGGCAACCTGCACAGTCGCCTGGCGGGCGAACGAGCTTGCGGGTCAAGGCCTCAGAGCTTGTCTCGCGGGCAGCGCACGCCGGAACAAGCCAGCCGTGCATGCCGAACACGTGCGTCCCAACAGTCCTCGGCTACCACCGGCCCACGTACCCACTGGCCCACGTAGCCACTGGCCCGCGTAGCCACTGGCCCGCGTAGCCACTGGCCTGCGTAGCCACCGGCCCGCGTAGCCACTGGCCCATGTAGCCACTGGCCCGCGTAGCCACTGGCCCGTACCGCCTAGTAGTCCAGGGCGCTCGTGGCTGGCTGCATCTGCGGCTGGGTCAAAGCACGAAACCGACATCGGAATAGAGTATCAAAAAAGATTCAAGCTGCACTCGAGGGCTTTTATGCGCAGCGATGCCTGCAGGCGACAGGCGACCTTGCTAGGTGAACGTGCAACGAGAGCTACACTGGTGCCACTTGGGCTCCGTGGTCCAAGCGCAGCACTGTGAAAGGCAGACAGGCAGCAGCTGTGCAGGCTGGAGACCGGCGCCGCTCGGTCGCGTGGCAAGCTGTCGCCGGCCACTGCCTGCGCAGCCACTGCCTGCTGCTAGGGCTGTGCCGGCCCCGCGCGCCGGCACAGCCCTAGCCCACTGCCTTGCCTCCGGGAAGTGGAGCTCGGGTCACTTTTTCGGCCACTGCCGTTTGCTCGACTCATTGCAGCCAATAGCACGACGCCTACTTCCCCGACAAGCCGCTGCAGGTTGACATCGCTCGGGTCGGCGGGCACGTGGGCCCCTTCCGGTGTCGGCTCTGCCGGCCATTGTACGGCGGCAGCGTCGCCGCAGCAGCTGCATCTATGTGCCCAGCTGAGCTCTCTTCTTCGTGCGCTCAATGTGCCGCCTCACTTCCTTGTTCTCGACGAGATCCTCTGCCGCTAGCGGATGAGGATTCGGACAGCCGCCGACGGGACACCTGAAGGAAAAATGAAAGAGTGAATCGTCGGTCCTGGGGGGGGGGAGGGGGAATCGGTGGCACTGGTAGGATACGACTGCACTAACACCTACCACACAGACGAAGGGGAAGTAGATCGAACGGAGCCCGCCATTCCCGATGTGGCACTACTGTAAGCAGCAGCAGCAGCCACATCCCAGTAAGAGCAGAAAAAGCCGTAACGAGAAGAGATATCGAGGAAGCTCTGCACCAACCCGTCGGCCTGGAAATGACATTGTAGGCAATGGGGAGGGGAGGAGGAGAGAGAGAGAGAGAGACAGACAGAGTGATCTCACTGCTAGCTCCACAGACGCACGGTGCTGGACACGTGCCGATAACCAAGAGAATGCCTGCTACAGGAGTCGAACTAGAGTCATTTGGGGTCAGCAGGCACCATGGGATAGGCCACAAAGCGAACCAATCGGTAGTGGAGGGTACATACAGCCCGGAGAGGAAGGAAGAAAAGTCAAGCAGCACCCCATGCCACCTATGGTGGCTGCCGGCCGTGAGCCGGCCAGGTAAAGATCGAATAGAAGAAATGATGCATGGTCACGTGTAGCGCTAACTTTGCGAGGGATGCCGAAGCACGAGAGCGGCCACAGACTTCTACTCAGGGAGAATCATGAATGCCCTATGCACCGTGCAAAAGCAAAGTCTGCATACTTTTCATGGCCCAGCTAGCTAAGATGCCCGTGATCCGGATCGACGATATGTGGGACCGTATGGTAAGCAGTGGCTCGGTGAGTCAATATGGCCACTCCATATTTCAACAATTTCTTTCAGGAAGTCAGGGGGGTCAATGCACTGGCAAATATAGGAGCAGATGAAAAACCAGGATCGATGGCCTCGATCTCGGCTCTGTCAGCTGACTCTCGGCAGCAGCAGCATCATTTGCATGCAGTATATAGCAACAGAAGAGCCGTATCACTCCATTCGCAGTGGGCATCAATAAAGAATTGCCCACTTCAGAATTCGAACCCACGACCAGTGTCGTGAAGCACGCGCACCCTCCCAGGCTAAGATGGGTGTTGCTATATGTGGCAATGCACGCAGCAGAACATAATGAATTATTGCTTATTCCACGGGCAGGCATTGTCAGACACTGCTTGCTCTCACTCCTCTGACCGTGGCCGAAACACTCGCCGAGCTCTTTTCTGACGCCTACCACGACGCCGGGCCATGGAGTCAGTCACACACCGTAAGAGTCGTTCATTTGCACAACTGCCTCGTGCCGAAGCAGCAGCAGCAGCAGCAGCAGCAGCAGCAGCAGCAGCAGCGTGGCACGCCTAGCTGGCCTCCGGGCGAGCGGAGCTCACAGTGGCAGCAGCTTACGAGTGGCAGCAGCAGCAGCAGCAGCTTCCTAATTCGATGCGCTCCATGCCACCTGGCTCCTACTATTCTACTCGATCTACTCCCACTTCGGGTGGGTGGCAGCCGGGTTGTGACTCAGTGGCCGCCCAGCTGAGCAAGCTTTGTGGCTGATGGGCGTCGAGGTGGTCGTCTGCTACTGGCCGAACTCGGTCGCAAGCTGCCACGAACTGGCTTACAGGAAGAAGGGAAGTCCGACGAGCCCCCCCCCCCTCCCCCCTATGTAGGACGGCTTGAAGCTGCCCATGCTTCTCCTCAGCTTCACTACGATTGGCAGTCTAGGGTAAGGTCAAGGTTCGACCTATCCCAGGTTCAATCAAAGCTCTTTCCTGTACTGCCAGGCCAAGCAAAGGAATGCCAGTAGGTGGGAAGGGATGGCTAGCCCTGGCAATTCGATTGGTCATACCGTTGTACACAGGCTGCATTAATTCTGCTGTGAAGAGGGGAGGAAGGGAAGGAGGACGAGGGAAGGGAGGACGAGGGAGCAACACACATATTAGCTTTCCCTGATCACCTGGTTTCACAGCATGCAGTGCTTGGAGGCATATCCCGATCCCAAGCAGCAACACTTCACGCTCACACAGGCTGCCAGCTAGGCCTCATCGAGCAGCAACTGTAGCTCAAGTCCTCGCCAGGACCTGATTAGGCAGGCAGACGTCACGTGCTGGGAGGGGCTGACTCGGTATGGTACCTCATGTCGTCAGTGGCACTTAGTCAGTGCTTGAGTTCTGCTTTCGATTTGTAACCAGTACTTCTGCACTCGCCGGCCCTAATTTCTGAGCCATATACAGGGTAGGTAAAGTCCACACGCCGGATGAATGCTAGTGCCTCAAGTCACATGCAAATCATTTGTCAGCTCGTGGATGTTTACAGCAAAGCAGAACCTATTGACCGACTGCTGTTCTAAATGGCAGAGGTCTGTCATGGGGAGGGGATCAAGATCAAGATCAAGGAATGCCTAGGGATCTGCACCAAGTGCTTTAACTTAGTGCTAGAGGGTATTTGAAGAACCATGCAGCTGAACGTGGGAACTAGTCACACTACTACAAACTCATATATAGTGCTTGTAGCAGTGCTCAGCCCTCAAACAGATAACGGACGATGAGGTCAACAAGGTTATAGACATCCACAGCAGTCTAAGGATTGGTAGCAATGCTGATCCAGCAGCAGACATAAAAGTCGATCTTTCAGCCCCTAACAAGGACAAAACAAAGGACAGCAGCAGGAGGGATCTTTTGGATGCTTCAGATCAGGCAGCCAGTACAACTGGTAGCTCGAGTTACCGGGTAAGAAGGGCAGAGCAATCCTTGTCCTATCAGCTATCGGCCGCTCCAAGGCCAACAGTCACAGGAGGGCGGAGGGAATATATAATTCATTTGGAAGTAAGCACACCACTGGGCACTAGCCCAGCAAGCTCATACGGCCGCGAAGGCAAGAGAAGCAGCAACGGCTCAGCGACCTAACGAACAGCTCGTTAGCTGCAATTAATGCTCGTGGACAGCAGCAAATAGATACAGCAATTCCAAAATATATGCTTGGCAATCTACTCCTTGAGATTGCTAGCACTACTTCAGAGTTTTCGGCATGTTGCAGCTAGTGGTAGCTGGCCTTGGGCAGAGTGGCCCGAGGGGCCGCCGGATAGGTAGTGCGCAGCATTGTGATCCACCCCTACTGGTCGCAATGCACCTTCAGCAGTACTAGCACTGCCAATGGCTACAGTAAACAAGTGAAAGCGCACAGGTTGGCTGATTCAACAACAACATAATCTAAATAGCAGCCGAAGAGCCCTAGTGGCAACCATCCCCTGCTTGCACTATGCAATAAAGGATCACCTGATGAACGACTCGAACCCACGGATCTAGGGGTTATGAAATGTGACTGCCTTAGCCCTCGGCTAAGAACCGGTGCCAGTCAATGTCTGCCCGAAATAAATTCTTTCGAGATAAGGCAGCAGCTGCAGGCCAACATTAGAAGGGTGCAGCACTGCCACAGACACTTGGACAGCAGAAGCAGCTGATACTTGGAGCAGCCTACCACTTGTCTGCCTGCAGCAGGTGCCATTAACTGCCTCGGATTACAAGCTGACTGATGGGGTCACCCAACTTTTAGATTCGATTGTTCGAGACAGTTCGAGCAGCAGTTCAATAAGAATATGCTCACAGTTGGTTCAAAACTCGGCAGCCAGGCCTTTCTGAGACCGAGAACGTCACAGCTGCCACAGACTATCACAGACACAGACGCTGACTCTTCATCGAGCAGCGTATCGACTTCGACGGTTGTGTCACTCGCGTTTAGGCCCCTCCTCCTCCCATCTTCTGCTGAGGCCTACCTATCCAAGTACTTCCTCGTCGGGCTTCGTGTGCTACATACAAACTGCCATTCCCAGCCAAGGGCCGTTTAGGGTAGGGCCTCTAGTGCACATCCAATCCTTTGAGGACTGTGCTTTCAGTTCGCCTGCTCCCAAAACCTGTAACTCACTCCCGACTGACGTCACGTCATCCCCTGACTTGACCACATTTACAAAAAAAGCTAAATACACATCTGTTCCCCATAGCATTTGCTTCGTTTATGAGAGTCTCCTTATTGTGCTTATTCAGGCTCATACCGTGCATGCTGTCACTAACTAACGGCCATGTTTCCTTTCCAGGTTATAGTAAAGTGCCTAGAAATAATAATACGATTGTATACTGCCCTCAGAGATCGAATATCGTTTTAGGCACTTTACAGAAATGATTTAGTTCCCCCATGGTACTATAATAATAATAATAATATTGCACTTGATAAAGCGCCCTCAGAGAACTTAATCTCTCTCTAGGCGCTTTACATTTGCTGCAAAGTGATATGCAATTGAATGGTAAGTAAAATCATGCTTGAAAAACAAACAAAATGAATAATATGGTTAGGGGTGACATGCACAGGGTCAGCATGCAAATGTGGTTAATGGCAGCATGCACAGTGTCAGCACGCATAAGCACATCAAGGACGAATCACAGGGACCCACTAAATGCTGTCCTAAATAGGTGTTTTTAAGTTTCTTTTAAATGTGGTCAGGTCATGGGATGTTCTGACGCAGGTCGGGAGGGAGTTCCAGGCTTTGGGAGCATACAAGCTGAATGCACGGTCTCCAAAGGATTTGAGGTTTGTAAGAGGTATTTCCAGACTGTTGGATTCCGAAAAGTGGGTGGTACGATGCTTGGCCTGATGGGGTAGTATATCTGAAAGATAGACTATGCAACTGTCTTATTATTACTATTATTATTATCATTATTATTACTACTAGCATTGCTCCATGCAGCAGCCGATCCCACTGGAGGTACAAAAGAGGTGACGATGGATGGTATTGCTGCAGCTATAGGGGGGAGGGGGGCAAATGTTGACACAGGCTATGCCCTTCTACTTGGCTTACTTTCACATAAAGGATAGCCTGCAATAGTCCAAACAAAAGTTATTTACCAAAAGTTAAAGTTATTTAACAAAAGTTAAGTTATTTATTTAAAAGTTATTTAAGTTATTTATTAAAAGTTATTTAATATCCATCCAACCAACCAATTTCGGCCCACATATGCTGACTAATATAGCTTACATGCACAGATTAGCTGATTAACCAGCCTCATTTAAATAGTAGCAGAAGACCCTTCACGGCTGTCACCACCACTTGCAGTAGGCAACAAAGGATCGCCAACTGCAGAACTCGAACCTACGACCTGGGTCGTGAAGAGTGAGAGAGAGAGAGAGATAGAGAGAGAGAGAGAGTGAGAGAGCACCTTACCCTGGGCTAAGACCGGCGGGTGAGCGTTTATTCATAAAAATATGCTACATATAACTGTCTAATGTACAAGTAATGCTATGTACAAGCACACATACCATATAATGCCTACGAATTTCAGACCCGGTCATGCATATATTCACGAAAGAGCTGCTTGCAGTGGTAGTGCTAGCAGGTAGCTAGAGCTGCAAAAAGACGACCCTGTGTGAGCAGTCACCCTCTTGACCTCAATATCACAAGATGATTAGGTACAGAGCCTGAGGGAGAGAGAGAGAGAGAGAGAGAGAGAGGGAGAGGGAGAGGGAGAGAGCTAATGGTAACACGAGAGGGTACACAGGCTGCCACCTGCCCCCCATCGAGAAGTAGTTACATCATCACTGGGCAGCAGTCAGCACGTGCAGAGTGGAGGAGGAGAAAGAGTGAAGGTCGTACAGGGAGCTCCATGGTTGCGCCATCAGTCCAGCTCCATCTAATAATTGGATCGGGCAGGTCGGTCGGCTGCTGCTGTTTATCTCCGTCTTTATCTCGTGACAGCATGCCTCTGGGGGCAGGGGATGGTGGCAGCTGCTAATTGGCCCCCTCACTCCCCCCCAAAGCATACACACATCCAGTCCATAGGACACCTGCCCACCTGCCAGCCAGCCAGTGCACATCTCGAGGGTGCAACATGTCGAGTGAGATGACAGTGGAGGGACAGTCGGAGGTCGAGCAGCAGTCGATCGGGATCACTGCAGCATGCTCCAGCTGGCTAGTCACCACTGCTGGCTAGTCATTGCTCGGCTCAAGGGCCACACCTCCATGCAGCGAGCACGCTCGGCGCGAGGAAGGTGAAACGAAGCTTTGAAGCTGAGCTGAGCTGGACGACAGCACCAAGCCAGCGCTTTGGCATGACGCGCAGACCAGCAGCCGGTGCTCGAGCAGCACCGGCCCTCGAGGGGTGTAAAGGAGAGAGCCGACCGACCGACGAGAAGCACGAAGTAGGAACTGCTCAAGACTCGCTGCTCAAGACTCGTCTGAAGGAGCTCACAACAGCTCTGGCTGGCTCCTCGAGTGAGCAGGCTCAGCCTCGGGGCAGCTGCCGGTGGTGGCAGCATTTCCTATGTGACACCGAGAGAGAAACACAATAGGAGACATAATTGTGGAGCCATAAAAGTGGAGACCCGGCGGCTGCAGTGGCAGCGCCCACGGGCAGCTGCCGCGAGAGGTAACAGACTACAGGAGAGGGAGGGGAGAGGAGACTGAGAGGGTAATGCAGAACAGAAAGACAGCCAATGGAGTAAGGCATGCTTGAGCAGACAAGATCAAAGCAGCCAGCTGCCAACCCGAGATAAGCTCAAGGCAGACTATGGTGACATATTTCCATTTGATCGATTGTGCAATAGACACTGAAGCATTCTTGTGCTCGTTGGTGCCGTCAGACCAGGGCTATGTGGAAGGGGTGGGGGAAACTCGGTGGGTCAGGCTGGCTGCTAATGCACACCCTCATGACTGCCATGTGTTACCTGTTAACATCAGGCAGTCACAGAGCTAAGTGCACCTATACCAAGTCACTCATGCCCTCGAGGGTCATCTGATCAAGGCTTGGCCCGGTCAAAGGGTAGGTGCTGGTGCCAATGTTTTAACCAAAATCAAGCTAAAAAAACAATTGAGAGGCAGGCAATACAGCCTACAGTTGTAACGGGGAGGTTGAAGGCTTAAACGAGTGCTAAGTGCAGAGGTTGGTTGCTGGTTACCGGTGAGGTGGCTGCGAGGCTGCATCACAAGCTGTCGAGATGGTTGTGGGCACGTGAGCCCAAGGATTGCAGCTGTCAGCTCCTATCGTTGTCTACAGCTGCATGGCAAGCAAGCGAACCCCCAGAGGCATCTAGCAGTCCGATTCGAGGCAAGCAACTCTCTGCAGACATTATGAGGCTGGTGAGTTATACAACACGAACAGGCAAATATGGATTTCAATGCAGTTCTGCATCCATAAAAGAAGAACAGGTCTATAGATGGTCTCATGAGTGGAACCCGGCCCTCTTGGCACAGAAGGCGGCATCTTCTTCTTCTTCTAATAATAATAATAATAATAATAATAATAGTAATACTAATGCTTTTGTATAGCACCCTACGAGAAGCATATCTCTAGACAGGTGCTCTATAACTCAGTGAAAGGGAGGCCATAACTAAGATCACAAGCAAGGTACCATGCTTACATGTGTGTTCAACGGCTCACAAGTATCATGCTGAGACAGGTGACAAAAAGGAACCTCAAAGAGGAAACTCAGGACTGTTGGCTAGCAGGAACTATGAATCGTAACGTGCACTAAATCATACACAGGCAAGCATGCAAAGAACACAGGAACAAAACAGAAAAGTTCACCGAGGCAGAGGGAGAGCTCAGAGGAACAAGGTGCGTCTTGAGCTGAAACTTATTTGAACCGAAGTCATTGCAGGTGGTGACAAAAAGTGAAAGCAAGTTCAAGATGTTTGGTTCATACGAGCTGAAGGCCCGAAAACCAAAAGATTTTAATCACACTCATCTTCCTATGCAGACACCTATCTGCCTTTGCTTGATTCCACCATAACAGCTCTAGAAAGCACAAGTTGCTTAAGAGAAAACTTAATAGCAGTGAATGAAGTATTTGGCTAAAGGACATTAGCAAGCCCCAGGTTAAACTCGGATCATAAATAAATATTTAAATAAATAAATATATATATATATAAGCACCCTAAGATAACTTAATCTCTATTCAGGCACTTCACATATGCCAGGAGGCTCGAGCCTACGACCTCAGTCAGACTTTGATCGGGGCTAGCACCTTAACCACTGGGCCAAATCAGCTGGCTTGGCCCAGTGGTTTAGGTGCTCACCATTAAAGACTGGGGTCAAGGTGAATGTATTTGATGACCGAGGTCGTGGGCTCGAGCCCCGTAGCACTTGTAAAGCACCTGAATAGAGATTAATTACTCTTAAGATGCTATACAGATGAAATATATTCATGAGTTGCCCATGTTTGCTATTGCATTAACTTGCACATGCATTTATCTTCGATCTCCATATTTTATGCATCATATATCACCGAAAAAATAACTATACAAGACACAAAGGAGGCAATCTATATATTGTACGAATGGTCCTGCTAACAAATAAGGGAAGCTAGTGGCAGAGGCGAGGGGGGGGGCAGAAGGGCATTTGCTCCTGCAGTGGGGTAGCAAACTAGGCCGCCTCCTATTCCTAAGCCTCCCACAATCACCAACGACGAAATAACTTAAGTCTACTGCTTTCCACTCTCTACACACTTCCTCATGCCGATATCATCATCATACACAATCTTGGCTTTCATTTCTATGCCCATGACCACAGCTCTATCTACATCGGGACACCGGTAATTCTATCTGCATCGATCACATTTGCACTTGAATGACCACTAACTTTTTAAGGTTTAACGATGACATGACCAACCTAATAGCTATGGGTAAGCCTAATGTCACCCGAAAGTTGGAAGAGCTCACCTTCAAGAATGGTTTATTGAGCATCACTTCAGATGGCTGACCATAATCTGGAAGTGATATTCCAAAACGATTTGTCATTGGATAGGCACACTGCCTCCACTGTCAAATGGCCTACTTTCAGCTAAGGAACGTGGCCGAAATCAGGGCCTGCTTAGACACTAGTGGGGCGGCAAAACTAGATCACGCATTTGTGACATTGCACCTACGTTACTGCAAGTAACTTTATTCAGGACTCCTGGCCTGTGCCATTAAGCGACTGCAACCGGTGCAAAACTCAGCACCTTCTCTCGTCTGTCGTCAACTGCATTGCTGCCACTTCTGTCTGACCCTAACTGGGTCCATGTCGAGTACGACACCGACTTCAAGATTCTCTCTGGCTTCAACCAGTCTACTTATCCAACCTCCTTAAGCCTCCAGTTCACTCCTGCACCAGCGTCTTCCGGTCGTAGGCAGAGGCAGGCAGAAGACTTGGTCGCCTGCGGGTGCTAGACTGTGACTCGATTCAACAACCCTCACTCGGACGAAGCTACCCGAAGCTCACGCGACTCATTTCTATGAGGGCTACATTACAGAGCACACTTCCTCGAAATTCGTGTGCCCACGACATGTTTTCTTCAGCTGCCGACTGCAGCAATCCAGCACTGCTACTTAGGGCCTCCGTCTTGCGCCATCCACCTGACTCAGCCAGGCTCCTCACTCGCCTCGCTGTCGTGCACGATGTCGACCTCAGCAAGGCTATCTATCGCATTCTGAAATACTGAAGGCCACTCAGGCACGTGAGCATGCTAGGCACATAACTCTACGTGAGTGTGCCTTGGTGGATGACGTGGCCTCAGACGGAGTCTACTGCTGCTGTTGCTCCATTCGAGCGATCCTCTGGCCAGCCATGCTTCGCAGCACTTGGTCGCCATCCAACAAGCAGCGTATCATCACTTGCCACTGCGTTTCAACACAACACAGCGATCCAGCCACTTGCTCTTAGGTCTCTTCCTACTCCTAGCTACAATATTCCGGCATGAAACACTTCCTCCTAGAGCTTGATGTGCATGAGATGTCGTGATGCCAGAAGGAAGTGAGTTCCAGACTTTGGGAGCAAACAAACTAAAGGTACTCTCTCTCTCTCTCTCCAGCCATGCTTCGCAGCTGCTGCTCTGGCTCTGGCTGCGCCATTTCGGCTCAGTGCCTCGATTGTCATCCTAACGCAGCTGTTCGGCTCACTTGTCCTCAGTGTGCGAGACTGAAAATGATCAAAGGCTGCCTACGCTTGGCCCTAGCTGCTTTCTAAAATCAGGGGGGGTGTGGGTGTGGCTGGGTGGGTGGGGAGGGGGCGGAGGATACCGTGGCAGGAGAGAAACAGACCAGGAGCTCAGGTCCGATCCCGGCCACACCAAAGGTGATTAGAGAGCTAGGATGTTGGCTCGTCACTTGTAATCCCCCAACCGGGCTTCTTGATAGGAACAACTATAGCCCAGATAAGCAAAGCACCGGCCGGAAGCAAGCGTGGCTCCAGAGCAGGTGCTAGGGAGAAGGCAGGCTTTTGCTAGCCGGAGGCCACTGTGCTTCCGGGTGGACGGGCTCTTAGCCCCAGCAGTAGGGTGCTTGCTCTTCACGACCCAGGTCAAGACTTCGAGTCCTTCAGGGGTCGATCCACTATTGACCACTGCTCAAGCGTGGTGGTGATAGCAGAAAAGGCTCTTCAGCCGCTACATAAAATGAGGCTGTTAAATCAGCTTACTAAAATAGGTGGTTTATGTAAATGGGGGTGGGCTGCAGCCCCGAGGCAACCTCTCTCATCAAACCGGACCAGAGGTGCAGGGGAGGGAGAGTCCCTTCTACCACAGCAGCTGCAATTGGCTGGCTCGTGCAAAGTCAAGGTTCAGCCCTCTAACAACAACAGTTTAGCCCCTAAGAGAAATTCGGAGGCAGTAGGAAATGGAAAGCCGCTTTTGTGGGCGGCCCACGAGTGCACGTACTTGGCTCTACGAGCTTTCTGCCGGATATAGTCCAGGATACCGTCACGATCGTACGTGTGCCCGCAGTGCTTGTTCTTCACCGGGTTCACCATTTCGGTGCCCGTGTACGGGCACTTGGTCTGTACAGTGTCTACGGTCATCTGCAGGTCCTCGTCGACAATGCGCTGCTCTCGACCGGCTGCAAACAATGCAATACCAATACAAGTAATAATAATAGAAGCAATTGTAATGAAACATTCAGACAGCAACCTCCGAGAGAGAGAGAGAGAGAGAGAGAGAGAGAGAGAGAGAGAGAGAGAGAGAGAAATCTCTTTCTGAGCACTTTGCATTAGCTGAAAGGAAGCATGCCAATTAGTGATAAAATGCACGATTTCAGCATGTAAAAATACACAAAGACAGTATGCACGAGGAGAGGAAAGACCGTGATTACTAGGTAGGTCTTCGTATTTGCTACAAATATTGTAAAGTTCGGGGCAAGTCGTAAAAGTGCAGGTTTGGTTCGTGTCGTACTTTAACAGCCACTTCCATGTCAGCATAGTGGGAAGAGGAAGAAGGAATGAATGATGAAGCAAACGAAGCAACGTAAGATGAAGCAAAGAAGGAGGAGGAGAGAAAGGGGAAGCAACAGAAGGCAACAGCAGGTGCAGACAGCCTTGCGACACAGCTTGCTTTTGCCTCCCATTCCAGGAAAACCTAATTGAATATCAGCTAGGGCTGACTCACCGTGAGCTGGATGCACATCCCTGTGCCATTCAGACTGATATTAGAGGGGGTAAGCCCCACTCATCAAGAACGGAAGCGGCTGGAAAGCAAAAGCGGCTGGAAGATACTGAATCTACCAGAGGAGGAAAACTCCGTGGCGGCAGCTACCGTTTGACTACTGCTACGTGCTCTCTCCGCGATGTCGCACGCAAAACGCAATAAGAGAGAAGTCACTGAGTCCAGTACGAACAGGTCGAGTTTTTCGATAATGCCACTCAGTGACCTTTTGGTGCCGACCAAAATTGGGCCAAGGGTTACAAAGGGAAGCCAAAACAAAAAGCCAAATCATAACCCTAGCAGCACAGCTGCTCCCCCCAGCAGCTCTGCATGTGAGATGTGCCATCTGAGGTTGATGTATTTCATATCTAGAGATATAGCATTCTTCTTTTGCTGTAAGCTATTCAGCAAAAAGGCTAGCATCTTGTCTATGCGAGAGAGTGGCTGCAAAGATTGGAAAAATCTGTCTGCAATTTTATCAACACATGAGAAAACTACAGCACACCTAGAAAATTACCAAGCTTGGAGGGAAGTGGCGGTGCGGCTAGCAGAAGAAAAGACAATAGATGAGACAATTCAACAAAAGATTAAGCAACAAGAGGAATATTGGAAACATGTCTTAAAGCGCCTCAGTCATTTGCATTAGCAGGGATACATGGAACTCAGAATGTAGCATTCCATCAATCAAATGAAAAGCTCTTTGCGCCTGGGAATAAAAACTTTCTCAAATTCGGTGAGTTTCTGGCCCTCTTTGATCTAACGATGACGGAACACCCGAGAAGGCCTCGACTGCCAAAGAAACTTATATATTATTTCGGCAAAGACACCTAAAATGAATTAATACAAACTTGCACTTCTACAATAAAGCATCAGACAACAGAGGCAGCCAAGTCAGAAAAATATTAGTCAGTTATCCTTGACTGTACCCCAGATGTCAGCCACGCTGGACAAATGACCGTGATTATTTGTGTTGTTCACCAAAGTGAAACCAAAACGATAATCACAGAGCATTTTCCTGGTTTCATCCCGTTACAAGACCAGAAGTGCATTCAATAAACGCTCTAAAGTATGGCATTGGA
The DNA here is from genome assembly GCA_009760855.2 of Cristatella mucedo. Taxonomy (NCBI): domain Eukaryota; kingdom Metazoa; phylum Bryozoa; class Phylactolaemata; family Cristatellidae; genus Cristatella; species Cristatella mucedo. The sequence goes on along the minus strand of WPIO01000036.1, from coordinate 1,447,831 downwards.
TGTTGGAAATATGAAAGGACAAGGGTATGACAATGGCAATAACAAGAACGGCAAGAAAAATTGAGTGCAGAAGAAGATACTGAACATAAATCCACGTGCCTTCTATCTAACTTGCAGTGTCACTCCCAGAATCTAGGTGTAAGTGGTGCAGCAAAGACTTGCCTGAAGGCTGTTAATTTCTTTGGTTTGGTACAGAAAATATCCAATTTTTTCTCATCATCTACTTGGCGTCGGGAGTCCTCAAAAGTTAAATCACCAATGCCAGTGATCTTACGGTTAAATCACTGAGTGAAACAAGATGCGAAAGTAGAATAGATGGTCTGAAACCGCTGAGATACAAACTTGACAAAGCTTATGATGCTCTGATTGAGATACGAGTCAGAAAAGGTTGGTTGGAGCTATGACGAGATGTGAAGCACAAATACTGGCCAAAAACATAACGAAATTTCAATTTATAGTACTGCTTCTTACCTGGTACAAAATTTTATTTGAGTTCAATGTCACAGGCAAGGTTCTACAGCAGACATAAACTCACTTGAGACTGGGAGCAGTACTCTCCGCAGTGCAGAGAGCTTCCATAAAATATTGGTGGTTGCAACTCAAATGGCTAAAGAGTTGGATTTTTAACCCTCTGTTGAAGCAAGACGACAATTGAAAAAAAGAGAAGGCTGTTTGATTATAAAGCATAGGATGAGGCTGTACAGGGTCCCAATGAGAACTATAAGGTTAATCTTTATTATGCTGGCTGTTCTAGATATGGTAGCAGAATCTGTAACAGAAAGATTCAAAAGAAAAAAAGTAGAGGAAAGCCCAGTTTTGAACATCAATTTTTAACATTCTGTGTATTACTACATGCACACGTTATTTATGTATTTTGTGTAAGTTTGTATGATAGTAATTTTTTTTACACCTTGCAAATTGGGTTTTATTTCATCCTGGGCGGGTGGGGAGGGTGTGAGTGGGAAGAATGAGTGGGAAGGTGCGTGCCAGATATCTGATCTCGAATAGGGCACCAAAATGCCTTGCACCGGCCCTGACAGCGGGTAAACTACAGACTACACGGTGAGCATAGACAAGGCTCCAAAATATTTTCAAATGGCGATTGGTAAACTCCGGCACTCGGTCGCCATTATAGTAACTGTCCCTGGCTGCTGGCAAAAGCACGAACTTCTCCACGAACTTCGACATCATGGATGGGTGTGGACTGTTAGGCTGCTCACCGGCCGGTGCAGGTCGCGACTTTGCGTGCGAAGCGGTGCTCAGCTGACAGCTGCTGTCCTGGCTGTGGCAGTAGAAATCAAGGAATGTGTGCAGCATCTAATAATAAGGACTATAGGATGCAGCCGTTGTGGCAAAGGTCATATGCTCAACTGTCCGGGTTCGAAAAGATATTTTTCGATCTTGAGCTATGCGAACACGTGCTGCACTGGCGGTGGTGAAGCCAGGACCGCTGCAGTCGCTGGGTCGGCTCGGTTCTGGCGGCTTTCATTAACCGGTCCTCACTTGGCCATCGACAGTGGCTCAGGGACTCAGTATTGAAAACACACTCGGACAGGAAATCTCCGACGATGCAGCCTTGTCGGCGACATGCACTTCGGTCCTTGCACAAGTACTTTCGTCTTTAAACGAATGCGATGGCCAAAGTCGATATTCGACCGAAGCGTTCACACTTTTCCGGTCGGTGACACTGCGAATGCCTCCACGCAATTTCGCTCGGATTACGTCTTGGGCTAACAGTAAGTAATAAAACATTTGCATGGCGTCCTAAGCGCTGGTTTAGCCCAGTGATGAAGGTGCTCACATCGACCAAGGTCAAGGTTAATGTATTTGATGACAGAGATCACAGGGCTCGAGCTCAGCGGCATATGTGAAGCAGCTGAAGGGAGATTATGATCTCTTCGGGTGTTATACAAATTAATTATATAAGAGAAAAGTCTATATCCCTCTCTAGCCACTTTACGAATGAGTTAGCGCCAGCTGATGCTGAACAACTTACGGAAAGAACATCCCCTCTACCAGCCAGTCCAGCTGCGCAGGATCCCACCCTTACCACTCGATAATCATTAAAAAAGGCCAACTATGAGCCGAGAATATCTCCTAGCAGTTCATTACCGGCTCCTACTTAAAAAACCTAGGCGGCCGAGTGTCAGGCAAAAACCTGAGATTGCGAAGCTGCAGTATGCATTTCCTCCGCAGAGGAGATTATGGCCCATTGCAAACTCGGCCTTCTTCGACATGTCTAGCTAGGTCAGATCGTCAACTGCTTTGCCAGCAAGAAGGCACTGCGATTAAGCCGCTTTAGGGCAATGCTCGGAAAGAAGACCAAGGCCGGAGTGCAGCGCGCTGGCACCTGCTTCGAGCAGCCGATGGCAGAATCAGTCCATGGCAGAATCAGCCCATAGATACCTCGGCTGACTTCTCAAGGCAGTTCGTTCTTGCTGCCCAGCACCAGGGCACAGAGAGGTCACATCAAGTGGTGGCCAACAACGGGCCATCAGCAGCCAATTAGCGACTACTGACAGTTAGGACCAAAGGCAAACGTTATCTGCTCCTCCCAGCAACCCACAGCAGAGCAGCACAGCTACTGATCACAATGAACTGATTAGCGAGAGGGCCAGAACCTGTGCACCCACCGAGATAGCACGCCCCAGCAGTCCATCTAGTGGTCTCCTAAGGCTGCAATCGAACGACCAGCAACTAACCCACGCGAGCCTGCATTGCTGGCTGGCCAGCAGCCAACCTGCTTTTGTAGGCTGTGCAGTAAAACTGCAGCTATTTAAAGTAGCACCGCCGAGAATACAGCTTCTCAACGACCAGCACTTGGTCGCCATCCAACAAGCAGCGTATCATCACTTGCCACTGCGTTTCAACACAACACAGCGATCCAGCCACTTGCTCTTAGGTCTCTTCCTACTCCTAGCTACAATATTCCGGCATGAAACACTTCCTCCTTAAGCTTTCCATTGTGGCATCCACATCTCAGACTCTAGTCTAACTACTCCGCCTGACTCCGTTCTGAACATTCTGAACTTCCCTTATACTTAAAGGCAGATGAGACCAGCCCAACAGCTGCAGGCAAGCCCAGCTAGGGCTTGCCCCAGCTAGGGCAAGCCTATCGTCACCCGACAGCAGGAAGGCCTCACTCTCAAGATTGACTCATCTAGCAAAAATTGATCCATCTAGCATCACACCAGTGAGGTATGCCCTTAATTTGGACGCACTATTCCATCACGACTTGTCATTGAATAATAATAATATTAATACATTTGTCATAGTGCCTCCGAGAAATCAATCTCTTTCCAGGCACTGTACATTAGCTGCAAAGAAAGCATGATCGAATGGTTAGTGGTAGCACGCTCAATCATAACAAGCATAACCTGTTTAGAGTTGACATGCACAGGGTCAGCTTGCAAATATGGTTAGTGGCAGCATGCACAGTGCCAGTATGCACAAGCACACAAAGGCTGAAACACAGGGACCCACTAAATGCTGTGATAAATAGATGGTTTTTAGTTCCTTTTAAAATCTGGACGAGTCAGGAGATATCGTGATGCCAGAAGAAAGTGAGTTCCAGACTTTAGGTGCAAACAAACTAAAGGTACTCTCTCCAAAGGATTTGCAATTCGTATGAGGTATAGGTAAACAGTATAGGTCACTTACCTCGCTTGAACCAGCCTATAATAATAATAATAATGCACTTGATAAAGCGCCCTCAGAGAACTTAATCTCTTTCTAGGTGCTTTACATTTGTGCAAAGGGAAATGCAATTGAATGGTGAGCAATATCATGCTTGATAAACAACATGAATAACATGATTAGGGGTGACATGCACAGGGTCAGCAAGCAAATGTAGTTAGTGGCAGCATGCACAGTTTCAGCACGCATAAGCACATCAAGGACGAATCACAGGGACCCACTAAATGCTGTCATAAATAGGTGTGTTTTTAAGTTCTTTTTAAATATGGTCAAGTCAGGGGATGTTCTGACGCAAGTCGGGAGGGAGTTTCAGGCTTTGGGAGCATACGAACTAAATGTACGGTCTTCAAAGGATTTGAGGTTTGTAAGACAGTAGAGGTAGAGAGGTAGACTGTTGGATTCCGAAAAGCAGGTGGTACGATGTATCCAATCACCTTGATCCTAGTGTGCTCTTGCACCACCAGCTCAGCCTAAACCAGCACCAGCTACTTCCCTAAACCCTAAACACCAGCCCCAGCTACTTCCGGCTACCGTCGACGACCGTAGCATGTTTCAATCGTCATCACAGATGCACCTGTGCCGGTCAGCTTTCCTTTTGCTGCACTCAACAATGCCTTTGATTAGGTAAGAGAGTTGGCAGGGTCTCCCTAGCTTCGCGACATTCTCATGCCTCTTCACCGAGTTCGGTTACCAGCAGCCTCTGCAGCAAGAGGCTTTGGTAATATACCTCTGGCTGTAACTCCACAACGCCATAGAGACTATGTGGGTGTTACACAGGAGGGTTTTGTATAGTGCACTCACAGACTAAGCAGCTTTCGGTACGAATTTGGTAGCCAACAGACTTCATACCACGCAACAAAGAGAAAGTGGAAAGCATAGCAGAGTCAGGAGATCAGTTGAGGTAGTGGGTAGCATGGAAGTAGCAGCTAAGGACCGCTGAAAAAGATGAGCCATAGTTGGCAGCAGGAGAGTAGTTGTCGTTGCATAAGAATTGTGGAAGCGAGTTCCACAGTCTAGGACCTGCAGAGCTAAAGCTTCTGTTCCCAACGGTCTTTAAGCACAAATGCACATATACGCACACACAAACATACATACACACACACAACAGTACGAACACACACTCATGTGCATCCCACCTGGTCCACAAGCTCACACAGACAAGGTCAATATGCACAAGCTAGTGCTAGTGGCCAGGAGCACACGGTGTTAGTGGCAATTTTAAAAATACAGACAGACGAAAGGCTACAAGATTAAAAGTAGACGATTTTTGCCTCGAGCAAATGTCTCCGGTTTTCCGGGGCGGCGATCCAACAACTGACAGCTAACGAGACTCGACTCTCCTGGTCCTCAAAACAGAGATTAAAGCCATGACTACTTACGTGTAACGTAACAGCTGGCTGATTTAACTATAACTATAACTATAACTATAACTATAACTATAACTATATATATATATATATATATATATATATATAATAAATATAAATATAAATATATATATATATATATATATAAATATATAAATATAAATATAAATAAATATATATATATATAACTCATTTATATAGCGACAGAAGAGCCTCAATGGCTATCACCACCGCTTGCAGTGGGCAATTGAGTATTTGCCAGATGCAGAACTAGAGCCTTGGAGGCAAAGAGCAAGCACCTCATAGGCAAACACCAACAGGAGCCTTACTCACTCACGGGCTACGACCCCTGGGGCAACGTAAACGCTCGAGCCAGTCCAGGTGCACCACCCGACCCACACGTCCCAACGCTTTAAATGCGAATTTTGTATGCCGAGCTTCAATCGAGACCTCTGCCGTGGTCTCCGACTAGAGAGAACATATCCGGCGCACGTTTTATGCAGGTCCAGGCGACAGGTGGAGGAGGTTAACTGAGCCACGAGCTGTTACCAGGGCGCCCTGGCGACATCCGCGAGTGGCTGAATGCATCCGGTGGTGCATGCGCATGAACCAGTACTTTTAGAAAACAGGCCGACCAAAAGCTGTCCGTGCGAGGTGGAACTGAGAGCAGAAAATAATTTTCTTTCCTGGAGCAGGGACCAATATAGCTTCAGCATAAACATGCTCGCTTGAGCGAGCTGCAGCAGGCAAGGATTGGTAGAAAGCGGCGCTGCTAAGACTGCCGTCGAGCGCAGCACACGACGACACCGACCACGGTACCTGACATTTCTCGCTTAGCAGCGATCTCGTCGGCCATTTCCTCAAACTTCGGGTGCCGCTCCAGATCGAGGGGATCGTTTCGGCTCTGCTTGTCGGCCAGCTTAGCTTGGATGATGGCTTCGAAATCTTCAGCATCCGTGCCTTGCAGCTAGAAGGCAGCCAGCACGAAGCGCCTGCGTCGGTGCAACGAACGCTAGCTCTCCTCACAGCTGCTTCGAAGGGAGGAACAGGTAAGGAGCAAAAAAGGAGCACGGAGAGAGAGAGCAGACAGGAAGTAGAGAGGGTGCAGAGGAGGGAGCAGGTAGGGAGTAGATAAGGACAGTTGGTGCGAGAGCGGAGAGCGCTAACGGGATCGCCACGGTGGAGTCCGGGCGACAGACACTGGGCAGGGGCACTCGACGGATCTGCCGGCTGGCAAGTTGGGGACAAGGTTGGCGAGGTGCCGAGCTCAGAAGCTACCGCCGATGTCGCTGTGCAAAGCTTCAAGCGACCGAGCCACCATGTTGCTGCATTGCAGCATCAACGGGATGGGACGAACCCAGATGCCCAGGTGCCACAACAGAGCGTTAAGTCCATCGGCTCAAACAGGAAAGCCATGCGAGCAGCCATTCCGATTAAATTCAGCCTTCGCCCTCGCTGGGCGACATCCGGGCCGACTAAGATAGGGCTTTGCTTTGCAGCCACCGACGTCAGTGGCACCAAAGGCAACGGTTGCAACATATCGAACAAAGGACGGCAGCAGCTGTTGTAGGTGGTAGGGAGCCGGTTAGTGACCGGTTTCATGTGAACCTGCCTGCACAAGTCTTCGAAAAACCCCATTAGATGTACAACATAGCAGTACACTTAGAGAATGACATCCTGTTGGCAGCCCTGAGGCAATCAGTGGTAAGCAGAAATGACATTTACTGGTGCTGAGCTGGGCCACTCCAACTAACATTCGGTTGCTTGCGGCATCCTGAATGACATCTCTGCCGAGCTGGATTGGTCTAGTGGTTAAGTCTGGCTGAGGTCATGGGCTCACGCCCTGAGGCATACATGAAGCGCCCGAATAGCGATTATTACGTTCTCTTGGGGCGCTATACAAATGAATTGTACATTATATATCCCGATTTGCGACAGATTTTTGCATTGAAAGAAAGGCACGGCCCTCAGCCGTGCATATACAGTACGCACAACTAAAACTCGCTATTCATTTCAGATCCCGATAACGACAAAGACAAAACGGGTCCTCGAAATTGGACTGCCTTGCCACTCCTACAATCGGTTGGATCGCGCTGCCGTGATCGATCAACTCAAGGCTGAGAGCTACGACAGACATAGACATCATGCAGACGAGCCGTACTCGCAGGAACGTGCGCTGCTGTTGCTGCTGCTTGGGGAAGTCTCGCACGGTCGCCATGATGCGCCTCGGACGGCAGCCCAATTAATTGCAATTCTGCCGAGCAACAGCCTGCTGCTTGGCTGCAGTCGCAGCCAAGCAGCAGGTGCCATTCTCCTTCACATGCTGTCCCACGGTCTGGAAATAAATCTGGCCTCACCGACCATGAATGGCAAAGGCTGGCGCCAACGTCCGGCGGCGGCTCACGCAGCCACCTTTCTGAGACAAACAGCGCAGCCGCACCAAAGCTGATGCAACAAAGCAATTTCCCGTATGCTCATAGCTTGCCACAGCTAAATGCCAGTGCTCTTGCACAGTGCCTGCTCCAGCAGGCCTGCCCCGCCACCCACATCGTGTGTGCCTCCCAACCAGAGGCGTCTGATTGCACCGGGAGCCATCAAGCAGCAGCGGAGGCAGCAGCAGCAGCAGCAGCAACGATAGACGACTGCAGGCCTATTAGAGCACGCCGATCGGAGTGCAAGCCAGACGTGACACCCAGCGTCGGACGCCCAGCCTCGGACGCTCAGCGAAGCAGTGTCACAGTAGCCTAAAGCTCTCCCAGGCGCCGAGGCGCTCTGCCGAATAGAATGTTTACATGGTTTAATCAGGAGGCCCTCTACAAGTTAAGCATCCCTTTGCTAAAAGAGTTTCGATGGTACCAGGTTGACCACCATTTACTTTTTTTTGGGTACTCTGACTGACAAGCTGCCACAGGGCTACACTGCCCTTGGGCTTCATCAGTCTCAGCCAGGCTCAGTCTTGCTTCGTTCTGCTTAGTCCAATAAATTGACAGTCCCTTCTGTTCACCCGAACTATGCTGGTACCAGGCTCTTTGGCTCTGCCGGTCTTAGGCCCGTGCAGTGGAACTCACCTATCTCCCACCCACCTCCAAGATTCAGTGCAACAACGGTATCATCTTTCCCAGTGCCGACTCTGGCACATCCTAAAAAAATACTAGCTGATTTAACAGCCTCCTTTGTATAGTAACAGAGGAGCCTTAGCGGCTATCGCCAGCGGCATTAAGAGATCGCCCACCGCGGGATTCGAACCCAATACCTCAATGCTGAAAAGCAACCGCCTTACCTAGTGTGCCATCCCATCACTGCTCACCAATTCGGCTGCGGCATGCTGCTATTTATACTGCAACTTCCTCTCTTGACCCAGCGTTTTTCCTCCTGACTCAGCCAGGCATCTACCTCGAGACCTGAGGTCTTAGGGTTTAGTTCCGTTCTCGCTCTTCACAACCCCGGTCACGTGGGTTCGAGTGCTGAGCGATCTATCCTTTATTGACCACCGCAATCGGCCGTGATAGCCGTGAAAGCTTGTCTGCCGTTATATATACATATATGAGGCTGATAAGTCAGCTAATTATATTCTTCTTTGCTTCGTCACGTTGCAACGAAATTTGCTGGTTGCCATATGTGTGTGTCTGTGCTCACGTGTGTGCGCCGAAAGTTGCTCATGCTTTGGAACCTTTCAGGGTGCAGTCCTTACACCTCATGGGCATGAGAAGTGAGGCACAAGGGGGTCACGACCGTGACCTTGTACGCACTCAAAAAGGAGGACTTAGTCGTCCGAGCCGCCCGATGAGCTCCTTCACACACCCTGGTGGTTTACTGCCTCTGGCAAGGTCGAGGCCTGGCCCGGTTCCCAGCAAAATCACGACTAAGACACTGCCATTCAAAGAATCATTATGGGTCAAGAGAGTCGTTAGCATATGCCACAGCAAGGAAAGGGCAGGTTGCAAGCAGGCTTGGCCTCTTCGACTGACCAGTCGGCGGAAGTCAGCAGCAGAAGCCAGTAGCAGCAGCAGCAGAAGCCAGTAGCAGGAGGCATCCAAGACCTTGCCATGCAAGTAACAGGAGCAGTGCGCTCGGCACTGCCACGGTACACTCACGGAGCACCTAACTAAGTAGGCTTGGTTCGCTCAAGATCGGCATGCAACTGCTACTTGCACAGTCAGCGTCGATCGACGCCGTGCAACCCTCCGAAGCACTAACATGACCGTACGCGAGTGCTTACGTGTCACTGGCGTCTCATGTTCACTAACTAATCGATAAGATCAGACAAGCATCATGGCAGCAGCAGCTCTGCACTCCCGATGCAGCTCTGCTGCAAATAGGACCATATCGGCTGTGGCAGATATTTGCTCACTTGTAAGAAAGAGAAGAACAATTTGCAATCAGCTTCGGGATTGCACTTACTATACGCGACAACGCTGGAGGCAAATACTTAACAGATCGGCAACACTGGTCGGCGGCGATAATGATTCGAGGAATCAAATGCACAATAACCAAGTCTACTCATCTTGCGCACACTCCTACCTGGCCGGAACTGACCGGTAACGGTTAAGCACCGCTTGAACTATTCTGCAATTTTCCTCTGCTCCGTGCCTGCGCTATCTGTGTTCGACAGAGCAGGACCGGGTTACCCCTTTCTCGCCTACACGGCCGACAGTGCACGTCACGGAGGGGGGCATCTAAACGTCAGTCATGTGACATAGCGATCTCGCCTACAGCTCTAGGGTGTTCGATCGAGTCAAGCAGCCGGCGACCTAGTTATGTGCTGCTGTCACGCTTGCTGGGCTGGCTGCTGACTGCATCAGGCGACCTCACATATTTTTAAACAGCAAGCAGAGTACGGAGTGAAAGTATGAGCAGAAGTACGAAGTGAGAAGTACAGAGACGCAGCTATTCCAAAATAAAGAGGGCAAAGAACTGCAGAGGCAACCAGCAGTGCTGAGCAGGGTGTTCGCACGAAAAAGACTTACGCAAAGGCCAACGAGGAGAAGGAAACAAAAAAGCTAGCAAACAGGCTGACAAAAACATGCGTGACTGGAGGCTCCCTGTCCAAGCCGATCTCCCTATGCAATTTTCTACAGGGAATCAACGAATTGCATGGAAGTCAGGTTGGTGCTGCGCTGGAAGCGCTTACTGGAGAGCGAATCACGTTCGACTTGCAGAGACAGCACGAACGAATTTCAGGTGTGCACGAAAATACGACTCATCCTACAGCACTTGCAGCCGGGCCATCCTACACCCAAACGTGAGCTCACATGACTTTGGAGCACGTCAGCTACAGGAGAGCTCACATTTAGCCGATCTGTGTGCAAAGAAGTTGGCAAGGGTCCGGCAAGATTTTGCAGGGGAAGGGGAGAGGAGGAGGGCTCGACGTGATTGATACACAGGCTAGGCAGCCGATTGGCATGCCAAGAAGCCGACGGCAAGCTGCTAGGCCAAGGCGATTTGAGAATGCCCTAGAGGGAGCCCTTGGGCATGTACCTAGCTGCCAAGATGCTGAGGGGCCAGATAGTCACCTCACCCTCCCCTGCCCTGCAATTACCGAATGGATGTTCGAATCTTTCTGCACCAACAGGAGACAGCCCTCCCAGCAGTTGGCTATAGTTACAGTGTCTGCAAGCCGAGCAGTGGCACTTTGGGTCTGGCTAGGGGGCTGTGTGATGATCGCCTGCTTGAAAAGAAGGGAGTGGCACCAGTAAGCAGCTGCTTAGCTACTGTGGCCGATGCCAGCTGAAGAGTGAAACCCAGCTGACGACATCTGGAAGCCAGGCAATGTGTACACCAGCCTTTGAGGAAGGTGGCATCGAGCGTTCGGGAATGCTGCTGCACCTGCTGCCGTGCAATAAAGAGAAAACGCCCGGCTGCCAGCCTTATTAAGTCACAACATCAGAGCAGGGACAACCCATCACGATCTGAAAACCGGCAGCTGCCGAACGATCGGATGCAAATGCCGGGCTGCATGGGGCCACAAACGATAGCAGTGCATCCTGGAAGCTGTGCCAGCAGGCCGAGAGACTTCGGTCTGTAACAACTGTTAGCTGCCTCCCCCATTCCCCGCGTGCGTGCTGCGTACATCCACGGCAAACAAAATTCGGCTGTGACAATCACCATTTGGTAGTTTCCAATGGGCTTCTGCTCTTAAAAGGCTGCAATCCTGCAGAGTTTGTGCTTACATCTTGCTCCCACAACAGCCTCTTGTACGCTTCCCTCAGCAGTCTAACGGATTTGCCAGCAGCCTTACTGAAAAAAAGAGCTATGGCAGATGGACCCAAGAGCTATGTCCAGCTCAATCCCTGCAGCTTCCTCCACCAGTGCTATTCCTGTTGGTGGAGAGAAAAAGAGAAAAAAAGAGAAAGAGAGAAAAAGAGATACATAGAGAGAGAGAGAGAGAGAGAGAGAGAGAGAGAGAGAGAGAGAGAGAGAGAGAGAGAGAGAGAGAGAGAAAGAGAGAAATCATACTTGATGCAAGCATTGCCTCGTGGCATCCTCGAGACAGTGAGAAAGGCAGCATACAGCGAGCGAGGCAGCATACAGCGAGCGAGGCAGCATACAGGGAAGCATTATACAGGAAGACAGTATACAGGGAGATAGGCTGCCGGTCGGCAAGCACTGCTCCGGCCATAGCTACTGACAGTGCGTGCCTTGAGCTGATATGGCTGGCATCGACGGAAAAGCTGTTTTGAAGCAGCAAAGCGATGGCGTTCAACAGCTTTCGGCTCAGTCGAGCAAGCCGACTCTCTGGTTGCACAGCGCTGCTTTTCAAGCTAAGACTTGACCCCACTTCTCAACCAACACCGTTTGAGGGCCAGTGGCCTGAGCAGCAGCAAGGTCTGCTTATTCGAGCTATAACTAGCAAGGTTTGGGCACTGCTTTGCTCCAACAGAGCGATGGTAAATCGTACGGGATTTTCGTCGAACGTGAGTCAAGGTCAAGGATTAGCTAGAATAGCACAGGGGACTCAGTTGAAAGCTGCCTTGACCTGTACCAGTGCTGGCACTGCCGTGACATGCGTTGGGGAGCCACCTACTAAGCAGCCATAATTGAACTCTTGCTGCCATTGGTCTAGAATGGGGGACGGCACATGAATGCAAATATTTGAGGTCTTTCCCCTCCCGAAATGGCAGTTGAATTCCACGGTGCATACAGGACACGATGGCAAACGAAAGACTCGATTCCCATTCATTGAGTTGGGAAAGGTGCCGGTCGCACTAGGAGAGTTGAATATGACTTTTAGAGTCTAGGGGTTCAACTTCCAATGATGACTGACATAGTAATAACAATAATACATTTGTATAGCACCCACAGCGAACCAAATCTCTTGTTAGGCCCCTTACAGATGCTGTAAAGAAAGCATGACTAAATTATTAGTGGTAACATTCGCAATGTCATAAAGCATAACGTTGTTAGATGAGACATGTCATGCACAGGGTTAACAAGTAGATATGACTAGTAGCAGCTGGCACAGTGTCAGCAAGAACAGGCACACGAAGGACGAGCCACAAGGACGACCCACTAAATGCTGCAACAAGTTTTAAGTTGCTATTTTAAGCTCCTTTTTAAATGTCGTCACATCAGGGGATGTCGTGACGTCTGACGAATGTCTTCTCTTCCGTTCTAGCAGCACCTAGCCTGTGCAGCCGACCGCAGCTAGCAGCAGCTGCAGCAAGGATTCGTACATATTGTACAGCCTGCTCCTTTCACCACCTCATCCCAGCTGTCCAACTGAGGGTCTGGCTCGCACCTCTTTTGTTCGACTCGTTTCTAGAAGTAAGGACGTGCCACTTCTGCACATTGACTCTCCTCGCTGTCGCCGCGTTCCTACCTTTGGGCTCGAGGTCAGCCCGGCAGGACGCCTGCCGCTGCGCTTTGTCTTTTTCTTTGCAGCACAATGCTTAACACAGTTTTTTCCGTCCTAGGTTGCCACTGCCTCGCAAATAAAAGGTGTGTGCCGTCGCATGAGGGGCGACCGAGTCTAGCTACATTTGAGCGAGTGCTCGATGGCACCTGCCGGGCACAGGAGGCGGCCGAGGAGGCCCGACTGTACCGATGGTAAGGGGTATGTATGCTAGGTTGACGGCAGAAGGAGAAGGTGGAACAGGAGAAGGTAGAGCAGGAGAAGGTGAAGGTTGAGGAAGAGAAGGCGAAGGGGACAAAGATGGATGAGAAGGCGGAAGAGAAGGCGAAGGGGGCAGAGGAGAACCACAAGACTGCGAGTGTCTAGAGAATGATGCATAAGGAAGACGTGCCGGAATACACATGCCGATTGCACACGAAGAACATGAATGTAACAGCAAGACTGAGGCAGGAGGCAAACATCAGAAAGGAAGTGTGATAAAGGCAACACACAAAGAGGCAGCCAATACGAGTGAGTCGGCAAGGGGAGTGATCAGCTCAGTGAGACGCCAACGGCACTACGCCTGCAAAAAAGATGCTGCTCAGCTGATCTCGTTCACCTGTGCCGCGGTTTCACGGACGGCATCGATGTACTGATTGATCTCTCGCTCCATCGATAACAAGTCCAAGAGAGCATCTTTGTAGGCCTTTTCTTTTGCTTCGGGTAAATCTGAAAGCAAGGCCGACTGCCCATGTTGCAATTTGAACTTGCATCAAACGTAGGGAGCAGGGCTGGAGCAGACCAGCCGGTAGGCAGAGCTCGGCAGATGGCAGTTTATAGGTACCAAACAGGACTACCGTCTGCCACTCTCCACTGCTGTGCCGATCGCAGCCGGCAAGCGTAGGTAGCATGCACCTCAATGCGGCTGTCTCGGCAGCCAAATGTAGGCAGCAACGACAATAAAAAAAAAGTGCAATCGTCAACAGCTGCGGGGGTTGTCTGCTCAGCCTTTGTGTATGAGGTGCCCCAAGAAATCCATTCTAAGTCCCCATCTTTTTGCAATCTGTGCTCTCCTTTTGCTGACAGCATCGCTAAGCACAATCAAGCTTTACTTTCCTTTCATGCTCCGGTTCGAGTCTTGAAGCATGTAATAAATAAAGAACTAACCAATGCCACCCCAATAGGGTTTCCTATCTTTCATAAGCCGAGGTCAATACAACTGGTAGTAGAGTATCTATTCTTGCTCATTCCCCACTGAATTTTAAGTCGTTTGCAGTCCTCTAAAAGCGGTTCTTCGAATCTTTTGCATGGAGTCCCTCCAAACACAAGCTACCCCCGGGGCAGCAATCATCTGCTACCGTGCTATAAAGGTACCATCTGGTACAAAGACTTACTCAATTTCAGATTTTTTTTTCATCTATCTCATTTTGATTATGTGTTCAAGAAATCATCCAATTCTCGTATTAAATAATATTAACATTCATGCAATAACCCGACTCAAACCATCTATTAGTGAAATTTCCCTCGTTGGTTGATTCATTTCCTCTTGAGGGTCACATATAAGGACCTACTCACACTAAAGGTCACACCCTCGATCAGATGTTCTCCCGTGATTGTATACTGTCAACTCCTAATATTACTAACAAATTTTACACATCTGCCCACATCGAGATCTCTCTCTCCCTCTCTCCCTCCCTCCCTCTCTGTCTCTCCGTAGTATGCAACCCTTGGTATAAAAAATCTTTTGCGAATCACAGAACCTTACGAATCTTGATATCAAAGTTGGCTGTGAAAAGAAATCTCCATTGCCACTTTTGCTCAATTCTCCATTTGACCTGCCTTCTTGAGTGGAATGCAAGAATAAGGACCATTGACATATCCTAGATGAGTTCGGTCCTCAGACTAAGCACAATGCACACCGTTGCCCAGGTGCTCACGGTTTACTGAAGATGAAAAACTAGCTAGAAATACCGAGTGCAAGCTTGAATTAGCCTAAAAAAGATTAAGACTGACTTTCAATCGACTGGTATAAGGATTATTGTAGGCTGCACCGATCCACACTAGCAACGGCCATGTCTAGATTCTATATGAACATAGGAGTCACAGATGCATAATATAAAATGCTGATGTCAACCATCAACCATCTCACCAACTGCACCCAAGCCAGCACCATAGCTAGCAACCCATATGAAATCTAGCAAATCGCTTGCCTAGCTAGCTTCTTTGACCCAAAGTAACATATTCACTGATCCTTCAAACTTTGTGTGTAGCTATACTGCTCCTATGCTGAAACTGCTTCGATGGCTTCTGGTTGATCAGCAGACACAGATTTAAGTTCTTAGGCTGACTCAAAAGGGATGCCAAGGCTTGGCCCCTTCATACTTAGCTGAACATCTGCATCAGTGTCAGCCTCTTCGTGCCCTGAGGTGATGGACAATAAATTAGCTTTTCCACTCCTCCACTTTAAGACCCTTGGCAGTAGCAGCTTTTCCTCTACAGGTCCAAGACTGTGGGACTCACTTCCACGATTCTTATGAAAGCCCGGAACTCACTTCCGACTGGCGTCAAATTACCTGACTTGACATTAAAAGAAAGCTAAAACGCATCTATTTATCAGAGCATTTAGTGGGTCCATGTGATTTGTCTTTTGTGTGCTTATGCATGCTAACACTATACATGATGCCACTAACCGCATTTGCATGCTGACCCTATGCACGTCAACTCGAATCATGTTATGCTTGTTGACATTGACCATGCTACCACTCGATCATGCTTCCTTTGCAGCAAATGTAAAGTGCCTAGAAAGAGATCAAGTTCTCTGAGGGTGCTATACATACATATTGCTATTATTATTATTATTATTATTATTATAATTAAAGACATTCACTCTTCTGCTGCCGACTGTGGCACACCCTTTCCAGCCATCATGAGTGGCTACTTCGATGCTACTGACTACCTCAACTGCCCTTACGACTCAGAGCTATACTTCTTACTTTCTCTTAGTTGTTTAAGGTGCAATCTATTGGCTGCCGAATGAATACCGAAAGCTGCTTAGGCATCTGAATGCGCTATAGAAAACTCCCCTTCACATCACCCACTTAGTCTGCGTGGCTTTGTGGAGTAACAGACGGGAGACAATGTCCGCCTTTAAGCTTGCTACTACTGATCTCATCTCAAAGTTTATCTCCCTAAGAAGACCACTAGCCTTTTGAAGACTTCTCCTTTTGAGATGACTATATATATATATATATATATATATATATATATATATATATATATATATATATATATATATATATATATATATATATATATATATATATATATATCTGACTTGAATGATTAATGCAGTCAATTTGTCTACAGTCTCAGGTTTTGTCCCATAATCTTACAAAGAGGCTATTTATTGTCAGGCCACTCATTCAGAAGTTGACACTAGACCACGAGAGCTTTAAGCAGCTTCTGCCTAGTATCACTATTGCTGTTCCTATCGAAGACAGTGGAACAAAAAACTACAAAACATAGCTGATTCAGCAGCCTCATTTTTATAGCAGCAGAAGAGCCTTCAAGGCTAT
The DNA here is from genome assembly GCA_009760855.2 of Cristatella mucedo. NCBI lineage: Eukaryota > Metazoa > Bryozoa > Phylactolaemata > Cristatellidae > Cristatella > Cristatella mucedo. Next base: position 1,431,362 of record WPIO01000036.1, on the reverse strand, counting down.
AAATACTGCTTGCTGTGGGCAATAAAGGATCACCCGCTACAGCTACATTTGGCCCTTTATCAAGTGTATTATTATTATTATTATTACGATCGTTACTATAATATATAATTGATACGCCTCAAATGCTATAGTAGCACTACAGAGTAAGGACATGTCCTGCAATCCTTGCGAGTTGAACCCACCTAACCTCTGATTCCACAGGCCCGAGGCTCTCGGAAACCACTTCGACAGGAAAATGGGACCGAGCAGTAGCACATGTCAGTAAAAGCTATTTAATTATCAGCCGAAGGCCAAGAGCTGTAAAAGGGTTTACTCGGCTCACTTGCACATCAACAAGGCAGCGTATCATTCCCATGCATTTGTATTACTCTCACATTGAAGTCCATCGCACTGCATGCGACTTCCTACATTACCACCAGCGCCACTCCCCCTCCCGCCAATCTGGTCCGTTGGAATGGCAGCTATCGGTGAAAACCTGACAGAGCAGGCCTATCTCGAGTCGGTGTCAGCAGACGTCTTGCCAAAGTGCAAAGGAGCAGACTACGCCTAGTCGTTCCCAGCTGCTCCCCGGTAGATACGAGGTTATTAAGGCGAATCGGCATTGCATCGAGGAATGCAAGAATACAAGGCTTTCAGCAGCCACAATGACGTCAGGCGAATGGCCGATCTGAGCAGTCGGCGCCTCTGCTATTCGAGCAGCTGACTTGCCGAGAATAATAATAATAATAATAATAATGCACTTGATAAAGCACCCTCGGAGAACTCAATCTCTTTCTAGGCGCTTCACATTTGCTGCATGGCGTGGCTGCAGCACGCACCATATCGGGTTACGTCTTCTAGGTAGGATCAGCAAAACATTGTCCAACCACTAAGGGCACGGGATCGCCACCTTTGCTGCCGGCTGTACAGCTGCTCTGACATTCCTTAGACCTTGTTTACCCTGGTCCCCCCCCCAGTGGTTAAGGCACTAGCCTTTGCCGTGCGAGGCCAAGGTCATCGTATTTAATGTCGCGTGGGCACAAGCCCCGCGGCATTAGGAGCGCCTAGATACAGATTAAGTTCTCTTAAGGCACTGTAATAATAATAACAATAGTAATAATAATAACAGTAATAATGCATTTGTTTGGCACCCTCGGAGAACTTGATCTCTGTCTGGGCAATTTACATATGCTGCAAAGGAAGCACGGTCAAATGGTTAGTGGTAGCATGGTCAATGCCAGCAAGCATAACATGGTTAGTGGTGACATGCACAGGGTCAGCATGCAAATATGGTTAGTGACAGCATGCACAGTGTAAGCACGAACAAGCATACAAAGAACGAATCATATGGACCCACTAAATACTGTGACAAATTATTATTATCACCGAGAGTCACCTCGGGCCAAGGCTCACGTTACACGACTACAAGGCCAAAGCCAGAATTCGCTTATAAGGCTGTTTCTTGTCACTTCTGGCTCTGTGAGCTGCTTGTGTTTGTGTATGCGGCGCATGACGACCTGCCAGTATCGCTCGTGCGTGCGTGTATGATATATAAAATAGGTGAGCCGTGATGGCACACTTGGTAAGGGGATTGCTTTTCACGACCTCGGTCCCGTCCGAGGTCGTGGTTAGAATCCTTCGGTGGGCTATCTTGACTGCCACTGCAAGTGGCGGTTATAGCCGTAAGGGCTCTTCTGTCGAAATACAAAAGAGGCTGTTGAATCAGCTAGTAGTTATTTATTCATTTTACGATAAGGGCTACATAGACCCTTTAAACAGAGGCAGAGTGTTGACTCTGCCTGATTCTGTCAGTCACCGTGGGTGGCACGGCCCTTTCTGGAGAGTAATCATCAGCTTATAGTGGGGGAAGGGGGCTGCACGACTTGCTACCCTATGGTGGACAGATAGACAGAAGTTCTTCTCGATAGCCTGCAGAAGTCCATCGAGGAGTAGTGCACGAGACAACAGATCTATCCTCTTTCGAACGGCACATTCAAGGGTGGCTCATGTACCCCGTTACCAAAAACTGATAGTAAGTTTACCTGTATCACAAACAAGTCAGACAAGGTTCACATACCACCGGCGGAGTCGCCCGAGACAGCTCTCGTGGGCAGGAAGAATACTAGGCTTCGCTAAAGAAAATAAGCATTACTATGTAAGAGCGGGTTCTTTGTCGGGAGGCCACCAGATTTGGGTTTGGATGGGCTACAAGCCAAGTGGTAAACCGTCAAATGTATCCTTTACCTTAAGAGGGAGGAATTGCTATTTCTGGCTACGACCATTCGGACGACAAAAAGCCTGGCTGACACTAAATAGCTGGGCCACCATGCAAACAACTGGCCGTGCAGGTAACATTGGATCCACAGATCCACAGGCACTGCAGTCACGACGATCGATTGATCTACAACCCATCCTTCCTAGTGAATCCATCTTCCCTAGTGAACTGACGACCGTGCCAAAGTACAGAGCTCGGGACTCGCTTGGTCCATTGCCATAGCAGTTGCACTTACGTTTGCCTCGACGGCTGCTGGTGGGTTACGAACCAAAACTAACCAGTGCAAACCAATTAACAGACCAGCACTGCTTGGGTTCGATATTCGGCACACAAAGCTACAAGAAGCCATACGGATAGGCAGTTCTACATAGGAATGCATGATCTCCTGAAAAAGACTGACTGGTGATGTTAACGTCTTGTCAGCAAGGAATAATAGAGCCAACTATTACAGGCAAAGCATTGGCCCCGACTGGTGATGCATCCAGGTACCGACATACCCACTTCGTCACAAATGACAAGATTATGGTGAGAGAATAGGATTCTAAACCCAACAGATGTCATACCTAGAAAAAGGACAACTGACGTGTCAATGGAAGTTGGTGACTGCTGCCGAATCCTGAATGATGGTCACCAAGCATGCCGGCTCTCATGGAATAAAACCACGAATGTGGTCCAGGAGAGCCGTCTCAGCAATGCTCCAAGGATTGCTAGAAAGCAAAGTAGCTGAAGACAGGGCAGGAGGCAACAGGACTCAGAAAGACCCTCATCCGACCACAAGGCTGAATATTGAACTACCACAGATATGGATAAGCATTACTACAGAAACTGTCTCAGTTGGCAACTGCAACAGCACCGCAACTGCCCAACGGTCTTGTGACATTAGCAGCAAGATAGTGGACAAGCCAGTCATCATGCTAGATATTTGGCAGTAGGCTCTGGGAGCAAGCAGCTGGACTGAGTTGGTAATCTGGAGTCGTAAGGTAGAATCGAACCTCGGCATCACAGCAGCTATCAACAAAGGCTGCTATCTGAAAAGCCCTGGCAATATTTGGAAGCCCCTAAAAGGCACGTCTACAAGGGCTGCCTAGATACAATGACCACCGTCACCACTCGGCAAAATCCGAACTTAACGACCACGTGGCAGTCCCTTTGCAAGTTTATTTATTACTAGGGCTATACCAAGTAGTTGATTTTCGGCCGAATACAAATAATTGACCAGCTATTCGGACGAATAAGAATAGTGCAAAGACTTGGACTAGCGAAATTGAAAATTTAAGGAGTAAGCACAAGTTACTGATTAGTAAATTTAATACATAAACTAAAAATAAAAGGTAAACAAAATAATCCTTAGTAAGATGTTTTGTTAATGAAAGAATTACTTCAGTTCACATGGTTCAGCAGCCACACATGCAGAACCAGACATCACGTGACCAATATTCTTATTCGGTGCTACCTCAGCCATTCGGCAGAGTGCCGAATCTATATTTGGACCACTATTCAGCCCCAAAGTGGATGTTCGGCACTGCCAATTACCAATTACTAACTCAGGGACACAAGTTGCAAAGCTCGGGTTTGGCATCACAACATTACTATTAGTGATTTTGCTAACAATAGTTGCACAGAGCCCATAAAGTTGACACACACACACACACACACACACACACACACACACACACACACACACACTTGCGCACACGCACACACCCGAAACACTAATCGCAAGTGTAGGAGCACCACAAAATATACAAATACACAGTCCACTAATATATAATCGTGGTGCTGAGAGCTACTACGGGCAACTCAAATCTGCTGGCTTGTAATCCCTCACATCGAGCCCAGGTCCCGGTTCAGCTGCAGGCTTTGCTGGGTAGGGCAAGTCTCCGACTACATCAAATGTGCGGTACTCGACAAGCTTCACGTGTTAGGCTGTCACTGAGCCGCCAGGTGACAGCTGTCCATCAGACCACAGTCAAACATGTGTCTGCGATTGCTTTGAGAGAAGATGAGAGAGAGAGAAAGAGAGAGAGAGAGACACACAGAGAGAGAGAGAGAGAGAGAGAGAGAGAGAGAGAGAGAGAGAGAGAGAGAGAGAGAGAGAGAGAGAGAGAGAGAGAGAGAGAGAGAGAGAGAGAGAGAGAGAGAGAGAGAGAGAGAGAGAGGGGGAGGGAGGGAGAGAGAGAGAGAGAGAGAGAGAGAGAGAGAGAGAGAGAGAGAGAGAGAGAGAGAGAGAGAGAGAGGGAGAGAGAGAGAGAGAGGGAGAGGCAAGCATTTCAGCAGCCGAAAACCTGCCGGCCTCGTCGGATCAAGAGAGAAAACCAATGCACCGCCGCAGGGCAGGTAGGACGGCTGCATGCGGTGGTGGTGGCGAGCGATGGCAGCAGAGGAGCTCCGCTGACTGAGAGGACTGAGGGGGGCTGGTGCAGGCCGCAGTCCGGGGGGGGGGGGGCTTCAGAGCGAGCAGAGACTGGTGCCTCAGCGTTCGTGGACCTTGCACGAGCACGAGAACTTGCCAGCACAGCCTGGGTCACGAGCAGCACCCGGTTCGTTGCCTGATGCAATCGCAAATCAGAGATCCGAATACAAATAGCAGTGCCTGGTTGCCAAGCAACACATTGCTTCAGTGACGACTGCACTAAATGAGTGTGCGCTTAGCAAACGCTTAGCTGAGTCAGCAAATCTGCATCGACCCCACTATTTTTTAATCTAGCTACTGCAACTGGGGGGGAAGGGGAAGGTGAGCAAGGTGAAGGTGAGCAAGGGGTAGGCAGTATAAAGCTTGCTGCCTTCCACCAGTCACAGCTGTTTTTGTACTAGTGGACCAGTTTCACAAGCAAACTAAGAGCGCATGTAGCCAAGACAGATGTTTAAAAATGTGTCCTGCAAATGCCGTATACGAATATGGTCGAGGCTGATGGAAGATGTAATAGAACCGATTACTGTTAAAGCCTGCAAACACTAACGCCAATACCAACAGCAATACCCTTACAAACATATCGAAAAGTGTGTACAATTTTATGCAATCTTGTCTGCCAAACTTGGCTGGTTTGGGTGCCACTGAGCTGCTGACACAAGAGATAAATAATAATTCATTTGTACAGCGCCCTAAGGGAACTTAATCTCTATTCAGGCACCTCACATATGCCACACGGAGCTTGAGCCCATGACCTCGGCCTGACCTTGGTCGGTGCGAGCACCTTAACTAACCACTGGGCCAAACCAGTGCGGCTGAAAGGGTTGAAATCCATGTACTACATCGACTGCAAAATGTTTAATCTAGAGCCAATTCAAATCAAGAACCTCGACTAGACATCATATTACCATGCAATTTTTCAAATGCAGAATGCAACAGCACAAAATATCTTCAGGCACAAGTAACACGAATATATTTTTTATTCGGCCAAATTTTGCCTACAAGCATCTCCAAACCAGATACTGTGAGAAGCACCAATACTTCAAGAGGTCTTGCTAAGCTAAAATTCCTCGCATTTTGTGCATAAAAGAGTCCTCGAGTCCCTGCCGTTTTGTTTTGCTTCAAAGCTCTGAGCACACTATCCCACCTCGGTATCGAGGGTGACCTCTAATGGTGGATAAAGCAAGGGCAAAATCTAGGCCAGGTCAAACGTTATGGTAATCCAAATCCAATCCAGGTCCAACGTTATGGTAAAGGCTTGGTTCACAGTCTCATGGACACGTCCCCAAGTGTATTCCTCCTCGTCATTCGACTGGGGTCATCCGGCTAGTGCGAGCAGCTGGCTGCTGCACGAACACTACAGGGATGAAGAGCGTGCGATCGATAACATCGCAGGACCTTTTTCAAAAGGAAAAAATAAAAACGTGCAGCCATATTGGATTCCGCCAGCTTACGATGTGAGTGAAACTCTCATATAGCTTGGGCAGCGGTAGTGCATGCAAACAGTGGCGGAGCCAGATTTTGCAATGGAGGCCAGACCGGGATCTTTGATCGAGACTAAATCTTTACCTTGCCACGTTCTGACTAATCACGGTGGCAGAAGGCTGAAAGGGTGACACGCCCCCACCAGACACTAGCTGGCTGGATTGGTCCAGCGATTAAGGTGCTCACCCCGACCATGGTCTGGCTGAGGTCGTGAGCTCGATCGAGCCCCGAGGCATATGCAAAGCACCTGAATAGAGATAAAGTTCTCTCGAGGCGCTATACAAAAGAAATATATTAGCGATTAGTCAATTTAATCAAGGTTCCACTCCAGCTTCCACAGCAACCCGTATGCTACTGCTTGTGAGATACCTACGTGAGGCCCGTTTCTTGTGATGTATGTTCAAGTAAAAGGTACATATTGGCTTATTCAACAACTTGATTTATATTATAGCAGAAGAGTCCGGCTTGGAGTTGGCAATAAAGGGTTACCTGCCACTAGAATCGAACCCACGACATGGAACGTGGGAGCACCTTATCCCGTGGGCTGGATTACTGTGTTGTCTATACAGGAAATTTATTTGAGTAGTGAACAGTATATCACTGTGCGAAAGTATGTGTATGTATCAGAGCCCTCAATTGCTATTTGGGCGGTACCCATGAGCAACCATTGCTAAAGCAAGCACCCATCGCCCAAAAGTTCGGTCACTGGACCACCCATACCCATACCCAGATCGCCATGTTCTTGACAGAGACACTGTCTCGGATGGCATACAGAGGCATCTCGCCATCAGCCGGCTTCTTCTTCAGTTCGTGCTTGTTCGGAGTGGCCTTGACATTCATCGAGATTCAGAGGTATTTGGCAATTTCGATTTGAAGGCGTCCCGATCTGAAGCTGAATCTGGCGGACACGACCGAAACTCGGCCGAAAACTTCGTGAAAAACTCCGTCTTCACTCATCAAGAGCTGCGGGCGTTTGAACTCCGAAACGCACACTTAACTGAGATTCTTGTAAGGCAGGCCAATACCCACCCACACCCACCGAGAAAGATCGCAGACACTACTATCCCATACCCATGGGTATGGGAGAGCATGGGAGTGGTTATGGGTGCCCAGTTGAAGGCTCTGCTATGTATGCATGTTATCACTAACCAATTGGCAGGCTCCCTTCCCAGCATACGTGCATGTAAAGTTGCCTAGAAAGAGATATCTCGTTCGCTTAAGTCACTACAAGTGCTTCATTAATATTGTTATTATTATTACAATTGTAAAAGCATTAGTGTGTGCATACTTATAGTCTATGCACAGTGGGAGAGGCAGAGCCTAGGGTTGAGGTCAGAGGTTGCATATATGCCCCACCCCACCCCTAGAGTGGGGGGGGGGAGGGGGCAGCAACAAGGGGCACCCCCCTTCGCCCCTAAATGTCACTACCGACGAAAATAGGGTTCTATTCAACGAGTAACTGCTGAGTGCGTCCCTCGCAATAAACAGTGAGACAGTTGTGGGTCCCTTTCGTTCCCTTTTCGATTCGTCCTTCATGTGCTTATGCCTACTGACACTGTGCATGCTGCCACTAACCACACGTGCATGCTGACCCTGTGCATTTCACCCCTAACCATGCTATTCATGTTGTTTATCAAGCATGACATTACTCACCATTCAATCCCGTTTCCCTTTGCAGCAAATGTAAAGCGCCTAGAAAGAGATTGAGTTCTCTGACGGCGCTTTATCAAGTACATTATTATTATCCGTATACTAGGACTTGTGGATAAGGGTGTATGCCTTTAAATTTGTATAAATTTATCTTGTAATGTAATGTATCTGCGTCTGTAACTCCACAATGTCATAAAGAACACGTGGGTGTTACGAAGGAAAGTTTTGTATAGCGCACTCACAGACTAAGCGACTTTCGGTACGAATTCGGTAGCCAACAGACTTCATACCACGCAACAAAGAGAAAGTGGAAAGCATAGCAGAGTCAGGAGAGCAGTTGAGGTAGTGAGTAGCATGGAAGTAGCAGCTCAGGACCGCTGAAAAGGATGAGCCATAGTCGGCAGCAGGAGAGTAGTTGTCGTTGCATAAGAATTGTGGAAGCGAGTTCCACAGACTAGGACCTGCAGAGCTAAAGCTTCTGTCGCCAACGGTCTTTAAGCGGAGGAATGGGACAGCTAATTTTCTGTCCATACAGGACCTGAGGGCACGAGGAGGCTGAAACTGGTGCAGCAGTTCAGTTAGGTATAGAGGAGCCAAGCTGTGGCTGGCCTTGTGGGTCAGCGTAAGAACTTTGCTCTGTACCAGTTGATCAACGGGCATCCATCCTAGCTCTTTTAGCAAAGGAGACACGTGCTCAAACCTGTGGGACTTGAAGACTAGCCTTGCAGCCATATTCATAGTCAGCTGCGGTGGCCTAATAGCTTTCTTTGGTAGCCCAGCCAAAAGGGAATTACAATAATCAAGCCGAGACAGAACCAAGGAGCTAGTTTAGTTTTTTACAAGCAACTGTGGGAGACAGCTCCTAATCTTTGGTAGGGATCAGACGTGATGGCTAGCTGTAGAAGCAGTCTTCTGAATGAAGCTTTTAAAATTGAGGCAGCTGTCGAAAACGACACCTAAATTTCGAGCACGTGGCGATGGTAGCACAATCGCATCACCTATTAGAAGAGCAAAGCCTATTAATCCAGCCACAAGCTTGTCCTATGAGCAGCAGTTCGGTTTAATGATCATTTAATTTCAGGAAGTTTTCCGACATCCAGGATCGAATATCGGCAAGGCAAGCATTCAGTTTGTCAGTTGTTGCAGCAGATTCCGACGGTTTGAATGACAAATACAACTGAGTATCGTCGGCATAAAAGTGATATCCTACTCTCCCTGGGCCCTAATCACTTTTCCCAGAGGTTGCGTATAAATGGTGAACAGCAAGGGACCGAGTACAGACCCTTGAGGGACTCCACAGGTGACCCGGCTCGTGTGTGAGACCTGATCCTCACACGACATGGATTGAACACGATCAGACAAGTACGATTTAAACCACGCCAGTGCTTCGTCTGCCAGACCGATCGTTGTTCTCAATCGTTCAAGCAGAACGTCGTGATCAATGGTGTCGAAGGCAGCAGACAGATCTAGCAGAGCTATGGCAGTGACATTCCTGTCGTCGTTGCCAGGTAGAACGTCATTGTTTACACGGAGAAGAGCAGTTTCAGTGGAGTGCTGCCTCTTGAACCCCGATTGAAATGTTTCTGACATTTCATTATTTTAAATATGTTCAACCAGCTGCTTAGCAACAATTTCTCAAGAATCTTTGACGAGAAAGGAAGAAGGGAAACTGGGCGATAGTTTACAAGGACCTCTGTATCTAATCCAGGCTTTTTAACTATGGGTCGAACGATTGCCGATTTGAAGGACTTGGGGACGACCCCTTTTCCCAGAGAAGCATTAACAATCTTGGTTATTGCAGGGCTAAGTTGGTCTGCTAGTGAAGACCACAGAGATGAAGGTATAGGGTCTTCAGGAGACGAGCTCCTTTTGCTAGACCTTACTAAGGTAGCCACATCGCATGCAGAAACCTCAGGAGAATCTTTTAAGGAAGGTCACAGGTTGTGGAACCGTTATTACTTTAGTCGGAGGGGGCCTAATGGAGGCACGAATTACCACAATTTTTTCAGTAAAGCAGGCTGAAAACTTTTCGGCTGAGCCCTTAATATCTGGGGAGTCAGACCTCACAGCATTGGCCAGTAAATGGTTTACCGTCTTATAAATCTGTATAGGGTCTGACTGGAAGGAATTCAGCTTTCGAGTGAAAAAAGAAGCCCTGGTTTTTTTAAGCTTTCGGGTGTAAACTCGAAGGAAGTCTTTAAAATTGACTAAATCTGCCTCAGACCCCGATTTCTTGAAACGACGTTCCAGCCTGCGCTTAACCCGGCGCCTATCTTTAGGAGTTTTTTTGCAAATTGAAAGGAAATCTTCAATATATTTGTGTGAGACAATGAGCCGGCAGCTGCTTAGATGCCTTTCGAGACATCAAAGCAGCCGCCGTCTGTTGAGCGATTCGGCATAGCTGGCGAGCAATCAATTCCATGCATATGCTGGATCTGCAGAGGCATCAATCTACCTGAGCTGTAGAGCAGCTAGGGACAATCATTCGGCCGAATGCCGAAGAATGCATGCACATGCAATACAAAGGCTGCCTGGGGAGTGCACATGACCCGGAGGGCATGTGCACTCCCCAGGCATAGACTGGGCTCAGCCACCATCTTTGATGTTGGAGACTCGTTGCTCGGTCGAGCGACAAGACGAGACAACAGGTCTGTCCAGGGGCTGTCAGCCACGCACGCACACTGTATAAGTATACTGTATAGACTTACTGTATAGTATATATATATATATATATATATATATATATATATATACTGTATAGACCATACTGTATAGACTCAAGTCGCAAAAAGTTCTCACAGTATGGCCACCACTGCCGTGACTGTAAATTCGTTCAGGTAATAAGAGGGCATATTATAGTTATTGGAAGCATGTGAACACATTTATCGACAGCTCAAAAACAAACAAATCTACGGCTGGTATGAATGGGTTTAATGGAACGTTCACAAACCACGATTCTTTATGACTTCCCTTATCCTGCCAGGTATAGAGACTACAGGCTTCTGCATGATCTCTTCTGCTATAGCACATTATATAGCCCGAGTTCTACTAAAAAGGTCATCTACTGGTGTATATCGAACACCACACCTCATCCGCCTGTTGATATTGCTCCATAGTTGCTTTATGGGTTTCAGGTGAGTGGCAAGACCACAGAACCAGCACCAAACAAGGATCGGTCAAGAAGTACTATACTTTAAGCTATTGTTGGACAAGGAAGTTGGATTTCAAAGCTCAAATACTGCGCTTGGGGGCAGGGGGGCAGGTTTCTACATTTGGCAGCAAGATAAGACGCCTTAGCACATTGCCTGGCCAGTGAAGAACTTTTTGACGAATCCTATAATATGCCTGACATCGTAGAAACCCTCTGATTATCGGAACAAATTTAAAGCCAGAGCAGCAGCTTCAGTGCTTCGATGAATGCTGCACCAGAATGTTAAACGAGAGAGAGAGAGAGAGAGAGAGAGAGAGAGAGAGAGAGAGAGAGAGAGAGAGAGAGAGAGATACATGCATATATATATATATATATATATATATATTCATTTATACTATATACCTATGTAAATCTATATTAATATATATATATATATATTTACATGGGTATATAATATAAATGTATACACATATATCCGTATAATAAGTTAGGTTCAATGTTAAGTCCGGCACAGTCGCTCATGTCATACTCACTTTGTGATATTTATCATACTACTATGATGGTACAGCAAGGATAAGTGTCGAGTCAAATTGTCAAAAAGGGGAAATAATTTGCATATGCATATGTACAGGTAGCTGAAACATGCACTCTCATAGTTGAAATCGAATGAGCCTTGCTTCGACTGCTTTGGTAAGCAATAGACATACATAAATAGAATCTGTCCTTAATTCTTCACAAGAGGGCTTACTATAAATTTAATATAAATTTAAAGATTTTCAGAGTGTCTTAACGTTCCTTAAACACAATATTAAATTAAATGCTAATTTGCTAGCTAGCACTGATGAATACATTTAATAAAATATGAGTTATGTTCGTTTAAAAAAAACTCATTAAATATAATTTTGAAATACGTCTAATTTTTTCTCTTGTACAGATTTCTGCTTAATATCTATGAACTCTAAGCTTAGCTCACCAGTAGACACGCAGGCCCGCCATGCAAAGCAAAGTTGGCATTTTCCGTGATTTTTCACGGATGCAGCAAAATTCCCATACACAACCTGTGGTTCATTGTGGACCGGCAAGTTTTGACAGCAACAAATTGGGAACAAAAAGGATCAAAGCAACAAAGAAAGCCATTCAGTGTCACGATGCCGAAGTTCAACAGAAATGTCGCATGCTACGCAGCCTAAAACAGGAACAGACTGAAGATAAAACCCCCGAGGTTCGTGCTGTCAATGCCCAGCGAATGCCTCACTTATTACAGAGTCAAAAACAGAAAGAGACCGAAGGTGAGATTCGAGAACTTCAACACCCAGGTCGCAGTGTTGAGCCTTTGACCGACAGTAGTCGGGGCTCACTAGCTAGGCTGGATTTACCACTACATCAACTAACACTCGGATCGTCACTGGTGTGCACCGTCGCAACGTCGGGGGATTTTTCACGTGTTTAAGCTAGAACGGACGAACACACATCTATATCGGCCCAAAAATCCACGCACCCTTTGAATAGACAAACATTTCTAATGGAGTGGATTTTTATACCATCAATGCCAAAAAATACTACTGCAGGGTAGGATTACTATGTCTTTCATATAGCACCTACCATATCTCGGCACCTTTTTTGACTTTAGTTCCCGGTTCTTTTCGAACATTCTTTGTCGAGCGTGAGTTCAAAGTTTTCCATTCAGTTTAGCAGTGAGGGTTGCAATACAACTGGAGGATCCCGGATGTAAAACTGTGAGCCCTAACGCTGCATGGAGATTGTAAGCATTTTGCTAGGAAATGCCTGTTTTTTGTCTCAATGAAGAACGAACAGTACAGTTGGAGAGATATCCCAGCCATTTATTTATCGATGAAAAAAGACCTGTGGGACCATATCAACTGCTTCAGTAGTCTTGGTAAATACAAAGTTCCTGTTAAATTGAGCTTATACGTTTTATTTACTCAGAGCAACATAGTGCTCTCCAGCAGTAGGGGCACCTGAGTCCTCCTGAACAGGGCGATCCTTAAATCCTCGTCAGGGGATTACGACGTCGGAGTCCTGCTGCCTTTTTGTGCTGCTGCTTTTGTCTGCCACCAGAGACTGCCTCCTGGCACATCATTGGCCCGATGATGGCCCACGTAGCAGGAAACTCTCCCAGACAAAGGATGACAAACGGCAAGCAGGTGTGTCTGAAAGTGGGGAGGGAGAACCGGTCTCAGAGTGGCTCGGGCTAAGGGGATGCTTGCTTCTCAGCCTGCCGTTCGGAATGATCGGACCTCTCCTCTGTCTCTCTCTCTCTCTCTACTACGGGACGAAATAAAAAGTCATAATCCGACAAGGTGTTAATATCCATCAACGAATTGACGAGCAGGTTTGGTTCAGCGGTTAAGGTGCTCGCACCGACCAAGGTCTGGCTGAGGTCGTGGGCTCGAGCCACAAGGCATATGTGAAGTGCCTGAATAGAGATTAAGTTGTCTTGGGGCGCTATACAAATGAACTTTATTATATTATTATATTAACGAATGCACGTGCCGGAAATTGCTCCAGATATTGCAAAAACATTGCCATTTTGCATGATTTTTCACCTAGCAAGTAAACCAAGGTGGCAGCATGCATAATATGCTATCAATTTTGCGAACTCTTGCGAATTCAGCATTCTATATTAGGCTAGCAGTCTATGAATAGCTGAAATATCTGAGGTTATATCTTGTTCTTCAAGATTGATGGATTTTTGGTCTATATATATATATGTGTGTGTGTATTTGTGTATGCACATATAAATCTATATATAGTGTGTGTAAATATGCAAATACCTGTATATGAAATATTCATTTTTAGTGTCCAATCGGCTGCCTCCTGCTGCTGCTGGGAGGCACCAATCTCACTGGAGTGCAGTGTATAACAGAGGTCTGGTGTAGGTAGACACTAGCGGGCAATTGCAATCCGGTGAAAAAAACCGATCCTAGGCAGCTTCAGCAGCTTTCAACCTGCTTGTATAAGGCACTAAAGAATAACTCACAGGCACGACTTGAACCCACAGCCCGCATCACGAATTATCACTGGTATGAGGCCCATGGGTCAGAGCACTTGATCGGCAGGCATTCCTAATCCTTACGTTTGCAAGCCTTGCCACTCACTGCGCTCTTGTAAGCCTTAGCTGCAATTCTTACTGGAGATCAGATTTCCCAGCTGCATTCAATCTACACACAAAAATGCAACACTCAACTAATACGGAAAGTTTCATTGGGCTTGCAGGATTCCCCAATTCCCTGCCGATTAGAAAATGAAGTGGGTGATTTCCCTTCCAATCCCAGACGTTGATACTTTTCGTTACTTAGCCGTGTCCGGTCTGTTTCTATAGCTGAGCATGATCAAAATAAATATACATATAATTCATTTATATAGCGCCCCAAGAGAACTCAATCTCTATTCAGGTGCTTCACATATGCCTCGGGGCTCGAGCCCACGACCTCAGTCAGACCTTGGTCGTGGCGAGCACCTTAACCGCTAGACCAATCCACAGTGACAGTTGCTAAAGAAGCACCATGACCAACTGCCGAAATTTTTTGTCTTAATTAAATTAAGAAGGTAAAGGCCCTGCTGATTCAACAGCCCATTTATAAACCAACAGATGACCCTTAGTGGTCATCTTCCCCCCTATCAATTGCAGTAGGCAATATAGGGTTGTCTGCTGCAGGAATAAAACCCACGATGTGGTCATGAAAAGCAAGCACCTTCCCCCTAGGCCAAGATCCAGGGGCAAATGCTTGGTCACATCCCAGAATTGGCTATTTCCGATGATTGTTTGTGTAAATTAAATGTAAAAATGCCCATCAAACTTGATAACAGCTACTGGCGAGCTGCTTCTGATATTACAACCAAAGTGAACTGGCGTGTGACGTCCATCCGAGAAAATCCATGTCAGTTTTTCAAAATTCATTAGTAATTGAATCCAACTACTTTCATTTTCTGTTAGCAGTTAGTTCTGTTAGTTTTCTGTTAGTTTTTTTTTGTCTAATTGATATAACTGACAAGGAGTAGAACCAAAATATTAAAAATGTGCATGCTCAGCTTTGAAGGATGTAAGATTGATAAGCCTGCAGCCAAGGGTTGATCCAGTGGCTGTGGTCAACAAGCTTGATATGGGATATGGGATGAGCAAGGTCAGTAGCTGTCCTTTCTTTAACAAAGAGTCTTTTCTAATGCAGACTTGCAATGCATACTGAAGGTTTATCAAGTCTAGTTTTGGTCCAGCCTGTGCAGAAAATTCAAGTCATTCCACTGGTTATCTGGGGAAGTTAAATATACCAAAAATGAGAACAGAAAAGGAAAATAAATTCTTCAGTTTGTTTGCTAATGATTTCTGAAAAAACTTATATCTTTATGTCAGTTATATACTTTCAGCCATAAAGTCATGATGTATCATCAGAATCAAAGTTTCCTATGAATTTCTTGCCAGCAAACAAGAGAGTACACAATCACTTAAACCTGAAAATATAGCACGGAACTACTTCTGAAAGCAAAACTAAAACATTCTGGCAATCCATGACGTCCACCAACAGAAAAAATCACATGGTTGTTTTGCCCTTAAATTGACGTAACCTTAAAATTAGATACCACGGTGGAAACAGGAGATATTCTCGATCAGTGATTGCCATATCGATGGACACTAATATGAGGGGGACTGAGAAACCCATCAGGAAAGTGTCCTTTGCCAGTCACCAGACGAATGTTACTTTTCGTTTGCACAGTTATCATATGGAAATGCTTAGGAGGCTGCACAGGCAGCACCCAGCAATGACTAATGAATATTGAATATGACTAATGAATAATGGACTAATGACATGCAAATATCTCTAGCCTCTTATTAGGCTAGTCAACAGCCTCAAGAGAGTATTGTTGCTTTTTTTGATCTACGATGCTAAAATATCTCAAGATACTAGCAAGAAAATTGCTGCAAAACGCTCCTCAAAAAACTTTGCAAATCAAGAAAGCCCAACTTGCAGCCACGGCAACTAAATGACCAGAGTGAATATCAAATGCATTTTAGTAGACAACGAGCACATCGTCGACTCTGCGACAAGAAAGCTATCAGTGAGTGGTGAAGCAAGTGGCTTGCCTCATCAAGAGGCATAACCATCCTATACTTACTAGTACTTAAACCTAATATTACTCAGATGTTGAACAAACCTATCGCACAAAATGCCGTGATGGTGGACTAGATAAGGTGGTTGCTTTTCACGACCTCGGTCCCGTGGTCGAATCGTATAGCGGGTGGTTCTTTATCGCCACTGCAAACGGTGGTGATAGCAGTAAAGGCTCTTCGGTTGCTATACAAAAGAGGCTATTAAATCAACTTATACATTTAATTCTATAATTTGAAATGGGCTCGACCAAGCAGGTCTCCTGTAGCTTCTGATCAAAATCTGTGTGACCTGTTCCAAAGGGATCTTTCACTTGACGAGCAGATCGATACCGCAGCCAATTCGCCTACTGTCGGCTACGTAACATCACAAAAATTCAGGTCTACTTTGACACGGATACCACATCCAAGTTAGTCCATGCATTTTCGACATCCCATCTCGACTTTTTTGACTCACTACTTTCAGGTCTTCCGGCCTATGCAATCAGGAGTGCAGCAGCAGCAGCAACAGCTCGGCCTTGGCAAGGCACTGACAACGGTGCTGTGGCGGCAGTGCCAACAGCATGAAGGCAGGGAGGCCCCTTAAGTCAAAGTCTTAACGAAATGGGGTGCGGTGACAGCGCCGAACCGCGCCAAGGGAGGCTCACCAGAGCTGAACGCCAAGCACCGCTTGGCGAGATCGAGCGTCAGCGACTCCGCACTCCTCACGGCTTCGACTGTCTTTCTCGCCGAGCTCAGCGCCTGCTCCACCGGTGCAAACTCAGCCATGCTGAGATCGGCAACGGTGTAAAGTCTGCAGCAATGGGCAGAGAAAGTGGTGAGCTCACCAGCACAGAGCGGAGTGCAGAGCAGGCGCAGCAGCTCAGCAATCAGGATGGGCCCCACCCCACCCCCCCCCCGAGCAGTTCCGTTGCTAACCCAGGCACTGCTGAGTGGCTTGCTTGAACTCGCCCGAGAATGATGTTACCGATCAGCAGCTTGGACTGTGAGATATTTTCTATCTGGATGTGTGCGCAAAAACGTGCTTTTACCGGAACCCAAGAGGAGTGATCCCTCGACCCGATCGCTCTCATGCCCTCGATCGTGGCGGTCAGCAGAAGCAGGGCATGGCACACTTAACATTTTTGAATCTGCTCTCCACGCTTGCACGCACTCTGGAAAGGTAAGTTGCCTGCAGCTACGGAGGACAGCTTTTCTGGAAGCAATGGAGCTGCTGCCATTTGGTGGTGCAGGCTGCCAATACCACAGAGCTAAACCAGCACAACTTTTTAGCACAAATAAAAAGTGCCACGTTTCAAAGAAGATTGCACGATATCTATCACTACACATGAAGGCACCGAGTTAAGTGCACCACACATAGCCGTCTGTATCTCCACGAAGCCACACGGACTAAGTCAGTGTTAGACTGGAGTGTTTTCTACAGAGCGTTGCAAAGCCTACGCGGCTTTCGGTGCCGGATTTCGGACTTCGATCTCACGCTGTAAAGAGAAAGTGAGAAGCATAGTCGAGTCACAAAGGCAATCGAGGAAGCGAGTAGCATGGAAGTAGCGCCACAGTTGGCAGCAAGAGAGGTGTCGTTGCATATGAACTGAATAGTGGAAGTGAGGTTCACAATAATAATAATGCACAATCTTGGGCCTATAGAGCAAAAGCTTCTATAGCCAACGGTCGTTAAGAATAGGAATGGAACAGCTAATTTATTCTCAATGGAGGACCTGAGGGCACGAGGAGGCTGAGACTGGTTCAGCAGTTCAGGTAGGTATGCAGGAGCCAAGCGGCGGCGGCGGCCTTGTGTGTCTCGATAAGAACTTTACACTGTGTCTGCTGATCGACCGAGACCAATCGCACCTCCTTCAGCAAAGGAGACACGTGGCTGAACCTCTGGGATTGGTGGACTAGTCTTACAGCCATATTCACCATCAGCTTCAGAGGCTTGGGGGCTTTTTCAGTAGCCCAGCCATAATGAAAGTGCAGTAATCCAGCCTAGACAGAACCAGGAAGCTAGAAGGATTTTTAGCAAGCTACTTCGGTAGACAGTCCCTAATCTTAGACATGGTTCTAACATGATGGCTAGCTGTGGAAGCAGTTCTCTTACCGAAGCTTTCACACTTTTGACAATTATTAAACAGGTAGCCTAAATTCCGAGCACGTGGTGCCAGTCGCACTGGAGCATCACCGATTAGACGAGCAAAGTTCCCTAGTCCAGCCTCATACTTGGGGTTTATAACATTTGCACACGAATCTTTCTTTACCCGACAAAAGTCAGGGCTCTTAGAGATGGACCAAGTGCAAGGTAAGGGATTTTCTAACCCTAGCACCGCTTTGCTACAGCGTTACTACAAGCATTGAAGACACACCTGCGTACGCACAGCCATGCACGCATGCAGTCACCCGCTGGTTCTAGACGAATAGACGGTTCGGCTCCGGCCTACGGCCCAGCTCGCAGGGTTACTGAGCAACCGTCAAACGCTAGCCCTAAAAACCCCCAACACAAATTAACATACACCTTACACATGGCCGGTGGCAATAGGAGCCCACGTGCAGTATCGGACGCCGGGGCTAAGAATCGCACGAAAAATCTTCATGCTGCTGCACGGCACCGTAATAAGACATTTTGGCAACATCCGACAGTCGCGGATACACACGCAGCAACGGTACGGCGACGTAAGCCGGATAGCCGGCAATCGATAAGAGGTCTCAGCATTAACGACGTCCCAAAATAAAAACCTGCATCTCAGCAGAGAGTTCATAGGAAAATAATGCAGCAAGCAGAGCAGCCAATTTCGGCCCTCGAGCCCCGCGAAGCTGGGCACTCGACCATCCGGGAAGTTGGACGACACTCGGAAGTGAAGCCCAAACAAGTCGCGCCGACTTAAACATATTACACACCGCCCGCCAGAATATAGGTCGACGGCAATAGAGACGACACGCCGCGCTACCTTTATTGGCAACCGATGCCAATCGGGGGGAGGGACGACGAAGAGGGGCTAGACTACGCCGTATCGGCGTGCTCCGCCAAATTTGACAGAAGCGCACGCCGACGGGGTCAGCGACCCGGCTTAATCACTTGCCACCCGCTTTGGATTTTCAATGTCTAAGATTACGAGGTATAACCAAATTTTTTGATAGCTAAATTTTCAACCAATAAATATTACATTTTCCTATCACTCTGGTCAGGAGTACTCCAGCTAGGGTCAGGGCTGAACTCCTCGGATTAGAGGGTGCTGGGTGCTCGTTTCTTCGAAGCGGAAATGTGAAGTTCCCACCGGCGTGCCATAGCTGACGCGATGAACGTGAAGTCGTTTTTTACGGAAGTATGGGATGACTACAAGTCGCCGTCCACGTCAGCATTTGTGACAAAGCTGCCCCTGTTGAAGACTGGTATCGGGGCCATCGACCAGGCAAGTCGTTCGGGCACCTGAGCTTGCGGCCCCATTCGCGCCGTCTTTAAACTTATCGTCGTGAAACCCGGGGGACAAAGCAAAGCGTACATCGAGCATCCTGCATTATATATATATATATATATATATATATATATATATCCTATTCGCATTCTGCGCCAACTTCACGTTTTTTGGCCGTTCTCTTGTTAACGAACGTGCTGTAGTGACTCCCGCTCTAGGTCCTCTGCGACTAACACAGCGCACTTGATGGGTGCTAGTCGTTGCGGACGCGCGACAAATTCAAGTCGGGTGGTTCCGGTGCCTCGAAGCATGGCTAGCGAGTCGCAGATGCCGCCTCGACGCGCGCGGCGACGTCGACGGTATAGCAGAGCGCGGCTGCAACAATGAGCGCCCGTAGTTATAAAGAACAAGCTCGTTGAAAAATGTAGGCCAGCCTATTTATTCTATAGCCATAGAGAGGCACGCGTGTACGGCGCCAGCCGCAGCGTAAAGGTCGCTTCGAAGCCTAAATTACGGCTATTTCGTCGTTTGAGCTTTTGTACCGTTGAAACGCAGATCATGAAGTATCCGTCCTGGTCGCCATAATTAAAGAGCGGTTTGCTATCTCAAGCATTATTTTCCCAGTCTAATCGCTCACGCGCCCAGGTTTCACTCTGCCGGGGAGCGCCTTTTCGCAGGCCGCGTTTTTCGAAACGACGCCTTCCGGGAACCCCGAGCCCTGTTTTCGAGGAATCGCCTTTCCGGTCGCCCGTTCGAGAAGCAAGCGTCGGCCGAAACCGTGAAGATACGGCAGAAGGGTCGGAAGCAGGAAGTCCTAGCTTAGAGCCACCAGTTCTGAGCAGCCGAGCTCTGAGCAGCTGTCTTTGCTGGCTCGCTCTCAATCGCTGTGCCTGTCTTTTGTTTTGCTTCTAGCTTCTTGAAGCCGATCATAGTGGACTCACCAGGCTGAAAAAGTCCGTCAAAGCGGCCGTCAGCTCCGGCAACAGTGAGTGCCTGCGCGAGGGCCTGCGCGCAGCCGAGCGAGGCCGTGTCGCCGAAGCCACCGCGACCCGTGCACGCCAGCTTCCACCCGCGGCCTTGCCGCGTAGGTAGGCTGCCGCTGCCGCCTCTCCTGCTACCGCTTGAGAAAGTAGTGAGGCAGCAGCTGCTGCACCGACAAAACGACGTTTGGAAGCCGGTGCAGCCAGCGACGACGCCACGTGCTGCACCGGGCACCGGCAGGAGGGAGCAGCTGGTGCATGCCACGTGCTGCTCGAATCGGCTGCTCGAATCGGCTGCTCGAGGTTTTCTGTCGTTGCCACCAGTAACCAGTTTCTCTGTCCACCTGATCGAATTTGAACGGGGCGAGCAGCATGAGCGTCGGTGCCTAGTTGCACTCTCACTTCTCAAGAGTGAGCGCTCAGTCATTCTTCATTCGCCTTGGCCCGATGATGCCACAAACCCGCTAGTGCTTGCTGTTCGGCTGCCCTTGTGAGACTTGAGCGGTTCTGTTTGGTCCTAGCTTGGTGCATATCTTTCCTCGCGTAAGTCTGTGCCACTTCTAAATTCTCCGAAGCATCTTGCTCGCCAGTGGCTTCGACAGCGACCTGGACTGTGATGACGGTCGATGCCTTAGGATGCCGGTAGATCTCCGAGTGGAGCTTGCCTGCCTGCTGCCGATTGCATGAGACTATCAGCGCCCATTGAATGCTACGTCGGCTAGGCCTGCCTGCTTGCTTGCTACCGATTGCGCACGCAGCTGTGCGGCTGCTGCCTGCCTGCCTGCCCGCCCGCCCGCGCTGTCGCCTCGACACACTGGCTGGTGTTCACGAGAGACTGAAGCACTACCTATGTTCACATCTGGCGACCACAGGCCATGCAGCTTGTGAACAGTGGTCAGCATTGCTGCTAGGCACTAGTGAGCATCATTGTATGCTGTCAATGTCAGCCTCGATGTCAGAGCAGCTACCACGAGCACACCGAGAGCCACTCAGGTTCTGAGTGCGCTGTAGAAAACTCTCCTGCATAACGCCCACTTAGTCCACGTGGCTCTGTCGAGTTACAGATGGAGGTACATTGTGTTACACTACCTGGAAAATCCCAGAGTACACACGGCTGGCCTTGCATTGCCTGCAAGCTTGCGCTGTGCTGTACTTATCTCATTGAAACTCGCGTACCGAGGACTTTTTGGGTGATGGGAATATGAGTTGTCACCCCTTGACTTTTTTGAAGAGTGTCCTGCACTCGTCCTCGGGCACCACCATTCGCTTGCGCCACTGTTGGGCGCTGGTGGCCTTCTGAATCCCCCCCCCCCCAGGCATGGGCTCCTCTCATCGGAGGTATGCCTGCAAGTGGTAGGTGTGCTGACTTGGCTCGCTGTTTCGGGCTGTTGCTTCCGGCGCCATGGATGCTGGCTGTGGCCTAGGCCCCAAAAGCCCGAATAGCTCGTGCCTGGCGTGGCGCCTCGGCAAGGCACCTGTGCTGTCGATGAAAGGTGCGTTTCTCGTATGCTTTATTTACACCTGCAGCATATTTACATAGCTGGGCCATTGTGTAACAGGCCACAGTCTGCCCTTGTTTGGAAAAAAGAAGTGGGTAGCTGTGCGTGAGTCTGTGCCTGTGTATGTATATGTGTGCATGTGGGGGGAAGGAGGTTTTTGGTCCTGTCAGCAGAAATGAGCACTGCAGCTATGCAGACCGTAGCGCCATGGGCCGTGGTGCGTAGTCATGCTCGCTGTAGTGCGTACACATGTTCGCTGCCTCGAAGTCGCGAGGCGCACGACTGTACACTGCAGTCGTATCATGCTAGCCGAGACACCAGGCTTGTCTCTGAGATGATATTCGACATTTCGAGGCCCTCTTACATTTTTTAGGCTATACTGCAAGTTCTGTCACCATCGCCTCTTTTTCTCTTCCTCCTCTTCCTCCTCCTCCTCCTCCTCCTCCTCCTCCTCCTCCTCCTCCTCCTCCTCCTCCTCCTCCTCCTCCTCCTCCTCCTCCTCCTCCTCTTCCTCCTCCTCCTCCTCCTCCTCCTCCTCCTCTTCCTCCTCCTCCTCCTCCTCCTCCTCCTCCTCCTCCTCCTCCTCCTCCTCCTCCTCCTCCTCCTCCTCCTCCTCCTCCTCCTCCTCCTCCTCCTCCTCCTCCCCCTCCCCCTCCTCCCCCCCCCCCTCCTCTCCTCCTCCTCCTCCTCCTCCTCCTCCTCCTCCTCCTCCTCCTCCTCCTCCTCCTCCTCCTCCTCCTCCTCCTCTCCTCCTCCTCCTCCTCCTCCTCCTCCTCCTCCTCCTCCTCCTCCTCCTCCTCCTCCTCCTCCTCCTCCTCCTCCTCCTCCTCCTCCTCCTCCTCCTCATGCATCCTTAACTATGCAGACTGTCTGGCCACTGTATGCTATATGCGATAGAACAATTCGAAACTGTTAATCTGATCAGATCTTGCAAATAGCTTGTTATTCCAGACATTGGGCTTCCTTGACGAACGTTAGCCTCTCACTAGCTGGCTCACTGCCTTGTCAGCCTGTCACACGGTCCCCTTTAAAATACGATTATGCATTTCTTGCACATGGACATGCATTATTTGCATTACAAATTAGAAAGATAGTTATTAATTTTTTTCAAATTTCTCTACATCAATGGTCAGCCATTAGGCTTCTGCCCCCTGTGGTGAATATGGCTTTAAGGTTGATGAACAAATCTTAGAGATTCAGCCACATCTCTCCTTGGTTGCTGACTCGCGAGTTGATGGCTCCCGATCGATCAACGAACGCAGAGCTAAATTCCTCATTTGATCTACCTAGCTGAACTGCTGCACCATTTTCAGCCTCCTCCTACCATCAGGGTTTGTGTGTGCGTGCGCGCGCACGCACTGCAGCTGCTTGCTGCCACAGGCGTCTTTCCTTCAGTGTACAGTGGATCTTTTACTGTCCATATGAAGGAAGGCCTTGGTGGCTCTTTATAGTCACGTTCAGCGCATGCACTGCAACGTCGAGACGACAGTCTGCCCTCCTCAGGGACCAGGCTTACGTTTGGTGGTCCCTAGGCTTGGCCGATTTACTCAGGGCCCCTTCGAACTAGCTTGACCACAGATTCGCAAGCACTTCTCCGAATCATGCTGCTGGGCTACCTCTCACTGGGGCTCAGAAATGGGCACAGTTTTCTGTGCTGCCTCCCTTGTGACCCAGGGGTCCAGCAGCAGCAGCAGTGCCTCCCGTGAAGCTGGCCGTGTTGCCGTTAGTGGCGCTGCTGTCGGCATGTAGGCATCTTTGCTTTGTCTGTAGGCTATGTTGAAAACGAGCTGCTGCTGGCCGAGAGCCTGGAGAAGATATCTGCCCTGCCAGGGCAGTCGGCCGACGGCGATGATGAGATCGGTGAGTGCTTCTCTCACCCCCCTCTCCTTTTCACCCCTCTCCTCCCCCTCGTGGACTGAGCTACTATGTGTCGGTGCTAGCGCTACCTGCCCGTGCCGGCTGCTGGGCTGCTGGCTGACCGTTTCTACTGCTGGTCGGTGGCTCTCTCATATTGGAGGCATATCTCTTGCCTTGCCTGGCCAGAAAAACTGTATTTTAGCCACGGAGCCGACTACCCTGTGTGTCGCTTTCTGCTGATGCGCTTATAGCTATACGGCTGGGTAGTTGCTGTAGTCGTTTGCTGACCCACAGTAATAGATAGGTAGGTATAGATAGGACCCAATCACGTGCTCTAGCTCTAGGTCTTTCAAAAGAAGTCAGTCCAGCTCAAAGTTGTGCTATAGCAGAATGCTTCGATTGCTCCCTTTATCCACGGAGCTCCATTGTCTCCTCTCTGGGGGGGGGGAGTGGGGTGGGGGCAGCTTGGCCGTGCGTGAATGACCATTCGGAGGTGGTGGTCTACCCTCCTTCCATTGTAGAAGTAAGTGTCGGTGTCTGTCGTTCTGTGTGCATATTAGCAGCTGTCGGTTGGCTATGGGCATTGTGATGTGAGCAGCAGCTGTTCGACGTGATTCATGAGCTGTACTTGCTTGCCTCTTTTGCCTGGCGGCTGATCGTTGAATCATCGAAGGAAGTCTCAGCAGCCAGGAGTCCCTGTGAGCAGCCGAGCCAGCTCGCAGGACCCTGCAGGTGGCTTCTTTGCCGGGACAAGGACAAATGAACTACTGTGTGCAGCCCCGCCCTCTCTGACTGGACTAATTAAGAGCCTAGCGTTGGTTGGCTGGCTCTGCAGAAGCTCGTGTCAGCAGCCTGGCTTCCTGGCTCTTGGCACCTGGAAGGCTTGCTCAAGCCATGAACTGGGGCTCTGCTGGCCTGTGTTCTGCTCCAGTTGCTAGAGCAATGAGTGTTGATCATTTGCTCCTAGACGTCAGAAGATCTGTTTTTTCCTGGCAGCGGCCGCGACCTTTTTTTCCCAATATATCCAGCAGGTTTTCTTGGGCTCATCTGTTGTAATCGTTCATCAGGTGGTAGCCCGTGCAGTTGCCTCACACCCTTCATCTGGCCATTACCGGCCAGCCAGTCGTTCAGGTTCAGCAGATTCCCCCGTGCAGTATGTGTGTGTGAGCTCACTCGGTTGACTGAGTGCATTGAAGAAGCCATCGGTCGATACCGGATCGAGTCATCCAGGAGCAGACTTGTTGCACTGGCTTTCACACATGACTCGGTATGGATCACAGCTTTATGACTGCAGTGCTGCTTGTTTTTTCGATGTCCTCTTAAGCAGCCTACCACGTAAGTTCTCTATCACCTCGCAAGCTTGCAGAAACCATCCGTGTGTACACTGGATGCTTCTCATTAGACTCGTACCTTCATCCTGACTGAAGTGGAAGGGGGCAGCCAAGGGCTTCGTGGGCCTATTAGCAGGACGAAGCTGTCGCAGAGTTCGAGCAGAGGATCTTTTGTCGTCTGTCGCACGAGTTGCCAGCCAATGCAGGGCAATCTTCGTTTGCCTTTCAGCAAGCAGTCTCCTCAGACACTTTGTGCAGGCATTGTATTGATCCTTAATATCGTTGCTTCTGAAATGGGAAGAGTTGAGCTCTTGCAATATTAGTCTGTTTTGTTTTTGTTCACTATCGACAGACGGAAATTAGTTATTGGAACTGCAACATGTATCTCATTTGGACTGCTTTGGCACACTCTTTGTTTGTGTTGCTGTATGTTGATAGTAGAGGTCGGTTGAACTCCCAGCCAAGAGGATCAGGTTTTTCACCAAGATTTCTGCTGACCCGGCCTCTTCGTGTGTGTGTGTGTGTGTGTGTGTGTGTGTGTGTGTGTGTGTGCGCGCGTGTGTGTGCGTGCGCGTGCCGCTGTCATGTAGGACTGGAATGAGAAGTTAGTAATGACCTGTAAGCCGTCGACAAAGCTCGGCCAATTGGCAATTGGCGAATCATCCATTGCTTGCTGGATACATGTTCTTAAAGGCTGTGCAAAAACATAATTGAGAGTGTAATAATTTCAGTTACTGCGATGGTGTATTATGCAATAGTGTGTTATGCAATAGTGTATTATGGGGAACTGGCTAGGGTGCCATCTGCAATGATCTCTACGACAGTTTTCCCATGACCAAATGCAATAGTGAGTTATGCAATAGCGTATTATGCGGAACTGGTTAGAGTGCCATCTGCGATGACCTACGATAGTTTTCCCATGACCAATCAGTGGTCAGAGTTAGTTGTATGCTAGAAGCAAGCAGGACAGAATGCAAGCTGAGCGTGTAAACCTTCTACAAGAAGTAAGCCCAATGCGGGACCGATAACAAACCTGGCTTTAAGAGGAGAGAGTAATTTGGTGAAAGGCTAGTTGGTTGATTTTTGAGGGCCTTGCCAGCCAGGGAGCTGCTCTGCTGAAATAGGATCCTGCAAGGATCTCACTCTGGCCTAAGTCAAATGCCACAGTAAGTGCCGCCAAGTAGGATTTATGTCGGATTAATAATTAAGATGGCGTTAGTCTGTCTGGCCGGAATGCAGTGATGTAGACTCGAAT
The DNA here is from genome assembly GCA_009760855.2 of Cristatella mucedo. NCBI lineage: Eukaryota > Metazoa > Bryozoa > Phylactolaemata > Cristatellidae > Cristatella > Cristatella mucedo. Next base: position 1,404,961 of record WPIO01000036.1, on the reverse strand, counting down.
CCTTCATTTACTGGAATGAGCCAGCTGGTCGGACCACATCATCTGGGAAAAGTGATTAAGGCCCATGGAATAGGATAACACTTTTATGCTGAGGATACTCAGCTGTATTTGTCATTCAAACCGTCGGAATCTGTTGCAGGAACTGATACAGTGAATGCTTGCCATGCCAAAATTCGATCTTGGATGTCGGAAAACTTCTTGAAACTGAATGTCGATAAAAACCGAACTGCTGCTCATAGGACATTCTAAGCGTGTGGCTGGATTAAAAGGCTTTGCCCTTCTAATAGGTGATGCTGTCTTGCGACCATCACCACGTACTCGAAATTTAGGTGTCGTTTTCGACTGCTGCCTAAATTTTAAAGGCTTCATTCAGAAGACTGCTTCTACAGCTAGCCATCACGTCTGATCCCTATCCCTATGATTAGGAGCTGTCTTCCACAGTGGCTTGCAAAAAACTTAACTAGCTCCTTAGTTCTGTCTCGGCTTGATTATTGTAATTCCCTTTTGGCTGAGCTACCAAAAAAGCAACTAGGCCACCGCAGTTGGCTATGAATATGGCTGCAAGGCTAGTTTTCAAGTCCCACAGGTTTGAGCACGTGTCTCCATTGCTAAAAGAGCTAGGATGGCTGCCGGTTGATCAACGGATACAGAGCAAAGTTCTTACACTGACACCCAAGTCCCGCCACGGCTTGGCTCCTCTATACTTAGCAGAACTGCTTCACCAGTTTCAGCCTCCTCGTGCCCTTAGGTCTTGAATGAAAAAGGAAGTAGCATCAACATTCAAAAGTGCTTAGTAAAATATGCAGAATTTGCCAAGGAACCGCCCTTCATAACGAAAAAATCTCAGCCACTGCATCATGCATTTCTGCAGGAATACTTGAGGTTTCAAACGTAATTGTGCGCATGCAGCAGCAGCCTATACAGATTTAAAACTATCTAACGATTCTATAATGAGATGAGAATGAAAAGCACCGGGCTGCATTTTCTGATAAATACCAACCTATAGTAGCATTGCCAACTACTGTTTAGGGTTTAGCTGATCTTGGGAAAACAAAAACAACAATATGCAGGTATATATATATATATATATATATATATATATATATATATATATATATATAAATATATATATATATATATATATATATATATATATATATATATGTAATACCTGCATATTGTTGTTTTTGTATTTGTATATATATATATATATACATATATATATATATAAGATGTTATCTGAGACGTGACACGATCATAGTTGGTACTTAACGACCACCTTACATTAGAACTTGTGTATTCCGTGCTGTCTGACTAGTGTTATGTCGTTTATTGTTCATGCAGACTTGAACTCATTCCTGTATGCATGGCTTGCCTCTGCTAGGTTCTGCTGCCGCCACCAGCACCATGGTGGCCACTTTCTTTCCAAGTGCACGGAAATCGAAGATAGTGCAGGTTATATTTGACTGGTTGTTCTCTGTGTGCTGGCATCACGTCACTGTGTGTTGTGCTCAGATCGTGCTCTCCGCTGCTTCGAGAGTGCTATTATTCGTTTTAGCATCTGCTTTTCTTAAATTTGCCGTGGTATCCAAAGACCTGTCGTCCCTAATGAAGAATCTGGTATGTCCACAGCATGCAATGACTTGATGGCTGTCGTAGTGGTTGTTTGCATTCTGTTATCTTCCTTACTTTTACTTGCTGAAAGGGGGAGGGCATGTGCTCAGCCCAGTACCATTTACCTGGGCAGTGCTGTCTTCTCAATTTGCTCGGCTCATTCAGCGTGTGAATTCAGCTTCGATCTGCCACGAGTCACTTGCCAATTTTTCGCACTCAAATATTGCGATATTACCGACTGTCTACCTATTCGGGTTAGAAACCGGTAATTGCAATCATTCTCACGCTAAGGAAAGAACTGATTTCTCATCAGCAAGCTAGACGAAATTGACATCCGTTAGCCACATTCAACAGCCACGTTCAGTGCTCTGTCAGGTCAGGTGTAGTCGTGCAGCCTTTCTCCTTCAAGCTTAGCAAACTAGCAGGCATTATCATTCACGAGCACCGGTATCCATGCAAAGCAGAGTGAAATCAGCATGCCATAATCTGCCGCTGCGTGCCCCTATAGGGTGCCCCCTGTAGGTGGTCTCAGTTAGGCGCTGCTTTGCTCGTGTACTGCCGAAAGACGAGAGAGCCTGGCGGGTTATTTTGTGACTTTAATGCTAAAGGTTGAATACCATCTGGTTGCAAACCATTTCGGCTTCTCGGTTGTACCTGAGCGGTGTCACTTCTCAGCCTACTCGGCTTAGGAATGTATTACCAGCAAAAGCATCCCAATGCAGAGCGATAATTATAGAGATAAAATAATAATAATATGGTCGCTTATGGAGCACATTAAGGGAACTGAGTTTATATTCGCACTATTTGCAACTCGCGCTGCAAGAGAATGAGCACCTAAGGGCTAGTGTCGTGCCGGTATTAAGCATGCAAAAGCAAACAAGTCTCGTGCTTAGGCCAACATGCTAAAGCAAACAAAAAGGCACCCAGAGCCACCAGTTCGTAGGACCTCTTGCTAGTAACATGCACGGAATCGTGCACGTGCACGTAGGCATGCAAAGCAAGCAGGGACAAAAAAGGACATGTTCGTGTGGGGGAGGAACTGACAGGAATGCACGCATCTTTTGCTGAGACTTAAAAGATCCAAGGTCATTGCAGGTAGTGACCATAGCTGGAAGCTCCAGACTTTTGGTAGGTACGAGCTGAAGATCGCCAGAAATTTCGCTTCAATGTCCTAGATTGCATGATGGTCAGATGCTCAGGAGCGAGTGGTGCACGGCCGCCTTGGGAGATGAGCTTGATCTTGGCCTTAGAGAAGCAAGAATGGTTGCCGGTGAGCTGGTCCCAAGCACGTGTCATATGGAGTGATCGGGATTCCAGTCACTATACTCCTAGTATTAACTAGCTCTTTAGTTCTGTCTCGGCTTGATTATTGTAATTCCCTTTTGGCTGGGCTGCCAAAGAAAGCTATTATGCCACTACAGCAGACTATGAATATGGCTGCAAGGCTGGTCTTCAAGTCCCAGCGGTTTGAGCACGTGTCTCCTTTGCTGAAAGAGCTAGGATGGTTGCCGGTTGAGCAAAGGATACAGAGCAAAGTTCTTACGCTGACCCACAAGGCCCGCCACGGCTTGGCTCCTTCGTACCTAGCTGAACTGCTTTACCAGTTTCAGCTTCGTATCGCCCTCAGATCCTGTGTGGACAATAAATTAGCTGTCCCATTCCTCTGCTTAAAGACAGTTGGCTACAGAAGCTTTAGCTCTGCAGGTCCTAGACTGTGGAACTCGCTTCCACAATTCTTACGCAACGACAACTACTCTCCTACTGGCGACTATGGCATATCTTTTTCAGTGGTCCTGAGCTGCTACTTCTATGCTACTCACTACCTCAACTGCTCTCCTGACTCTGCTATGCTTCCCACTTTCTCTTTGTTGCGTGAGACGAAGTCTGTTGGCTACCGAATGCGTACCGAAAGCCGCTAAGGCTGTGAGTGCTCTATACAAAACTCTCCTTTGTAACACCCACGTGGTCTTTATGACTTTGTGGAGTTACAGACGGAGATACATTACATTACAATACATTATACTGATCGTAGGTTTTATTGTGCCCTTGGATGCCTTCGCTGGTGCCTCTGATCGGTTCATTGTAAGACGTGAGTTTAGTATCTCATTCCCTAATGTCAGTGTTTGGGAGGCCGCGAGGTGCATGAACTGGTGTAAATGAGCACACTGGTCAAACTCGTGTGCCACTTTCAACGTGCATTTTATGTTGTAGCAGCCAGATTTTTTAATTGTGGTGAGTAAATGTTGATGATGCTATGTGAACCGTTGAAAGGAGTTGTGTATGGGTCGTGAGAAAGGTGTTACCTGACAGACTCGGCATGGCTGAAAGCTGGAAATGGCTAGGCACTCACTACCTGATTTAGGCAATCAGAATCGCCCACACATTAGGACACGACCAGTTTTTGTCATGAGATAATGGAAGGGGGCTCACAAATAAAGCTGTGCCGGGGTCGAGCCAAGTAACCGGCCAGCGATATGCTTAGTATAAGGACATGAGCCCCCCCCCCCACAGGCCCATGGGTTAGGTGCTTGCTCTTCACGACCCAGGTCGTAGGTTCGAGTCCTTTGGTGGGCAATCCATTATTGCCCACTGCAAGTGGCGGTGAAAGCCGTTAAGGCTCTTCTGCTGCTATGTGCTTGAGTGCATGCATGCATGTGTGTTCGTGTGTGGCTGTTAAATCAGCTAACTTACCAGGCAATACATGCTGTTGTCCAAAGGTGAGCACGTAGCCTTAGTCGACACCAATGAAGGGGCTGACTCACGACAGCAGGATTTCAAGCTCGACTTATGCAATTCACTGCTCGGTCGCTCTGTAAGAAAATCATTGGGCCCAATGCATCCAAAGATGGGCTGCTTATGTAATGCTCAGGGGGCGGCGGCAAGCAAAGGTTGTGAGAGAGCTGCGCCATAACCTTCTCTGGTTGATGGCATATGTAAAGTGCCTACAAAGAGACCAAGTTCTCTGATAAGGCATTATAAAGAATATTATTTATTATTACTATTATTATTATTGTGGAATAGGAACAATGCATGCTGGGGGCATCTATAGTTAGGTGTCTGCTGTGCACAGTACAATAGTACGTGGCCTCCTAACAATGATGCAATCCAGCAAGAGAACTTGAGTCAGGTGGTGACTTTAGCTGGCTTTTTCTGCCGACCCGTCCTTGGCTCAATCTTTATAATAATAATAATGCACTTGATAAAGCACCCTCGGAGAACTCAATCTCTTTCTAGGCACTTTACATTTGTGGCTTTGTTCTGCTCTTTCTGCTGCAAAGCAATCTCCCCCCAACTTCTTGGGTTGAAAATTGGGGTCAAAATTCGCAATGTTTTTAGCCAGATGCCTGTTCAAAAGTGTTACATGTAACTTGTTACCTTACGGGTAATTTTCCTTTGTCCTTTGCTGCTGGAGTAGTTGGAGTGGCTACTTCTATATGTATGTTTCTGTTCATTGATATATTTGGCTGCTTATTGCAGGCTTGCTTTCCAATTCATTTCCCTGTTACCAAGCGATATTTTGTGATGCTTATCAGTCACTCTGACGTCCGCTTGATTTTGGGTGTGGTTAGCATTCGTTTCGCTCTCGTGCATGCATACATTCTTGCATTCACACATTCATTAAATCAATGGTAATGTAATGTACCTCCGTCTGTAGCTCCACTAGGCCACAAAAATTATGTGGATGTTACGCAGGAGAGTTTTGTGTAATGCTCTCGCAGTCTTGAGTGACTTTCGGTACGCATTCGGTAGCCAACAGACTTCATCTCATGCAACAAAAAGAAAGCGAGAAACATAGCTGAGTCAGGAAGGCAGTTGGGGTAGTGAGTAGCACGTAAGTAGTAGCTCAGGATGGCTGGGACGGGTGTGCCCCAGTCTGCAGCAGGAGAGTAGATGTCGTCCTTGTGTGAAGCTGTTACTTTGCTGGAATGTTCTTTACTTTTGCCTCGAGTGTCATCAGCCATGGAGCAACTCTGGATGGAGCTGCTCTCTGAATATCTACCGGTCAAGCAGCAGCTACTCTGCTATGCTTTTGACCTATGCCTTACTTGATGCATTAGCCAGCATTGTTCAGCTGGGCCTATTTGGTTCTATGGTGGAGTTTTTGCCTCAGACGTGCATCACCTCAGGTGATTTTTGCAACGACATACTGCTCCATACATCTTGTAATGCCAAGTGATTGACTTGGCTTGGCAGGTTTTTTAAGTAATTGGCTACCGGCTTGTGTCTTAAAAAGGAAGGAGTTCCGGGAAATGTAATTGCAGAGTCTGACTTATCCAAAGGGAAGTTGCTGCTATAGCCTTCGGATGGGAGGCAGTGTGAATAGTGGGTTCTTAATCTTGCAATACACCGGCACATCTGCCGTTGGCCCATAAGCTGGAAGTAAACAAGGCAGAATACATGGTAGCATACATCTCCTTTCCTTGGGCCAGCCGCAGGCTATATAACGATTGGAGAACTAAATCTCTTTATAGGGACTTTCCGTGTGCTGGAAAGGGAAGTAATAAGGGAGGTACGTATGCCATCCACCGAGTTTGTGTCTATGCATAGACATACACTTGAGCGCAAAAGCGTAAGGTTGGTCGGCTAAAAATGGCCAACGGACCAAAAAAGTTTCGATTCTGGCATGAAAACGTTACTGCAATCTGCTGTAAACATGCACAGTGTATCAAATAAGCTTAAGTATATGTAAGCAAAGGTTCAGTACAAGTATATTAATTTGTGTTGCTAAAAGAAAGTTATACCACCACGATAAGCAATATCGTGTCTGAGCCACTCAGGCATAAGCAGATTAAGCCTCCTTAAATATCTGGCTGTGTCGTTCTCCAAATGTTCCTGCAAGCTTGAAAAAGCGACTTCGAATGTGAGACAACCCACCTGAGTTCTTAGCCTTCTATCCACTTCACCCCATAGGTACTCAATAGGATTCAGGTCTGAAGTTTGACATGGCCACTTTATTATTGGTGTAATGTCCCTGAACTAAATTCAGCAAACAAAATATTGAATATGATTAGCCACGTGCTTAGGATCACGGCCCTGTTTGAAAAGCAAATTATCTCCATGGAATCTCATTGCAATAGGTACTGCAACGTTCTGGGGTAGTTCTAAATAAACGTTATGCTCAGGCCATGAATGACCCTTCTGCATCCAAATGTCACTGAAGGCAATTATCTTTGAAACCTTCATTGGAGCAACGGCTCGTGTAGTGCATACATCTAGTTGATCACGTAGTGCGTACTTCTAGTTGATCACATACTGCATACTTCTAGGTGATACCTAATCGTAACCCTACCAACTAGCTTAACAGTAGCTGCTGATGCAGGCTTTGAGCATTAACCCTCACACAGGGGTGAAATTATGCCTTAGCCTCCACCAAGTATCAGTCTGTTCTTGTGAGTAGCAGCACGTGGGTGACGATGTCTCTTTGCAGTATCGATTATACTGGTCGTATCTATCTATGTAGCTTCAGATTGTACCTCATCGAAGTCTCAGCAATTTCGACATTGTATAACAATTGCAGCGTTACCAAGTCCTATTTGGCCCACAGCCCACATGTCGCCCTTTCTATTAGGCAGTCTACTAGGCGATCTTAGGCATGCCGATTGGTGATAGCGTGAGGCTAGGAAATGAGCACTGCTGTTTGAGTGCTGCTGTGCATGTCTAGGTACTTTCAAACACGAGCAATGCAGTCGTTTTCAAAGTGCTGTACTATAGGGAAACTGCTATTTTTAAATAAATTTTAAGGATCGAAGGCTATTTCTCAAGATTTTTTGTATACACTGATTTATGAAAACGTGATCATAAAGGGCATTACACTAATTACGCGAATATCTATTACTTATATTAAAATTACATTCATATATGTTTGAGCTTTTTGCGCATGGGCAGCTGTATGCCAAGTATGGTTTAGGACTATGCAAGGAATGATTGTGCAATTAGAGCGAGAAACCAGCCAACTACTTTCTGATTAAAAAGAGCTGTAGAGCTGTATGCAGCGGCTACGTGAGTCTTCAGAAACCCTTTGACCCAATGTCACAATAATCGGCTGGTTTAAAAAGTGTCACTAAGCTTACGAGATGAAAGCTGCAATTTATTATATGTATTTGGCGCACCAAACCGGTCATGACCCGTGATTCTGAAATTTCTTGTTTGCTTGCTGCTGCTGGGTGATTTTTTCAATACCTCATACAGTGCTGACTAGCATGGGGTACGTCACGAGTTAATGGCGATACTAATGGATTAGCAGGTGGTACTGCATGGATTAGCAGGTGGTACTGCCCGTATTCACGAAATACTGAAATGCACATCTTGGGCAATCGTGTGATTGTTGGCAGTCGTATTCTCTTGTTAATTCTGTTTTGCGAGTTATGGCTAAACTGCCAGCCATGCTGTCCACGCAAGTGCTGTTGATTTGACTCCACATTTTAAAAGCAGAGTTAGACTTTATTTCAGTCTTTAATAGTTTGTAATGCTCCAGTGGGCCTAGAGTCCTTGGATGGGTTGTAATTTGCATTAATTAAATGTTTCCCAATGCACAGCATGTTAGCTTGCTTGTGCACCGATGCAGTTTTGCAAGAATTTAATGTTTAACGGTTAACTATGTTAGCTCCATGTTTATACTGTCGAGGTAGCCAGCCTATGTGCTCGCTATACAAATGTTGTGTTGGTATTGTTCATTCGTTCATTCTTTCTCGGCAGATCAACAGCTTGGGAAGCATAGTCTTATGCCCACTGGACAATTTTCTGAAGAACGACCTCAAAGAAGCAGCAGGCGATTTGAGAAAGTCATTTGATAAATCTTGGAAAGAATATGATACTAGATTGTAAGTGTTACTTTCATCGTCACTCGGCCTCGTGCTTTGCCAGAAAACTTGACTCAATAGCTTCTCTTCTCTAGCAAAAGGTCTGTAGCAGAACGTATTTGCATGTTTGTAGCTAGGCTTCAGGCAGTGAATGGCCTTCTCGTAATCTAACTGATGATATCGTGGTTATCAACCCCTAGTTTTAGTTCCTAGAGAGTGTTCAGACGTAGACAGGGTAGCAATCGCTAGCGACAGAGATGTAGGTGAACAGCAAAGCGGAGGGCCTGAGGACTGATAGGCCTATTCGTGTCATGTGACTGGTTGCTGCAATGGTTCTGCCACGGGTGAGTGCTCGGTGCAGCATTGTAGCTTATATTTATCTCGTTCCCTTGTGGGCTGCTGGCAGTCGTCTGTCTGCCTGCCTCATTGACATGCACTGGTTTCCTCTGTTGCTGTTGACGTCACGATACTCGGTTAATTCAGCACTAGTATGGATTTTTTTATTTAACCAAATCATGCGTGCTCACGTTACCCTTTTTAGTGGGTCTACACATCCTACGTGCTTATTAGAGTTGACACATTGTTCGTTACCCGGTCGCATTGCCAGCACATTGCCTTTCTATCCCCCCCCCAGGCTTTCTCTGACGATAGAAAGAGGTGCAGTTGCCACGCATTCACTTGAGATGGCTGTATGGCGTATTAGCGCGTATCGCCAAGCAGCTCTCGGACCTGTCGGCTGCTATAGTCTCACTGAAAGATTCTCATTGGAGCTCCAATGCTTAATTGTATGCTGGCTCGGCTGGAGCACAGCTGAGCAGTACCGAAGAGGTTTTGTTTGAGCCGTGCGCTTGCCGTAGCTGCTGTCATAACCAATGCAGCCCGCTTGACGGGTTACTCACTAATCATGAACTGTGTCTGTTAATGCCTCGTGTAATGATGCTGGCTAAGCTATGCTGAAGCTAATAGCAGCCCGGATGGTGCAAGGGCAGTCTTGCGAAATTGTATACACGTGCTAAGGACGGCCGGGCTCCTTTACTTACTAATGTGATGGATAGATAACGATGGAATGAAGACTGGAAGTCTGGTGGAAGTCTGCCAATATCTGCTGGTACTTGTAGCTAGGAGCCCCAGGTACTGGTAGCTAGGAGCTATAGGTACTGGTAGCTAGGAGCTATAGGTACTGGTAGCTTGGAGCCCCAGGTACTGTTTGTATGGGCTTCTCTGGCCTGCCCTGGATGATGTGCCTGTATTGCTATTTATGCGGCCCTGGGACTAGTCTCAGCAGAGATGGATGTTGGTGGTGGTTGTCTTGCTCCGTGCGATAAGGATGCTGCCGTGTGCAGCACGGCAAAATCTCGCGACTTCCTCCTAGCGAAAGTGCTTGATGTTAGCAGTGTAAAGATAACTAACTGTGTCATTCGGCATAGAGCACAAGTGACAGTGTGCCGAGGTGTCATTGCACTAGTCTGGAAAGAAATGCAAAGCCTCGAGTCAGCCTGGGGCCAATGCCAGCAATGCCAGCGCGATTCCTAGGCTTGGGTTGCTAGTTGCATTGGGTCATTGCGGCCTTGCCAATTTCGACATTTTGTTCGGGTGGGGCGAGGTGTTGTCTTGCACAAGGTGCTGGACCAATGGCAGCATAATAGATAGTGTAAGCTGGCATGGTTTTTTCCTCTGACAGATGGCTTGACCTTGACATTGTTTTTTCTTCTGCTAGATGCCATTTTCGTCTTGCCTGCTGCTCAACCATAGCAATTATCAAACAGTGACCGTACCATCAGACTCCAAACTGTCGGTCTTCCTCGGTGCAAACGATTGAATTTTATCCCGCACACCCACAGAACCTCCCCAGAGTATGAAAGACCAGAGGCAACCTGGAGCTGCCGGTAGTTACCTTGCCATATTGTTCCATATGCAGTGCTAGCCGAAAAAAGTACATTGCACCCTTCTTAGCAAGTGCAAAGACTTTCCAAAACACCCTGCTTTGCAATATGCACAGCAGCTTCTGGCTCCCGACTTATTCTCCATTTTCTAAGGATGTTTTTTTGTAACGCCGTCTGAGTAATGCAAAGTGAAATTTACTGGATGCACCAAGTATCCCCCTAGTATTCTAGAGAATGTATCTCAACTTTGTCGGGTATTTTCTCAACAATCATCAAGTGTTTGAAGCATGCCATTTTGAGCATCCGAAACATAGGCTGCGATGCGGTTCGAAGCGATGCAAGAAAGCATCAACGCAAAGCGAGGAAAAGCAGCCCAACAGTGTTTTCTGACAATCAAGGAATCAGGAATAAATGTCGAGAAAATATGGGAAAATGTATCCGGCAATCGAATATTTTTTAGGCTACCTTTCAACAGATAAACGATAAACATGTCAGAAATGGGATCGGAAGTTTTGACCATTTCTACTTAAAAGGAAAATATGATTATGCAAACCATGTCTGACCCGGAAATAACCTGGAAGCAACATATCTACAAATAAAAAATGACCATATCAGCATCATGTGTGACCTGTTGTCCCAACTTGTTGAACCTTGGTACGTCGATGTACATGTTTGCAGCTTGTTGATGTGCACGCTTGCGACTTTTAAACTGCTCCATTTACTGTGTAGCTTCGTGCCTTGTAAGATCCATTACTCAGCCTATACTTAACAGGTCGAGGTGATATTTGAAATATGAGTTCTGTTTGTAAATCGCTGCAGTAGTTTATTTCTGATTTAGGTTGAATAATAGCTATTGCTACACTTGCAATCAAACGTCCTAGAGCTTTCTTTTTGGTAATCATCGACATGTATAGCAAAACGTATCCAATTGAAATCATTAATAAACAACTGCAGTAATGTGCAAGCAGAGGTGATCTCACATTTCAAATTTCACATTGTTCCGTGAAGTATTGGCCGAGTTATTGATTTTACAAGGCACAAAGCTACACTGCAAATGAAGCCGTAGGGAAAATCACAAGCGTGCACATCAACAAGCTGCAAGCATGTCGATTTACCAAATTTCAACAAGTTGGGACACGAGTCACAAATGATGCTGGGATTATTGGCTAATTAATTATTCGTAGATATGTTACAGCGGGTTTACTTCCTGGCTAGACATGGTTTGCATAAGCATCTTTTCTTTTTATTTAAAAATCGAACTGTATTCTCGTGATCTCAATTGAAACTTTTTAGTGCAACTAGATTGCCATGATTATCAAGGAATAGTTGGCTGGTTTCTTGCTCTTGGCTGGTTTCTTGTTTCTTACTACACTGCCGATCTCTTGCATGGTCTCCAATAAAGTTAATATTAATGTTGTGTCCACACCTAATAATAGGCTAACAAGGGTGGCAGCATTCACAATTCGTACCATTTATTGCTTCCTCATGTATCCTACCCTGTCGTGGTATTTTTTCGCCTTGATTTCGTAAAACACTGCAATGTTTGAGATTTATGTCGATTACTACGGTTCGGGGGACTTTTTTTTGCTAGCCCTGTATATCGGCACCTGCAGCTCCCCTCTGGAAGCTCTGGCTTCGGCACGAAGCCAGAGCTTGGTATGGTCAGCACGCTTCTATCGTGAGAAAAAAGCCGTGACATAATCATTTCAGCCACAAAATAGAAAAAGACAGGATACGTATGGCGGATGCTGCAGGGCTTCACAAGACATCTTTGACGGGTCCCGAGGTGGCAGAGGAGACAGAAAAGGAGAGGAAGCAGTTACAGCTCCACGCGACCGAGGTTAGTGGAGCTCCCATCCGTGCTATTCTTCCTCCTGCTTCCTCGCAATATTTTTTCAGCTCAGCCTTGCAGTTTCGCAGTTTGCATCTTTCCATTTCTTCCATGTATTTAATCTGATGTCCTGCTGCACCGTTGTGTACACCCAAACGCAAAAGTATTTGGGCTGTCTGGTTTTGCTCGATTAGCAGCAGCTACCAAAGCTTCCTCTCTCTCTCTCTCTCTCTCTCTCTCTCTCTCTCTCTCTCTCTCTCTCTCTCTCTCTCTCTCTCTCTCTCTCTCTCTCTCTCTCTCTCTCTCCCTCTCTCCCTCTCTCTCTCTCTCTCTCTCTCTCTCTCTCTCTCTCTCTCCTTTTCCGTCCCTCTCTCCCTCCCTCCCTCTCTCTCCCTCTCTCCCTCCCTCCCTACCTCTCTCCCTCTCTCTCTCTTTGCTCTCGCTCTTTCTCTCCCTGCCTCTTGTTCTCTCTCTCTCTCTCTCTCTCTCTCTCTCTCTCTCTCTCTCTCTCTCTCTCTCTCTCTCTCTCTCTCTCTCTCTCTCTCTCTCTCTCTCTTGCTCCACATGCACTAAACGATGGTAGGTATTCTCTCTCTGCCTCATTTAGTCGTATTGTTGGCTTTTCGCTATTGGCTGTTTATTTGATTCGATAGCAAGTTCATTGTGTGTAATAGTAGATTCTCGATGGTATCAACCCAACCGCATAGCACCAGAATAAGTCATAATTTTTTTTATGAATGGTTCCCACCAAAGGTAGACCTGTACAGTGGAATAGTCCTGGTGCTCCAGCAAGGATTGGCAAAAACTTTGGTAGAAAAAATCGACGCTACGTGCATGTTGTGGTCTCCTCTTGTTTGGCAAACGTACGGTAGCGAGTGTGCTGCCTGCCGCTCTTTGATTGGAGTGCTGCTTTACCTTGCAGTATTTTATTAAAGTCAACGAGATCAAGACAAAGAAGAATGTCGAACTCCTGAACCACCTTGTCGATTTTTACCAAGCACAGACTAGGTAGGTTTTGCGTAGTTTTTTTTGCCAATTTGTCTGCTGATGGTTCTATTGCCAGAGCCGTGCATGTCCTTGAGCATGGCGAGGTGCCAGCGAAGCAGCTGTCACCGTAGTATTGCTGCTGCCTCTTTGCCACTGTGTGCATGTTGTGCAGCCACCGTCGTGTCTGACTTGTGTGCCTTGCTGCATGCATCGCTACTTTCCAGCTTCTTCCAAGATGGCTTGAAGACGATGGGCCACTTCAACAGCTACGTGAAAGGCCTCGTGCCGAGACTGACCGTCTTGCAACAGGAGCAGGATCGCGAGCGGCGTGAACTGACAGACTTGCGCGACTCGCTGCGCAACTCGCTGGCCTCCTATAGAGAGGTTCGTTCGGACTGCTTAGCTAGCCTTGCTTTGCCTGCCACTGTGCTCCGTCGCAAACGTGCAGCGTGGTTGACAACTAGCATGATTGGCAGATGCACCAAGTGATGCCTTCGGGTGGTGCCTCGCCGAATGCCTTCGGGTGGTGCCTCGCCGAAGACTCACGGTGCTCGCTTATTGCTTGCTGCGAGCCGTGGGCAGCACACGCTGCCGCCAGCACGCTCTCCTTCTTGCGCTCACGCTCCCAGCAATGGGCTCAGCTGATTGCGTAGAGAATGTCGAGGCGACATGCAAGTACTTGAGGCAACAGACGCAGTTGGGGATAGGTGAATCGCTTAGCTGGGACGATCACAAATGCTTGTTCCTATCTGTCACTCATTATATTATGTCACGTCCAGGGTGGTCTCGAACGACGCGGCTGCCTCGTAGTGTGCATTCGTGGAGAACATGAGCATAGGACTCATGTTCATTCATTGTCAGCATTACCTGTGCATATTGTTCATGCAATTCCGAAGAGAGACACTAGATGAGATTCACTAGACCCACTCCTCAAGGACGACCGTCTGAGTCAAGGACCAGTTCGCTTTGCCGGCACTGAGGTGAAATCACTTGTGAGGCTAAAAAATTAAGCAAGTAGTACCGAGTCAGCTCATATCAGCACCATTTGTTTCTCATTCGAGCAACAAAGCTAAAGACATTTGCCTTTTGTTCTTTAGTTATGCCATGCTCTGGCTGTCTGTTCTAGGGCTACCTGCTCTTTTGTCACCCTGACATGCATTGGGGGGATGGCTGTCAGATCACTTTATCTCAGTAAGCTGGCGTTCATGTGGCGGTGCCGTTTAGTCGGCATGTGCTGCTCCCTTCTTCTGAATCCACTTTCATTCGGGTCATGTAGTTGAATGTCGTGTATTAACTGGCCTGGATGCTCACTCCTGAGGTTCAAATTCTACCCATGTAGTGGCTGGCATATTTGCTTCTCTGTCAAGAACAAGACTTTGCTGACACGCGAGTCGCACATAGCCGAGTGGTAAATGTATCCCGGTTCTGTCTGGCGCCGAGGCTGCTCACGGGTCACGTGCCCCTGCACTACGTAGCATATGGCCTGACGTACCATTATTGTACTGCTGGTAAGACGGCAGCCTGCCGATTACCTCCCCCCCATGCTGTCACTTGATTACGTGACGGTACAGTGCATCCTTGTGCTCAACACACTGGGTTTTTGTGTGCTTTTCACTGCTAGCCGTTTGCAGAACACGGGTGCCGGTGAATGAGCGGATCCAACACGTCTATGAAATGAAAAGTCTGCCTCACATTCCCTGCTTTTTCAAATGAGGACCGGTGTCTGGCCAACACTTTGACTCGCTTGCAATAATTCGGTGTTGAACTTGATAGGTGTTCATTCTGCACACTTCTCCGAGGTTTCTTTCTGTACATGGCATACCCATGTGAGTCTTGGTGTCTGTCTGTTCATCCCCCTCCAGTCCTCCTTCCTTTCCTGTAATTGGATGTCACGCTTTAATTAATTAAGTATAAGGAAAGGAAAGGCTGATGCTCAAAATTGGCTCTGCCAGCATATCTCCTGTTGAATCAGCTCGAAATCTAGGTGTCATGTTCCACAGTGACCTCTCGTTAGACGACCACATCAGCTCCACAGTCAAATCTGCCTACTTTCAGCTACATAACATTGCTAAAATTCGGGCTTGTTTAGATAAGGATACCACGTCCAAGTTGGTCCATGCATTCGTGACATTCCATCTCGACTTCTGCAATTCACTGCTTACTGGCCTACCAGCATGTGCGATCAGGCAATTGCAGCTGGTGCAAAACTCTGCAGCTAGGCTTGTCTGTCGTGAACGTCGCAGTTACCACACCACACCACTTCTCGCCGACCAGTCAAGCAACGGATTGACTTCAAGGTTTTGTCGCTCACTTTTAGGTCCCTTCATTATATGGCTCCAGCCTATCTGCCAGATATACTACCCCATCAGGCCAAGCATCGTACCACCCGCTTTTCGGAATCCAACAGTCTACAAATACCTCGTACAAGCCTCAAATCCTTTGGAGACCGTGCATTTAGTTTGTATGATCCCAAAGCCTGGAACTCCCTCCCGACCTGCGTCAGAACATCCCCTGACTTGACCACATTTTAAAAGAACTTAAAAATGCACCTATTTAATAATGATAATGCACTTGATAAAGCGCCCTCGGAGAACTCAATCTCTCTCTCTAGGCGCTTTACATTTGCTGCAAACGGAAATGCAATTGAATGGTGAGTAAAATCTTGCTTGATAAACAAACAAAATGAATAACATGGTTAGGGGTGACAAGCACAGGGTCAGCATGCAAATGTGGTTAGTGGCAGCATGCACAGTGTCAGCATGCATAAGCACATGAAGGACGAATCACAGGGACCCACTAAATGCTGTCCTAAATAGGTGTTTTTAAATTATTTTTAAATGTGGTCAGGTCAGGGGATGTTCTGACGCAGGTCGGGGGGGGGGGGAGTTCCAGGCTTTGGGAGCATACGAACTAAATGCACGGTCTCCAAAGGATTTGAGGTTTGTACGGGGTATTGGTAAACTGTTGGATTCCGAAAAGCGAGTGGTACGATGCTTGGCCTGATAGGGGAGTATATCGGAGAGATAGGCTGGAGCCAAATAATGAAGTGATCTAAAAGTGAGCGACAAAACCTTGAAGTCAATCCAATTTAGGACAGCATTTAGTGGGTCCCTGTGATTTGTCCCCAATGTGCTTATGCGTGCTGACACTGTGCATGCTGCCACTAACCACATTTGCATGCTGACCCTGTGCATTTCACCCCTAACCATGTTATTCATGTTGTTTGTTTATCAAGCATATTACCACCATTCAATTGCATTTCCCTTTGCAGCAAATGTGAAGCACCTAGAAAGAGATTGAGTTCTCTGAGGGCGCTTTATCAAGTGCATTATTATTATTATTATTATTATAAGTATAAAACAGGAGGCAAGCTGACAAAAGTCAGGTTTGAGTTTTATGACAGTAGAGAGATTGAAGGCCTTTAGGGGGGCTAACGAAATTTTGTGGGTGCAATACCTCTTGATGGGCGTTGGCCGCTAAGTCAAGCACTGGGATGGTCTGCACGACCATGTGGGACCTCTTAAGATCGTAAGGCTGTTGGGATACTAGTGAGTAAGAGTAGCCGTCGTCGATGACGCAAAATGGTCATATGCCCAAGCTCTGGTTAGAGTGATGGTGTTACAGCTGCACATAGGAGATATAGTGGCAACTTCATCGTGTAGTATATCACGGCAGTGAAAAATAGTGTCACTGAATATTGTCATCAGAATGATGGCCATCGGAACCTTTTCTATTAATGTAAGTATGCCACTCACTTTTAGGCTTGTCTGTTCTATCGCCTCGGCCTACCGACCTAAATTACTTTTGCTCTAGGCCAGTCACACCGTCACCTGCTCTTTTAGTCTCGTCGACTGGTTGTCTGGCCCCTATCCAACTTCAAGTCTCCTGAAGGCCGTGTCTTCAGTCTCTTTACTTCCAGAGCTTAGAAACACTACCGACTGACATCCGGCCACCTCCTGATTTAGCAGCTTTTGAAAGAAGCTAAAAAACCGTTCCTGTTCCTCACAGCCTTTGCTCTATCCGAGTGCATCGTCCATTGCTTGCTTCTGCGCTTCAAAATGGTGCACTTTGTGACCAAGGCAATGGTGCTTCGCATGCACACATTTGTCTCGCTTGACAGCACGCGAAATTATGCCTATCGATGCGCACACTGTGCTGTAGCAGGCGACGCCGTCCATCAGATTGTCGAGCACGAGCTCCCAGCAGCCGTCCAGCCGCAGGAAGGAGGCGGGCACCGAGAAGGTCGGCTATCTGATGAAGAAGAGCGAGGGCAAAATAAAGAAAGTGTGGCAGAAGCGAAAGTGCGAAATCCGGAATGGCGTCATGTACATTAACCACTCTTCGGTGAGCTGCCTTTCTGATGCTGCCTGCTGATGCTGCTCAGCATGTGGCTCTGCTGCTGGCCACCGCCCCGAGCAGGATGCAAGGAATCCTCAGCTGTCAGCCCTTGGTTGTCAATGTACTCCGATAATCTTCCATCACAGATCTGCATGGAGAAAAGTCATTGGGGCCTGATGCCAGGCTGGCAGCTTGTTGACTGTCTGTGGCATACGTTCGATAGGCATAGTTGTATGCTGCATTTCTTGGTGCTGCATGCCCAGTTGCAGCACAACGCGTGGGCAATACACAGGCCTCGGATAGTGGTCACTTGCCTTCGTTTCCTCTGCAATGCCTACATTGTGCATTTCTGGGCAAGGCTACTACTAAGTCTTGCGCTCACTCACACAGTCAGGTGTCAAAAATTCGTAGTCGCTGCATTGATGAGGAAAAGACAGGCGCTTGATCGCTAGTGAGTACAGTGAATACAATGTCTAGAGATACTTCACTCTTGGTAGCAATGCTAGTTGGCTGCATTCTGTGGCATGTGGTGGCTTGCTTCCTTCTCCACATTCAACAGTGCTGCCTTCCAAAGGTCGCCTAACAATAGTTTCACTAATATTAGTATTCAATTTGTATAGCGCCCACAGATAGCTTAATCTCTTACTGGGAACGTGACGTATGCTCTAAAGGAAGCATTACTATATGGTTATTTGTAGCATGCGTAGTGTCAACATGCATAATCGGTGAGCCGTGATGGCACACTAGGTAAGGCGGTTGCTTGGGTTCGAATCCTGCGGTGGGCGATCCTTTATCGCCACTGCAAGCAGTGATGATAGCCGTCAAGGCTCTTCTGTCGCTATACAAAAAGAGGCTGTTAAATCAGCTAGTATTTATTTATTTATTTTATAATATGGCTGGTGGTAACATGCACAGTGTCAGCACGCACAAGTGCACAACTGAAAAATCACACGAACCCAGCAAATGCTGTGAGCAACAGATTCGTTTTAGCTTCTTTTTAAGCATCGTCAAAGCATGGTGTGCCATCATTGGGAGCGAGTTCTAAGCTTTGGGAATATACGAACTAAAGGCACGGTCTCCAAAGGATTCGAGGTTAGTTCGAGGCACAGCTAGACGATTTGAGTCAGAGAAGCAGGTGGTATAATGCATGGCCTGGTGGGGAGTTGTTGCAATAGGTAGGCTAGAGCCCGAGAATGAAGGAACCTAAAAGTAAGTGACAGAACCTTGGAGTCGGTGCACTACTTGACCTGGAGCCAGTGCAGGTCAGCTAGAAGTGGTGTGATATGGCCATGGAGACGCTCACAGTAGACAAGCCTAGCTGCAGCGTTTACCGTAAGCACCTGATTGCATAGCCCAGTAGACCTGCTCACAGTGAGCTACAGAAGTCGGGACCAGTTGTCACAAAAGCATGAACCAGCTTGGGTGTAGTATCCCTGTCTAAGCAGGCCCGAATTTAAACAATATTACTTAGCTGAAAGTGGGCAAACTTGACTATGGAGCTGATGTGGTCGGCTAATAAATGTTCTGAACAGGACTTCTAGATTTTGTGCAGATGCAATAGGTGATATATGCTAGCTGATTTAACAGCCTCATTGGTATAGCAACAGGCTAGTACCACCGCTTGCAGCATCGATAAGGATTACCCACAGCAGACTTCGAACCCACAACCTCAGGACGGAGGTCGTGAAAAGCAACCGCCTTACCTAGTGTGCCATCACGGCTCACTGCTGGCAGAGCCGATTTTGACCATTAAGCTTTCCAATTTCTGAGCCGCACTTGGTTTGCCCATTACTAATAAGCTGGTTTTGTCGTTATTTAATTTGAGAAAGTCTGCCGTCATTCTGTTGTTAATGTAAGCAATATGTGCAGCAAGGGAGTTGGGAGAGTTTGACATGCTGGAAAGCTGAGAGGTATCAAAGCGCAAGTAGAGCTGTGTGCCATCTGCTGGCCGAGCAGTCCTCTAGTAAGTTTGGTTCAAGCTCGGCATGCTGAGTGATGGTCGTTTTGAAATCCAACGCCTCACATCTGCGTTTCTGTACCTTGGTCAGCAGCAGGGCTTTGAGGTCACGTCATTGTATGCTTATCGTTGCCCGAGTTCATGTCAAGCCGACACTGTGTGCACGGCACTGAGTGCCAAGCGATTAGGGCGCTGACGGGTTAACTGCATGCCAGCACTATTGTCAAGAATAAGTGACATCAGCCAAGTCCCAACGGTCTGTGCATTGTGGGAGCGTAGTCGTGACGACTCTATTTGCTTTACGTCGAGCTGGGTCCGAGGGTTTACCTAGTCATAGGTGTTCCTGGGGCTGGGGAAACAGGTCGACTCGACTCGTTACCACCTTGTATATTGATTCAGCCCCTTAACGTCTAGCTGCTGTCATATTCCAGCCTCCTTGACATTTCTGGACTTTTCTTGAGCATGCCGATGTTGACGATTGCGGCAGCCCAGATTGCTGGCCAGGTACCAATTCTATTTATTCTCTCTCTTTATATATATGTGTGTTTGTGTGTGTGTGTGTGTGTGTGTGTGTGTGTGTGTGTGTGTGTGTGTGTGTGTGTATTTCATTTGTATAGCACCATACGAGAACTTGAATCTCTATTCAGGCGTTCCAAATATGCCATGGGGCTCGAGCGTACGACCTCAGCCAGACCTTGGCCCCTGGGGCAAGCACCTTGCCGTGGATTCCTTGTGCCTGCCTTGAATCGTCAGGCTTATTTACTAGCCTGACGACAGAAGGCAGTTTGCAGTTCTATGTAGCATTGCAAAAATTCGAATTGACTTAGATAAGGATACCACAGTCAAGCTGGTCCATGCATTTTTGGCATCTCATTGAGACCTCTGTTAATCGCCACTTTAAAGTCTTCATGCCTGTGCAATAAGATGTTTTCCGTTGATGCAAAACTCGGCGGCTCGGCTTATCTATGTCATGAACGTTGCAAACTAGCATTGTACCACTTCTCACCAATCTGCACCGCCTTCCCATCAGTGGAGTAGCAATTTCAAGGTTCTGCCACTCACTTTTAGGTCCATTCTACTGCTGCGGCTTTTCTAACTGAAACACTTTCCAATCAGGCCTCAGGTGTCTTACCGTCCACTCTTCTGACTCTGATTGCTTTGTTATGCCTCAATTGGACCTAAAGTTTTTTGGAGACTTTGCCTTCACTTAATGTGCATCTAAAGCCAGGAGTTTGCTTCTGACTGACATCTCAAAAACCCACCTGCTTCTTAAAGCCTTTGCTCCATCCGTATGGATTGTCCTTTTTGTGCTTATGGGTTCTGAAATCGTGCTTGATGTCATTAACCAGTTGACTTGCTTGCTTTCCAGAATCTGCAATGTGTATAGATAGCGATTTAGTTTTCTTAAGCTGCTACGCCTGTGTGTGGACGTCCACTTGGGTGAGCTGGGGTATAAAAGTGCAAAGAGCTGCACAGCATGAAATGATGCTCACACCTTAGACAGAGGGAGCATGGTGCATGTGCGGATGCGTATTTGCCATCATCTGCAGGACTTGAGCGCCTACTCACGTGCTCTCACTCACTGTGTAGTCAGTGTGACTGGGCAGTCTGTTCCCTTCCTCTGATGCATCGGCTTTTCGTAGGATGTGCGGTTTATAGAGAGAGAGAGAGAGAGAGAGAGAGAGAGAGAGAGAGAGAGAGAGAGAGAGAGAGAGAGAGAGAGAGAGCAAAGACATAAAGGGAAGGGAGAGACAGAGAGAAGACATCTCGCGGGTTTCATAGAGGCAGCTTGAAGGAGAGGAGAGAAGCTGCGCATTTAATGTTAGAGAGAAAAGAGAAGGAATCCTTT
This sequence comes from Cristatella mucedo, assembly GCA_009760855.2. Classification (NCBI taxonomy): domain Eukaryota; kingdom Metazoa; phylum Bryozoa; class Phylactolaemata; family Cristatellidae; genus Cristatella; species Cristatella mucedo. The sequence continues at coordinate 1,383,702 of WPIO01000036.1, read as the reverse complement.
TGGCTAAGGGTTTGGACTTGTCCAGAGGCAAAGCCAGAGGTGTGGCAGCTGCCACCCCTCTGGCCTGGGAGCTGAGTCTGACAGCGGATTGGGTGGCCAGCGGCCATGCTTTCACGCCAGCTGGCCCCCTTGGTGCTTGCTGCACTCGGCCATTTCGGCCAATTTTTACTTGCCACAGGCAGTGGTGGGGCGCCCTCCAGACAGCGGGCTCCGCCTCCAGACCCCATGCCATCCTTGCGCTCCAATCCTGGCTTTGCCTCTGGTGGATGTGTCAGCCTTATGTAATGTAATATATCTCCGTCAGTAACTCCACAAAGTCATAAAGACCGTGTGGGTGTTACGCAGGAAAGTTTTGTATAGCGCACTCACAGCCTAAGCGACTTTCGGTACGCATTCGGTAGCCAACAGACTTCGTCTCACGCAACAAAGAGAAAGTGGGAAGCATAGCAGAGTTAGGAGAGCAGTTGAGGTAGTGAGTAGCATGGAAGTAGCAGCTCAGGACCGCTGAAAAGGATGAGCCATAGTCAGCAGTAGGAGAGTAGTTTGCAAATAATTCTTGCTGAGAGCCTTTCAGTTTGGGAACTGCACAGCATTATAAATCAGAATAATTGTCAGGGTGCAGTGCACCCTGTATTAGTAGTTTTCACGATGTTTGACCCACGGGAACAGGTGCCTCAACAACTCTCTGTAGATTCTCCCACATGGTCGTAGCAGCCATATATGAACATATATGAATAAGCAGAGCCTGAAGCAGTGTAGGTAGACTTGCAATCCTTCAGAGAACGGCATAAAAAAAAATATTAGCTAATTTAACAGTTGTTAGTATATCGGCAGAAGAGCCTTCACGACTGTCACCACCCCTTGCAGATGACAATAAAGGATCGCCCACTACAGGATTCGAACTCACGACCTTGGGCGTCAAGAGCAAGTACCATGCCTCACGGGCTATCACGGCCAATAACCCAAGTGCCGTGGTACAGCCTGTGAGGTGTTCGTGCAGCATGCCAAGGCACCAACACTCGCTGCTAGTGAGCTCTGTTTCGTGGGTGGCTTCTGTAGAGAGGCAGGTGTCGGTTACAGGACGCTCTCCGCTTGTGTGCAGCACCGTTGTGGCACCTCTGCAGCGTAGCAGTGTTTGAAATTTGTAGATAAGGACCGTTGGAGCTGGTCTCATGCTTTCTCCACCTTCCGTTGGAACTAGGCCGACTCTGGTGCAGTGCTCTTGTATATCAGGATGATCACAAAGTAGCCTTTCCTTGAGATATGTAAACCGTTGGTGGATGCACTCAATTGCATGAATAATTGCACGGTTAATAAGGCACCGTTTAGTTATTCTTCTGATGTTTGCACTAGATGTATTGTTTCCTTTCGTGCGTTCGGCCGGCCTTGCTTACACTGTAGGAATTGTTTACGGATGCTCTAATAGAGAACATTTATTTTGTATTGTTACAACTTTTTAATGCATGCCGATTCTGCACAGCCAGGGTGTTCGAAATGGCACGTTGTAGTTCTTTGCGTCTAGCGTGTCTAACAGCCCAGACAGAGCCTGCTGTGGCATGAGCATTTGCTTGTTGACCCTGTTATGCCTGTATTTATTTGGTCCGTTCTCACTGTTGTATTTCATATTTGTTGGCAGCTGCCGTGGTATCACATGATCATCTCGGCGACTGACAATGCCCTCGGTGCATGACCGATGATGTTTTGAGGTGTGAATATTCTGTTATACCTGCTCGTAGCGGTGGCATGACGGCAGCATGTCTGCTACCTGCAGCAGGGTCGCTTGACTAGCTTCGTTTTTTTTTAGGAGAGCAAGCAGCCAGTTCGCCTAAATCTCTTAACATGCTCTGCTAAGCTGATCGTCGACGACCCGAGCAAGAAATGCTTTGATCTACTTTCCAGCTCTAGTAAGTTAGCAGACTCGAATCTCCAGAGGCATTCTGTGACACCGGCAGCATACTTACAGTTATCGATGGGACGGTGGATAAATCTTGTCATACTAGCACAAGCATCATAGCAGTCAGATTTCTTTTAACAAGAGTTGACCTTGGTTTTTAATTCATACTGAACCTTGACCTCTGCCGGTGCCAATGACGTGATCCAAAGGAAACCCCCTAGTCACATTTCGGATCGATGAAGAATTAATACACTTAAATTAACTTAACTTTTTCATGTCTTTACGATTAACGCAGGCCCTTTTTAATGCACATGCTTAATCACTGTAAACAAGCGGCTGCAGCCTTGTTCTTCAATTCGTCATCACTCACGTCAACCACTCACTTTTGTAGATAATCGCACATACCATTTTCAAGCTGAAGACGAGAAAGATTTCAATGAGTAAGTCCTGCAATAGCAACTGCATGTATTGATGACATCTTCACACGGATGGAAGCAAGCATTTTTAAATTGAATGACCAGCTTACTAGTTATGGGCAAACCAAGTGGGATTCAGAAATTGGAAAGTTGTATGCTCGCAATCGGATCTGCTAGCATATCTCCTGGTGTATTTGCACGAAATCTATGTGTTCCATTTCAAAGTGACCTTTAATAAAAACGACCACATCAGCTCCACAGTCAAGTCTGCCTACTTTCAGCTACATAGCATTGCTAAAATCAGGCTTGCTTAGATAGGGATACTACCTTGCTAAAATCCATGCTTGCTTAGATAGGGATACTACAGCTATATTGGTCCATGCATTTGTGCATCCCGCCTCGACTTCTGTAACTCACTGCCTGCTGGTCTACCGGCCTATGCAATCAGGCGCTTACAACTTGTGCAAAACTGCAGCTAGGCTAGTCTGTCTTGAGCGTCGAAATTGCTACATCACACCACTTCTCGCCGACCTGCACTGCCTCCCAGCCGACCTGCACTGCCTCCCAGTCAAGCAAGGCATCGACTTCAAAGTTTTGTCACTCACGTTTGAGTATCTTCATTCTTGGCTTCAGCCTACTTATCGGATTTACTTCCCCCACCAGGCTAGGCATCTCACTGCCTGCTTTTCTGAATCAAACCGCCTAGTCACACCTCGCATGAACCTCAAATTCTTTAGAGGCCGTGCCTCATGTTCGTATGCTCCTACAGCCTGGAACTCACTTCCTATTGACATCACGACATCACTTGACATTTAAAAGGAAGCTAAAAACACACCTATTTCACGCAGCATTTAGCCTCTGTCTGACGCTCAAATGCCGATGTATTAGAATGCCTTGCTAGCTGGCAGCGAGTTGTGAATGTCATCTGCAATAGCTTCAACGCTCTGAGCTCATGAGTTTGTCGATCTATCCTGCTTGATATGGGCTGGGACTTTAACCCAATTCATAGCCCAGTCTAGCCTCTTTGTCTAGCCTTTGATGAGGTGCCCAGCGGCTGCTGCTGACCTCAGTAGCAGCTTCTTTGTTGCATTCAGGCCAACATATTACTTAATCTCACATTCCGCTGCTGGTTAATTAGTCCTGGTGTGCCAATTTTGCTGTTGCAAAACTTTTGTACACAATTACGCACCCTCACTTATGTTATTAGTACATGCGTTTGGGTTGTAACTATGGTGGAAAATGTTCTGCAAATGAGCTGTGTCTTGACACTGATGCTGAGCAGTGGTGTTCAGCAATGCTCTCTATCCACGACCCAGGTCGTGGGTTCGTGTTCTGTATAGGCGATCCTTTACTGCCCACTGCTAGTGATGGCGAGAGCCGTCAAGGCTCTTACTAGCTGATTTGTCAGCCACTTATGTACAGCGGCAGAAAAGCCTTTACGGTTATCACCACTTCTTGCTGTGGCAATAAAGGATCGCCCTGCAGGATTCGAACCCACGACCTCGGGACAGAGATCGTGAAAGCAACCACCTTACCTAGTGTGCCATCACAGCTCTTCTGCTATACAAATTAGGCTGCTGATTCAACTAATATTATTTACTATTTACTTGTGTATGTGCAGGTATGTAATATCCTCCCTCGCATGTCTCTTCGTGCTGTGTTGGTTCCCCAGCTAAGTTAATTTGTTAGCATTCTGTGGTTTTGTTATGCATCAGTGTTATAGTACATCCCTCACCGGCTATGCATATGGGTAGGCGACTATAGATATGGGTAGACGGCTGTGGCTCTGTACAAACCTGGTTTCTTGCACAGCACTGCCCTCAATTGCCTTTGGTAGAGCCTATGAATAGCGAAATGGAGCCGCTTCGTGCACTTGGACAGTAGGTAATTTCTTCGTATGCATTCGAACCATAGAGCCTTCCGTCACATGTCTCAGAAGCAAGTTTTGGTGCAAGTTTACTCGTTGGACTAAAGTTGAAATGACGATTAAATGCTCATATGAAGCAAAGCTTCTTAAGAAATGAAATGCAGTCTAAAATTTGGGCAACAAGGTCCTTCGAAAGGATATAATCTGGGGAAATTGTGCCATCGAACCTCGAAAATGACCGCAAAGTCTAGATTAGAAAGCACTGACCAACCCAGGAATATCCTAGATGAATGGTTGATATCCTTCACCATATCTTTTGTGAGAAAAGACCGACAGACCCTTGGTAAGATTTGAAGCCAGCATAAATAAATACTAGCTGATTTAACAGCCTCTTTTTGTATAGCGACAGAAGAGCCTTTATGGCTATCACCACCGCTTGCAGTAGTGATAAAAGACCGCCCACCGCAGGATTCGAACACGTGACCTCGGGGCTGAGGTCGTGAAAAGCAACTGCCTTACCTAGTGAGCCATTAGGGCTCACAATGATTTCAGCAAGCATGTTTTGGCCAGAGTTAAGTACCAGATGCTGACGTGCTGGGAATGTCTTGAAAGGTTCGCTTGTCTGGATTAATTGTTAACAACGAAAGAGCATATTTCAAAGATCCCTCCTCATGTATATGTTGGGCACAACGATACGCTATAAAAAGTTAGCAAAAGAGTAGGTGAAAAACCGCAAGAGCATCGCCAACTGTGGGGTTAAGAGATGGCAGGTGACTACTGTGCTGCGTTAGATAGACATGCTCATGTGCTGCATTTGACATGCATGAACCGTGTAACATGTAGAGAGTTGCTTCTGATATCTCAGCGCCACTTTAATCAGTAACTGTTGTACACACATACTGGATAAGCCGTCTTCAGCATGCATATCTACCATACGAAACTGCTCAGCCTGTGTTCAACATGAGGGCAATCGCGTTAGGTGGATAGCTATACTCAACAATGCGAAGGAGGAGCAACTGCTCAAGGCATTTAGTGACAGCTCTACTGCAGACAGCATTAATCAAAACGTCAAGGAGCTTACATCCAGGATCATCGCCGATGTAAAACTAATGCCTGGAAACTCGGAGTGCTGCGATTGCACTGCAGCAGGTAAGTGAGAGAGAGAGAGAGAGAGAGAGAGAGAGAGAGAGAGAGAGAGAGAGAGAGAGAGAGAGAGAGAGAGAGAGAGAGAGAGAGATAGCAAGCGAGTATTCCTGCACGGTATTTGCTTATTAGTAGTGCTTATACTTTCGTTCATAAGAGAGCATACTTGCGTATGTTTGCCAATCTTCAAGCTAGTGCGGTTGTGAGTGTCACATTGTTTGGTCGCAAGGACGGTCAAGGCACTTGCATGTTTTTATGTGGGTAAAAGTGTGTGTGTGTGTGTGTGTGTGTGTGTGTGTGTGTGTGTGTGTGTGTGTGTGTGTGTGTAAGAGTTTGTGCATTTTTCACAATATATCGTGTTTGTTTCACAATATGTCATTCGTGTTTCACAATATATCATGCAAACCAAGTAGTTCTTTTTGCTAGACCTTATTAAGGCAGCCACATCACAGGCAGAAACATCAGAGAACCTTTTAATAAAGGTCACAGGTTGAGGAACGGCGATTGCTTTGGTCGGAGGGGGCTTAATGGAGGCACGAATGTGCACAATTTTTTCAGTAAAGAAGGCTGAAAACTTTTCGGCTGAGCCCTTAATATCTGGGGAGTCAGACCTCACAGCATTGACCAGTAAATGGTTTACTGTCTTATTAATCTGTCTAGTGTCCGACTGGCAGGAATTCAGTTTTCTAATGAAAAAAGAAGCCCTGGCTTTTTTAAGCTTTCGTGTGTAAACTCGAAGGAAGTCTTTAAAATTGACTAGGTCTGCCTCAGACCCCGATTTCTTGAAACGACGTTCCAGCCAGCGCTTAACACGGCGCATCTTAAGGAGTTTTTTTGTAAATGGAAAGCAATCTCGACGACTTTGAACACGGATAGAGCGAACGGGAGCATGCTTGTCAAGAGCACTCCTGAGTGTCATGTTCATCGCATCAGTGAGGGTATCGAGGCTGCCGGTCGAGTCTGAATGCAGATCAAGAAGGCCTGCATCACAAACAGATTTAAAAAACTTGTCCATGTCAATGCTTTGTAAGTTACGTCGTTTGGCAAATTCGACATTGCGCTGCACATACGAGGGAGCAGGAACAGTAAACGAGACCGAACAATGATCTGAGAGGGTCAGTGGGCACACCACAAAGTCAGTGGGGAGGACATCCTTAGTGATCACGAGATCTAGAATGTGGCCACCGACGTGGGTGCTATGATTAACGTGTTGGGCCAAACCAAGATTCTCCAGACAGTCAAGAAATGAGCGGACCTGGCTGTTGCTAGGGTTGTCAACGTGAATATTGAAGTTTCCTACAATCAGTAGCCGCCTGTCACACACAAATATTTTAGCAAGGAACTCTGAAAATTCCTCTATAAACAAGTTTAGACAGCCAGAAGGAGGCCGGTATATCACAACGGTGAGAGGCATAAATTAGCTGTCCCATTCCTCCGCTTAAAGACAGTTGGCGACAGAAGCTTTAGCTCTGCAGGTCCTAGACTGTGGAACTCGCTTCCACAATTCTTACGCAACGACATCTACTCTCCAACTGCCGACTATGGCACATCTTTTTCAGCGGTCCTGAACTGCTACTTCTATGCTACTCACTACCTCAACTGCTCTCCTAACTCTGCTATGCTTCCCACTTTCTCTTTGTTGCGTGAGACGAAGTCTGTTGGCTACCGAATGCGTACGGAAAGCCGCTTAGGCTGTGAGTGCGCTATACAAAACTCTCCTGCGTAACACCCACATGGTCTTTATGACTTTGTGGAGTTACTGACGGAGATACATTACATTACATTAGTTGGTGCAATCTCTTGTCGCCGATGCTTGTAGGAATAGGGGAGGCAGCTCGAACCGATTGCAATTAAAAACATGCTTTCTGGCATTATACTCAGGATTCAGCTTGACCACGTGGGTAACGATATAAATCCAAGGCTTATAGCTTTTGTCCTTTTATGGCGTTTGTTGAGAACAGAAGAACTTATGTAGTTGCTAGTGCACGATCGGCACTGGCCCAGACAGCTCAAGGTTCCTGGACCGTTCTACTTCGAGGCAAATTTCTCTGTTCTTTGTATTACGGCCGACAGCCTTCGGTCGTTCTGCATTATTGAATTACAATAAATACATATACACTCACCCACATCTACAGCTAGCTACCTGTCTGTTTGTGTGTGTGTGTGTGTGTGTGCACGCGCCAGTGCACGTGCGTGCGTTTGTCCTGTGGTGGCAAGTGATGCCTGTTGCCACCCCAGTTTACTGCTACAGTTTTGCCCAGTTTTCAGTGGCTTTGATATGAATGGCTTCGGCCTGCCGATTTCTAAATTGAGCAGGCCATACCTTGTATATATATAATTCATTTATATAGCGCCCCAATAGAACTTAATCTCTATTCAGGCGCTTCACATGTACCTCGGGGCTCGAGCCCACGACCTCAGTCAGACCTTGGTCGGGGCGAGCACCTTAACCGCTAGACCAAACCAGTGTAGTTCCTCAAAAGCTTTCTGTGTCGACTTTCATTACCACTAGGCTGACCTGTCTGATTTTGGTGGAACATGTTATTTCATATTGCTGGTGATGCCAACCTTAGCTCGGTAGGCAGTGTAGGCATCCATGCAGTTTCTCGGCCGAAAGTGGGCCATAGATCAGCGCCTGAGCAGTGCTGACCTTGTGTTGGTGCCGGTGTGGATGTAGCCATTGCAGCATGCATGGAGCTGACCCATTTCGCCTGCCTGATGCTGGTGCAGCTCTACTGCTGTCAGTCTTGTGCTGTCAAGCCTGTCTGTCTGCACTGTGGCGTGTCCGCACCTTGCCGCGACTGTGCTAAATTGCAGGACCCGAGTGGCTGTCCACCAACTTTGGAGTGCTTATCTGTCTTGAGTGCTGCGGTGTCCATCGCGAAATGGGTGTCCACGTATCGCGCACACAGTCTATTGTGATCGACGACTTATGCACGTCACAGCTGCTGGTAGGCTACCGTGCTGCCGTTCTCACCGGGCATTTGTGGTCCACCAGGCACGATGCGTGCAAGCGCGGCTGCTCCTCGTGAGCTGGTTGCACTTTGCTGTGGCGATCTCGCACCGCTTCGTACTCTTGCAGCATTTTACGCTCAGGTGTCAGGCAGCTCCGGCACTCCTTGAGTGCTTGAATGCAATTGATGCCCTTTCCTTCCTCCTCTTCCTCCCCCTCACTTCTGTCACTGACAATGCAGGCTTTGTCTACTTGTGAACCACTCACACTTGTCTATTATGTCTGTAAACTATGGCAGCACACCTGGGCAGCAACTGGTCTTGTGATCGGTAATGAGCTATCCAGCTTTGCCAGACCCTGTGGGACAGCAGCCGATGACTACTGGGTGCCTCGTTGAGCTAGCGCACTTTTTGAGTTGTGCTGCCGTTTTTTGTTAACGAAGTGAGAAGCCGCAACTTATCCAGTTATGCTTCAGAGCAGCAACAAACCACACTTAAAGCCCAAAACATCCCCGCTGACAATTTAGCCCCTTGGACAAAAAATCTCACATCTAATACTGGTATATGAAAATCTTAAATCTAGCAAGTTCAAATTAGGAGCTCATCACTCCCTTTAGTCACCACTGACGGGAATGTGTACCGACCTCCTCAGGAAACTGACTTAGGTAGTCCCTGTCTAAGTATGGAGTACCCCACTGACCTGATGCGTGGTCCATTTTTTCTATATATGTGCCCTCCCTCTTGCCGACTTAATCGCCGAACATAGTTTAACAGGAAACGTCAAGAAAATACTTTTAAAATTTGTCCGACAAACGAATATGTGTGTTAGGGTACCTTTTGAAGACAGATTGTTAGAATGGGATCAGAATTTCTTATGACTTCTGCATGAAACAAAAAATGATTATGTCTACCAATGTCTAACCGGAAGCAATAAATTTAAAAAAAAATACCGATCTCTGCATTATATGCGACTTGTATCCCAACTTGTCGAATCTTGGTAGATCGTGACACATGCTTGAAGCTTGTTGAGGTGCATTCTTGTGACTTGTATACAGTCTCTTTTCCAGGGTATGTCGGTGCCTTTTACAGTCCATAACCCGGCTAATACTTTACATATCGGGATGAAATTTGAAATTCAAGTTCAGCTCTGCTTGTTTCAAATTAGGCAAGAAAAATTTCTGATTTCAGCAGGATAAATTTTGCTTTATATGTAATCAAACGTCCTGGAGCTTTATTTTTCGTAATCGTGGACATTTAGACCTGAATGCTTGCCTTGCAGACATTCGATCCTGGATGCCGGCATGTGCAATCAGGCGCTTACACTTGGTGCAAAACTCTGCAGCTAGACTAGTCTGTCGTGAGTGGCAAAATGGCCACGTCACACCACTTCTCGTCGACCTGCACTGGTTCCCAACCAAGCAGTGAATCGAGTTCAACCTTATGTCACCTAGGTCCCTTCATTCTCTGGCTAGAGCCTACCTATCCGAACTCCACCAGGCAAATAATCCTACAACTCGCTGTTCTGACTCGAGTTGTTTGGCCATACCTCATACGAACCTCGAAACCGTTGGAGACCGTGCCTTTAGTTCGTTTGCTCCCAAAGCCTGGAACCGCCTATCGACGCACATCACGCTGTCCCCTGACATTTAAAAAAGAAGCTTAAAATCACCTGGTTGTTTCAGCATTTGGTGGTTCTTTGTGATTCGTTCGTCGTCGTATGCATGTACCTGCTTACACTATGCATGCTGCTTGCGGATGTTACCACCAATCATGCGGTAATGCCTTCTATACAGCATACAATAATAATAATAATAATAATAATAATGCACTTGATAAAGCGCCCTCAGAAAACTCAATCTCTCTCTAGGCGCTTTACATTTGCTGCAAAGCATCTGTGAGTGCTTAGAGAAAGATTCAGTTGTATGAGGGTGTTATACAAATGTATTATTATTATTATTGTGTCAGCCAATTTTCTTAACGACGATAAAACTGAACTGCTACTCGTAGGGCACCCTAAGCATGTGGCTGGACTAGAAGACTTTGCTCTTCTAATAGGCGATGCTGTCGTGCGACTGTCGTTATTTGCTCTTCATTGGATGTCTTTATAATAATAATAATAATAATTCACTTGATAAAGCGCCCTCAGAGAACTTAATCTCTCTCTAGACGCTTTACATTTGCTGTAAAGTGAAATGCAATTGAATGGTAAGTAAAATCATGCTTGAAAAACAAACAAAATGAATAGCATGGTTAGGGGTGACATGCACAGGGTCAGCATGCAAATGTGGTTAGTGGCAGCATGCAGTGTCAGCACGCATAAGCACATCAAGGACGAATCACAGGGACCCACTAAATGCTGTCCTAAATAGGTGTGTTTTTAAGTTCCTTTTAAATGTGGTCAGGTCAGGGGATGTTCTGACGCAGGTCGGGAGGGAGTTCCAGGCTTTGGGACCATATGAACTAAATGCACGGTCTCCAAAGGATTTAAGGTTTGTACGAGGTATTTGTAGACTGTTGGATTCCGAAAAGCGGGTGGTACGATGCTTGGCCTGATGGGGTAGTATATCTGGCAGATAGGCTGGAGCCATATAATGAAGGGACCTAAAAGTGAGCGACAAAACCTTGAAGTCAATCCGTTGCTTGACTGGTAGCCAGTGCAGGTCGGAATGAAAAAAATTTTTCTTTGACGGCTGCCTACAATTTGAAAGTTTCATTCCAGACTGCCTCCACTGCATGGCCATCACATCGATCCCTTTCTTAGATTATTTATTATTATTATTATTATTTTATTTTCTTAGATTATTTATTATTATTATTTTTTAGGACTATTTGTCACGGTGGTTTGAAAACAATTTAACAGGTTCCCTAGTTCTGTCTCAGCTAGGCTATTGCACTTTATTTTGGCTTGCCTACTGAAAAAAGCCACTCGGTCACTGCAGCTGGTGATTAATATGGCTGCAAGGCTAGTTTACAAATCCCCCAGAGATTTGACCATGGGTCTCCTTGCGATAGCTTCCTGTTGATCAACGGATACCGAGTATCGTTCTTACACTGATTCTCAAAGCCTGCCACAGCTTGGCTCCTTCATACCTAGCTGAACTGCTGCACCAGTTTAACCTCCTCGTGCCCTCAGGCTGTGTATGGACAGTAAATTAGCTGTTCCATTCCTCAGCTTCGAGACCGTTAGCGACAGAAGCTTTAGCTCTGCAGGTCCTGGACTGTGGAACCCACTGCATGCTGACCCTGTGCATGTCACCCTTGGTCATGTTATTCATGTTGTTTATCAAGCATGATACCACTCAACCATTCGATAGTGCTTCCTTTGCAGCAAATGTAAAGTGCCTAGAAAGAGATTGAGTTCTCTGGGGGCACGTTATCAAGTGTATAATTATTATTACTATTACCACAATTCTTATGCGACGACATGTACTCTCCTGCTGCCGACGGCACATGCTTTCCAGCCATCCTAAGCTGCTGCTTGCATGCTACTCACCACCTCGACTGCCCTTGTAACTCAGCTATGCTTCTGAGTTTCTCTTGGTTGCAATGAAGAAGTCTGTTGGCTACCTAATGCATACCATAAGCCGCTTAGGCTTTGAGTGTGCGATAGAAACTCTCGGGCATAACACCCACATAGTCTTTGTGGCATTAGAGATGGAGATAAATGACATCAGGAGTAACCGTAATGTGTCCAATGGCACCTACTGCATGAGTAGGTGCATTGTTTTGCTGTTCTGTGGTTGGATTAGAAATCTTTATCTTTAAATCATCCACGTGACTCTAGAATTATTCATCTAATTGAATTATGTTCTTGTTCTTCCGCCTTCAACCTGCACGGGCTCTACTACTCGCCATCATGCTCGTGCTTTTACTGAATTTCTCCATCTTCAGTGTCGTCATTGTGTTGACTTTTTTGTCCCAAACATTAGTGTGCTTGCATTAGTGGCAGATCTTCATTGGTTTTCAGCATGTATCATAAATAGCTTTAGACATGTAGTGTCATGGCAAGCGACTGGCAGATGCAGCAACTTAGGAAACACCTAATCTCATAAAATGATTTGTGGTCAACACATTGCTGCCCACCTGCTTAGGTAGAGTTATGGTAGTGTCCGAAGCAAGGCAACTCGACAAAATGGCAGCTTAAATTACTCAGTATATACATATGTGCCTCTCTTTAAGTTTATGTGGCCTTACAAACTTTTTTCGTAGTGTTATGAACCCAACACAAGAGTCTACTATGTGGACCTCCTTCACATCTTTGCACATGCGTGCACATCCTCACGAGTGCTCCTGATGGTTTACCCTTCATTATGTAGAAGCGATGTATGCAACTGAAACCCCCAATTTGACCCCGAGTCTTGGAGCCTTGAGGCTCACAATTCTCGATCAAGCTCCGTGGGGGCTCAAGATCTGCAGCAGGCACACCTTTGTTGCCGAGATTGCAAGAGATGTTGCAAGAGATGTTGCAAGCGATTGCCGCTGAGACGTTCTAGGGCGGCATATGAATAGGGCTGTATTATCAGCTAGCCCTTTGTTTGTTTTTACTTTCTACTGTACCCTGTGAGCACACGCACTCCTTTTTTACAGTGCACTGCTTACTTTATAGCCATACTTTACTCATTGCAGATGGCCCGCGTGATGGGCAACAAGTCTTTCAATGATATCATGGAGGCCACGATGGATCCTACTACCAAGTCTAGCCACATAAAGCCGTCTAGTCCCAGGTGTCTGCTTTACCTCGTACCCTGCTCGCTCCCTTACTGCTGTTTGTTTGCATTTTCTGGGTGATGCGAGCCTGCGGAGCAGCTGTGGCCCTAGTCACTTCCGATATAGCCGATTGCCTCAGAGCACTAACTCGACGGTCTCTCTGTCTCCTCTGCTCATTAAAAGGTTTATATTCCTTCCTAATTGCTCGGCATTCTCGTGCAGTGAGGCTCCTTGTTTCTCTACTGCAGTATTTTAATTGCAGCCGGCCATACCTGTATTTTGGGCCTACTCTTCTTGTCATTCTTGTACTTGATTGGGATTCTCACTTGTGTTGATAGACGAGGTGTGTGCTATTGACTACAGAAGGCACCTAGTGTAGCAGCTACTTTACCCCAATGGCATTGCGTTAACTTTTGTCCGGTATTCCTTCTACCATTCCTATCCAAGACTTATGAACGATTGATGGCCCAGTAACTAAATAATGACCATCAATTATTCAGATCTTGCTAGCATGATCTAATTGGGATTCGGAGTTAGCGTTCCGAAGAATCTGCTCTGTACCTCGAGTTTACACTGGCCTTCTGATCAATGCTAATCCATGTACTTGAGGGTTCGATCTTATGCCCCATTCTTTTCACTATCTGTACTCTCCCTCTCGTCGGTGTCATCGTTAATCACAATCTCAGTTTTCATTTCCATTTCCATTCATTAACATTCAGCTCAACCAATCTTTCTGCCCCCCCCCCCAGTCAAGTCCTGCCTACGTGCAGCTACATAACATTGCAAATATTTGCTGGCTTAGCCAGGCCTGCTTAGCCAGGGGTCCATGCATCCCAGTAATCCAAGTTGATCCACGTTTGATCCAATCATTAGTGAGATCCCGTCTCGACTTCTGTATTCAGTGCTTGCACGTCTTTTAGCCTATACAATCAGGTGCTTACAGTTGGTGCAAAATTCTTCAGTCGTGTAGCCTGAATGCTTAATCATCTGCGATTGGTGCAAAGCTCAGCAACTCGTATTGTCTGTTTTGTCAACGGAGTAGCTGCCACATCGCACCGCTTCTGCCTTAGCTTCACTGGCTCCCTATTAGGAATCGAGACGAAGTCAATTGTCCCTCTCTCTCTTTCTCCCTCTATCTATCTCTCTCTCTCCCTCTCTTTCTCTCTGGCTTACAGGTCGCTTCACTTGCTTCCACTAGCTTTCTTATCTCCTTTCAGCACCACCCCATTTCTTCTCGTCTTTCCCCTACTAATTTGAAATCTTTTGACGATCGAGCCTTCAGTTCGTATGTCACGACCACCTGAAATGCCATTGCATCATCGTTTAAGTCTCAGCTGAAACTCATCAGCTTTGCTCAGCTATGTTGTCCCTGCATCCCAGCGAACTTGGCTCTTTTGTTTCTGTGTTTTGTGCGTGCCTAGCTGGGCACGATTCAGTGCATATTAGTTACCAGGGGTCCTTCTAACCAGCCCTGATTGGCTTCTTGTCGGCTTTTGCGTGCTAGTCTTATAGCATGATATTTGTTTGCTTTCGCTTGCTTGTCTAAGCATGATAACCTGCACCTCATTAACCATTAGTCATTACTTCTCTTTCAGCAAGTTACAAAGTGCCTGCATGGAGATTTGGTTCTGCTAGGGTGCTATACAAATGACGTAATATTATTATTAATATTATTGTATAGCGGTTCATTACATTTCATTGTTTTTCTGCCTTTTCTGTGCAGGGATGAGAGGAATGCCTTCATACGGGCCAAGTATGAGAGCAGGAAGTTTGCTATCAGGACGTGCTCAAGTAGCAATGACCTTGTCAATGAACTGATTCAGGCTGTTGACAGTTGTGAAATGTCTGCATTACTTCAAGTATATGCTGAAGGCCTTGACCTAATGATCATTCTCCCTTCGACGGAGGTAGGTGAAAACGAGGGCTGCGAAAGTTGTCATCTTGATATGAGCCAGTTGTGGGTGTGTGAATGATGGAGACTTGTCTAAGTGTGGGGAGGGGCTTGATGACCTCTTTTGTGTTTGTGAAGTTGCTTTCTTGCTTGTCACTACAGGTGTACAGGTTCCCAATACGTGTTTTGTTTTGTATTTCACGTTGAGCCCTCTTTAATTACAATGGTCCAAACTTCTCATTAAGTGTGCTTCTTGATTTTTGCACGCATCGCTTTCACCGATCCAAATCTCCAAAGATTGTATGCATATAAGCCTGCTGTCGAAGGACACGTGCCAAAATGTGCAGCAATGGTGCAGGTACCAGTATCATCACGACCAACTTTGTAAGCAGTGCCGGTCTTTGAGAGCTTCTTTTAATGGCTGTCTTAAAATTTGGTTGCTGCAGTTTAGAAATACCTTATCAAGATGTATTTATGGACTTCAGTCACTTAAGACACGTATAACCAGATCATCGAATGCTTGCAGTGTGCCGCAATTGCCGGCTGTGTGACCTTCGTTCTTCAGCTCTGGCTCCCTAGCTCTATGACTGGCATATGTGCAGTGCGTGAAGATGCCGAAATCTACTATATGTCGGGTTATTGCCTGCTGTGCACATACCTATTTCCATTTCTGGACAGCCAGCGTGTTGGCCTTTTAAATGCAATTGCATCATGTCAGGCTGTCCACATTTGATGTATGAAAAGGTGTCATGCTGTGCTTGTGTTCTTAAGTGGTGGCTCTCGGCTACTGGCTGGTCATTTCCTCTGCCTGCAATCTCTGCTACCAGTGGCCTGATGATTAGTTGATAGAAAAACGACCACTGCAAGCCGATTTCGGACCCGGGATCCTAAAATCCAAGATATATAACTCCAGCCTGGTGTCACTTCACCGTGACCTGGTGGCCTCACGTGATGCGCTAGGCGTTGAGGCTGCTCCTTCTGCTAGACGTCACAGTGTGATCAACTGGCGTTATGTATATTCTTTGTTATTAGCTACGGTGATTTGATTGTACTGTCGGTGTTGAGCCATAGTTTATTTTTGCCCAATTTTCCAAATGCCTATAATTATGTATGCCCATGCTGCTTATCGAATGTTGGCTGCATCCTTGCAGGTATCTGGTCCTGGTGGCATCCGTTATAAAGTCGATGAAACGGCACTGCATCGTGCCATTAGGCAAGATGAGAGCACAACACTGCACATAATCGATTTTCTTGTTCAAAATGCAACTGGGTGAGCAGTCACATGCGGCTATTGAAGACTACATGGCCTCGGCCGTACTCAGTGCAGCTCTTTTGAAAACCCTTTTTCTCTTGCTTTGGGACCATCTCTAAACTGCACTGCCTGTGGTGCCCAGTCCTTGACCGTTATGCGTTTTTGGCTTGCCATTTCGTTCAAATATGGATGAGCCGGCCGATTTATAAGTATCTGCGAATCCATGCTCTCCTGACATGCACTTCTCTAGCTTGGATGAATTAGTGCTGATGCTAATGCCATAGCTACTGCTCCTGATGCTGCCATCAATGCTGCTACTAGGATGTCATGCCCCATGGAGAGCCAGCTTGAAGAGAGGCCAGCACAAGCTGCAGCCCGACCTCCTACTTGCTATTGCCATCTTGGGCATCAGTCGCTGAGCTGATGGCATGTTCAGTTCCTTAGGTGCTTTCTTCTGCCCAGGAATCGCTTGGAGACTAAGGACTCACTTGGCAACACTGCACTGCATGGTTGTGCAACTTATAACCGTACCGAGGCCATGAAGTTGGTGCTGAAGACGCGACCAAACCTGGCTGTGTTCAGAAATAGCATCGGCAAGACTCCCCTGGACATTGCAAAGGAGAACGGCCACCATGTGTGTGCCGAGCTGGTGAGCAGCACTGCGTGACGTAAACGTTAAGATGCTGCGCTGTCTTCGTGGCCACTGTTCATGTGTCTTAGTATCTGGCTTTGCCCGGTGCAGGATGCAGCATCTTAACTTATGGAACCGATGAACGGCAAAGACAGTAGACCAAATCATATCATGCCATCAACTGGAGGAAATGTTTCTGTAAGATAGACCTTTGCTTTATCTGGAACCAGGCAATACTGCCCATAAGCTCTCGTTTATGGATAATTATCAGTGCTTATGATTCTCAACTCTCTTGCTGCATGTATTGATGACATCCGCACATGGATGGCAGCAAACTTTCGTAAATTGAATGATGATAAAACCAACTTACTAGTTATGGGCAAACCCAGTGTGATTCAGAAATTGGAAAGTGGAACACTCACAATCGGCTCTGCCTGTATGTCTCCTGTTGAATCTGTACGAAATCTAGGTATCCTGTTCCAAAGTGACCTTTCGTTTGACGACCACATCAGCTCCACAGTCAAGCCTGCCTACTTTCAGCTACATAACATTGCTAAAATTCGTGCTTGTTTAGATAGGGATACCACATCTAAATTGGTCCATGCATTTGTGACATACCACCTTGACTTCTGTAACTCACTGCTTCCTGGTCTTCCGGCCTCTGCATTCAGGCGCTTACAGCTGGTGCAAAACTCTGCAGCTAGGCTTTTCTGTCGTGAGAATTGCAGATGCCACAGCACACCACTTCTCGCCGACCTGTACTAGCTACCAGTCAAGCAACGGGTCGACTTCAAGATTTTGCCCCTCACTTTTAGGTCCCTTCATTCTTTGGCTCCAGCCTACCTATCAGATCTACTGCCCCACCAGGCTAAGCATCGTAACACCTGCTTTTTGGAATTTTATCTTTTACCTATATCTCGCACGAACCTCAAATCCTTTGGAAACCGTTCCCTTAGTTCGTATGCTCCCAAAGCCTGGAACTCACTCCCGACTTGTGTCAAATCCCCACATTTAAAAAGAAACTAAGAACGCATCTATCACAACACTTAGTGGGTCCGTTTGATTCGTCCATTGTGTGCTTATGCGTTCTGCCACTGTGCAAGCTGCCACAAACTCTATTTGCATGCTAACCGTATGCAGGTCACCTCTAACCATGTTATGCTTGTTGTTTATTGAACGTGCTACTGCTAACCATTCGACCATGCTTCCTTTACAGCAAATGTAAAGTACGTAGAAAGAGATTTGAGTTCTCTGAGGGCACTATAACAAATGTATTTTTATGTTATGATTATAATCAGTCGTAGCAGTTTTTTTCTCTCGTGTATATATATATATATATTTCTTTCTTAACCCTTTTTTCCTTTCTTTCTCCTCTCTCTTTCTCTGTCCTCTTGTCTGTTTCTCCTATTTTTCTTTTCTCTCATTTTCTCTTGCTCTCATCTTTCTCTCCTCATTCCCCTGTCGCTTTCTTTGCTTGCTCCCTCCATCTCCCTATCTCTCTCCCTCTCCCCGACTCTACTAACTCTCTCACTCACTTTTCCTATCTCTCTCCCTCTCTCTCTCTCTCTCTCTCTCTCTCTCTCTCTCTCTCTCTCTCTCTCTCTCTCTCTCTCTCTCCCTCTCCCTCTCCCTCTCCCTCACTCTCTTTCTCTTTCTCTCCCCCTCTAATAACTCTTGCGCACTCTTTTCCTATCTCTCTCTCTCCCTCCTCTCTCTTTCTCTCTTCTCTCTCTCTCTCTCTCTTGTGTGCGTGTGTGTGTGTGTGTGTGTGTGTGTGTGTGTGTGTGTGTGTGTGTGTGTGTGTGTGTGTGTGTGTGTGTGTCTGTCTCTCTCTCTCTCTCTCTCTCTCTCTCTCTCTCTCTCTCTCTCTCTCTCTTTCTCTCTCTCTCTCTCTCTCTCTCTGTCCATTTCTCCTTCCCTTCCTCTCTCTCCCTCTCTCTTGCTGTTTTTCTCTCCTCTCTCACCACTCTCGCTTCCTCTCTTCTCGTTGACTCTCCATCTCACAACTCTCTCTACACTCTCTCTCATCAACTCTCTTTACACTCTCCCTTTCTCTTGGGCTTGGTTTCAACTCTTTTCCATAGGCAATCGTTGTATAGTGTTGCTACTTGCATCGGTACATACGTCATCCCGAGGTTTATTAAGTCTAGTCCTACTACTGATGGTGCAGAGGCCAGACACGGTGCTGGCTTGGCAGCCTGCATCTGCTCTTGACCCAAAGCCTTCCCTGGCCTGCTAACCACGTATTCAGTATTTAATAGTGTTTTGCTGTGTTTCAGTTTTAGCTTTTGACTGCCAGTGATTGACTGTTGAGTTGTTGGTGTCATTTTTCCCCTGCTCATGCTGTCTGCACTGAAAGACATAGCATTATGAGAGAGATCCATCGACACTTTGCAGTCCAGTGCAGCACTTTGAGGTGTCCCATATTGCTCGGCTGCCTTTGCAGATCCAGCATGCACTTGCTGGAAAGACGTCGCTATTCGAGAACGTCAACGTCGACTGGACGTTTGGGGATGATGACTTCAATGAGTTCAGTGATGATGATCTTGATGCTTCGGTGGTATGTAAAATAGAAAGGCTTGTCTGATTATCTGACTTGTGGGACGCGCGGTGTCATAATACCTAGCTTGACTGCTTTAACGATCAACCGATGCAATGCTGGATCGCTATAATGGACTTGTTGCACCCCTACTAATGTGCAGTTAGTTTTCCTAGCTATACAATGTTAGTATTGAAATGGTAAGCACTCCCATGCGAGCCGGGTGTAGCCACTTCTGCTTAGGGATTGCCCCGAGTATCATTTCTGCGTTTTGCACCATCACATACTTATGGTTAAAAATGGCTCTAATCAATCGCAGAAGCTTCTGAATTTAACTACAGGGAATATCGTTCCTAGTAGTGTATGTTAAGCCTGTCTAGCTGCTAACTATATGTAAATCTTTCAAGCATGGCTTAGCTGACATCCACATTTCTTTTAATGGTATGTGATTCCTTTAGGCTGATAGCACCAGACAAAAAAGCCAGGCTTGTCGGTCCGGGTAGGCCGGTATCACGTTGACCCGCACTATAGTAGCAAAGGACTCCAAAGGCATGTGTCGCTTGCCGTGTCTCGGTGAAAGATTCCAAGAAAGGTGCTGCCTTAGATACGGTTATGAATTCATGCCTGCATTATCATGCATATTTGGTTGGGCGTTGGCACGATGGCCTAACATAACAAGAGTTTCTAGCATGAGCATATGGGACACGTGCCCTCACAAGTCCCACATATATTATACGTATAAACAGGCTTGTCTGCTGTATGTGTGTGTGCATGCACAGTGCATTTGAGTTGTGTGTTCCTGAGCACGTGCACGCATGTGCACCTACACTCAGCTCTCTGATGCTGTGCAGGCATAAACAATGAGATACTTAACCAACCTGCCTAGAAGGGCTTTGGATCCTGATTTTGGTTTACTGGATTGGGCAGGTTTTCTCCGGATAGGAACCATCCCAATGCATCTGTGAGGGCAACTGCTGAATATTAGAAGCCGTGATGGCCCACTGGGTAAGGTGGTTGCTTTTCACGATCTCGGTCGTGGGTTTAAATCCTGCGGTGGGCGATCCTTTATTGCCGCTTAAGCCGTGGCGATAGCCTTTAGGGCTCTTCTGCCGATATACAAAGGAGGCTGTTAAATCGCCTGGTATTTTCCAAGTATGATATAATAAGTTTCAATTGAAAACTGCCTGAGCTAAACGAGACTAATTGGACAGGCTAACCCACATTCCCATGTGCTCTAGTTATGACTCAGCAAACAGTTTGCTTTTCGACACCCATGTCTTACCTTTAATTCCTGTAGTTATAGAGATTCAGAGAGATTAGTGGGAAATGGCCATTTTTCGTCTTGCCACGGCAATGGAATAACGATTCAAGGCCGCAATCTGTCTACTGGTTGGGCAATATATGAGCAAGAGAGTACCACTTGTTGGGCATTGTTAATTCCAGGTCAAGACTCTGGGTAACCGGCTGGCTCGCTACCTCCTATACGATTGTTTCGTCTTGATATAACCCTCTTGTTCTGCTTAACTTGGCATATGCCTCTGCAAAAGTGTCACTAGTCTAGCGCTACGTGATCGAATAATAAAACAGTTGGATTTTGCTATTGCCTGGCGTGTTGTCAAACTGAACAAGTCTCCTAATAGCTACTACACTAAGTAATAGGTTTAAATTAATTTTGCATCCTTGGATACTGTTTTTCTAATTCCGTTTTGCCTTAAATAAATAGAAAATAGCTATCGTTCCACAAAAAGTTGCTTCTTTGGTCAGGACAGATATTTTGAAATTCTCCCTTTTTACTGTTAGGCATGGTTTTGTCGGCAGGTTTGCACATGTTGGTTGTGTCACTACCCAAATTAGTCAGAGTTAGGTGAACTCAACACTATAGACTAGTATTCATTGAAGTGGAACAGTATCCATGCTCTCCTGATATGTGTCTTAAGCAAACATGTTAGTCTATGTTCTTGTGGAGTAAAAGAGTAGTGAATAGCCATATTTGATTGATATGTCGGTCAGATTTTGCTTGCACCCTGTGGGTGAATTCTGCAACGTGTTTAGTTGGACAGTTTATTAAGACCAGAGTAAAGAAGGACTCCTTGAAAGCACATCTGTTACGACATGCAAGGCTTACTAAGCATATTTGGCCTGTTGTCTGGGATCAAGACAAGCCTAGGGCACCTGATTTCACATGCAAACACTCAAAGAAAACTGTTTATGGTTAGGTGAACAATCGCTGCTCCTTAGATGGAATTTCTTGCACAATATTAGGTAAGTGTGAAATATCATTTTTTTTAATATGTGCAAAATTACTTAAGCTCGAATTTTGACAAATGTAGACCTCAAAGTCCTTATCCTCGATTGTCCATATAGTTTATCCTTTTGGTTCGATAAGTACTGCTATACATGTCAATTAACGCACCTATTTAGGACAGCATTTAGTGGTTCCCTGTGATTCGTCCTTGATGTGCTTATGCATGCTGACACTGTGCATGCTGCCACTAACTACACTTGCATGCTGACCCTGTGCATGTCACCCCTAACCATGTTATTCATGTTGTTTATCAAGCATGATACCACTCATCATTCGATCGTATTTCCTTTGCAGCAAATGTAAAGCACCTTGAAAGAGATTGCGTTCTCTGAGGGCGCTTTATCGAGTGTATTATTATTATTATCAATATTGCTGAAAGTAAAGATGCTGGTGTTGTATGACACGTATAGCAATAATTATCCGACCGAAATAAAAGTAAACTCATGCAGTCATGTACAACCAGAGCTGAAAGCACTCTTTATATTTCACGTTCATTTGTGAAGTATTGGCCGACCTATGGAATTTACAAGGCACAATGCTATACTGTAAATGAAGCTGTGTAAAATCACAAGCATGCACAAACGTCTATCTCCATGTACTAAGGTTCAACAAGCTAGGACGAAAGTGGCATATAATATAATGCATGATTTGTAGATTTGTTGCTTCCGGTTTACTTCAGGGTTAGACATAGTTAGCAAAGTTATTTTTTTCCTTGTATGTGGAAAAACTTACGATCTGTTTCAAATGGTGACACAAGCACATGCTCACTTAGATCTTAGATCTAATCATCTTAGTGATCAGCTCACTTAGATCAGTGCAGCTCACTTAGATCTTATATCTCACTTAGATCGGTGCAGCTGCCGACCATCAGTTGCATTGAACTGTTTGTCAGCAACGGATGCCGAATGCAGACTGCGCCGTGAATGCTTGCAGCCGGCACTTCACAGTGCGTCTACTACCCACCGATTTTCAGACATCACCGGAAGCTGGTGTGACACGCTTCGGACTCGCTCTGCCTCCGACCGACCTGAGAGAGCGCCGAAGGGCAAGCGACATCTTCGAGACGACATCTGCGCTCGCCAGGGACAAGCAGCAGCAACGCAGAGGCGGCACGTCCTTGGCGGCCGCCGATGTCGAAGCCTCGATTGGCGGCAGCGTGGTCCGAGGCGGCGACGACCCGGCTGTCCGACGGAAGCTGCCCGGCGAGAACGGGACCAGCGAGGGGGGCACTCCGGCAGCAAGCGCCAGTGGCGCTGTGGCCGGCAAGCCGGCAGCATCCGTCTCGGCAGCGGCCACGCCTCCGGCCGTCCACATGGTTCGGGCGGCTAGCGCCGCAGCGAGCAGTGCCGCGGCGAGTGCGGTCACGATGCGTGAGCGACGAAAGACCGTGGACAGTGTGCACCTGATGCCGCCGCCATCGTCGCTGCCACCAGCAGTGACTCAGACGTCACAGCCCACCTCTGCCGGATTGGCCGGCGGCGCCGCCGCAGCGGCACAGGCTGCGCACTTCAAAACCAAATGTAAGAGCCGTGCCCGGCGGCAGCAGTGTGTCGTTCGATGTAGGGATTTCTTGTGTCGGCGACGTGCTGGCCAGAGATGAATGAGGTCGTCGTTTAAAGCGTGCAGCAGCAGCTGCTGCTGCACGCTTAATTTGGCCTCAAATGCTGCCACCCGTCGCTGCGGAGGGTCCCTCAGCAGCGACGGGGCAGTGCCCGTGCAGTGCCCACCCATCCGCTGGCCTCATCCTCTATCGCCGCAGCATGATCCCAATTTGTAGCTCTGACAGCTCGAGAAGGAAAGATGATCGAAGCTGCCATTGGCAACGGAAACGGCTTGCTCGTCTCTGCCTTCCTGCCTCATCACGCCCGCGCCTCCTCGGACTCGACTCGCAATCTCGTGATGGCTTCTTCATCCTCGACGACTGCACCCGCTCTCTCGTTGCCACCCATGGCCGGCGAGTCGCCGTCGCCTGCCGCCGCTGCTTCCCCCAACAGCCAGCAGCCTCCTCCGCTTCCAGAGAAGAAACACAAGCCGGCTCCCGGTCTGTGCTGATTTCTTCACGACTGCGCGGCCGGCGGCGCTTTTCTCCCGTTGCGTGCATGATCCGATGCGCACGGCTCGTGCCCCGCGCCGACTAATGAGCCCGATCCGGTCCCAAAACAAGTGCCCAGGCCGAGCGGCCGTCCTGTCGTGCGTGGGGCTTGTATCGTGCTGTGCCCGGATTGTGCTTGTAGGCTCCCTGATGGTTCTGCCACCTCCGCCGCAGTTCATGTCGGTTAGTGACAACTCGGGCAAGTGAGTACCTCGTCACATGACCATGCCATTCTTCACTTGTCAGCTTTGCCGTGCTGCACACACTTGCTGATTACTGTAATCACCGTACAATTTAGGAACGACTGGGGGGCAGTGTCTACGAGCTCCACTGTCACCCCACCAGTGGAGTGTGCAAGAGTCGTAGCTGATTTGCTGCGCTCTGTTACATCCAGGTCTCACTCCATCGGTTCCCGTGTCCCAATGCTACAAAGAGACGCAAGCAGCAGGATATTTGCCTTTGCTTCTTCTTGCTGCGCTCTATTTTTCAAGAAGTGGCCATGTTATATACCAAGCATAGCTGCAGCACACGTTCCGGTTAATGGCAATAATCTAATAATAATAATAATAATAATGCACTTGATAAAGCGCCCTCAGAGAACTCAATCTCTCTCTAAGCGCTTTACATTTGCTGCAAAGGGAGCTACACTAAGTCATCGTTTCGGCAGAAAAAGTGTATGTCTCCCGTCAATAGCAGGGTCGACCCAAAGCAAGGCCGTGTTTAGATGACGGTTCTTTGAAAATTTGACTTTTATTTTTATATATGACTCAAAATTGGCTCTGCCAGCATATCTCCAGTTGAATCAGCTCGAAATCTAGGTGTCATATTCCAAAGCGACCTCTCGTTAGACGACCATATCAGCACAATAGCCTGCCTACTTTCAGCTTCATAACATTGCTAAAATTCGGGCTTGTTTGGATAAGGATACCACGTCCAAGTTGGTCCATGCATTCGTGACATTCCATCTCGACTTCTGCAACTCACTGCTTACTGGCCTACCAGCATGTGCGATCAGGCGATTGCAGCTGGTGCAAAACTCTGCAGCTAGGCTTGTCTGTCGTGAGCGTCGCAGTTGCCACATTACTCCACTTCTCGCCGACCTGCACTGGCTACCAGTCAAGCAACGGATTGACTTCAAGGTTTTGTCGCTCACTTTTAGGTCCCTTCATTCTATGGCTCCAGCCTATCTGTCAGATATACTACCCCATCGGGCCAAGCATCGTACCACCCGCTTTTCGTAATCCAACAGTCTACAAATACCTCGTACAAACCTCAAATCCTTTTAAGACCGTACATTTAGTTCGTATGATCCCAAAGCTTGGAACTCCCTCCCGACCTGCGTCAGAACATCCCCTGACCTGACCACATTTAAAAGAAACTTAAAAACATACCTATTTAGGACAGCATTTAGTGGGTCCTTGTGATTCGTCCTCGATGTGCTTATGCGTGCTGACACTGTTCATGCTGCCACTAACCACATTTGCATGCTGACCCTGTGCATGTCACCCCTAACCATATTATTCATTTTGTTTGTTTTTCAAGCATGATTTTACTTACCATTCAATTGCATTTCACTTTACAGCAAATGTAGAGCGCCTAGAAAGAGATTAAATTCTCTGAGGGCGCTTTATCAAGTGCATTATTATTATTTTATTAAGTATAGAGCACGACGTAATGCAAGCCACTCCCTGACACAACCAGCTGCCGGGTTAGTGGGTTGCCAGTCGGCACCTATTGGTCGATAAGCTGCAGTCTGTGTTCTTACCTTCATTCAGTACGGAAAGTCCAGTGCGTACACGTCCCCTCGCCTTGTTGCTCAGCGATGGACCCATTCCGTCCCATAAAGGTAGGCTAATTCAAAGGCCTCACTTGTATAGCCTCAGACCAACCTTAGGCGGCTATCTTAGACTGCTAGTTTGCTTTGGTTGTCCCATTTATCTCCCCCCTCCAGTTCTGATAGCTGCAGTTCTTGGCCCGGTTGCAAATCGGCTGTGTAAAAAGATCCCAAGTTTTCTGCTTGCACCATGTAAGCTGGAGCCGTTCGTGCTTTATGCGATGGCTGTCCGCTCCATTGCCGCTGCCATGATTCACGGCACCATCTCATTTGCTGCCCTCGTTTCTTCGCCTGCCTTCTCACTTCTTGCTGTCGTGCTCGTGATGGACCAGAAAGGTTGAGCGGTGGCGTTGGCTGGACGGTGCACACCGGCTGCCCAGCGCTTAGCCCCTGCGCTTGGCTTGTTTGCAGATCAGACAGCATTGGTGCACAAAGCGGCAGCGGGGCAGTGACGGCCGCAGGGGTGCCCGACGATCGAAGCCAGAATGTCACACTTCAGTCGGTCCACCGGAGGAGCAGCATTGTCGTCACGAGCGCAGGTGGCAAGCCCACACCACCGCCGAGGCCTCAGGTATGGACTCGCAAGCAGCAGTGCCCAAGGCGGTGGCCAATGGCCGCTGCCGTGGCGATGGAAGGCAAATGGAGTCTATGGCACGGCGATTGATTGGCCATCGTCCCCTGATCCTGTGGCAGCGCTCGGTGCTGCAGGCACTTTGCTGAATTGGGAACTTGCGAGCATGTGTCAGCAGCACCTGTGTCGAACGTGGTTGTCCGACGTGTTGGCTGGGCACCGAGGCAGTGGCTTGCAATTAAAAAAAACTCCCTTGCTCCGTGTGTGCGGCTCTCTGCGATTAAAAAGTAAAACCCGTAGCCACACACGATGTGGCCTTCGAAGCCGGTCCATGTCAGCTTCCTTCCAAATTCGAGAGATCTTCCGGTCTGTTTGTCGTTTTCTTGAGGTGGGCCGCTCAGCTAGATAGATAGACCCTGGCCAGCACTCAAGAGGATGGGCCATCTGTGATGTTTTTTATCCACGTGTGTGTGCCTGCACTTGCTTCGATGATGATTGCCTCCTCATCGTGCTTCACTATGGAAAGCAACCCGTCGTGGCGAGAGCACATACCTGCATGATCACCCGACTGGTGTCGTATATATGCTTTCTTTTTTGTGGTTACTGGCTTGCTTTGTCCGGTAAGCTCAGTAATTGCCATGTTTTAGGACGTCAACATAAGGGCTCCGCTGTCTCCGTCTCCCCTCCCCCCCCCGGATCAGGGTGAGGCATTCTTGCCTTGCATTGCTAGACCAGGATTACCTTGCTATCGTCGGTGCCCGATTGTCTCCCAACGGATCCCGCGAATGAGAGGGGCCATTAGGGTTGTCTGGCATTCGTTATACTAGTATATACTGTTAATCCATCGGTTTTACGCCAACCCGTGTATAAATGCCTTCGTAAGGTCGTAGGGTGGGTTTTATTTGGGGATGTGGCGGTAGTTGCTACGCATTGTCAGCTGGACTAAGTTAGT
The DNA here is from genome assembly GCA_009760855.2 of Cristatella mucedo. Taxonomy (NCBI): domain Eukaryota; kingdom Metazoa; phylum Bryozoa; class Phylactolaemata; family Cristatellidae; genus Cristatella; species Cristatella mucedo. Next base: position 1,356,656 of record WPIO01000036.1, on the reverse strand, counting down.
GCTGCTTAGAACCAGCGACGTGGTACCCTTCTGTCGCTGTCACATGATAGTCCCCCATCTCTTGTAAAACGTTATGGCTGATACTTCTGGCCGTAGCATAGACCGAACGAGGGTAGACTGTTACTGCACTGACGATCGTCCTATCTTTCTGTGCTGTGTCATGCCAGCTGACCTCATCTCATAGATCAACACGTCTGTGCCGCCCATTCGAAAGCGCTGCCGCGCCGTATTTGACTGCAAGGCAGACAACGAGGATGAGCTGTCTTTCTGCAAGGATGAGGTCATAGTCATTCTCAGGTCACCAGCCGACAGCGACTGGTGGGTGAGTACAAACCCCTTCGCTTTGCATCATGGGAATGTCTTGCATCAGATCTCGCATGCGCTCGTGCGTGCAACTGTCTGCACTGTCTCTCTGTCTGCCAGTCTCTCTCGTCTTCTTGCTCTTTCTGTATCGATAACTAACTCATTCCAGCCAAGTGAACTAGACCATGCTGCTTTATTGCATGCTCGGATGAGCTGCCACCGGCCAGAGCCAGCCCGGTTTGCCTGTGACGTAGCATGTGCTCTGCAAGTGTTCGAGCTTCCATCGCTCTACAAGGTCTGACACACCATTCCTCGTGTGCTATTTGTTCTCAGTATGGCGAGATCGATGGCAATCCGAAAAGGCGAGGCCTGTTTCCGATAACGTTCATCACACTGCTAAAGGAGTAGCGCCGAAGGCTGCTGTTCCTCCCCCCCCCAACGGTGCTCAGCAGGAAGCCGCCGGCAGCGTGGATGCGGCCCGGCCCAGCCCGGTGGCCAGCCACTCGTATCGACTTGGCGACTGCTGGTGGGCTTGCCTTCGACTGCCAGATCGGCTGAACCGGCTGCCAGAGCATGCCGTGCTGCTCCGAGCCGGAAGGAAGGACGCTTCCCCCTCGAGCTGGCAGCTCCAAGCCCGACCATTGGAGCTGCCAGCGCGCCAGAGCCCACGACGGCAGTCTCATCCCTGCCAGGGACCAGGGAGGTGACCGTGACCTCACCGAAACCGCCGTCTCTTCACAACCTTGCCACCACAGCTTTTGCCTATCCAGAAATACTCGCATCGGTCATGTGCCAGCACCCGGCAACAGCCGGCAGAGCCAGTCTGACGTGCTCAGCGGAGCGATTCCGGCGATCGGGCCGCTGACAATCCTTGCGTGCTTAAGCCATGCAACTGCCAAGGGACGATTGTGCAGGCAATGATGCATGGCACAGCGTGGCGGGCACTTTCGTTATTTTTATATGTTAGCACACACACACACACACACACACACAATATTTACACACATATGCCATTCGTTGTATGTTGTAAATACAAGATGAGCATAATCCTGGGCAGCCACGTTTTCCTGTGGCTTCCGCTGGTGCAGCCAAGCTGACAGGTGACTGTTACTGTTAAATATGCAGCCTCGATAATGCATGCTCGACTATGGTATTGGGCACCCTTCCCCTTTACTAAGGGGGAGAGCGGCTTAGTTGAAGTATCCACAACCGTCGTCGTTGGAAGGTGTGTCTTGATAAGTTTGAATACGCTGAACACATGTTCGGCCTTGGCAGCTGACACTGGCAGAGTCAGAGCAGGTCTTTGACCGGCTTTTGTAGTACGTCATAGCTACGCCTCGGCTCTATCGGACTTTGCCTGCATGACTGAACGATCAGACAGAGTCCCGATGAGCTTCAGTGAGTCCGAAGCGAAAATTTCCCTGCGAAAATTGCTAATTGCAGCTGTCTCAATAGGATTGGATTGGCATCTAGAAAATCCATCTTGTAGAATTTCGTTGCAAGCACGATCAAAGTTTTCGAGGTCGAATGCAGAAAACTGTTGATTCGATTGGAGATTCGAGCAGCCGCCAGGCGCAGCATTCCATCCACTCGTCTAACCGGAAAAAGCGAAGCATGTCAACTAATTTAGTGGTAATAGCACACTTAATATAACATTGATAGTAGAACACGAAAGAACAATTCACATGGGCAGAGCGAATGCTGTGAGGAACATGATGGATGTTCAGCTTCACTTTAAAGTCAAGTGGAAATGTCAATCGGTGGTAGAGACAATGAAATGCGATGCCAGTTCTTTGATGGTGCCATGCAAACCTAGTAGTATTAGTATTATTATGAGATCACTCTGCCTGTGTACTGACTGACTCAAATTAGAATTAGTCATACATAGTACGGTCCCGAAAGACAGTGTTGGGCCATTTTACCGAGTGAGTTCGCCATTTTGCAGCGTGACTGACGGACTTACACGCTTTAATTAGTAGAAATTATTAACAGTCATTTAGAATTCCAGGCTTTAGGTGCATGGGAGTTAAAGGCACGGTCACTGACGGAATTGGTGTTGGTTAGGGGCACAGCTAACTACCCCAGTCGGAGACGGCGCTGGTTGTCCCTCTTGAGTCTTAGTCCGGCGATTAAGTGCTGGCACTACATGAGCCGAATTGTGAGGTCGAGTTCAGCAGTAGGGAGCCTTCTACTGTTCACGGCAAGCGGCGGTCATAATCGACAAGGCTCCTCCGCTTAAAGACAGTTGGCGACAGAAGCTTTAGCTCTGCAGGTCCTAGACTGTGGAACTCGCTTCCACAATTCTTACGCAACGACATCTACTCTCCTACTGGCGACTATGGCATATCTTTTTCAGTGGTCCTGAGCTGCTACTTCTATGCTACTCACTACCTCAACTGCTCTCCTAACTCTGCTATGCTTCCCACTTTCTCTTTGTTGCGTGAGACGAAGTCTGTTGGCTACCGAATGCGTACCGAAAGCCGCTTAGGCTGTGAGTGCGCTATACAAAACTCTCCTGCGTAACGCCCACACGGTCTGTATGACTTTGTGGAGTTACTGACGGAGATACATTACATTCTGCTCTATGTAAATGAGACAGTTTGAGCAGCAGCCAAGCTACTTTACGTATACGAGGGAAAGCTTCGAGGACTGATTATTTCCGAGAGGCAAGCCTTGGGTGAGGGAAAATGTCGAGCGCACAAAGAAGTTTGGTCCCACAATTTAACGATTGCTTATGGTACCGTCCGAAAAACGGACATGTTAGAAATGGGATCTCAAGTTACGACGACTTCCACATGCAAGGAAAGTAAGCCTTAGAAGGCGACAAACAACGATTAACCCTGGAGTAAACCGGAAGCAGCATTTCTACAAATGACAAAATTTCCGATCTGCATCACATTCAATATGTATCCCGATTTGCTTAACCCTGGTACGTCGAGGTACGTGTTAGCAGCTTGTTGAGGTACACTTTTGCGTGTTTTGAACAGCTTCATTTACATTGCAGCGATGTGCAGTGTGAATTTCATAACTCGACAAATACGCGACAGATCAACGTGAAATTCTAATAGTGAATCCAGCTCTGTTTGTACACCACTGCTATAGTTCATTTCTGATTTTTTAAGTTGGATACATTTTGCTAGATAGCATTGAACATCGTTGAACTTGATATTCTGAAATGCCGGACATATGTAGCAAAAGTAATCCGGCCCAAATCAGAAACTGCTGCAGTGATGTTCAAGTAGAGCTGAACAGACAGCAGTAATTTCGAGTTGACTCATCAGGTATCGGCCAAGCTGTACAATCTACAAGGCCCCAACTACAAGGCCGGCTACTAAAGTTTACAAGACCGGCTACTGAACCCAGGCTGGCGGATGTTAGCAGTAGAGAACCGTGTATGCATAATTCCGGCCGTTCGACGGCCGGGCACTTCGACTGACTGGGAGAATACCATCGCAGCCATCCCCTATATATAGCGGTAGTGGCCTCGTGCAGACATCTTGATCCATGTCTCCGGCATCGGCAATGTTGACGGCGACGACCGCAATGGGTTTTTATCAGCACTGTAGGTTGCTGTGTACGCGACACTCAGGCTGGGACTCGTTCTGCCAGTCGCTTGCCGGCAGCGAGGTCGACCGCGTTAAACTTTCTCTGTGCTTGTGCGAATGACGGAATAGCTGCTCCTGAAATGTACACGAACTCTCCGGACTGAACATTCCAGAGCCGAACTAGACGCGTCGCTAGCCATGTCGGCGGATTTCTTCAGAATGCTCAATACGGAATGAGGTGGGCATGGCGTACTTGCACTGGAGCAAGAGTACCGTTGGCTTGTGTAATCAGCAGTCTTGATTAAAATTTTTTTTTGGCGAAGGACTTGGAATTATCACGAGAGCGAACCGCGACACTCAGTTGTACCTTGGCTTTGATACCTCCCAGCCCACCAGTACGTTGAATTCTCTCAACTCCCTTGCTGCATGTATTGATGACGTCTGCACATGGTGGAAGCAAATTTTCTTAAATTGAATGGTGATAAAACCAACTTACTAGTTATGGGCAAACCAAGGGTGATTTATGAAATGGAAAAGCCAACGCTCAAAATCGGTTCTGCCAGCATATCTCCAGTTGAATTTGCACGAAATCTAGATGTCATGTTCCGAAGTGACCTTAGTTCATTAGGCGACAACATCAGCTCCACAGTTGTCTGCCTACTTTCAGCTACATAACATTGCTAAAATTCGTGCTTATTTAGATAGGGATACCACATCTAAATTGATCCATGCAATTGTGACATACCACCTTGACTTCTGTAACTCACTGCTTCCTGGTCTTCCGGCCTCTGCATTCAGGCGCTTACAGCTGGTGCAAAACTCTGCAGCCAGGCTTTTCTGTCGTGAGCGTTGCCGACCTGCACTGGCTACCAGTCAAGCAACGCATCGACTTCAAGGTTTTGTCGCTCACTTTTAGGTCCCTTCTTTCTTTGGCTCCAGCCTGCCCATGAGATATACTGCCCCACCAGGCAAAGCATCGTACCACCTGCTTGTGGGAATCTAATTGTTTACTTATACCTCGTACAATCTCAAATCCTTTAGAGACCGTGCATTTAGTTCGTATGCTCCCAAAGCCTGGAACTAACTTACGAATTGCGTCACGGCATCCATGACTTGATCGCATTAAAAAGAAATTAAAAAAGCACCCATTTATGAAAGCATTTAGTGGCTCCCTGTGATTCAACCGTTATGTGCTTATGGTGGGTGCTGACACTGTGCATGCTGCCACTAACCTCACTTGCATGCTGACCCTGTGCACGGCACCCCTAATCGTGTTAATCTAATTGCTTATTGAGTATGCTACCCCTAAACCATTCGATCGTTTTCTTTCGCAGCAAATGTAAAGCACCTAGAAAGAGAATTAGTTCTCTGAGGGCGCTTTATCAAGTAAGTTATCATTATTATTATTATTGTTCGAGTAATGTATACTGTAGTTGCAAGCTGTTCGCACATACGAAGTGCCGTTCAGCTCGCTCGCTCATGCGAGCTATTGATGTTGCATTGTGGCTTTCAGGGGCTCAATGCAGCGCCCCCATTGCCGCCTGCTAAAGAAAAGTTATTACTGCGCTCGCACGGGCTGCGGCGACGTAGCGAGACGCTGGTCTAATCTCGCGGCCTTGACTCCACTGCTTTGCGACCCCTACCTCTTACTACCCCCTCGCCGCGGTCTAGTGACGTCATTTCCTGGGATTCCCTCCCGATTTCTGCGTCTCTCTTCCTCCGCGAGCCATCTCCTCTCATAGGATTATCGGAGATGGCATTCGGTCTTGGTTGCCAGCTATTTTTGCCACGACGGACATTTTCCAAAAATACACAGGAAGTGCTTGCTAAATTTTGTTTCTGCTGCTTTCTACCTGTGCAATTATCCTAGAAAGTATAAGTAATCGATTGGCTACAGAAAAACTTAAGGCAGGCACCCTAGCGCATTCAAACTATTGACAGGCACTCAGAACGAGCAATACGTCATGCGCCGAGCGGGAATCGCCAGAATAAATAAATGTCCGCGCTTAATTGTCCGCACTAAGCGGCCCCGACTAGGTTGAGTGGCGGCAAACGGCTAACTACGCGTATGCAGCCGACGTTCGTACCGCGCTAAACGGCCAGGACTTGCCTCCCGAAATTCCTCTCAAGTAGCGCTATCGACTCGCACGAGCGCAAATAATATTCCTGCGCGTTTCAGCCGTTGCAGCGGACTGGTGACTTTGGACAGAATCGCAGCCAAGCATACGACAGGTAACGCCACGACTCTCCTGGACGCGCCGAGAGGCTGGCGGTCGGTACCGCCGAAAGAGTGCTCGCGGCCGCTCTCTGGCTCTCCTCCTCCTCCTCTTTATGGATACATAGGCCAGTTCTGAAGAAGTACATACATCGGTTTACATCAATAAATATCGCACTGCTTCCGGGACTGCTTATTGCGACTCTTCTATACGCGGTCTCAGTTCGAAGTCAGCGGCCAAGGTCACAATCGCGGGACGTCGCGTAAGGTCTAACCTTCACCTTCCTTAAACCTGAATTAGCGGCTATCCACACGTTCAAGGTTCTGCGACTCCATGGAACCACTTCAGGCCGAACACGCGGACGCTGCTCGCGGGCTGCCCTGGATGCACAAGAGACCCTCCGCTGGCTGTCCAAGAAGCGCCCCCACCGGCAACACCGGCGGACCGCCTCCACTATTTGTCTAATGATTGGAGGATCGGTTGACCAATGAGATCGCGTAGTGCCATGAGACATTTTCGAATTCCGCCGCCGGGATCGGCTCGCGTGGCGAGAGTAACATTAATGAGCGGACGGCGTAAAACAGCTTTGCGAACTCCGCATGTTGCTGCCGAAGGCGTCGAAGAGCGAGAGCCTTCCGATCGCTTGACGCGAGCGCCGCTCGCTGGCGCAGACGAGCTCTCTCTCTGTGTCTCTCTGTGTCTCTCTGTGTCTCTCTGTGTCTCTCTGTGTCTCTCTGTCTCTCTGTCTCTCTGTCTCTGTGTGTGTGTGTGTGTCTCTCTCTCTCTCTCTCTCTCTCTCTCTCTCTCTCTCTCTCTCTCTCTCTCTCTCTCTCTCTCTCTCTCTCTCTCTCTCTCTCTCTCTCTCTCTCTCTCTCTCTCTCTCTCTCTCTCTCTCTCTCTCTCTCTCTCTCTTCCTTTCACACTCTCTCTCGCCCTCTTTTTCCCTCTCGCCCGCTCTCTCTCTCTAGCGCAGGACGCACGTTGGCTTTCCGCATCGGCTATTTTCTGGAAGCCGCGGCCATTGCCGCCGCCTCCCTCGCGCCATTCCGTCGCAGAATTCCGCGGCGAACGCAGCCGATGCGATAGCGCCTCTCCGATGCGACAGCTGTCGCTGCCACTCGCGTCGATCGCATTCTGTCAGCCGCGCTCCACCGCTCCCGGTAATTGGTCACTGGTCGGGATACATCCGGCACGCATATTGTCTGCTCTCGGCCAATTCGCCGATTTCCCACAGAGGCCGCCTAGGCGCGGTCTTAGGTAGCCCGCTGCTCTGGGCCGCATTCCCGGAGTACGACGCTGCGGGTCGTCTGCTGTCTGCTGGATGGCAAAGACGCAAGCAAGCCGATGCGGCGCCGACGATGCATTTCACGCCGCCATCGCGGTAGCATCGGACCGACCGAGAGACCCTTCGGCCCCGGTATAATGACGATTTGCAACAAACTGCGAGGGCGTGGCGGGCTTCCGCGTCAGGACAGAACTCTGCCGCTAACTCAGAGCTCGTAACGGCGCGGCGCTAGTCTCAGCCGACTCAGCGAGACAAAAGGCCGACGACGCCTGATTTTTGTACCACGGCTCGCGCGACTCGTAGGGTGCGACGCGCATGCGCGCAGGTACGCCGACAGCAGCGGGACGCGGCGGCAGCGAACGGCAGCGCTAATAACTTGTCAAGTAGCAAGCTGATATCCATAGCGTAGACACGTCTATTTGACAACGCTCTAAGGGTTACTGGCGGAGCCGTAGGGGCGGGGCAGCGACCTTGTATTCCTACGCCCCGAACGTCTCCGATGATGAAACTGTGCCTTCATTCCACCCGACGAGTTACCGCCGAGTTGGCGTCGAATGAACACTAATTTTACGTAAAAAACGTTCACTAATTGTATATCTAGCTTCCACCGAAACGCAAATTCTGTGTCCTGCCCCTAAGAAAGTTCGCAGATCTCGCTACCTAGACGAAAATTCTGGCTCCGCCACTGTTTAGAGGCACTCCGCTCGCAGCCATGACGTACACGACTCCGCTCGAATGCCTAGGGCAACTTCGGATGTACATCAGACAAGACTTTACTGCTTTCTAGGCCGCCTTGGCCAACGTTATCGCGTAATCGGTTCCTAACCATTATAATTTAGGAGCCCCGAATAATAAATATCAGGCATAGTCTGAATGGTCTAGCATGCTGCCGTTTCAAAGTCACGCGACCAAACCGAGTCTCCCTCCGTGCTACAAGTCAGGAGCAGGAGTTATCTTCCTTTCGTTTCCCTTCCTTCCTTTGCCGCAAATACAAAGTGCCCAGGAAGAGATTGGGTTCTCTGAGGGCGCTATAACATGCAAGTGTATTATTATTATTATTGTTTTCACCGATACTTGACTGCTGCCATTATCTGTGAGGGCTGATGACGTTTGCCTCTTAATTTAGGCATCTCTTGTAATTAAAAAAAAATTATAATGCATAGCGCTCTTAGAGCACTCAATCTCTTTCTACGCACTTTGCACGTGCTGTAGCTGAAGCATAACGATTGCGCATTGATATCGTGCAGACTGGTAGCATGCAAAGAAAGGCACGCGCAGGACGATCTTGATGTCGAGGCGAATGCCACAAGAAACAGGAAGGTTTTTCAGCTAGCTTTAAATTTTATCAACTCGAGCGGTGTTGGGACGTCAAGTGAGCTATCCATTAAACGTTTTGGCAGCACGCGAGCGGCAGGCTAAAGGTAGGCTGTGCTACAGCCGCGCTCCAGAGGATCCCGAGCTCAAGTCCTTCCTCGCTCGTAGCGGCGCTAGTCAGCTAGCAGGCGGCTGAACAATACTGACGGAGCTGGCATCTCGAAGCATCGCTAGCGAGTAGCCGTAGACTTGGACTCGATGATTTATCCCATGCGGTGGTGCGTCGAGGTGACGTGACCTAAAAGTGAGCGACAACACCTTGAAGTCGATCCGTTGCTTGACTGGTAGCCAGTGCAGGTCGGCGAGAAGTGGTGTAATGTGGCAACTGCGACGCTCACGGCAGACAAGCCTGGCTGCGGAGTTTTGCACCAGCTGTAAGCGCCTGATTGCATAGTCCGCTAGACCAGCAAGCAGTGAGTTGCAGAAGTCGAGACTATATCTCGAATTACCCCCTTCGTACCATCCATGTTTATAGACAACGGTGGATCTGGCCCCTAATGTTACAATCCAGTAGCCCTTAATTATCTCCAGAACTTTTGCATGAAAGTTCAGCTCTTACAGGAAATCTTCCTAGCTGCAATATTGCAAAAAGTTCCGTGGCACTTGTGGAAAATGTGTAAGAGCTACCCTCGGAAGTGCGCGTTTCATGCTTGAAACATCAACCGCTTCGGCATGCACATGCTTCACCACCCCCTCCTTAAAATAAGGGCATCCTCGGATGGGATTGTATAGTAACCATCTGTGGTAGGGGATACAAAATTCGGCTGCGCCACCTCGTCGGGCTCTGACATTAGTGACTAGCGAGGATTTTAGGACGCTCTTTTTTCGTAGCTTTAGCTACAACCATCAGGTCTTCTTCAATTCATTATCGATAGCTATCACGGCAATAAGCTGGGCTTCAATGTGTCCTCTGAACCCTTAGCTTTTCAGACGTTCAGGCCGTCAGCACATTTCTTGGCTGGAATAAGTAAATCGTAGCTGATTATACAGCCTCTTTTTGTATAGCGACAGAAGAGCCTTTACGGCTATCACCACCGCTTGCAGTGGCGATAAAGAATCGCACACAGCAGGAATCGAACCCACGACCTCAGGACCGAGGTCGTGAAAGCAACCGCCTTACCTAGTGTGCCATCGCGGCTCACCAAAAGCGCAACGATAGCTTTAGCCCTACTGCACAAGGTTGCTCAAACGATTTATACATAGGAACATGACACAAGGTGCACAAAACACAAGGAGGAGCGAGCCTCCAATCGAATCGTGGCACTAGCGATCGCTACGGCTACTCAGGTTAATCTCCGATATCGTCTAGAAATCCAGAGAGCGTTGACTGGTAGCCTAGAGAGCGGAGCCGCCTTATCGCGCTCGACCTCAGCTGCACTGTTACGCCAGACCCACGCTGCGAGGTGCTCTCGGCACTTGCGTTCGAAGGGCGACAGTACGGTTAACGGCACTTTATCAATGCCGTCACACGCGCTACACGCAGTGGGAGGCACTAGACAGTACTGCAGGGAGAACTCTAGACACAGTAAAGCAATGGGCAATTCCACTTACTTGGACACCCTAAGTGGCATGTTGGGAAACATCCAGCAGATCACTTTGCTTAGCCTATGCCCACTTGCAGACTTTAGAAGCACAGTTAATAGATTACGTTGCTGTGAATCGGAACAGGACGTTCAAATCATTTGCTAGAATGGGATGGACTTTTAAGTGCATGAAGATCTCAGGATTGTATTCAACCGTTGCATTCAAATGTTAATGGAATCGCCAGCAACGGTTACAACAGCCGCAGGCTGTCCACCCTTTGTAATATCTTGCATCGGAAGAACGAAAGCTCCGTTCATCGCGTATATAGTCAAAGTCAAGGGACCGGGCTGCTGCTGCACGCTAGCAGCAGCAGCCAGTTTCGTACTCTAGCGTGAAACCGTAAATTCTAGCTTGCCGAGCCGCAAGAGATTTCCTCAGTTCACCACGCGGACGTTTGACCTTAGCCCGAAAGCACGCTACAGCGGTCGCCTTATCGTACTGAAACAGTCTGGATTAGCCTTAGTCGATACCTATTCCTGCTGCCGTCGTTAGCACAGTAAAGTCCAAGCATCCTAGTAGTCTCAGGATTACGCTCAGCTGTTCAGACGCGAGATCTACATAACAGCTCTGACAGATGCAACTTTGGCAGAGCGCGACCAATCGCGAACTCCCATGCCTTATGTAACTGGTGCAAGTCTTTAACGTAGAGCGGTTTATTTCAAAGCCAGAGGGCACATATGCACTGCATCGGGCATATCCTACAAATTGAAACCCAAAGTACAGCTAGCAATTAGCTCAGATGCGCCTTGATCTTTGTACACGTAGAGCATGGTATGGCCCAAGCTTAATATTTCACGAGTAGCTTTCATCAAACTAAATACGCTTCCAATCTGAAGTATTGAGCGTGCACAAGGTACGGCATGGCAGCGATAAGTCGTAGCATAAGCCATGAATGAGCTGGTTTTAGTAAAGCCTTTAGCGCGGCGGCGGAGCCGTAGTGCCAAAATCTTCAAGTTGCCAGAGCTCTCAGACGCCCATTTTACGCCGCACACACACTCATCACTCTCGCTCGCACTGCCTTTCCTAAAAAAAAAGCGAAAAGCATCCCTCCCTTCTCCACGTCGTAAGCCGCGTCGTCGTGGCCACTGGCCTCAGGCAATCGATACCGGAAATGAGGTCGTCCCGTTTCGCTCTCGGCGTGCTAGGGCGCGAAACCCTTGCGGCGGCTCGCGAAACCCCAATCTCCGCTCGCCGGGGGCGGGGCGAGGGCGGGGCGAGGGTGTGCGAGCGCACGCCGAGTCTCCTCCAGCAGTGTCGGTCCAGACGCGGCCGCTGCTATCGCTTCTGCGGCCGGACGGGTCGGATCGAACATGCGAAGGGCCCTGCTAGTGGTCGTGCACTGCTGGTTAATAATAATATAATAATAATAATAATGCACTTGATAAAGCGCCCTCAGATAACTTAATCTCTCTCTAGGCGCTTTACATTTGCTGCAAAGTGAAATGCAATTGAATGGTAAGTAAAATCATGCTTGAAAAACAAACAAAATGAATAACATGGTTAGGGGTGACATGCACAGGGTCAGCATGCAAATGTGGTTAGTGGCAGCATGGTTGGGAAGGAATAGCGCCTTCTCTCTCTCTCTCTCTCTCTCTCCTGGCTCTTTTGCCGAGTTGCTACCTCCTCGAGGTCAGGGTCGGCATCGCCGCCCGTGCCGACGATGCGGCGGCGGCGGCTCATGCTTCCTCTTCTGCATTTCCACTACGGCGGCCGCAGCGAGCTTCCTTACCGCCACCCTAGGGGATCAACGTCCTTCGCAGCAGCAGCAGCAGCAGCAGCAGCAGCAGCAGCAGCAGCAGCAGCAGCAGCAGCAGCAGCAGCAGCAGCAGCAGCAGCAGCAGCAGCAGCAGCAGCAGCAGCAGCAGCAGCAGCAGCAGCAGCAGCAGCAGCAGCAGCAGCAGCAGCAGCAGCACTGCCCTACTTTGTGCAGCCGACCCGGTACCCGAGCTCGAGATTTTACGATCGAGCGCGAAGCTGAAGAAATAAATAGCAAACGCCTCGCGCTAAGCGATTAGAAGCGAAGGCCTCTATAAGGAAGTGGAGCGGGCGACTCAGACCCAAAGTGCCGCCGGCGGCGGCTCGTTCCTGCAGGTCCCCGAGGCCGTCTCGCCGCCCGCGGAGGAGCCGTCGCCTTTTTAGGTCGACCGTCGGAGTATCGCTACGCGTACTTTAGCCGCGTCGATTGCCCTACGCTGCAGTACGTATACATTAAATTGCATTCCGAACGGAAGATCCTCAATAAAAGCTCGCTCTTCGCCGCCGTGCTCGCCGCGCCCGACCATCGGGCTCCCGCCCCCTCACCAGGCCGCTCGGCGAACTCCCGCCCGCCGCCAGAGTAGGTAGAGCACGTGGTACTGTGTTTACGGTCGCGGCTGCTGCGGTGCGCGATCCGCGCGCGCCCCGCGGGCAGTCGTAGGCCGCCGATGCGATGCGGCGTCTAGACTGAATTAAATCCGCACGCGCACCGGTCAAAGTTTAATGTACACGCGTGTCCATTCAAATCGCGGTCGTGCCTCAGCGAGGCGCCGCCGCCGCCGCTCGAGTAGGCGTCGGATTGCGTCGTGCCGCTGTAACGCCGGGGCGGGCGCGCAGAAGGCAGCTGTAGCTGCCGTGCAGAATACGAGACGGATTACTTAACCACTCTCAGAGAGTGATTTTATTTGCTCTTTAACGCTTGCCATTCGTCAAACCGCCGACTGAGCGAACGGGGGCCGCCCGCAGGGCCGGATAGCACAGCTACGGAAGTACACATTTAGCGCCCCTGCGCGGTAGTCAATATGGCGCGCATGAGGTTCCCCGGTCGTCCCGCCGTTAAGCCGGACAGGGGCCTCGTGCTGCGCCGTAACGGCTCGAGGTTGGACGATGTCAGTTTGCTGAAAAGCGCCGTCCACTATTTTGGACTAGGTTTCGGACTCTTTGAAAGCGTCCGGACGGCACGCGACGAGGTAAGCGCTGGCGCGGCGTGCCGCGGTCCGTGCGGTCCCTTGTCTGACCGCGCCTCGCCGTGCTGGCGAGCCGCGCGCGGACCGCCAGTACGGCGCGAGTGCAGCGGAACTTCAGAATGCGTGCTGAAGCGTTTTCGTCATTTCAAGTTTCCCGTTCGGCGCGTTACGCCGTTCGTCGGCCGGCCATCCCTGGCGGGAAAGGTTCCCGTGCACCTGGCCCGCCCGATACGCACGCACGGCGGTGCCGGCGCTGGGCATGCTGCTGCCTCTACGTCGCCCGCGTCGTCGCCATTCCGTCATGTCGCAGCCGCACGAGCCCCTCGCTCGGAGGTTTCTCGGCCCCGGCGGTCACGCGTTTCGTGCTTTTGCAGGATGCCCCGGTTGTGTTTAGAAATCTCGCTAGCGCTAGCGTGCAGCACCGGCTGCGAAAGATCGAACGCCTCGGCAGCAGCGACGCTGCCGAGGTGTCCGAGGCGCCCGATGACGCCAGCAAGGAGACCAAGAAGACCCGTCGGCGGCCGCGCCTGCTCGTCGGCGGGCCCGGCTGCCGAGCAGCCAAAGGCCGAGTCGATCCCGGTGCCGCCGAAGCAGCTGCAGCCGCCACCACTGCCGGTCGCATAAAGGATGGCCGAGCAAAGCTGCAGCAGCAGCAGCAGCGGCGGCAGCAGCAGCAGCAGCCGATCGCCCGAAAGCGGTCCGCTGTGGCGGCAGCAGCAGCGGGCACCGACCGGCCCAAGGACGATGGCAGCGATGCTGTCCCCGCTGCTGCCCCTGCTGCTGTTGCAGCATCCCGGAGGCGACCGGCCGCGTCGGTGGCCAGCAGCAGCAGCAGCAGCAAGAGTCTGTTGCACCGGGCGCGCGCGAGGCTTAGCGGCAGCGGTCGCCGACGAGTTGTCAGCAAAGACCCTTCTGGGGACGCTTCTGGGCCGACGAAGAGGAGGACCAAGTTGCCGGTCGTTGCCGCCACCGCGGCGGCGCGCAGGAAGCGGCCAGTCGCTGTCGCCGCCTCGATCAAGTCGCACGGCCGCTCCTCCTCCTCTTCCGTATCGGCGAGACGAGTCGGGAGACCCACGGCGGCCGAAGCTGCCGCCGCTGCGGCTGTCGCTCAGACAGACGAGGAGTCGCCGGAGATCGCCGATGAGTCGGATGCTGTCGCAGCCGCAGACATCGGCGGCGGCAAGAAGAAGGAGAGGAGAAGAAGGGAGACCGGCGGCGGCGTCTGCGGCGCTCGGAGGAGCGGCGGCGTCGAGCGAGGCGCCAAAGAGCCGAGCAGGGAGCGAGCCGTGCCGGGCGCCGGTCGCCGGAAGCAGCGCCTCGAGGTGAAGCTCAAGGTGAAGCTCAAGGTCAAGCCCAAGTCGGTGATGAACGCGAAGCGCTCGAAGATGCACGCTGCGCTCGGCAGCAAGGCTCGCTCGCGTCTGTCGCGCACGAGTCATGGCCTGATGCGGCGGCTCGGCGGCGGCAGCAAGCTGCTTGCCTCCGCGGCGGCGGCGGCAAGCGGCAAGTCCGCTTCGTCGTCGGTCCGTCGCTCCGTCCTGTCGCTCGGTCCCAAGCACCGGCGCAGCTCGTCCAAGTTCTTCGTGCTGCCGAACGTGAGCGCCAGATCGAGCCGCAAGATCGTTCCCACCAAGCGCTTCATCGAGGAGTACGAGGAGGGCGATGCGACGGCGCGTCTGGCCGCGAAGCGCAGCAAGCTGGAGGCGGCGGCGGACGCCGAGGCAGCCGACGCAGAGGCTGGCGGCGGCAGCAGCACTGCTGCTGCGGCCGCTTCAGCTGCCGCCGCTTCAGCTGCCGGGTCGGGGCCGGAAGCTGGCCACGCCGAGATTTCGCGCAAGTCAAGCGCCGCAGGAAGCGGCGGCAGCCAGTCTTCGCACGGCATGGCTTCGGCGGGGGCGGCAGCTGCCGATGCCGGCTCGGTGCTGCTGCCAACGACGCGCAGTGCGAGAATCAAGCGCGAGCGAAGTGTGTGCGCAGCAGGCGAAGCCTCGGCCGACGGGGAGGACAGGTTAGCAGCGGCGACTGCAGCGGCGGCGGCTGCCGCAGAGGCAGAGACGCATGCGACCTCGGGACGCAGGCGGCGAGCCGGGCGTCCACCTCGGAGCATCCAGACGAGCGCCGCAGCTGACGGCATTGGCGCGAGGCCTGCAGCAGCAGCAGCTGCCGCCGCCACCACTGCAGCGGCCAGCGCCATCTTGGTCAAGGCCAAGAAGCAGCTGACCCGCAAGCAGAAGAAAGCCCTGAAGGCGGCTGCCAATTTGCGAGGTACGTGCAGCCGCTCGGTTTCAGCTCTCCAACTCTCCCCACCTCCTTCCCCCTTCCTCCTTGCCGTCCCACCGTCCACGGGTCGTCAAGCTCAATCGGCCGCCGGTACGACTTCGACCTTGCCAGGCTGCAGTGCTGCAGTGCTTGGGCGCTGCCTCCCCCTCCTCCTGCTGCTGCTGCTTCGAGCCCCAGCAAAGAGGGGGGATGGTCGCAAGTGGCTGCGTCTCGCCTTCACGAGGACGAGTCTTTGTTTTCGATCGTTCCAGAAGTTGCCGTTGCCAAGTGCGTCATCTGCGAGCGCAGCACGCAGAGCACCTACTTTGGAATGTCAGCCTGCACGTCGTGCAAGCGCTTCTACCAGCGCAACATCGTGCGCGCATCGAGACCCGCGAGGCTGCTCCAGTGCCGCCTGGGCTCCGACGTGCCTCTCGGTAAGCTGCCGCGCTGAGCGTTTACTTGGCCCAGCCGTTCCGCGAGCGCGAGAGCCCGTGAGGCTACTCGTGTGGCTGCTCGTGCTAAGCACGGGCGCAGGCGGCAAGCGGAGGCAGGTGGAGTGTGACTGGGAGCCATCGTGCTTTCGGGGTCGTCTCCGGAGAGTGTCATGGTGACGGCGCGGTTGTGCAGCATGCAGGCGTCGCTTTGTTGCAGGTCAGTGTCCGGCCATGCTGCTGCTTAAGGAAGACTACTGCCCTGCCTGCCACTTTGCCAGATGTGCAGCCAAGTTTCCATTGAGCAGCCGACTCAAGATGCAGGCGCCGGTGCAGCCTTCTACAGAGGGCCGAGGGCCTTCTGACCAATCAGCGGCCGATCGTAGCGATGCCGCTGTTGCCCTTTCGGTGACGCGCAGCAGCTACGCCAGGGGTAATGATGCTGCTGCTGTCGCAGTGCAGCATTCTTTCTGTCTCCGTCTATCTCTCCGTGTCTCTTTTTCCCGAAGGCTGCTCTGTCGATTATTATTAAAAGCGATTCCATTTAGATTTAGCATCCCTGTACTGGTGGGTAGTGAGGCTGTCTTTTGCACTTTTGCTAACGCCTATTGGCCGCCATCTTGGTAGTGAACTGTTCGTGTAAATTGGCAACACTGGTTTGACCCATTGGTTCAGGTGCTCGCCTCGACCAAGGTCAAGGTGAGTGAATGCATGTGATGACCGAAGTTGTGGGCTCGATCCCGTGGCACATGTGAAGCACCTGAATAGAGATTAAGTTCTCTTACGAAGCTCTACAAATGATATATGCCGAGCTAGTTTGATCCAGCGGTTAAGGTGCTCGCCCCGGCCAAAGTCTGGCTGAGGTCGTGGGCTCGAGCCCCGAGGCATATGTGAAGCGCCTGAATAGATATTAAGTTATCTTGGGGCGCTATACTTATGAATTTGATTATATATATATATTATATACATATATACATACACATACATACATTGATGCGCACACACACACACGCACACACACACACTATCATAAAGATGTGTAAGCATCATAATTCTGCTGCGTAGGAAGTCGGTCTGTAAGTTATGTTAGTATTTTGTTGTCCCTCAATTGCTCAGCTCTGCCTGTTGTACTGCCTGTTGTACTGCCTGTTGGGTTGGTAAATCTGTCCTTTGCCAGCTCAGGGTCGGGGCACTTGGGCCTTGCCGGGCCGTTTGTTAAACCTAGCCTTGACCGCACGGACGGTGCTTGCTCTTAAACCTAGCCTTGACCTGCTGCAGTGCTCTCTTCTTCCACTCATAGAGGATGGGAGCGAAGGCGAGCCGTCGGCTACCGTTGGTGCATCGGAAAGGAAAGCTGACGACACACTGCAATCCGTTGCCTCGGCGACCGCAGGGGAACCGGCGCCGTCGGAAGCGCCGTTGCCCATGGCTGTGAGGCCAGCATCGGATGGCGGGCCGCGCATCAAGCATGTCTGCCGCAGCGCTAACGTTGCTCAAGGAACTCCAGCTCGGTACTGCGGCAAGTAAGTTTGCGTTCTTGCTCAAGGTTTCCTCTTTTTTTTTGCACATTGCACTCAGCTATTGCTTTTGAGTTTGCCAATCGAGAGGAGAATCGACTGTCTCAGTGGACCTGGTCCTTGCTGGTGCTGGTGCTGCTGCTGTGGCTGCTGCGAATCGTTGCTAGAGACCAGTGAGCAGCTTGGCGTCGGTTCCTCTGTTTCAATCATTCCACTCCCCTCTCCCCACGCCTCCAGCTAGCCCTTGCTGAGTGCTGTGCGCAGATCTCTAACGTGTCCACGTGTGTGATGCCCTCTATACCTTGCCTGTGACGTTAATGCCTAGTCCATCGTGCGTGTTTTGCATGATCTGCTTTAAACTGGTGCCTGCTCAAAGACACTGTGAAAAGTAGCTCCTTCCCCACGGTGCGGCAGCGTCGGCCAGCTGATGAGGCGATTGTCATCCAATTTGTCCATGCAACTCGTGCTGCTGGATGTGCTTGCTTAACGAATAATTGAAGATACCCTGTAACACCACAGGTAGTCATCGACATGTGTAGGAAGCATCGCATAGCGTCGATAACACTTTTATTTGATGGGATAAGTCTTTAGCTTTGGCCTATCCATCCGATCTACTTCCCAGCCAAGCGGACATTGTACCACCTGCTTTTCTGACTCGAGTCGTTTAGCAGTGCCTCCAATATACCTCAAATGCCTATGCGACAGTGCTTTTAGTATGTATGCTCCCAAAGCCCGGAACTCACTCTCGACTGCCGGACGTCACGGCAACCCCTGGCTTCACGGCACTTAAATAAAAAGAACCTAAATCCCATCTGTTCCTGACGATAAAACCGAACTGCTGCTCTTAGGACACCCTAAGCGTGTGGCTGGATTAAAAGGTTCTGCTCTTCTATTCGGTGACGCTGTTGTGCGACCGTCACCACGTGCTCGAGATTTAGGCATCGTTTTCGACCAGCTGCCTCAATTTTAAAAGCTTTATTCAGAAGACTGCTCCTACAGCTAGCCATCACGTCCGATCCCTATAAAAAAATAGGAGCTATCTTCCACAGTGGCTTGCAAATCCCTATCGAAAATTAGGAGCTGTCTTCCACAGTGGCTGGTAAAAAATTTAACTAGCTCCTTAGTTCTGTCTCTGCTTGATTATTGTAATTCCCTTTTGGCTGGGCTACCAAAGAAAGCAACTAGGCCACTGCAGCTGACTATGAATATGGCTGCAAGGCTGGTCTACAAGTTCCAGAGATTTGAGCACGTGTCTCCTTTGCTAAAAGAGCTAGGATGGATGCCGGTTGAGCAACGGATACAGAGCAAAGTTCTTACACTGACCCACAAGGCCTGCCACGGCTTGGCTCCTTCGTACCTAGCTGAACTGCTTTACCAGTTTCAGCTTCGTATCGCCCTCAGATCCTGTGTGGACAATAAATTAGCTGTCCCATTCCTCTGCTTAAAGACAGTTGGCTACAGAAGCTTTAGCTCTGCAGGTCCTAGACTGTGGAACTCGCTTCCACAATTCTTACGCAACGACAACTACTCTCCTACTGGCGACTATGGCATATCTTTTTCAGTGGTCCTGAGCTGCTACTTCTATGCTACTCACTACCTCAACTGCTCTCCTGACTCTGCTATGCTTCCCACTTTCTCTTTGTTGCGTGAGACGAAGTCTGTTGGCTACCGAATGCGTACCGAAAGCCGCTTAGGCTGTGAGTGCGCTATACAAAACTGTCCTGCGTAACACCCACGTGGTCTTTATGACTTTGTGGAGTTACAGACGGAGATACATTACATTACAACATTTACTGGGTCCGTATGAATAATAGTAATAATACATTTCTATAGTACATTCACAGAACTTAAAAATCTTATTCTAGGCAGTTTACAGATGCTATATAGAAAGCATTGCCAAAATGATTAGTGTTAAACTCCGCAAGCAGTAGGCACAGTGTAAGCAGGCATACGCACGAAGGACAAATCACGAAACCTACTAAATGCTGTAATCAATAGATGTGTTTCAAGCTTCTTTTTAAATGAAATCATGTCAGTGGACGTTGTGACTTGTGTCTGTAGTGACTTCCAGGCTTTGGGAGCATAAGAACGATGCATCTCCGTCTGTAACTCCACAAAGTCATAAAGACCATGTGAAGTAGCAGCTCAGGACCGCTGAAAAGGATGTGCCATAGTCGGCAGTAGGAGAGTAGTTGTCGTTGCGTAAGAATTGTGGAAGCGAGTTCCACAGTCTAGGACCTGCAGAGCTAAAGCTTCTGTTGCCAACTGTCTTTAAGCGGAGGAGTGGGAGCTAAAGGCACGTTCTCCAACGGTTTTGAGTTCTGTCCGATATATGGCTAAGCGTTTCTTGTCAGAACAGCAAGCTATATGATTCTCTTTGCTTTTGGTGGAGTAGTTCCGGTAGGTAGGCTAGAGCAGAGAATGGACCTAAAAATTGACACTCAGTTGTACCTTTGCTTTAATCCCTCCCAGCCTTCGAGCACCTCGAATTCTCTCAACTGACTTGCTGCATGTATTGATGACATCCGCACATGGATGGCAGCAAATTTTCTGAAACTAAACGATGATAAAACTAACTTACTAGTTATGGGCCCACCCAGTGTGATTCAGAAATTGGAAAGGCTGACTCTCAAAATTGGCTCTGCCAGCATATCTCCTGTTGCATCAGCTCGAAATCTAGGTGTAATATTCCAAAGCGACCTCTCGTGAGCGTTGCAGTTGCCAAATTACACCACTTCTGCTCGACCTGCACTGGCTACCAGTCAAGCAACGGATTGACTTCAAGGTTTTGTCGCTCACTTTTAGGTCACTTCATTCTTTGGCTCCAGCCTATCTCTCAGATCTTCTCCCCTTGCAGGCCAAGCATCGTACCACCCGTTTTTCGTAATCCAATAGTCTACAAATACCTCGTACAAGCCTCAAATCCTTTGGAGACCGTGCATTTCGTTCGTATGCTCCCAAAGCCCGGAACTCACTCCCGACTTGCGTCACAACATCCCCTGACTTGACCACATTTAAAAAGAACTTGCTTATTTAGGACAGCATATAGTGGGTCCCTACGATTCGTCCTTCATGTGCTTATGTGTGCTGACTATGCATGCTGCCACTAACCACATTTGCATGCTGACCCAGTGCATGTCACCCCTAACTACGTTATTCATTTTGTTTGTTTATCAAGCATGATATTGCTCACCATTCAATGACATTTCCCTTTGCAGCAAATGTAAAGTGCCTAGAGATAGATTGAGCTCTCTGAGGGCGCTTTATCAAGTGCATTATTATTAATATTATTAAAAATAAGTGACAGAACCTTGAAGTCCAAGTGCTGCTTGATTGGGAGCCAGTGCAGGTCAGTTAGAAGTGGGTTGATGTGGCAACTGCGATGGACAAGCCTAACTGCACAGTTGTGCACCGGCTGTAAGCGCCTTATTGCGCATGCTGGTAGGCCAGCAAGCAGTGAATTAGAGAAGTAAAAACGGAATGTCACAAATGCATCACACATGCAACAACTTAGATGTGGTATCCTTATCTAAACAAGCCCGAATTTTAGCAATGTTATGTAGTTGAAAGTAGGCAGACTTGACTGTGGAGCTGATGTGGTCGTCTAACGAGAGATCACCTTGGAATAGGACACATAGATTTCGTGCAGATTCATGTGAGCTAAGTTGGCAGAGCCGATTTTAAGCATTAACCTTTCCAATTTCTGAATCACACTTCGTTTGGCCATAACTAGTTACTCGGTTTTCTTGTTATTCAATTTATGAAAGTTTGATGCCGTCCATTTGCGGATGTCATTACTACATGCAGCAAGGGTGCGTAGAGAATTCGATGTGCTGCAGGGCTGTGAGGGATCAAAGCAAAGGTACAACTGCATAAATGTGAAAGCCTCGATATTGCTTGGCGATCACATCGGCAAGAGGGAGATTGTAAACTGTGAAAAGAAACAGGCTGAGCACAGAGCCATGAGGTACCTCGTGCTTAAGTGGTTTCTCGGATGATCTGTGTCCGTCCACATTAATACTCTTGTGTCACCCACTGAGATAGGACCTGAATCATTGCAGTGCAGACCAGTGATGCCCAGTCAGTTTCGCCTAGTCAGAGGTGCAAACTGGTTGAGCACGTCAGCAAGGTTCGTGTCGTGTCGTGCTCTCACATAGATAGCACAAACTTGTAGGAGAATATTACAATGTAGAATGTGAATGATCCTTTGTGTGCTTATGCGTGTAGATGCTGTACATGCTATCACTAGCCAATTGGCCTGCTTCCTTTCCAGCATACGTGAAGTGCCCAGGATGAGATATGGTTCTCTCAGGATGGTGTGCATATGTCATAATTATTATTAAAATTATCGTCATTATTATCTATGGCCCCCCAATGGTGGCTTATATGATCAGACATGCTTCGTCTATGCCTTGCTGGCGGCAGACCCTCACGTCGTCTTAGTGTACCTGCACACGTGAATGTGTGCTTGCTCATGCATGTGTGCTCGCTTGTGCGTGCCTGCATGCAGGCTGAGCATGTTTACATTTCCCTCACGCGCATGCCGTCTCGACAGCTATCCCAACTCCTTTGCATTTTGTCGACCATATCAAGTGGCGTGGTTTGGCATGCATGGCACCGGCGGCGCACCAGTTTCTTCTTTGTGTAGCTCCGTGTCCGACATCCGGCTCAGCGCTCTGCCTCCGGACGAGAAGAGCGCCATCTTGAGGCGTGACGAGGAGCTGAATGACGAAGACGACGACGACGACGATGAAAGCGAGCGGCGCCTGGGCGCACGCAGCGGCGCCGACTCGTCGACCTTTGCTGTGCCGCCGCCGCATTCCAGGACCTCAGCAGCCGACTCCAAGGCCTCGCTTTCAGCCGGCGGCCTAGGCGGCCACCTGGGCACCTCCGCTGCCGCTGCCTCCACTGAGGCTTGTGACGGTTTGTCCGCTTCGGGAGGCAATGCAGAGCAGAAGCAGAGCGGCCCGGCCTCGAGGACTCGAGGACCGTCAAGGATGAGACGCTGCGAGCAGTGCGAGAATTGCCTTCGTCCTTGCTGTGGCAAGTGCTCGGCTTGCAAGTAGGTGCTGCCTGCCGTCCCCCCAGCCTGCCTGCCTGCATGCCTGCAGTTGCTCACTTTGGTGGATATTTGTGGTCTCTTTGAAAGTCTTCGGCCGCAGCAGATCGAGTCCTGGTTTTCTTTGTTCGATTTTTCCTCAACGATCGATCGCTTGCGCATGTTCTCGGCGATTGCTTTGCCGTTTTTCACTGCTGCACGTCAGTGTCCATCGAGTGTAGATTTCGAATCTGTCTTTTTGTTTATTTCATTGTTTGACCTTAACTGTTATTTATGCGTTGCACTTTTTTGTGTCACAGGAACATGATCAAGTTTGGTGGGCCTGGGACGTTGAAAAAGTCATGCCAGTAAGTGCTGCGCTGGCTTGCAATGGTAGTGACTCTTGTTTGAGGCATACCAATCTGAGATCCAGATGTCATTTCATGTGTACGAATCTGCATGTGTATGCATGTGTCTTTGTGTTTGTATGTGTATGTGTGTTTGTATGTCTACGTGCACCTGTGCATATGCATGTGTACGCATGTGCATATGCATGTGCGCGCACGCGCGTGCGTGTGCGCTTGCGTGCGAGTGCACATGCGTAGGGTTGTGTGTGCCCATGCACGTACGTGTTAATGTGTGCTGTCTCGTTCTTGTGCATACCTTGAGTAATGAGCGTGGTTACGTTTCCTAAACGGATGACCTCGAATGTGCAGAGAACAATGCCGAGGTAAAGATTTGTTCAGCATTCTCAAGCCTGCGGCGAAATTAGATTTGAACCTCTCCCTCCCTCCTCCCCCACCCAAAAAAGGTTGGAAGTAGCCGTTTGATTCTGCCTTTCGAATAGCCAGAGCGGGGCATCGGTCTGTGGGCTGGCTGTCCTCATCTGTGCCGTGTGCTGCTGCCCAGCCTGGGTGCTGATGCCTGGTCGCCTGCTTGGCTACCCGCTCCCCCCCCCACCTGGGGGTCCGATCAGTATTTATCCCACCCCTTTCCAACTTGTTTCTGACCTTGCACAGCTGGCAGTGCTCACGAGCCCCGTATGACAGTGGTGGGGGCTGCTGCCAAAAGGAGCTGTGGCTGGCTGCTAGGCAACAAGTATCGTCACGGCTTGGACAAAAGTTGATTTGACCACCATCGTGGCGGTGGGTGAGCTATGCCTCATGCTTCTCACTTTCTCTTTGTTGCACGAGATGAAGTCTGTTGGCTACCAAATGCATTCCCAAAGCTGCTTTGGCTTCTTTGGAGTCTGCTATAGAAAATTTTCCTTGGTAGTAATAATGATATTAATAATAATTATAATACAGTTGTATAGGGCCCTCAAAGAACGTGTCCGTGATAGGAACACCGTGGGCGCTCGAAGCCAATATGCCGAGCTGGTTTGGCCCAGTGGTTAAGGTGCTTGCCCGACCAAGGTCAAGGAGATTGCATTTGATGACCGAGGTCATGGGCTCGAGCCCCGTGGCATATGTGTAGTGTCTAAAGTGACATCAAGTTCTATTACAAATGAAACATGCAAGTGAATTGTATGATTGTGCTGGAACCCATAAGACGTGCCTGTTTGTGGTGATTGCTGACAGTCTGGGAAGTTGTGTGGCTCTTGCAGCTTCTGTGGGCACGCAGCAGCCCCCTTTTGATTTGGCAAAAGTACTTGGAGGATTCATACACGAGCATTCCAAGAAGTCCCGGCTATGTGGTGTCAGTCAGGCACTCTCTCAGGTAGGAGTCTGATGTCTGATGGTGCGTGATTTTGGTGCAGACGACAATAGGCATCAGCCTTTGAAAAGACAGAAGTTCCAGCTGCTTTCGACCACGTGCCACCCTTTGAATGGCAGGCGTGCTCAGACAGTCATCGTTGCTGTCTGGAGCAGTGGAGTGGGATGGGACGCGCGCGGCTGGAGGGGACCAACGGTATCATATCCTTTAGCTTGAGTAATCGCCACTATTGCGCCAATCAAGTCCGGCTGCTGGCTGTAGTCGAGCTTGATAGGCTTAACGGGGTAAGTCCGGCAGTAGTAAGAGTTATCCCTCAAAATGGCCGCTAATAGGGGGAGTTGTCCCTCCAAAAGCATGTTTAAAAAGTATTGCACGAAGACGAGTAAACTGATTGGCATGAAAATTGGCACGAAGAACACTGGTAGCATTAGCTATCGTTTGATATAATATACCTGATGTTTTGACCTTACGATGACCTTTAAAAGTCCAAGGTCACGTATAGCACTGCTGGTAAAAGGCAGCTCCTCAGTTTTCCGGTCAGAAAAATGTTTTTGTAGAAATATAGCAAACCACTCAAAAAATGCAAGATATTCCACTGGACACTCCCCCCCCCACAAAAAACTTTAAAAATTTTTTTGACATCTCAAACTGTTGACTGCCATCACGAACACAGCCCACGGACACTTTGTGACAGGCACATTATATGCATACACACCCATCATGCATACATGCCCAGGTAGGGAGTGTGGAGACAGGTGAGCTCCACCTATATTTCAAGTTTCACACAGATCGGCCCAGTATCGACCAAGTTGTACACTGTACCAGGTACCAAGTACTACTGTTGTGACAGCACTCAGAGAAGCCAATTTAAGATGCCAAAGCATGCAGGTGACATGGAATAACAAGAGCGTTACTTTATTTGTCGCCATACAACATCAAAACACATACTTAGGAGCATGTAATTCAAATTTCACGTTGATTGGGTCACAAGTAGCCTACCTGAGACATTTTTACGCCATGTGAGTGAAAGGATGACAAAGGCTTAGCACGACAAACACAGCCAGTTTTGACCAAAACAAGTCAATCTACTGAGGTCCAATACGCATGCGAGAAGGCTGGAATGATTCTGTAACTGCAATCAATCATACATTCCAAAGTTTTAAGGATATCTGATCATCATTTTAGGAGATATGACATAAATGACAGCAGGCATTGGACTGTCGTTTGCAGATAAACTTGAGAACTCCAAGGTATAACCAAGAGGCAGCACTAGGAAACGCTATAATCACACGAACAATTCAATAAATAGATAAATATGGATCTTAGGAATAGGTCAACCTAACAAGAACCTTATACAGCCTAAGCAGATCATATCCGCGATAGGTCTCACACGGCAGGCCGGCAATCCAGGGTGCAGCCGGGTGGCTCACCGGCATTCGCCAATACAAATATCTAACTAGTAACGACATAAATGAGAACTTGAAATCACCTAAATTTCCTTGAATAGAAATGAATCAACATTTTCAGACTGGCTTCCAGTAAACAACGTGCTAGTTCCAACCAAGTCACCAAGCTGACCGGTCACCGAACAAAGGACTACTCGCGGCCGTCGCCTCGTGGGTTATGGCGGCTACAGGAACTGGATCAGCTGTACCAGGATTCATTCGGTGCCGTGATAATGGACTCCTTAGTTACGGCGGCCCCGGCAGCAGTAAATTCTCAATACATTATCCCTAATGTTCGTCTACTGGCCGAACGACAGTCACTTCCGGTTTGTGATCTGATGTAAGCATACCAATGTTAGCAGGTTCCTGCCAAGTAAATAAGGAGTGGGCCTTGGAATGCCGTTTACCGCCGGTTGCTATGGGCGGGGCAGGGAAGCAGAGGCTGGACTAGACACCCTGCCGATAGGGGGTTTACTCTTTTATCATCTTGTTGTACTACCAGTCGGACGTGTGATCTCGAGGGGCGTGTCATTTCCGGAAAAGGTTTGATCATTTCCCAGTTATTTTTCGAGGGTCCGTTTAGGGCTGCATAGCTTATATTCGCAGAGTTCACCAGAAAACCGCAGTTCCGGCTCAGTTATTTTTCAAACAAAATTATTTTGTTGAGCTCGATGTAATACTTCCGGTTTAAATAGGTCTTACATAAGAATTTTATTGACCATGTTCCAGTCATCTTACAACCGCCAAAATTTGAGCTTGCATTTATAACTAGTTTATCTTTAATACGCGAATTTCACAAAAATTGACAATTTTTAAAAATTCTCGTGGGTTACCTCCGTGGGTTGGCTGATTCGAGCTTGATGAATCAGTGCAATTAGTGAGCGCAGTGATTTGAGCAAGACTAGGCTCGAACTTAAACTCGATATGTGTAACTGTTCCTACCAGCCATTGAAACTACCCATCGTGGCTGAGCTACCTGATGCTATGATGCTATGACGAAGTTTTTTGTTAGGGTCATGCTTTTGCAGTTGTGACATGCTGCTTTGGGAGGGGACTGGGGCAGGTGGTATTGATGCTTCAGATTGATGCCTCTTGAAGGGCTAGCATGCACCGGGTCTCTCGATCTGTCGATGCCGTCCTGAAAAAAAAGAATAAGCTAAGACCTCTTCCCCCCCCCCTAACGAGGTCCTGTGCGTGCTTTCAGCCCACCATTTCGGCTGGTCTGCCGGCCTGCCAAAAGGCACAGGCAGTTTCGCTAGCCTAGTTTTCGTATGCTGTACGGTGCTCGTTTTTTTTATTATAGACATCGGAACTGCCTCACACCAGTGATCAACCGAAAAGGCTGCGTCAAGGGAAATATGCAGAAGAGAAAGTCAATCCCTCCTACGCCAGATACGCCAGCGGCGTACGCATCCGACACTTTCGGCGGAGCGACCGCGGCTGCGTCTTCAGCTGCTGCCGAAGAGGCGTCCTTGCAAAATAAGGACGCCACTTCAGTGGACGAGTCTCTGACGGCTGGAAAGGGTCGAGAGGTGAGCTGTGCTGAGATGCTGATACGCTTGCAAGTGTCAGCCGCTCGGTTGCATGTTTGGTTGGTTGGCGAGCACTGCTGGACCGAGGGGGGAGGAGAGGAGAGGGGAGGGGTTGCCCCTCACTGCCGCCACTCGTATACATTTAGTGTTCGTGCGAAAAGCGGTGCCCGGTGTTTCTGTGGGCCGATTTCTAATCAATTCGCCCATCGTTGCTGTGTGGAGCTCTAGGACGGCGCTGCGGTTAATCGTGGCGCCATGTCTGTCCAGGATGAATATGTATGGCAGTGTAGCTGCGGATGCAGCGTGCTCGCCTACCACGGGCTGTCGGTAACCCTTATAGTTTCAATTCGTGCCTCTTCGGGGAGCGATTCGGCTGCCTCGGCATTCCGAGCCGACCTCTTTTTTGAGTCGTTTTGGCTCAGCGAAGCGCCATTAAAGCGTCTGACGAATACGTGCTGGTATCGCAAGCGCCGCCCTCGAAAAAAACGATCGAGCGCAGCGCCTCTGCGCGAGCGCAGCGCCTATGCGCGTGGCCGGTGGGCTCCAACGGTCGAGCTTTTTTTCTCCTTCCGATAGTTTCAAGTCGAACGCTTGAAGATGGGGGCGCCGTTGAGCGTCGTCACGGCCGCTTCCGCCGGGGCAGTGCAGCGAATCAGCGTGCAGCAGGCTCTGCTGGACGAGGCCACTCACCGAGTCTTCGTCGATATCAAGGCTGTACGTGCGGCGCCAGACGTGCACCGGCTTCCGCCGACGAGGCGGAAGCCGGTCTCCTCCGTCGCCCGCGTGCACTCGCTTGAGTCTTGCTCCGTCCGTCTCGGCCCGTGCAGCAGCGCTGGCGTCCCCGCATTGCGCGTGCTGCCTCGTCCCAGTGCGCTTTCTTCTCGATAGCTCTCTCTCTCTCTCCCCCTCTCTGTCGTCGCCACGTTTCGTTTCCCCTTTCCCTTTTCTCCTGTCCCATCATTCTCCTCTTAGCTTACTTCGTTCAGTGTTCCTCTCCCCTCATCTCTCGCCTCCGTCCTCGTCTGTCTCTCTGTACCCGCTCCAAGTTGGCGCGCCGCCGTGCGCCGCTGCATTGGCGTGCCGCCGCAGCTGGAGCTGCCGCCGCGGCAGCGGTGCGTAGCCACGGTGCGGCGAGGTGAGCGTCTCGCCGTCGCTCTGCGTTGCAGGGGTTCTTCGACATGAGCCTCATGTGGCAGCACGGCTCGGCTCTCATATTCTCGACGGCGACGTGCACTCGAACGCTGTGCTACTTGTGCGGTAGCTCTGGCAGTTTCGACGTGAGTTTGCTTTTGTGTGGGCGAGCGGGCAGGGCGAGCGGACTGAGGGTCAGAGGCGCTTTTCGACGCTTCGAATTTAGCCCTCCGCCGCCTCTGCTCCCC
Source organism: Cristatella mucedo (assembly GCA_009760855.2). Classification (NCBI taxonomy): domain Eukaryota; kingdom Metazoa; phylum Bryozoa; class Phylactolaemata; family Cristatellidae; genus Cristatella; species Cristatella mucedo. Next base: position 1,328,087 of record WPIO01000036.1, on the reverse strand, counting down.
CCTTCCCCCTCGCTCTGCCTCCTCCATGGCAGCACACGCTCCCATCGTGATGCGCGACACCTCTTGGCTGAAAGCGTGCTCGCTCGGCCGGCCTGTGTCATCGCCGCCGTGTCTGCCATCTTTTTTTCTAGTTTCTGTTTTGCGCCGTCTGCTGCGAGCCGTTTCACGACTTCTGCTTGGAAGAGAATGAGAAACCCAAGGCTGACGAACTGGACTGGGTGTGCAGGAAGTGCCAGTTCTGCGCCGCCTGCGGACAGCTTGGCAATGTGAGACATCTTGCGTTAGCGTGCGCGAGCACCTCTGCTCACTTAGCATTCGTCAGGTCGCCTCGTTGGCTGCTGCTGCCGACCTGACGATGGTTTGTGGCAGTTCTTCGTACTTGGTGCTGGTCTCACCACCCACCCACGCCCGACTTGTAGGTGCTGCTGTCTGTGGCAGAGGCATCCACAGACTATTGTTTTGTAGTTCATTTTATTTTCATATTTTTTTTTAAAACCAAAGCCCGTAGTTGGGGAGGCTGTTTTATAGCTTGGCGATGAGCAAGATGCCAGTTTTCAGAACCGTTCGAAGACTTGGTTCTGCTTGCAGCTACCGACTTGCAACCATGGTTGGTGCATACTTGGCTAGACTAGTCAGAGAATTAGACACTAGGGCAACGCTTGCCGGGCTGAAGAGTCCATCCAGCAAAGACGCGTAGCGAATGCAAGAGTGAGGGAGAGAGGCAGACTGCACGGAGATCGTGAGAAACGTATTGAGCAAGTGCCACTTGCTTTGATATGGTTTCGCCAGTCTAAAGCATTGACATGCTCTCTCATTGGCAGCGCCAATAGCTTGGGGAGAATTTATTCGGGAGGTGATTGCAGCATCGACATCCCTCCAGGTGTCAGGGGCCGTTCGTTAACTTTGAAATTTATTTCTGTTCATCAACACGTGACTTCCGTCAGTGCTGGCCGTGGCCGACGGAGTGAGCCCTCTGCCGAAGCCCGGCTCGTGCTTGGCATTGCTGCTGCTGCCGCCGCCGCCGATTCTTGCTTCCGGTGGGCATGGGCGATTAGCAGTGTGGCAGCACGTCGCTGATGCAGATGCTCAAGTCGCTGAGCCGGCGCTGCCGCGCCTTGCCGTTGCAGCTGCTGAAGTGCGCGCGCTGCTCGGACGCGTACCACGGCTCGTGCTTGAGCGCCGGACATCCGTCCAAGCTGACGAGGAGCGGCACCTGGGTACCTGTGGCGCCGGCGCGCAATGATTGGCTGAGCGGCCGTGGCTCCCTCCTTTCTCGACTTTTCCTCGCATCGCTGACGGCAGCGCAATCTCCCCAGCTCTTCGTGCGTTGTGTGCCTCGCCCGGCCGCGGCCTGTGGCGTGCGGCGTGCCCACAGCGTTTCTCGTCGCCCACGTGCAGGTGTGCTGCCGATGCGTGCGCTGCAAGAGCTGCGGCACCAAGTCGCCCGGCTCGGCGCCCGGCGCCCGATGGACCGACGACTTCACCCTGTGCTACGACTGTGGCAAACTTAAGGCCAAGGGTAGGTGCACTTGCCGCCTGGTGGCGTGGACTTGCCGCCAGGCGGAGCTCTCTCTCTCTCCCTCTCTCTCTCTCTCTCTCTCTCTCTCTCTCTCTCTCTCTCTCTCTCTCTCTCTCTCTCTCTCTTTCTCTCTCTCTCGTAGGCGTGCAGTTCTTTGCAGGCCGTCGGCTTCGGTGAATTCGCACCGCGAATTGTTGGTAAATCGTGTGACCTGTCGGCTTGTCTGGTGCTGGAACGGTCATCGGCTACATTCGCAAGACATGTATTTAGATGTAGAGAGAGCTGGTGGCAAGTCGGAAGAACCACGTTGTTGAAGTTAAAAGAGGTGGATGGCAAAGAACCTCTTTTAAGAGTTTGCTCTCGTGCTCACTACAAGTCTCGGTGCCTGCGTAAAGGGTAGCTTGCTCAGCAGCCTCGTTTATGTCGCAATGGAAGAGCTGCATGCCTGCTGGGAAGGAAACTTGAGTGAAAGTGGAGCGTGTCGGGGCTGCAGGCCGTCTCCAGCTGTTGGTGTGATGCAGAGGATCACGAGAGCTGACGAATGTGTTCGAGAGATCGCATCTCGCGATTTGTGTAGCAGCAGTTTTTTCGTGCCGGCTGCTGGCTACCCGGCATGTTGGTGCTAGTGTTTTGGGGCATTCAGCCGACAAACGAGGAGAAAGTTCGATGCGTCTGAGCTTTGGACCCGTGCCATTTTGAGATTGCGTCAAAGTGCAGCTGCACTGTCGGACTTGGGAAGATGAAAACAAGCTGTCAGGTTGCAGATGCCGCGCCTTTGCGCTTAGCTGGGCAGCCGTTCTTGTGTGCAGATCACTTGATCACGCGACAGGCCGTAATCAACAGCACCGCGGACGTCTCGATCTGTCGCCGGCATGCCGTTTCAGGCAACATGTGCCCCATTTGTGAGTGCTGCTATGCGGACGATGACTGGGATTCGAAGATGGTCCAGTGCTCCGGCTGTAACTCGTGGGTGCATGCCAAGTGTGAGCATATCTCAGGTAAGCTTCGGCCGTCGTGCACGCGCCTCTTCGGGCCGGCTTGTCTCCCCTTGCACCCGGGCTTCGTTCCTCTGGCCGAAGCGAGTTCACCTGCGAGACAGTCAGGCGCCTTCTAGGGAGGGAGGAAGGGGGAGAGAGAAGAGAGAGAGAGAGAGAGAGAGAGAGGGAGAGAGAGAGAGAGAGAGAGAGAGAGAGGAGAGAGAGGAGAGAGAGGGAGTAGAAAGGAGAGAGAGACAGCCTGTAACCCTGTAACTTCTGTGACTCGACAAAGCCACGAAAACTAAGTGGACGTTACAAAGGAGAGTTCTCTATAGCACACACACACCCGAGGCGGCTTTCGGTGCACATGTGGTGACCTCACCTCAAGCAACAAAGGGAAAGCTGAGAAGTATGGCTGAGTCAGGAGGGCAGTCGAGATAATGTGTAGCATTGAAGTAGCAGCTGAGGACGGCTGGAAAAGATGTACCACAGTCGGCAGCCGGAGACTAGGCGTCGTTGCATGAGAACTTCGTTGAGTTTCCAATTGAATTTCGAGTGAGTTCCACAATCTAAGGCCTGCAGAGCAAGAAGGGTTTGTAGCAAACGGTCTTAAAGCAGAGGAATGAAAAAGCCAACTTATTGTCCGTACATAACCTGAGGCCACGAGAAGGCTGAAACTGGTGAAGCTGGTCAGCTAGGTATGCAGGAGCCAAGCCGTGGCGGGCCTCGTTGAACAAGAGTCTGTATCCGTTGAACAACCGAAGCAACAACAACGTGAAGCCATCGAAGCTCCTTCAGCAAAGGAGACACACGGTCAAACCTCTGGGAGACTCTGAGACTCGGCCTTCGACGAGACTAACGACTCCTGCATTTGAGCAGCTGCTTTTTTAAATCGAGATGGCCACTTAAAGGGCTGTCTTCTTGACATCGGCGCATGCTCTCGCGCTTCCGGCGCCGACCTGGCGCGGCCCACTGGCCCGGCTGTTTCACCGGTCCACAGGTCGGCCGGGCCATTGGTCCACTGGTCCAGACCACTGGTGGCCAGTGGTCCAGTGATGGCCAGTGGTGGCCAGTGGTCCACTGATCCACCAAGTCCACTGGTCCACTGGCCCGCTGGCCCGGCCACTGGTCAGAGTCTCAAGAAGCCAAAACATGGGTGCTTTCATTGCTCGATCCTCATCTCTTCGCACCTCATCTCGCTCGAGTTGATGTTGATTCGTGCACTGTGAGTGCTCCCCAAGCTGTGTGAGCGCAGCGCCGCTCCCGGCCGAGGTTCAGTTCCCCTGAGCCTACTTCGGGCATTCTTATGCCGAAGCGGGCTGCACGGGGGGGGGGGGGCGAGTCCGCAGCGGGCATCAGGGCCGAAGCAGGGCATCAGGGCCGCAGGGGGTGGGGCAGCAGTGGCCGCAGAGAGCACTCGCTGGCAGCAGAGCTCACCTTGCCGCGAGCTCAGTCCGTCTGCTCTGATTGTGTTCCGATTTGCCTTTGTCTGCAGATGAAGCGTACGAGATCATGTCGGGCCTGCCTGACGACGAGGCCCCATACCAGTGCCGCGACTGTTGCACTTCGGTTGCTGACGACGACATGCCCTCGAACGCTCTGCGCCCCTGGCTGCAGACGATAGCCGGCGTACTTCAGCGGCTGCTTCGGCGGGTCATCGGCGCCCTGCTCAGCCTCAAGTGCGCTCAGCATCTCGTTCATTCAGCAGGGTCCGGTCGAGGCGGCGCGACGTGCCATGGCATCTCTGAGCCAGCAGTCGATGTCGCTTCTGCGAGCTCTGCGTTGGCACTGCACGTCGAGGGCAGCGTCGTCCGAGACGACGCTGCCGGTCTATCGACGGCAGCGGCAACGACGCCATTCGAAGAAGCCGACAGAGTGGAGCGTGTCGCCGTGGCCGCTCACGGCTCGGCGCTGCTCAGTGATGGCGACTGTGCATCGGCACTTGCTGTGCCGCTGCCGCCAACCGATGGTGCTTGTGCAGCGGCACTGCCGCCACCGACCGACAGCGGACCTGTCTTGGCCACGCCACTGGTGGCGCTGTCTGATGGTGGCCTCGGATCCTCCGCTAGAGCGCGGCCTTCCCCGCCAGCCAATGACGTTCTAGCAGCTGCAGCGATGCTGCCATCGTCCGCTGGGAGCAAGTCCTGCGCGACTGCAGCCGATGCAACGGACGTCGACCCAAGCACGGGTCAGCAGCCGACAGACTTCAGCACTATAGCTCGGCTGGTGGACGAAGGCCGATACGACCGGGTGGTGAGTGTTAGCTGGTAGCAAACAGCATCTACTGTCTGGCTGCAGGTGCATAGATCCTGCTGCAGCGGTATCTGCAAAGAGGTAAACAAGTGCAAGCTAAAGTGCCATTTAACACGGCAGCCGATCGAGAGGCTGGTGAGAGCGTGCACGTGCCACGAGTCGGCTGTGTTGAGCCAAGTCGAAATATTCAAAATAGGATAGTGTCTATCGAACACGCGATCGTACCAAGGGCCCGGTGCATACTGAGCTGCTGCGGCTGGTTGGAACCTCTCACGTTGCATGCAGGCAGCCAGGTGTCTTTGCGTTACCTCATGATAGCTTTTTTGCTTACCAGCACTAGCTGCACACTACTTGTGCGTCGACGCATACATTGTTGCAATGTACTAGCCCCCTTCTTTCTTAATATCGCTGCCCGTGCGCCGAACAAGGTCCATATCGCGATCAGCCGATCTCGCGGCCGACGCCGATGCACATCCCTGTTTGTTCTTTGCCGTAGTTAACTTTTGCCGAGGACGTCGTGCGGATCATAAACGGGGCATTTGAAAACGAGAAGTTTCAGCTGCCCGTCTTCAGCCAATATAACCACATTGTGCACTACACATTCATCAAGGTGAGACTGCAGCTTGGTAGTTGCTTTGTTCATCGTGTCTTGGCTCACGAGTTGTCGTTTGGCATGCCAGATAACAGGTGGCTGATCCTCCTCTGCTCTCTACTCGTCTTCCTCTCGTCGTTCTGTCATAAGGCGGTTGCTTTCACGACCGAGGTCCTGGGTTCGATTCCTGCAGTAGGCGATTCTTTATCGCCACTGCAAGCGGTGGTGATAGCCGTAGAGGCTCTTCTGTCGCTATACAAAAAGAGGCTGTTTAATCAGCTAGGATTTATATGTTTATTTATTCGCAGTTGGTCACTCGGTGGCAGTTCGTGGTTTATGAGATTAAGGGATGACATGCCGCTTGTGCTTGTAACATAGGTTCCCTTGCTTTCATAGCGGGATTCACTGGATTGCTTTATGCATGGCCTGTTTGCAATGAGGCGTATCTGCTTAATACTTCACGGTGCATCCTTTTCAGGAAATGCAATTGGCGTTTCCTTGGTTTGATGTTAAGAACGAAAAACTCTGGGCTTCTACAGTGAAAGTACACAGGTTGGTATGGCTTCAGAGCTCATAAGCTTTCTTGTTTGGCCAGATGTTACAGTTCTTTTACTGTATCACCATAGCTGCTGCTGTTTGGTGTGTTGTATTGTTCAGTAAGCTCTGCTTCGTAAGGTGACTTTAGTCGTCCGAGATCCATCTCGTGTGCATCACTTCTTATTTCGCATGCATCCGTTGCTTGCTCGTAGTTCTAGGCACGCCTAATCGTAGTCATGTCTAAGCGATCTGTCGATCAATATGCATTTCTTTTTTTCTTGTTGTAGCTCGCCGTCGAAGGAAGCAACCCCCACGCCTGGAGCTGGAATTAGCCGCAGTAAGCACATGACCTAGCACCACCCTACCCTGTCTTGTCCACGAATGTAGTGTTTCTGTCGTTTGCAGACTTGTTTGTAGGCGAGTTGTGGTTCGCTCAATGCACTCTTGCCATCCTCTTTGGCTCTATCCTCTGTTGCTGATAAGGTCAGGCAAGCTTTCTCCAAGTTAAACGATTAGGGAACCGAATATCAGCCTGTAAAAGGAACCAAAGTGTCGTGCACTAGAGAGTCTGCTTTACTGATCGTCGAGGCAGCAGTTGGGTCAATGTTAACTGCCGTCAGCCAGATCACGTCATTGACAACTTGCTCTGCCAACCATCGCAGCTGTATTTTGATAGGTGTTATTAATGTAGTGTAATAAATGTTAAAATGTACACAATCTTGATATAAAATTGTAGAGATATGTGGGTGTTCTTCCTAATGGTATCTCTTTTAGACTTGAGAGCTGCACGTGTAGATGCCTCATGCCTGCTTTTACAGGTTACCTTGCGGCTGTTAACGGGCTAGACCTTGTAACGAACTCTCAGCATAGGAGCTTAAACAACTTTGGCTGTCTCAGGCTTGTCCTGAAACAGCTCGTCCCATAACCGCCCAGCCATAGACAAGTTCGTACCCATTGCTGCAACCTGATCCACCAAACAGCCAAACCGTTAGCAATCTTCGCAACGAGGCCATTGCAGTGGCCTTTATAGACCGGCAAGAATTGTGATCACTTTTCATTTCTTCAGTCGACTCAGCTTTTGAGAATACACTTGGGCCGGCAAATAGGCCTGCAGATTCCCATATGGGACAAAGAACCTCTATTCTTGTAAGCGGAGTATTCCTATATCCGATATTCTTGTACACCGAGTCGACTGTATTTGAACAAGGCCAGAATTCTGATCGTTTTTAATTTCTAACTGAGCAAGGCCTGCAGTTACCAAGCACCTCTAGGCTTACAGCTGCTGAAATGCAAGTAGCACTGTCATCTATTATGTGCCTTCAGGTCCTTGGCTGACAATGTAAGCTTGCTGCTTGGTATGACTAGTTAGATGAGGTGTGTATCTATTTGTTTTGCTTGCCAGCCTTTCTTCTATACTCACTTGTCACCACAGGGTCTGAATAGATGTCAACCGAAGTTCATAGTCTTATGTAAGTAGTCACGGCGAATAGTCGAACGAGGTCAGTCACTAGATTGTCGAGTCAATGGCTGCTTGCAGATGGTGCTAACGAAAACGACAATCTACAAGAGGATGAGGATGCTGCTGCTGGTGCTGACGACGGAGGCACAGTCGTAGGCGCTGGGACTGTAGTCGATGACGGCATGGCTATTGACCCGGCGACAGATGCTGCACCTGCTGAAGCTCCGTCTGTCGATGCTGCTGGCAATGCTGACATGCTAGCAGATCGCCGGCGGTGTGTCTTGTGCGGACAGTACGGAGACGGGCCGTCTGAAGTAAGGCAGCTGAACTCGGCATCGTGCAATGTCCAGAGCTGGCAGGCGCTGGCTTTTAATATTTCGTCCAAGGCCAAGGGGGCTTTTGCTGCGATGGCAAATGTTTTTGCAATGTCGTTCCTTCCCTTTAGGATGCCGGGCGTCTTCTTTATGCTGGCCAGGACGAGTGGGCACACTTGAACTGTGCGATGTGGTCAGCCGAGGTTTTTGAAGAGGTGGATGGCACTCTTCAGAATGTTCAAGCTGCATTCACCCGTGGTCGGCAGTTGGTTAGTGGGATTTACTTTGCTTTTGCTTCTGCAGATGCAATTTATACTCTCGTTTTAGTCGCTCGCATGGCATCTGCAGGCCTTCTCGAAAGGTCTGCAGACGCAGTAGTTTGTTTTTCTGGCCAGCTATGTTGCTAGTTTCTGTCTGCTGGGTCGCTTTGTCGCTTGTGCTGTGAAATGTCTCGTTCACGAAATGAAGGCTGACACGCACGTGACCACCTAAGGCTTTGATCTGGGGCCGGACACAGGTGCCCCGACCTCACTCTACTACCACCCCCCCCCCGGAAGTGTGGCACTGGTCTTGTTTTTTTATAGCTCGGTTCTTGCTGCCACAGCTTCGCTAATGCGTTGCCATGCTTTGCATCGTCGTTGCAGGAGTGTGAGCATTGCCACTACCGTGGCGCCACGGTCGGCTGCTGCCTGCGGGGCTGTTCTGCCAACTTCCACTTCATGTGCGCCCGCTCCCGAGGCTGCGCCTTCCAGGAGGACAAGAAGATGTATTGCTTCCGTCACGTTCGCCATGTTGACGGCCAGGTGAGCATGTGCCCTGCGCAGCCGTCAAGACCATTCTTGTCCTATGTTGGGCCGATATATGTTCTCAGTTTAGTAGTGGCCATACCCACCCCGGCAACCATGGGGACCATGGCGATGGAACAACAGTTGTTGAGATAGATTTTTAGAGAGGTATACTTAAGGATGCATCTAGTAAATCTTACTTTGCAGTTCGTCGACGTTGCTACAAAATAATCTCTGTCGAAAATGGTGGCTATGCTGTTATTAAATGCTCTGATGGTTGTTGGCCAGCAGTCCGTGAAATACTGAAATATCCGAAATATCCGAGGTTAAATCCTGTTCGCTAAGGTGGATGTGGATTTTCCGAACTAGCACTTGTGTGTGTGTGCGTGTGTGTGTGCGCGTGTGTGCGCGCGCATGCGTGCATGTGCGCATGCGAGTAGAGCCTGACACCTCTTGATCCATCAGGTGGTGCTTCTTCCGGTAATGATTACCGCCTCAGACATATGGCATCCAAAGTTGGCGGAAAAAATCCTAGCTGATTAAACAGCCTCTTTTTGAATAGCGACAGAAGAGCCTTTACGGCTATCACCACCGCTTGCAGTGGCGATAAAGAATCGCCCACCGCAGGAATTGAACCCACGACCTCAGGACCGAGGTCGTGAAAGCAACCACCGTACCTAGTGTGCCATCACGGCTCACCAAAGGGATGTGAGCTCAATTTTCAGAGGCGATAGCTGGTTTAGTTTTTTGTAGAGCCGTGCACGAGAAGGTTAATTGCCGGCAGCGGCTCCGAGAACTTGCCGCCCACTCGTGGCTAGATCGTGGCCGATGGTTTTAGCCGATGCTCTCGTGCTGCCTACTCCGCCATTCGAAATGCTCAGAAGACGGCATTGCATCGTTGGCTCGGTTTCAACCGCGAGGCGACGAGCAGACGAACGTAGCTGTCGTTTGCATGGCAAAAAGCGCAGCAGCAGCAGCAAAGGAAGCAGCAAAGGATGCTGCAAGTGCTCCATGAGCGTTTCGGCGCTCGCCTGACGACTGACACCCGTCTGTCTGTCATCGTTTGTTCCACTAACGAGTTCCACCTCTTTGCTTCGGTGGCTGCATTCCAAGCGTTCGGACCTAATCAGCCTAGTGCTTACGTTGCCTAGGTCATACATGGCGTCAAGTTTTGCGTTCCGAGAACCGTGACGATAGACTTTCGCGAGGCCAAAGTCTCGAGAAAGGCGTGGCAGCAAGGCCTCCTGCCGAAGGACATCCGCGTCTCCATCGGTGAGCTAGCCTGCTTCAGGCTGCAGTCGTACTGCGCTCGCTTCCGGCCTCGATCGAGCCTGTGCCTTGTGCGTCATCGTTGCCGCGTCGTGCCGCCCGCACGCGTGGCAGCGGCGCACTGCTTTGAGCGCACGTTTCGTCTTCTCGTGGCCGGAAGCTGCAGCAGCGAGCTTCGGCTGCAGGCGTTCTTCGGCTGGCCAATGGATGAGCGAATGCGTTTTTGCAGGTTCGCTTTTTCTGGACAATCTCGGCTGCTTGACAGCACTGTCTGACGGTCAGCCGCTTCTGCTGCCGGTTGGCTACAGGTATTCGTGAATGCCGACTACAGGTTGGCGTGTGTGTGTGTGTGTGTGTGGGGGGAGGGGTAACAAGCGGCAATCTGCGGCAGCTGTGAGAATTGCTTCGAGCTGCATGTGCGCTACTGCCGCCGCCTGCAGGCGGCAGCTGCAGCTTCCTGCTGTCGACGCCGAGCGACGCCAAACGTCCGCTCATTGCAGCATCAAGCGTACGTTCTGGAGCACGGCGAATCCTTTCAAGAAGTGTGTGTACACTTGCCGCATTGTCGAGGTCAAGCCGCCGCCCGAGGAGAGGCCGGCCGACGTCGTGATACAAGAAATGACAATCAACCACGACGAACGGCTACCCAACTACGTCGCGCCGGCCGACCTTCACAGAGTCCTGCCCGCCATTTGTCGGCCGCCGCAGCCGGCGGCGGCGCAGCGGAGGCGCGCTTGCGGTGAGCTCGCCGACCTCCCGGCGCCTTTGACTTCCTCACCCCAATTCCCTCCTCTGCCACATCCCCAAACCGGTGCAGTGAGGAGGTTCCTTGCCTGCTCGGACCTGCCCCGACTCAGCCCCTTCCGCATCAGCCTCCAGTGATTGGCTCCCCTTGCCGAGGCAAGGTCTAGATTCGCTGGTCTTGTTCTTGGCGTCCTTCGGTCGTTGCTTCAAGTTCTTCGCTTCCTTAGGCATCGATTCGTTGCCTAGCAGCAGGTGGGGGAGGGGAGGCGAACCCATACGGCTCTTATGCCACTGTTTAATGCCGGTAATAATAATAATAGCTCCATATCATAATAAAGATGTCTCCAACTCCACAAAACCATTAAGACCATGCGGGTGTTACCCAGGAAATTTTTGTAAAGCGCACTCACAGCCTAAGCGGCTTTCGGTAGCCAACAGACTTCGTCTCACGCAACAAAGAGAAAGTGGGAAGTATAGCAGAGTCAGGAAAGCAGTTGAGGTAGTGAGTAGCATGGAAGTAGCAGCTCAGGACTGCTGAAAAGGATTAGCCATAGTCGGCAGCAGGAGAGTAGTTGTCGTTGCATAAGAATTGTGGAAGCGAGTTCCACAGACTAGGACCTGCAGAGCTAAAGCTTCTGTCGCCAACGGTTTTTAAGCTGAGGAATGGAACAGCTAATTTATTGTCCATACAGGATCTGAGGGCTCGAGGGGGCTGAAACTAGTGAAGCAGTTCAGCTAGGTATGAAGGTGCCAAGCTGTGGCGGGCCTTGTGGGTCAGCGTAAGAACTTTGTTCTGTATCCGTTGCCCAACCGACATCCATCCGATCTCTTTTAGCAAAGGAGACACGTGCTCAAACCTGTGGGACTTGAAGACTAGCCTTGCAGCCATATTCATAGTCAGCTGCAGTGGCCTAGTTTCTTTCTTAGGTAGCCCAGCCAGAAAAGAATTACAGTAATCAAGCCGAGACAGAACTAAGGAGCTAGTTAAATTTATTGCAAGCCACTGTGGAAGACAGCTCCTAATCTTGGATAGGGATTGGACGTGATGGCTTGTTGTAGAAGCACTCTTCCGAATGAAGCTTTTAAAATTGAGGCAGCTGTCGAAAACGACACCTACATTTTTAGCACGCGGTGATGGTTGCACAACAGCATCACGTATTAGAAGAGCAAAGCCTTTTAATCCAGCTACAAGGTTAGAGTGTCATATGAGCAGCAGTTTGGTTGTATCGTTGTTTAGTTTCAAGAAGTTTTGCGACATCCAGGATCGAATGTCGGCAAGACAGGCATTCTGTTTATCAGTTGCTGCAGTAGATTCCGACGGTTTGAATGGTGTTATGTAAGAGCCCACCTTTGGTTTGCGTCACGGGTTTTGAGTTGCATGCATAACCTTGAGCGTTCGCTGATCGCCAGTCACAGCTGCGGAGGAGGCAGGTGGCTGCCGTGTCATCGCTAGCCATGCCCGCATCCGGTCCGGCGGGCCGGGCCGGGACTCATTATCCGTTCCTTGACGTTTGACAGCTTCCGACGAACAACAACGTGGCGGCGGAGGCAGCGGCGGCAGTAGCCGCAAGAAGAGGAAGACGGACGGAGCCGCTGCGTCGGAGGCAGCAGAGACAGCGGGGGCTGCTGCCACAGGCGTCCGCCGCGCTGCTTCGCACGAAAGGTCGTCTGCAGCAGTCGTCGATGCTTCTCTACTCGCAAATGCCGGGGGCTCATCTGCTGTCCTTCCGTCGACCGCTCAAGCCGTCCGACCGACGACGCCAGTGGCCACCGGGCAGCAGCAGCAGCGGCAGCAACAGTCCGCTCAGCAGATACCGCCCGGTGTGTCCGCCCTGGTGCCTGGCGCGATGCCGCGAGGCGCTGCCGTCACAGCCATGCTAAGCGCCGTCTCAGCTGCGCGCTCGTCCGGTGCATTCGCCTCGTCCTGGCCCGGCTCGGCAATGATGCCGGCGCCCGCCCGACCAGCGGCCGCCGCACCTGCCCGGCTCGCAGGCGTGCCTCAGCAGCAACCGCAGCAGCAGCCGCCGCCAGCTTCAGCTGCAGCACCCGGCAGCTTGCTGAGTCAGTCGTGGCCGATGCGGCAGAAACCGACGGCCTCCACACCGCCGCCAGCGACGGCGGCGCCGGCCACCGCAGCCGTCGACCTGAATCGCCTGTCCGAGAAGACGCGTCGTCAGCTGGGCGGCTTCAGCGTGATCAACGTAAGGGCGACGGCAGCGGCGACTGCAGCAGCAGCAGCAGTGCACGCGAGCCGCCGGCGTGTCCCACCATCGCGACACGGGCTGCCTCTTTTGCACGGTGCGCACGGCCTATCCGATTAGCAACCTGTGAAGGGGGTAGGGGGAGGGGTGACCCGGGCCGCCGGTTTGAAGCGCTGTGGCAGCCCAGTGTGTGTTTTCGGAGACTGGCAGCAATTGCACTGCACAGATTCCACCTCCCCTGATTATTGCCGGACCTAGCACGAAGAGAGAGAGAGAGAGAGGGGAGAAAGAGAGTGGGAGAGTGAGTGAGAGAGTGTGAGTGAGTGAGAGAGAGAGCAAACACTGCATTAGCTGAGCCCTTTCGTTAAATGACTCAAATGGTGATGGCAGGCATTCTTTGCAGTCGACAGCGGCAGCCGGATTTTTGCCTGTACGATGCTGGTGGGACGATACGGTCCCAACCAAGCCGTATTCTGGGCAGTGTTGGCATGCCTGTGCATTGCTCTCCTCCTTCTCTTGGTTTTCCATACCCAAGCCCAAGCGTTGAAAAGGATGTGCGTCGATGATTGCCTCTGGTCATCCGACATGCTTTCGCACCAGCTCTTGACTGTCGTGTTTCGGACGTTGGAAAGCCTGGCATTTTTTCCCCCCACCGTGCACACTTCACTTTGTCGTCCTTCCTAGCCGGTGGATAGCCCAATTTTTTCTCGTGTGCACAGCCGAAGTGAGCTTGCATCTCGTGTGTTGCTCGTGCATGTACCCCTGCGTATGTGCCGGGCAGGCTGCAACAGGTAGCGGCATGCTCGCAGGGTCGCGTGCACGTGTCGTTGCAACCGACTCTTGTGTCTCTGCCAGGCAGTGGGCGTGTTTTGCAGGATAGTGCAGCCGCAGAGCTGGATGCTCACGCTCGAGTACGTCCTGCACGCCGCGCCCGTCCTGCGAGTGAACCCAGTTTTTTTAAATTTATTTCCCCTTTGATTCTTTTCCCTGCTGCTTACGAGTCCGGTCTTGCAGCCGGATGCATTCCCAGTGCTCGTGCTCACCAGTGAATGAGTGCCGCAGTCGGCAGCGGACTCGCGTGATTTCGCGTTTCGTGCGGACACCGTTGCTTGTCCGGTGCCGGGCCCGCGTGCACGGACGTGCCCCCTCCCCACATCCTCGCCCTCTCACCGCTCTCTGTCTGACGATGAGTCGACGATATCCTGCTGATGGGCATGCGAGCCAAGTAGAAGGATGTCGATCGATCACCACGTGCTCGCCGCTGTGCTGCACCATCGTACCTCAGGCAATGCTTCCGCCTCGGCAGCCCGGCCGTGCGCCGCTTGCCGCGTGGTTGCTGCTGTGGTGGCCAGCTTCGCCGCGGTCTGGCTCGCACCGTACCGTCCTCGTCCTCGTCCACCAGAGCTCTCTGTCGGTGCCGAGTGCACGTCTGCCGATGGCCGTGGCCGTGCTCGAGTTTTTTGCTTACGTCGCCGCCGCCTTGGCTTTCAACGACTGCAGCAGCGCCGGGATAGCTCTGCAGTCGTTGTAACCCTTGCCCCTGGGGGAGGCAGGGAGAGTGGGACAGATGGCTAGCAGCCACCTGCTTGCTACCCGGCAAATGCAGCAATGGCCATGCAGCTGCATTTTTAACGTGGCCGGCCGGCCGCTGCTCTGTCGGTTAGCTGCAACGGCATGCCCACGCCCTTGCCTGCCGTTGCAGCCCATCCTTTGCTTGCGTTTCTCCGAGTAGTATTAGGTCGTTCCATCGTATGATCGCCTGCATTCCGGCAGAGACCCGGGGTAGCTGATTTAACAGCAGCCTCGTTTATATAGCGGCCCAAGAGCCTCAGTGGCTGTCGCCACCGCCTGCAGTGGACAATGAAGGACATCGCCTGCTTCATGATTCGAAAGCACTACCGTCGTGGTCGTGAAGAGCGAGTAGTACCCTGCCTCCTGGGCCAAGACCCAGTGGCAAGTTCTCCGTAGAAACTTGTCTCTGCGCCTCGGAGAGCAGCCGACACGGTCTTTAGAGTGTGTCTGCTTTAATTATAATAGCAATAGGTCGTTTGTGTAGCACCATGACAGAACCCAGTCTCAATCTAGGCTCTGCACAGCCCGCTGCAAGAGAACCTATACCTAAGGGTTAGTGACACGCACGACATCAAGCATGCAGAAGCAAACCTGAAGCTTAGGCCGGCATGCTAAAACAAACCTGAAGACACCGGTTTGTAAGATCTCTGGCTAGAGACATGTAATGAATCATGCACAGGTGTACCACACGCAAAGCACACCGGAGCAAAGCAAGGTGAGTTCATTAGGGTGAAGGGAATGCTGGCCGACACTGACGTGTCTTTAGCTGAGACCCAAATGATGGAAGGTCAGGTAGTGCCCGTATGCGGAAGCATGTTCCATCCAGACTTTTGATGCATACACGGCGAAAGCTTGATTGCCATAGTATATCAGATTTTAGATCGAAGGACATTGACTTGACCAGATGCTTACTAGTGGTTGATGTGTTAAAGCTCACTTAGAGGAGCAAAGAGGTCGGATAGGTAAGGTAGGCTGGTGCAAGCTAGTGGAGCGACCTCTTATTCAGACTGAGGATAATGAAATCGATGTTTTTCAAGCATGCTTTTACTCACCATTTAATTGCATTTCCCTTTGCAGCAAATGTAAAGTGCCTAGAAAGAGATTAAGTTCTCTGAGGGCGCTTTATCGAGTACATTATTATTATTATTCGATGCTTGATAGGTCAGCCAGTGAAGCTCAGACAGAAGTGGCAGCTACGGCGGTGACGAGAGACCAGACGAGCCGCCGAGTTGCAGACTATTAATGACCATGCTAGGATTCCTGAATAAAGGGAATGTCAATAATCTAGACGTGATGTCACACATGCATGAACTAGTTTGGCTGTCATACTCGTATCTAAGCAGACCCCGATTTTGGCCATGTTCCTCAGCTGTAAGTAGGCCGAGTTGACTGTTAAGGCAATGTGCTGGCTCATCCAATTACGGGTCGTTTTGGAGTAGCACTGATTACGGGCAGACTTCACGAGAGTGATGCTAGATGAATCAATCTTGAGGGCGAGGTCTTCCAAGTTTCGGGTGACACTGGGTATGCCCAGTACTATTAGGTTGGTCTCATCATCATTAGGCTTCAGGAAGTTGTTTGCTTTGTTGCTGTGCATTTATGTGTGCACACGGACTTTCGTATTCTTGTGCAGCTTCGAGCTGAGCATAGCATCGCATGCAGCTCGAATTCTCAATCGAATAACTTATCATGATCCTGTTCCTTAACCGCTTTGTTCCTTCGACAGTTATGGGCAAGTGTTACCCAGAAATTTGATAGCCTAATCACGGCTCCACTCCTTATAGCCTCAAGAGGAGAATACATAATTGGCTCGACCGATTTGTCTCCTATATGCAATGTCAGCCACTGAAACTGACTGTCCTTTTCCAAAGTGGCCTTTCACTAGATAACCACATCAGTGCCACAGTCAAGTCGGCACCTGCTTTCAGCTACAATCTATTTCACAAATTCGAGTGTTCTTAGGATAGTATACCGAAACTAATGTGGTCCATACGTTTGTGATGTCCAATCTCGACGTCCAACTCACCGCTCTCAGGTCTTCCTGCTTTTGCAATAAGAGGCTCACAGTTGTTGCAAAACTCGGCAGCTGTAGTGCCTATCTGTCTTGGATGTTGATATGCTAGAGCACACCATTTCTCACCGATCGACACTGGCTCCCTATCAAACAGTGTGTCGACTTCAACTTTCTGTGTCACTTGCTTGTAGGTCCCTCCACTCCGTTATTCATACCCTACCTATCTGAAATGCTTCCGGATCAGGCTAGGCTACCTGTACCACCTGCTCTGATGACACAAGTCGCTGAGCTGTGCCTATAACCAAACTGAGGCCCTTTAAGCTCCCAAAGCACGGAGCCGAAGTGACCGACTGACCGCACAGGATCCCTGATGACTTGACTTTACATTTAAAGCGTAGCTATAACACACCTATGCCTCGCAGCATTTGCTTCGTCCGCTTGAATTGTCCGCTGTGTGTGGTAATGTTTGCGCGGACACTGCATGCTATTCTGACCGATTGACATGCATGCTTCCTTATTCCAGCTTATCTTCATTTCTCGTAGGATGCTATACAAGTGTGTCCGTATTACTGACGCTGGCGTTCCTGTTTTTTATTGATCTTTGATTTACTTCTCGCTTGCAGCAAATGTCCAGCACGGCAGAAGACGAACCTCTAGAAGATATATCGTCATTGACATTGTTTGCCAAGAAGCTTAATAAAGCTGCCGCGAAAAACTCAAGAGTTACAGGTCCGAAATTGAGAGCTTGAGCTGTTTGTCTGCTTTAGCAGCGGATTTCGGCTGCAGCTTTTTTAACCTCGGGTGCTGTTGCATCGGGCATTGTGATGCTATACCGTTGTTTTGCACTGCCGTGGCCACATTGGTGCAGCTGCTGCCGCCACTGCTGCTACTGGATCGGTCAGCTATGCTTAGCGGTCTGCTAGTTAACTCCTCAGCTCAGCGCTGCCTTTCACTGTTTGTTTTTCACCAAGCAATGCATTTATAGGAGTGAACGGCATCTTCGTGTCTTCTATGCTCCAGACCTCGTGCCAGACGCCGTCCATCGCGTCTCTTGTTTTCTCCTCTGGGTATTATCTCCCCGATGCTCCGGCTCTCCCTGTCTGGGTAGTGCAGCGTGCAAACATGCTTCCCGGCTCCTCGATCCGCATGATGTTCTAGTGACGCCGACCGAGCCACTGAACTTGCGGATTCCTATTTTAAGTGTTGTCGCCACAAGGCGCCATTTGAGCGTAGCTGGACACTGCCGTAATGATTCAATTCTTTTTGCTGTGGGCGATGCACGTCGGCTTGCCGGGAATGGCCCCGATGTGCTCCCGACTGACTGGCATGCCATCCCCTGACCTGACCTTTAAACAGAGGCTAAACATGCACCCGTTCCTCACAGCTCGTTTGTTGATTTCCTGGGTCCTCGTGAATTGTCCTTAATGTGCTTATTCGTGCTGACTCGGCTATGCTTGTTGGCCCGGTGGTTAAGGTATTCTTCCCCTCCCCTCCGGCCAAGGTCTCGGCCGAGGTCGTGGGCTCGAGCCCCGTGGCATATGTGAGATAAAGTTCTCTTAGGGCGTTCTACAAATAAATTGTATTACCCATATTGACACGGTTCCTGTACAGCATATGTACAGTGCCTATGAAGGCGATTCAGTGTTATGTGAGGCCGCTCTATTATGTATGTCTTTATTAGTCTCGTCAATATCACTGTTGCGTAAACGTGGTCACCTCCCGGCAGGCGCGCTATGTTCCTTGTCGCACAAAGCTCACCTGCGCGTGTCGATGGGCAGCTTCTCCGCGCGCCTGACGCTTGTTAACGATGGTCACGTGCAGGTAGCACCGTCGGGCCTCCGGCTGTCGACGAGCCTGTCCCCAGCAGGGGCTCGAGCACCGACACCGCTTCCGGTGACGAATGCCTCGATGACTCGGCCGCCGACGATCCTTTTTTCGGAGGCCTCTGGCCTTTGACCGGAGAACCGGATGCGGCTGCGGGAGCCGACTGCGATCCATTTGCCAGTGTCGACGGCCCTTCGGCTGGCGCTGGCGGCGTTGTTTCCATTGCTGGCGGCAGCCATCTCGATAGTGACCGAGCCAACGGCCCCCCGTACGGCGGGCCCGACTTTGCAGCCGCCTCTTGCCTGGCCGCCGCTCGTGCCAACGGACCCGTCCGTCGAGATGATGGCCCTGTCAATAGTGATTCCTGCCGCCCCTTTGCCGGGACCGGCATTGCCGCCACACTTGGAGCAGAGGGCGCTGTTGGCGCCGCTGAAGTGGCAAGCCAGCCGGTGGTGGCCAGCGTTGCTGGCGTGGCGCCGCCCAGTGCGGCTCGGCCGGCAGCCGCTGCCGGCGCCAGTGCCCAAGCGATAGCGGCCGCCAGCAGCAATGACTACGGCAGCAGCAGCAGCAGTCAGCCAAACGATGGCAGCGACCTTGCCCAGGTTCGAGGCCATCTTGGTGCTTCTGTCGCACTCACGGAGCAGTCGACGCGCGACGCTCGCACCGCCGACGCTCACCTGTTTGGTGCTGACAGCGGCGGCCCGGGGGTCGTGGCCATCGATGGTTGCACGCCTTCGACTGGCGGCCTTCGGGCAGTCGGCGGCATGTCGGATGTCGCGGCGACGCCTCAGTCTACCGAGGCCGTGCTGCGCTCCAGCTCTGCGTCCGGCACCGCCAGCGCCGATTGCCCTGCAGCTGCCGGCGACTCATCTCTCCTGCGCAGTGCCGACGGCTGCGTCGGGGGCAGCGCTGCCGCCGCCTCCTCGTCGTCTCCTTTGATCCCGTCACCGTTGATGACGCCTCCAAGGATCGTCATAACCGATTTCTCGAGCCGCTCAACCGGCGATCGCTGCTGCGGCGAGGACGAGAGCGACATCACTGCCCAGCAGCCGATGTCAATGGCGGCCGGCTCGTCGCCCTGCTCGGACAGCACTCGCGACAAGCTGCTTCGCGCGCTGGTCCGACGCAAGTCGGATCCGACTCTGGCCCCAGTGGCCGCTGCCGCTGCCCCCCTCGTCGTCGTCGGCTCGTCGCACTCGGCCGCGACGGGCGTCGGCGCTCTGCCGGCTTTGCCAGGACGGCAGGCCACGCTCTGCGTGCCCGCGGCCACCCAGGAGGAGGCCGTTGGCGGCGGCGGCCCATCGCCCGCTGCCGACGTGGCCGCCATCAGCCGGGTCGCGATGCCGGCGCCGGCTGCTTCTTCGGCCACCGCCTCCGCCGAGGATGAGGCTTGGATGAGGATGGATGGGGTGACTGCTCAGCAGCCGAGTGCAGCGCTCATGCCGGGGCAACTGCAGCCGTCGTCGCAGGAGCAGCAGTCGACGATCGAGCCCTCGCCGACTGCAGCTTGTGGCGTCGGCGGCCCGAGGCCGCCGGCCGGCGCCGATGCTGCCGGTGCCTTTATCGGCAGCGAGGAGCGAGCGGGCGCGACTAGCGTGCCGCCGCCGCCCGACTCGAGCAAGGCGACTGCGGGCGATGGCGCGTGCAAGCCTGCTGCTGCTGCTGCAGTAGCCGGAGGCGAGCAGCGGCTGCTGCAGCCGCCGCCGCTACAGCAGCCGCTGGTGCTGCAGCAGCAGCTGCCGCAGCCGATTCCAGACCTCGGGTCGTTGCTGGCTGGCCGGCCGCGGCTGCAGAGCCTTCTGGCGGCTATGCCCGACAGCGGGGGCGGCGGCTCAGGCGGAACGGCAGTCTCTGCCGTCGCCACAGCAGCCACCACCACCACCACGGCCGCCACGAGGGTCGCCGTCGGTGGAGGCATTGGTGGCCGAGTCATCAACGTGGTGAGCCTCTTGGACCGGCCGCACGTGACCTCTGCTTCGGTTCAAGGTAGGTCGGCAATGTCTGAGGTGTCGGTCTGTATCGCTTGGTCCTGAGTTCGAATCACGCTGGCCATTTAATTCTTTTAGTCTTCTTTTCCATTGCATTTAGTCAGCGTCGCTCAGATGACATCGACGCGAATCGTAGCCTCGTCATTAATGAGCTAGCGTGTTCGAGGTCGAGGTTGGGCCATTCCTCCGAAGAAACTTATTGGCTGCTTTTCTGCAACCAACTAGGATATCGTGATCAATAGTGTCGAAGACAGTTGACAGTTCTAGCTGGGTCCGGGCTGTGACATTCTCGGCATTGTTGCAACATAGGATGTCATTGGTTAGTGTAGTGTATCTCCGTCTGTAACTCCACAAAGCCACAAAGGCTGTGGGGGTGTTACGCAGGAGAGTTTTGCATAGCGCACTCACAGCCTAAGCGGCTTTCGGTACACATTCGGTAGCCAACAGAATTCGTCTGACGAAACAAAGAGAAAGTGAGAAGCATAGCAGGTTACACGGAGGAGAGCAGTTTCAGTGGAGTCGAGTCGCTCGAATCTTGACTTAACCGGGTCGGACAATTAATTCATTTAGAATGAGTTGTATTATAGAATGAGTGTTGAAATCTCAGGTGCCCCTAGGGCTCAGCCTATGCGTAAGCTGTGCTGTTCACGACCGACGGTCGAGGTATCGACTCTGGCAGCAGACAGCAGTCCTTCGTTGCAAGCAGGCTTGGTGGCTGCGGCTGCTAAAGCTCATCTGCAGCTATTTTATTGAGATTGTCGAATCAGCCAGGCTTTTAATTTTCCTTTTTTTTCTGCTTGCGCAAGTCGACTGACCCCTTGGGTGTCTGACCCAAGTTTCTTCTCATTTCTGAATGAGACCTGTGCATGTGACCCCTAACCATGTTATTCACGTTGTTTGTTTATCGAGCATGATATTACTCACCATTCAATTGCATTTCCCTTTGCATCAAATGTAAAGCGCCTAGAAAGAGATTGAGTTCTCCGAGGGCGCTTTATCAAGTGCATTATTATTATTATTGTATTATTATTATTATTGGGTGTCGGACCCAATTTCCTTCTCATTTCTGAATGAGCATTGGCGTTCGACCCACTCTCATCCGTATATGCCGCTGTTTTCTGTACTGGCGCCGTCGCGTACATCCCTCTTTGCATTCTTCATTCGTTCCAGCGTGGCCGGTCGACTCGTGCAGCGATGCCGTCGTTGTCAACGCCCAGCCGACACTGCCGATTGCGCAGTCTTGCTACATGGTGAACGGTGCAGCTAGCGGCGGCGTCGTTCAGTTGCTTCCTGCTCTTTGCTTGGACCAGCAGCAACAGCACGTCGTGTGCCACGTGCGCCAGCTGACAGCACCGGCAGCTGCCCCCGGCACGACTGCGCCGGACGAGAGGAGCATCGGCGGCTCAGCGGCCGGCGGTGGCAGGCTGCCCGGCCCTCCGGAGCTGAAGATCGTGCTGGCGAATGCCGACGACTGCGCCTCATCCATGCCTGCTGCTGCTGCCCCCGGGCACCCGGTCGTGCTCGGCAGCGGCGGCAGCGACCCTTGCGTCAAGAAGACGTACCTGGGCAGTCTGCGCATCACACAGAACGGGCAGATCATCGGGCTCGACCTGCTCAACTCGCTGGCCAACATGAGGGGCGGTGGCTGCCGCCTGCCCGTCACACAGCAGCTGGTGCACGACGTGAGCACCACGGCCAAGAGTGTGTCCATGCCCGGTGGCTGCAACATCGTCGTGCATTTGCCCCCTGCTGGGGCCTCTGCCGGGCAAGGCTCGGACGGCCAGCTGCAGCAGCCGTTGGCCACGCCGCAGCTGCAGCAGCAGCTGGTGCAGCAGCTACAGCAGCAGCAGCTGGTGCAGCAGCTACAGCAGCAGCTGCAGCTGCAGCTACAGCAGCAGCTGCAGCTGCAGCAGCTGCAGACTGCCGTTCAGAACTCGGTGCGCACCGTTGGCTCACCGGCCACTTTGCTGGAGAGCTCCTTGCCCGGCGCGGCCACGCCTCCGCTGCCAAGGTCGACGGCCGACGACGGCTGCAGCAGCAGCACCCGTGCTGAGGCCATCTTCGCCGGAGTGAAGCGCTCCGTAGTCACGGTGACCGCTTCGGCTGCACCGCTGTCGGCCGAGGCCAAGCGGCTCAAGGCAGAGGCCGGCACTGTGCTACTTCGGCCGGTCGACGTCATCACGGGCGTGGCGCCGAATCGCGTGCGCACCATCACGTACCCGCGCGGCATGCTGCCGTCAGCCGCTGCCGCCTCGGGCAGCTGCAACGGCAGCAGTGGCGGGCTAGGAGCTGCCGCTATGGGCGGTCCGGCGGCAGCGGCAACCGCCGCCGCAGGTCGAGCGGCAGTGCACGTGGTCTGGCCTCGGTCTACCACCGCCGGCGGTAGCGCGGTCGCCACGGCAGCGCCAGCTGGAACCCGGGGCAAGGGACCGATGCGGCGGCCCCGAGGCACTATCACCTTCGGCAGGGGCTGCGTGGCGTCGCCGTCAGCGACGGCGGGCCAGCCGATAACACTTGCCGGCCTCGGCAGCGCCACCACTGTCCCGGTGAACATCGACAAGTGGATACGCGACACTGCCGCCGCCCGAAGCGAGTGCGCGGATGCTGCGGCAGCAGCAGCAGCAGCTGCGCAGACCGCTGCGGCGAGCGAGAGCGAGGATTCCGCAAGCAAAGCCAGCCGGGCGAGCAGTCGCGACGGAAGCAGCAGCAACGGAACCGGAAGCCGTGCCGCGGCAAGGGCAGCCGGCGGTCCTGCGGCGGCGGCCCTCGCAGCGGCGCTGCCGACGACGGTGGCTGCCGCCGTCAGCAGCCGGCCTGCCGCCGCTGGACCCTATCGGAAGGCCAAGGTTATAGGTGATTTGTCATTGCGCAGCGGCTGCTCTTTTTTAGGACAGCAGACAGCAGCTCCACGACCCGCGTTCCTGGCGCGATCGCCTTCCCGGTGTCCGGCCCGCATCAATTCCTCCTTCTGTCATCCTTCCCCTGTTTGCAGGCGACGGTGGCAGGCGTGCGCCGCCGCCGCAGCAGAAAGCTGCCGAGCGAAAGATGTCGAGACTCATGTTCGAGATCAGCAGTGAGGACGGCTTCTACACTCAGGCCGACTGCTATGCCGGTACGCTCGGTATCGTTCGTGCGTTCGTCTCGTTCGTGTCCCTCGGCGCCCCCTGGAGTGCCCCCAGCCGTCCCTTCCTACCCTGCGGCCGCCCGGGGAAACACGCGGGTCACGTGCCTGGCGTGCCGCCGAATGTGCAGCGCTGCCGAGCCCGTCCGTGTTCGCCTCTCAAGTGCTGAGAAAATGCGTCGATCTCTTCGCGAGAGGGCCTGTCTTTCTCTTTGAGCGCTAGTCGTACGCCGCCAGTGTAGTGCTTCCGCCCGGGGTGCGGGCCTGCGGGTGCAAGCTTGCCCTCGTTCCGGCCGACGGACGAACGATGCGGACGTCACGCCTCTTCTTGCCTTGCAGACGCCTGGAAAGCCGTCGTCTACTCGGTGCAGGAGGCTCGTCAGCAATGGGTCGCCAGCAACCCGGGCTCAGCTCGTCGTGCCCTGTCGTTCGCTGCCTTGAAGGGTGCCGCAATATATGGCCTTGACCACTACGCGGTCGTGAGGCTCGTCGAGCAGCTGTACGGTGCGCGGCTGTGCCGCAAGTACCAATTCAAGCACTTTAGGCCAGCGAAAGTGGAAATCGAGCAGGTAGCCAGCGTCGTGGTGGCGTCCTCTCTCTCACCCTCTATCTCTCTTCTCTCTCTCTCTCTCTCTCTCTCTCTCTCTCTCTCTCTCTCTCTCTCTCTCTCTCTCTCTCTCTCTCTCTCTCTCTCTCTCTCTCTCGTGCTCCGCGTCTTCCTCCTCGTCGGCCATCGCTTCTGGCTGCACTTCGATGGGAGCCCAGGCTAGGCTGGGCATGTGCTGCCAGCCTAGCCCCCATGCACATCCTGTAACGCTGTCACATTTGCGTTCGAGTACTGGCGTGGCTGGAAATTCGAAGCCGCCCAGCAACGCCCCCTAGTTAAACGTGCCTCCACTTTCGTCAGAGCTGGCAGCAGCAGCAGCATCACGCTCCGGTATCCGTTAGCGCCGAGGAGCGATGACATCGCTCTACGGGCGGTATTTTTCATGCCGTTTTCATGCTCGTTCAGGAGCCGCCCGAAAACGTGACCGGTTGCGCGAGGTCAGAGTTCATGTCGCGAACGCGGCCACCGTTCGAGATGTTCGCCTTCCTGCATTCTCGGTACCGCACGATGCGCACGGATCTGTCGAAGCAGAACAACGACGTGGAGCTGTCTCAGAAGTCGTCCAGGTGCGTGCGTGGCCGTCGCTGCTGCTGCTGCAGCGGCGGCGACGGCAAGGCAGCATGTCAATCGCGGCAGACGTGTTACCGGCGCACACAGGCCGCACGCACGCCTCTGTCTGGTTGGCTCGCTGTTGCGTTTGGTGTCCTGCTAGCAACTGCTGTAGTACGCAGCTTCTCATCGACCTGCTGCTTTTGCTGCCCGTCAAGCAGCCGCGTCGACTTCGAGGTCCCGTCACTTGCTTTTAGGTCTCCTCTAATTCTCTTGCTCCAGCCCAACTATTTTAAGGCTTCCTGACCAGGTAGGCGGTTCTGCATCTTTCCATTCCTCGGACTCGAGAAGTCGATGAGTGGTGCCCTCTTTGAAGGCCGTCCTGGGGGGGAGGGGGTTCGCTCGTGCTGCTGCTTAGCAACGAAGAAGAATGATCAATGACGATGCTCACACAGATGAGCCGATTGGTGGTTAGGACGACGACGCAGGTGGAACACGCGGAGCGAGCGAGCATACATACCGGTGTTGTAGCCGTCGTGCGTGTTGCTGCAGAGCTCGACGTGCTGCACTGACTAGGAAGATGGTATCGGTGCGGAGCTGATGTAGTTATTAGTTGAGATGCATTCAGAATCCCGCATGGGCCTGTTAACAAAGAGAAACGAGTGTTTAGCGTACGTACAATTCGCCGCACATGCAGTAAGTGAAAATGTGAGGATACGGTCACGTGCCGGTATGGAGAGCGCCCGTTGGGCGGGTGGAACGTTGGCTGGGGATGGAACCACGCGATGGCGATGACACTGAAGGTCGCACCATTTCAAATGTTCCCAAAAGTGTGGAACTCGCTGCCGACTGATGTCATGGCTGATGACCCTGACTTGGCGACATTTGAAAGGAAGCTGTGAAGCTGCTGTTTGTTTGAGTGCAAACTTTCATGTGGGCATTCATTGTGCGACACCCGATTGTGTGGCACCCTTCACAATGTGGTGCCGGAGGTTTTGTATTCTTCAGCATTTCCATCCAAAATCAGTCTTTAGCATTCTAAGAGAAAGGGGTAGTTCCTCACACCATTTGTTCAATCCTTGCCAGTCGCTCCTCTGTGCATGCTGTTACTCCCCTCTGTGCATGCTGTTACTCCCCTCTGTGCATGCTGTAAGTGATCACTTGACACGCTTTCTTTTCAGAATAAACATATTGTATGTAGTTGATTTGTATAGCACCCTAAGATAACTTAATCTCTATCCAGGCACTTAGAAAAATGCCGCATGGCTCGAGCCCACGTCCTTAGTCACTGAAGGTGACCACCTCACTTACCCCCCTGGAATCCCTTACTCAGCCAAACCATGGCATATGTGTAAGAGCCTGGAAAGAGATTTAGTCTTCTTAGACGGCTATATGTATATAAATGTGTGTGTGTGTGTATATAATTTTTATTGATAATTACATTAATATTGTTTGATATGATTCTTGGGTTCTACTGGTGCAGCACAATTCATGGCCTCCATCAAGTATAGACCTGTCGCTTGGCATTTTTCAGACGGGCTACAAGCATGGAGCTGCCTGTGGCAATGCGATACAGGGCACTGCAGCAGAAAAACCACGCTAAGGAGGCAGTGGGCGTTTATCGGTCAGTGCCCCCCTGTGCCTGGACATGCTGGGCGCATGTGTGCACCCATGTTTCATTGGCATTGGCTAAACCTTGCTCCTGCCTGCTGTGTCGCTGTTACCGCAGCTGGTGCCGTAGCTGCCGTGGAGGACTGAGAAATCTGCCGTTGGCTGCTGCTGTTAATAATAATAATAATAATAATAATAATATTGCACTTGATAAAGCGCCCTCAGAGAACTTAATCTCTTTCTAGGCGCTTTACATTTGCTGCAAAGTGATGCGCAATTGAATAGTAAGTAAAATCATGCTTGAAAAACAAACAAAATGAATAATATGGTTAGGGGTGACATGCACAGGGTCAGCATGCAAATGTGGTTAGTGGCAGCATGCACAGTGTCAGCACGCATAAGCACAACAAGGACGAATCACAGGGACCCACTAAATGCTGTCCTAAATAGGTGTGTTTTTAAGTTTCTTTTAAATGTGGTCAGGTCAGGGGATGTTCTGATGCAGGTCGGGAGGGAGTTCCAGGCTGTGGGAGCATACGAGCTAAATGCACGGTCTCCAAAGGATTTAAGGTTTGTACGAGGTATTTCTAGACTGTTGGATTCCGAAAAGCGAGTGGTACGATGCTTTGCCTGATGGGGTAGTATATCTGAAAGGTAGGCTGGAGCCATAGAATGAAGAGACCTAAAAGTGAGCGACAAAACCTTGAAGTCAATCCGTTGCTTGACTGGTAACCAGTGCAGGTCGGCGAGAAGTGGAGTAATGTGGCAACTGCGACGCTCACGACAGACAAGCCTAGCTGCAGAGTTTTGCACCAGCTGCAATCGCCTGATCGCACATGCTGGTAGGCCAGTAAGCAGTGAGTTGCAGAAGTCGAGACGAGATGTCACGAATGCATGGACCAACTTGGACGTGGTATCCTTATCTAAACAAGCCCTAATTTTAGCAATGTTATGAAGCTGAAAATAGGCTGATTTGACTGTGGAGCTGATGTGGTCGTCTAACGAGAGGTCGCTTTGGAATATGACACCTAGATTTCGAGCTGATGCAACTGGAGATATGCTGGCAGAGCCAATTTTGAAAGTCAGCCTTTCCAATTTCTGAATCACACTAGGTTTGCCCATAACCAGTAAGTTAGTTTTATCATCGTTTAGTTTTAGAAAATTTGCTGCCATCCATGATCGGATGTCATCAATGCATTCAGCAAGTGAGTTGAGAGTTAGCTATCGGCGTGCTGGTACTGCTGCCACTTATGCTTTGCCCAAGCTTGCGTCGTGTCTATTTTTTCAACAGTTTGCACACTCGTAGGTGTGCAGGGAAAAAGTTGTCATTGACTCATATGCTATATGATTGCCGAGTTCATTGGCAGATGCTGAGATTTACTGGTGCTCTTGAACAGAGAGTGGGGGAGTGAGGCGTGGGTGGGTGGGTGGGAGAGAGAGAGGGAGAGAGAGAGAGAGAGAGAGAGAGAGAGAGAGAGAGAGAGAGAGAGAGAGAGAGAGAGAGAGAGAGAGAGAGAGAGAGAGAGAGAGAGAGAGAGTTGGATTCCTACAGTAGCCGTGAGGAGTTCATTTGTTGGTACAGTCACATTCCTAGTCTCAAAAGATGATCCCCAAGTGCATTCATATACCAGTCAGTTGCATTTAGCTGAAAGATTGGCATGGGGATCAATTTCTGCTACAAGTGCTCTGAAAATGTTAATTCTATGTGATGTTATGATTATGGCCTTGTATATCGAGACACGGGTCATCAGTGAATGAGGAAAGCATTGAGGTCGAACTCGTGCAGTTAATGCCAACCGGATTGACACGACCCAGGCGATCTTATTGTGGCTTCAGCCTTCTCTGTATTAAGGTTAGTGCATTGGTCCAGCCTTCTGGCTGGACCAATGGCACGTAGATTTCTGGTTAGTTAAACATGTCAGCACCACTCATACTGTTGCCTTGTATTGCTTGAATGCATTTGACGATTGGCTAGAGCTAGCCTAACGAGTCTTGGTACGATTTCTGGGTGGCTGATGCAGTGACAATATACAGCCGATGGAAACTAAGGCCACTTCTCTCCATTCCCTTTCTTGCTACACTCGTCTACCTCTGGAGTCTCGTGGATCTTGCTGAAGAGGGACAGGGTCACACTGAAATACTGAAAGACAAGCATGAGTCATGGCTCCACCCTTTCGGGAGACCGCTATAGACGGTCGCATTTAGTTTCAGAGATTGTGGGTTTACTTACTGAGGACGATGAGATGCGTTCATCTTTTCCTTCTACTATCGCCATGACATCCATGCGGGGTAGTTAGTGTTCTGTCATGGTCATCTTTGGTTGAAGATTCAACTGCATGCTTTTCAGCTTGTGTAGCTTTTGGGAAGAGAGAAGCAGCAGTCGATTTGTAAGTCCTCTGTGAACCAGCCACAATTCTGCAAGATGACACTGCTGCAATTGAAAGGATGAGATGGAAGCACAGGCTATCACAGCTGCTGCTTCCTCGTTTTCAGCAAATGCCTCCATTGCGAGCATCTTGAAGTGTTGGCTTGGCTGCTGTCAAGCCATGGCCCCCTCAGCCCATTCAGCAGTTCCTATTTTAAGTTTTAGCCCCACGGTTGCAGCAGCAGCAGCTCTCCCATCCCGGGACAGTGCAGCTGCAAAGCTCGGCCAGTGGCGTCACGCTTTTGCATGACGATGCGTTATCGGACTTGCTTGCCATCTGCATTGAAACTTGCTGAGCTAGCTGTATGACCTGATCTTCGTAGGTCAAGCATACACGGTCGTGGACTGTTTTGCATGCGGCCGATCGATGCCGGCGAGATGATAATTGAGTATGCCGGCGAGGTGATACGGTCTTCGCTTACTGACGTTCGGGAAAAGTACTACGAAAGCAAAGGCATCGGCTGCTATATGTTCCGTATAGACGAATTCGAGGTCGTCGATGCCACGCTGCGAGGCAATGCTTCCCGATTCATAAATCATTGCTGCGAGGTAAGACCAAGCACTCTGCTATGCTTCCCACTTTTTCTCTGTTGCTCGAGATAATAATAATAATAATAATAATAATAATTCACTTGGTAAAGCGCCCTCAGAGAACTTAATCTCTCTCTAGGCGCTTTACATTTGCTGCAAAGTAAAATGTAATTGAATGGTAAGTAAAATCATGCTTGAAAAACAAACAACATGAATAACATGGTTAAGGGTGACATGCAAAGGGTCAGCATGCAAATGTGGTTAGTGGCAGCATGCACAGTGTCAGCACGCATAAGCACATCAGGTACGAATCACAGGGACGAGATGAAGTCTGCTGGCTACCGAATGCGTACGGAATGCTGCTTAGGCTGTGAGTGCGCTATAAAAAAACTCCTGCGTAACAACCACACAGTCTTTGTGTTTTTTTGAGGAGTTACAGGCGTAGATACATTACATTACGTTTACACTACACCCTACCGGCCTTACTGATGCCTGCTGGCAAGCGCGTTCAACTGCATTCACTCACACATATACTCCCACATCAACATTTGGTTAGGTTTAGGTTTAGGCTTAGGTTTCTTCTCTTTCCTATCATGGCTGCTATTTAATTGGGGTTGCAAAACACATGTATTAACAGGTTTTCGTTCGATCTTACGATATCTACATACAGTTTCTAGGAAAATGCTACATTGCAAAGGGTCGGTCGACATAAACATTATTTGACTACCTGTTTATTATCTGACTGCTGGTGGTTCTTAGCTAAGGCCGTCATCAGGTTACCTGCATGTTCGCGACCGTTCCTGACGGTGTCCACGGTTGTGTGGTGACCGCGAGTAGGCATTGTGGCCCAGGAGCATGCAAATCAAGGGCAGTGCAGTTGCAGGGCTCACTTGTGCTACACCTGCCCTATCGCCGTGCCGCTTGCCCCCTTGCTATGACTCTCTGAGCAACAGTTAGCACTAAAAGTTAAAGCTCACGCGATTCAACGCGATCCTCATTTAGGCAGCAGGAAAAGAGCCCTAGCGGCTGTCAATCCCCCACTTGCAAGTGGGGGATTGAAGAATTTCAGGCTTCAGGACTTGACCTGGATCGTTAACAAGGGCAGGTGAAGGTCCTTCTTTGGCGTTCTTTTGGTGCTTCCTTTCACGTTCAGCTCCATGTCGGCAATGTGGCCTGCACGGCATGGTAGCTGTTAATGATCAGTGGAAAGCACTCAGCTCTCGGCAATGCTTGGGCTTTGTTCGACCTCAAGAGTCAAGACTCCTACTTTGCAACTAATAGTAATCAGCCGCCTATAACAACTTCATAACACGATAGTCACCAGAGAAGGGCATGCATTTCTGGTAGCGTTACGTTCCGCGTGGCTCCCACTGCCAGCTAACTTTTAACCCATACCCGTGGTGCATTCAGCTGGGGCCAACATCTAGATGAACTGCACAGCATGTGCCCATGGCCCACAGAGCATGAAGTAGCATCCAATTAAGCTGCACAGCACGGTGTATGCTAGAGTTGACGAACAGACCCTTTCCAGCCCAATATCCATCGAGCAGCGCCGTTGCTGCCCCGGTTTTGCAATTCTTTTCATTTCTTCTGTAGCCGAACTGCTACTCGAGGATCATAACCGCCGAGAATAAGAAGCACATCGTGATATACGCATCGCGTGCCATCAAGCCCGGCGAGGAGCTGACGTACGACTACAAGTTCCCATTCGAGGAGGTCAAGATCCCATGCAACTGCGGCGTGCGAAAGTGCCGCAAATATCTCAACTGAGGCCAGCCTCTCTCTCGTCGTCTCTCGGCCTCACCCTCCCCGTCCCCGAGCGCTGCTGTGACTGCGCATTACCGTGGCCCAGAGGTCGCCACCTCATCTGGCTCACTTTGCGGGCGGCGTCGCACAAGCGCTG
This sequence comes from Cristatella mucedo, assembly GCA_009760855.2. Lineage (NCBI taxonomy): Eukaryota > Metazoa > Bryozoa > Phylactolaemata > Cristatellidae > Cristatella > Cristatella mucedo. Next base: position 1,297,292 of record WPIO01000036.1, on the reverse strand, counting down.
TGCCTGCATGGCTGCCGTCTTGCGTTGCCCTGTGCGACACATTCCGTTCAGCGACTGTGCCTTCGTTCCACTGCCGTGACCGTAGCTCAGCTGCCGGCAGCCGCTGTTGCTACTGCCTTGTCTATGCCGCCGAGGCTTCTGCTGTCAGTCATCTGGCGTTGTTTGCCGCGCCGTGGAGCTTCCTTTTCGACGGTGCTGCGAGTCGTCGGCGAGCATCAGTAGCACGCACCAGCCGTGCTCTGCTCATGTCTATACACTCGGCGGCTGTTAAGTGCTCTGCTGTAAAGGTGAGGCTGCACACGGACTCGTTTAGAGTCTTTATACATCTCATGCTTGGCCGTTAGTCTGTAACTGCGTCTGCTGCCGCCTCCGCAGCCTGGCTCTTCTCATTTCCTTTCGTTCTTTTTTTTAAATTTTACAACGTATTGCGTTAGCAGATAATGGGCAGGCATGTCGACTGGTCAACTCGAATGCTTTGCCCGATGCTTCCGCTCTGCTTGTACATTTGTATGATATTCACGAAACTGACCGTAGTCACTGCTGTTGAACGTTGTTCGCATAGAGCGACCTGTGAAGGTTTATTTAAGATTAGGCTTTTGCAGCCTTTAATGTTTTATACTGCCTGTACATGTACATGACGTTGTCAAGAGAACAGAACATGGAAGAATAAACGTTACAGCCTACTGCGTTGCCTTGATGTTAGCTACTTCTGATCTGTCGGCGTCATGACCCACCTTCCTATGCAGCAACAGTTTGTCCAAGCATCGAAAGTAGCTAACCTAAGGTACATAGACACATTGAGGCTAATGCTGGCCTGCCATTGTCAGAAGTAACAAGCTACTTATTAGTACTGACGAATCGTAGCATGCTCAATGTAAACGAGCATTCAACATGGTTAGAGGTGATATGCACAGGGTCCACATGCCAATTATGATTATGGCAGCATGCACAGTGTCAGCTCGCATAAGCACATTATGGACAAATCACAGGGACCCACTAAATGCTGTTCTAAATAGGTGTGTTTTTAAGTTCTTTTTAAATGAGTTTAAGTCAGGGGATGTGCTGACGCAGGTCGGGAGGGAGTTCCAGGCTTAGGGAGCATACGAACTAAATGCACGGTCTCCAAAGGATTTGAGGTGTGGACGAGGTGTAGCTAAACGATTTGATTCAGAAAAGCGAGTGATACAATGTCTAGCCTGGAGGGGTGTAGGTAGATCTGATAGCTACACGGAAGTCAACTTATGAAAGAGGTTACTTGTGACCTTGTACTGAAGTTCATAACCCGTTTAAAGAAGACAGCTAGTGTTCTGGAGCCTATTCCCACTGTCCTGCTTCTACGATGCATTGATCTGCTGCTGTTATCAGGCCACTACTCAAGAAAGCAACATTAGACCAAGAGAACTTGGGCAAATTCCGCTTAGTCTGTTCTTAACAAAGACACTGGAGCTAGCCGTGGCAGACCAGCTGAGTTCATATATTGAAACTTAAAACCTTGCTAGGTTCCAGCCTGGTTTTAGATCTAATCACTCCACGAAGTCAGCATTGCTTCGGGTGTACAACGACCTACGTAGGAATGCAGCCGTAGCTCGAGTCTCCCTGCTTGTTTTGCTCGATCTCTCGGCAGCTTTTGATACTATCGATCCCCAAGCCCTTCTTGAGCGCCTCTCATCTCGATTGGGCATCACTGGCACTGCTCTGCAATGGTTCAGGTCCTATCTCAGTGGGAGACTCCAGAGTATTGATGTGAATGGACAAAGATCATACCAGGAACCTCTGAAATATTGGTTACCTCAGGGCTCCGTGCTAGGTCTGGTTCTTTTCACGGTTATTACTCTCCCTCTAGCCGACGTGATTGCCAGGCACAATCTAGCCTTTTACTTCTACGTGGAGGACACTCAGTTGTACCTTTGCTTTGATCCCTCCCAGCCCCCAGTACGTTGAATTCTCTCAACTTCCTTGCAGCATGTATTGATGATATCCGAACTGGGATAGTAAATTTTCTTGAGTGATGGTAAAAACAACTTATTCATTATGGGCAAACCCAGTGTGATTCAGAAATTGAAAAGGCTAACGCTCGCAATCAGCTCTGCCAGCATATCTCCTGTTGAATCTGCACGAAATCTAGGTGTCCTGTTCCAAAGTGACCTTTCGGTAGACAACCACCTCAGCTTCACAGTCAAATCCGCCTACTTTCAACTACATAACATTGCTGAAATTCGGGCTTGTTGGCACATAGATACCACATCTAAATTGGCCCAAGCGTTTGTGACATCCCGTCTTGACTTCTGTAACTCACTGCTTGCTGGTGAACCGGCCTGTGCAATCAGGCACTTGCAACTTGGGCAAAACTCTGCAGCTAAGCTTGTCGGTTGTGAGCGTCGCAGTTGACCACATCTCACCACTTCTCACCGACCTACACTATCTCCCAGTCAAGCAATGGATCGACTTCAAGGTTTCGTCACTCACTTTCAGGTCCCTCCATTCTTCGGCTCCAACTTACCTATCAGTTCTACTCCACCTGGCTAAGTATCTTACCACCTGCTTTTCGGAATCTAGCTGTTTACCTATACTTCGTACAAACCTCAAATCGTTTGGAGACCGCGCCTTTAGTTCGCATGCTCCCAAAGCCTGGAACTCACTCCCGACTTCTGTCACGACATCTCTTCACTTGACCACATTTAAAAAGAAATTAAAAAACTGTCTTTTTAATAGCATTTACCGGGCCCTGTGATTTGTCCTTTATGTGCTTAGGCGTGCTGCCACTGTGCATGCTGCCACTACCCACACTTGCATGCTGACCCGGTGCATGTCACATCTAACCTTGTTATTCTTGTTGTTTATTGAGCAAGCCACCACTATAATAATTCGATCGTGCTTCCTATTCAGCAAAGGTAAAGCGCCTAGAAAGAGATTGATTTATCTCAGGGTGCTATATCAAAAGTATAATCATTATCATTACTATTATTAGTATTAAAGGACCTGAAAGTGAATGGGATCTCGGCTCGCTGAGCCGACATTGTTTTACATCTCCATTGAAGTTGAACCCACCCAGGCTTCGATTTCAACCCCAAACGAAGCTTGCTTGCTCCCCAGCAGTTTACAAGACCTTACAAGTTCTGAAGGCGAGGCCTTCCCTTAGCACTGCGCCATGTGCTTACAAGTTTTGACGGCGTGGCCTTCCCTTAGCACGGCCCCGTGTGCTTACAAGTTATGACGGCGAGGCCCTCATTGACCCCTCACCTAAAGCAAGGGTGAGGCACACTAGTTAAGGCGGTTGCTTTCACGACCTCGCTCCCGAGGTCGTGGGTTCGATACCTGCGGTGGGCGATTCTTTATCGCCACTACAAGCGGTGGTGATAGCCATAAAGGCTCTTCTGCCGCTATACAAAAAGAGGCTGTTTAATCAGCTAGGATTTTTTTAAAGCAAGGGAAGCGGCAGCAATTCTCAAAGTTTTTGAGCCCGCGTATTTTCTCATTCATATTTTGAAGAGTCACGGTATCTCATATCTATGAAGAGATCGCGCTCGCTCCTCCATACACATGGGAAGCAGCCTGAGCAAATTTTTATCGTCGCATGAGCTTTCTTATGATTACGAGGGGCCAGTTTCCTGACGAACTGTTGTTAAGGCCAGGGCCATTCTTTGTTCCGGCTTTCGGCCATCTAACATGGCGCGATTAATGGCGAAAATATCAGCTTTTATCTATTTGAACAACCGTTGACCTGATACCGATCCCACCAACATTAATCGCTATCTTACTGTTTTATGGCCCTATCGTGATCTAGGGTCCTTCTTGTTAGTGTGCCGCATCCTCGTTTAACCGTATCTAGCGCACTGAAAAATTGTTTTACAACTATCAGCGTACCAACTCTTTCCTGACATAGAGACTGGAAAGAAAGCCAGCCAATCGGCTGATTAATTAATAGCATTTTACTAATAGCATCTTTTGCATGACATCGTAAGATAACTGTGCCTTTATCCAGGCACAGTTGTAAGCTCACAGCAAGAGAAGCAATAACCAATAACCAAAAGTAAATAGCAATAACCAATAGTCAATCAATGCAAAACTGCGGTATTCTGCTTAGGCAGAGCATAAAGACGCTTGCGACGTGCTTCGACGAGCATGCAAAAGCGCACTAGAAGGCACTACCGTCCGCTGGTTAGTAGGACCCTAGATTAGCACAGGTATCAGTTAGGCACAGGTATCACACACAGGTAAGCAAAGCACACAGGAAATCACGATCACACACAGGCAAAGGAAGCACACAAGAAAGGAGACAAATTCACTGGGGCGCTATGCAGCATATGCACGTCACTCTTGCCCTTAGTCGTGACATGCACAGATAGGTATGTCACGGGAAACCAAAAAATCGACTCGCACAGAGCCAACACTGTGCCGGGGGAGGAGGGAACCGGTAATTTCTTAGCGACTTCGATTGCGCTGTCAAATCAGGAGGCGACGCGATGTCAGTCGGTAGCAAGTCCTAAACCTTGGGAGCATAGCAAAGGAAGGCAGGCCTGTCCGGGGGACTTGAAGACTTGCGGAAGCAGTGGTTGATCGGATTCGGCAGAGCGGCGAAAAAGGTTCGACGGGAAGCCGGAAGTGACTCCAATTCAGATCGGCAGGTCGAGCGAGAGAATGGAAGAGGGACGTGTAGGCGATGGGACAGAATCTTGAAGTCGAGGCGAAGGGACCTTGCACCTTGAAGTCGATGGGTTGCTCGATTGGCAGCCAGCCAGCCAGTCAAGCGAACGAACTAGTGTAACGTGGCTTCTGTGCGACGTCTGCGACCCACGAGCCTAGCTGCTGCCGAGCAGTTTGGCACTAGCTGAGGCGCGTTACTGCACTGGCAGGCAACACCTGAGGCGACCGGTTGCTGTTGACCTGCATGTAGCAAGTTAAATAAGTCTAGTCGGGACGTCACGAATGCGCGGACCAACTTGGCCGCAAGGTCCATATCTAAGCCAGCTCGAATATTTGGGAGGGCGCATGTGTTAAAGTAGGCGGACTTGACGTAAGGCGCTGATGCGCTCATCTCGTGTACAATCATTTGGAAGAGAACCGCCAGATTCCTATGGCAACAGGAGGTATGCTGGTCGAGCCAAATTTGGAGAGTTACGCTCGTCAGTTGATCTATCCCCCGACCAAGGTCTAGCCGAGGTCGTGGGCTCAAGCCCCGAGGCGTATGTGAAGCGCCTGAACATAGATAATAATAATAATAATGCACTTGATAAAGATTAAGTTCTCTTAGGGCGCTATACAAATGAATTATTTTTGTCCGTGATTAGCAAGTTGGTTTGGGCGTCAATATGTTTGTCCGTGATTAGCAAGTTGGTTTGGGCGTCATTCAATTTCAGGATGTTTTTTTGGAGTTCAAATGTAAATGTCATACGATACCTGGTGAGCTCGGAGCGTATACAACGCTGAAAGGAAGTGAATTATCAATGTTCAAATACAGCTGAAAAGGAAACTGCAAGTCTATAGAAAAATGAAAGCCTATTTTTTTCTTTGGCGATTACATCGACATTAACTGTTTACAGGTCAGACACGCCCAAACCCGCAACGGCCTTTTCGTAGCGGACAAAGGACACTTCCCTCTCACCGGTTGGGCTAAGGTAGCGCACCGTTCTCTTTGCCCGCCTGTTCGGCCTGAACGGATCTGCTCTACATCTTTCGCCTACGGCAGCGGGATAAGTAGTCGAGAACCTGGCTACGTGTTATATGACGTTATATTATATTACATTACGTTACTATATTATACGTTTTATATTATATTCAACAACGAACAGAAGCGCCCAACTGAGGCGAAGCCAAGTGACTCGAGAGTCCGAAGCGAGGGTGGTACGTACGGCGGGTTCCAAGCCTGAAGCCAGGAGTGTTTCGGTTAGTATGCATGGTCGGCCAGATTGGCATGCGCTCAAGGGAGAGTCGAATCGCGTAGGATCGGCTCGCGACTCGACGCCAGCTAGAGCAATTAAAGAAAAATACAAAAATACGCTAACGTGCTGAAATATGCTAATTCAGCAGCCTCGTTTATGTAGCGACAGAAGAGCCTTTGCGGCTATCGCCGCCGCTTGCAGCGGCGATAGAGGATCGCCCAACGGATTCGAACCCACGACCTCGGGATCAACGTCGTGTAAAGCAACCGCCATGCCCAGTGTGCCATCGCGGCTCACCAATACCCGGCTTAGCGAGCTCCAACCCTTCACGCTGGATGCCGGGAACGGCCTATGGCAAAGTTTCTGGATCGATTCCGCGTGCTCAGCTCGCTCTCGGCTCGCTCTCGCCAGATCCACTCAACTCACGCTACAGCCACTGCTGGCAGAGCGAGCAGCGATCGCACATTCCTGCAGCAACAACAATAGTAATAATTCACTTGATAAAGCGCCCTCAGACAATTCAATCTCTTTCTGGGCGCTTTAAATTCTCTGCAAAGGAAACACGATCAAATGGTGAGTGACATCATGCTTGATAAGCAACATGAATAATATGGTTAGAGGTGACATGCACCATGTCAGCATGCAAGTGTGGTTAGTGGCAGGATGCAACAGTGTCAGCATGCATAAGCACATAAAGAACAAATCACAGGGCCCACTATGCTATGAGAAAACGGTGAGTTTTAAATTTCTTTTTAAATGTGGTCAAGTGAAGAGATGTCGTGACTGAAGTTGGTAGTGAGTTCCAGGCTTTGGGAGCATGCGAACTAAAGGCATGGTCTCCAAAGGATTTGAGGTTTGTACGAGGTATAGGTAAACGGCTAGATTACGAAAAGCAGGTGGTAAGATACTTAGCCTGGTGGAGGAGTAGAACTGATAGTTAGGTTGGAGCCAAAGAATCAAGTGACCTGAAAGTGAGCGAAAAACCTTGAAATCGATCTGTTGCTTGCCTGGTAGCCAGTGCAGGTCGGCGAGAAGTGGTGAGATGTGGCACCTAAGACAGTCACAACAGACAAGCCTAGCTGCAGAGTTTTGCCCAAGTTGTAAGTGCCTGATTGCACTGGCCGGTTCACCAGCAAGCAGTGAGTTACAGAAGTCAAGACGGGATGTCACAAATGCTTGGGCCAATTTAGATGTGGTATCCCTATGTAAACAAGCCCGAATTTTAGCAATGTTATGTAGCTGAAAGTGGGTGGACTTGATTGTGGAGCTGATGTGGTCGTCTACCGAAAAGTCACTTTGGAATATGACACCTAGATTTCGAGCTGATTCCGCAGGAGCTAGTATGGCAGCTGGCAGAGCAGAATGCGAGCGTTTACCTTTCCAATTTCTGAATCATACTTGGTTTGCCATAATCAATAAGTTTTTTATCATCATTCAAGAAAATTTACTATCCCAGTTCGGACATCATCAATACATGCAGCAAGTGAGTTGAGAGAATTCGAGGTGCTCGAAGGCTGGGAGGGGTCAAAGCAAAGGTACAACTAAGTGTCATCCGCATAGAAATGAAAGCCTAGATTGTGCTTGGCAATCACATCAGCAAGAGGGAGAGTATAAACCGTGAAAAGAACCGGACCAAGCACGGAGCCCTGAGGTACCCCATATTTCAGAGGTACCTTGGATGATCTTAGTCCATTCACATTAATACTCTGGAGCCTTCCACTGAGAGAGGATCTGAACCATTGCAGTGCAGTGCTAGCGATGCCCAGGCGAGATGAGAGGAGCTCAAGGTACTCAGCACTTGGTAATCGATAGTATCAAAAGCTGCCGAAAGATCAAGCAAATGAAGCAGATATACTCTACCCATGTCTGCATTCCTAAGTAAGTCGCTGTACACCCGAAGCAATGCTGACTCTGTGGAGTGATTTGCTCAAAGGCCAGACTGGAACTCACTAACAAGGTTTGAAGTTTCAATATGTGAGTTCAGCTGGTCTGCCACGACTTGTTCCAATGCCTTTTGTAGGAATGATAGAAGGAAGACTGGGCGGAAGTTGCTTAAAATTTTCCTGTTCTAGTGTCGTTTTCTTGAGTAGTGGCCTGACAACTGCTTTTTTGAAAGGTGCTGGGACATGTCCTGAGGCTAATGGCATATTAATGATGTTAGTTGTGCACGGCAGCAGCAGATCAATGCAACGTAGGAGCAGAACAGTGGGAATGGTGTCCAAAGGACTGTTTGTCTTCTTTGATTGGGATAGGAACTTTAGGACAAGGTCACTAGTGACCTGCTTGAATGTAGACATTGAGGTGCAGCCAGGAATTGAGGGGCAGCATTCTAGAGGGGATGCTGCCATCGCAGGGATGGACTCCCTGATGTTGTCTACCTTTTGGAGAAAAGCTTGACACGCGATCAGCTAGGTCCTCACAGGGATCATCAGGTAAAGAGCTAATCTGGGAGCGGTTGAGGAGATGGTGTTATGTTACTATGTCTCCGGCTGCAGCAGCGCTAATGGAGTCTCACGAAGACACGAGCGGGCGACCATGAGTGGTGAACGAAACTCTAATCTTTATTCCTCCAGTGGGTACATATATGAGCTAGGGGCTGACTCACCACAGATAAGGGAGTGCATCCGTGGTGAGCCACCTTGGTGGGCCACATGCCCACATCAAAGGCCGCACCAAGCCAACCACCCAACCACCCACCGAGAGCTGGCTCACACCAGTGGCGGAGAAGCAACAGGCACACGAAACAATGATTGATTGTCGACATAAGCATTTTAGGATTGTGCATCTGTGATTCAACCATTTTTTATAGAAGCTAGACTTGGCCTTTGCTAGGATCGATTGGTACGACCTACAGTAGTCCTCGTATGCTTGTCGATGGACAGTCAGTCTTGATCTTTTGCATTCTTTTTCAAACTTGCACTTAGTAGACCTGCTAGTTTAATATCTGTGGTAATAATAATAATAATAATAATGCTCTTGATAAGGCGCCCTCAGAGAACTCAATCTCTTTCTAGGCGGTTTACATTTGCTGCAAAGGGGAAAGCGATTGAACGGTAAGTAGCATCATGCTCGATAAACAACATGAATAACATGGTTAGGAGTGATATGCACAGGGTCAGCATGCAAGTGTGGTTTTTGGCAGCATGCACAGTGTCAGCACGCATAAGCACATCAAGGACGAATCACAGGGACCCACTAAATGCTGTCCTAAATAGGTGTGTTTTTAAGCTCTTTTTAAATGAGGTCAAGTCAGGGGAAGTTCTGACGCAAGTCGGGAGGGAGTTCTAGGCTCTGGGAGCATACGAACTAAATGCACGGTCTCCAAAGGATTTGAGGTTTGTACGAGGTATTGGCAAACTGTTGGATTCCGAAAAGCGGGTGGTACGATGCTTGACCTGGTGGGGGAGTAGATCTGAGAGATAGGCTGGAGCCAAAGAATGAAGTGACCTAAAAGCGAGCGACAAAACCTTGAAATCGATCCTTTGCTTAACTGGTAGCCAGTGCAGGTCGGCAAGAAGTGGTGTGATGTGGCAACTGCGACGCTCACGACAGACAAGCCTAGCTGCGGAATTTTGTACCAGCTGTAATCGCCTGATTGCACATGCCGGTAGGACAGTAAGCAGTGAGTTACTGAAGTCAAGATGGGATGTCACGAATGCATGGACCAACTTAGATGTGGTATCCTTATCTAAGCAAGCCCGAATTTTAGCAATGCTATGTAGCTGAAAGTAGGCAGACTTGATTGTGGAGCTGATGTGGTCGTCTAACGAGAGGTCACTTTGGAATATGACACCTAGAATTCGAGCTGATGCAACAGGAGATATGCTGGCAGAGCCAATTTTGAGAGTCAGCCTTTCCAATCTCGGAATCACATTGGGTTTGCCCATAACTAATAAGTTAGTTGTATCCTCGTTTAGTTTTAGAAAAATTGCTGTCATCCATGTGCAGATGTCATCAATACATGCAGCAAGTGAGTTGAGAGAATTTGAGGTGCTCGAAGGCTGGGAGGGATCAAAGTAAAGATACAACTGAGTGCCATCCGCATAGAAGTGAAAGCCTAGATTGTGCTTGGCAATCACATCAGCAAGAGGGAGAGTATAAACCGTGAAAAGAACCGGACCAAGCACGGAGCCCTGAGGTACCCCATATTTCAGAGGTACCTTGGATGATCTTAGTCCATTCACATCAATACTCTGGAGTCTCCCACTGAGATAGGACCTGAACCACTGCAGAGCAATGCCAGTAATGCCCAGGTGAGATGAGAGGCGCTCTAGAAGAACTCTGTGATCGATAGTATCAAAAGCTGCCGAAAGATCGAGCAAATAAGCAGAGACACTATACCCATGTCTGCATTCCTAAGTAGATCGTTGTACACCCGAAGCAATACTGATTCTGTGGAGTGGTTAGCTCTAAAGCCAGACTGGAACTTCTCATAGGACACCCTAAGCGTGTGGCTGGATTAAAAGGCTTTGCTGTTCTAAAAGGTGATGCTATTGTGCGACCTTCACCATATGCTCGTAATCTAGGTGTCGTGTTCGACAGCTGCCTCAATTTCAAAAGCTTCATTCAGAAGACTGCCTCTACAGCTAGCCATCACATCCGATCCCTATCCAAGATTAGGAGCTGTTTCCCACAGTGGCTTGTTAAAAATTTAACTAGCTCTTTAGTTCTGTCTTGGCTTGATTACTGTAATTCCCTTTTGGCTGGGCTACCAAAGAAAGCTATTATGCCACTACAGCGGACTATGAATATGGCTGCAAGGCTGGTCTTCAAGTCCCAGCGGTTTGAGCACGTGTCACCTCTGCTGAAAGAGCTAGGATGGTTGCCGGTTGAGCAAAGGATACAGAGCAAAGTTCTTACGCTGACCCACAAGGCCCGCCACGGCTTGGCTCCTTCGTACCTAGCTGAACTGCTGCATCAGTTTTAGCCATTTCGCGCCCTCAGGTCCTGTGTGGACAATAAATTAGCTGTCCCATTCCTCCGCTTAAAGACAGTTGGCGACAGAAGCTTTAGCTCTGCAAGTCCTAGACTGTGGAACTCGCTTCCACAATTCTTAAGCAACGACATCTACTCTCCAACTGCCGACTATGGCACATCTTTTTCAGCGGTCCTGAACTGCTACTTCTATGCTACTCACTACCTCAACTGCTCTCCTAACTCTGCTATGCTTCCCACTTTCTCTTTGTTGCGTGAGACGAAGTCTGTTGGGTACCGAATGCATACCGAAAGCCGCTTAGGCTGTGAGTTCGCTATACAAAACTCTCCTGCGTAACACCAACATGGTCTTTATGACTTTGTGGAGTTACTGAAGGAGATACATTACATTACATTACTAGCAAGGTTGGAAGTTTCAATGTATGAGTTCAGCTGGTCTGCCACGACTTGTTCCAATGTCTTTGGTAGGAATGATAGAAGGAAGACTGGGCGGAAGTTGTTTAACATTTTCCTGTTCTAGTGTCGCTTCTTGAGAAGTGGCCTGACTACTGCTTTTTTGAAAGGTGCTGGGACATGCCCTAAGGCTAATGACATATAAATGATGTTAGTTATGCATAGTAGCACCACAAGCCGTCTGGGCGAGGGCACACAGTGCGCTTAGTCAGAGGCGAAAACTCGTCGAGCGTGTCAGCTAGTGTCGTGTTGTAGCTATCTACCAATGACAGATCGAAAGGGGGACTGAGCAGCAGAGGTGAAGCAGATATTCTCGCACGGACAGCATCGATGTCAAGGGTCTTGAGGTTCGCGATTTACATGCGATTTTAACATTATGAGTAGAAAGAGGAGCACATTGTAGGGCACACATTGTAGACTGAATGAGATCTGCATGTAGTCAAATAAGCAGGATTTGGGACTAATTGGTGATGACAACGTGTAGTTGTATGAGAAAATTTGGTCGAGTGTGTGACCCTTGATATGAGTAGGGCCATCCACATGAGCCACTAGAGACATAAGTCAGTCAATGCACGAAATTCAGTGCATATGGCGTCAGCTAAGTTATCGAACTTAATGTTGAAATCACCAACGACGAGGAATAATCGATTTCTTGCACACAGAATCGAAATGAGATCGGAAAAATCTGAGATAAAGGAGGACTTGGTACCTGGTGAGCGACAGACTACTGCCACCATCGATAGCTTGTTTTCGGGTGAAATCAAGACAATCGATTCGAAAGATTGCTTCGAGGGTACTGCAAATGGCTTGAAGTTGAATTCAGAGCGCATGATAATAGTAAATCCACCTCCCGTTTTGATTGATCAAGGGGTGTGAAGGAATGAGAAACCAGTCTGGGTAGCGTCTTTAATTGTCTGCAGTTTACCGATTTTAGCCAAGTTTAAGTCAAGGCGAGCAGGTCGAGACCATTTTCAGAAATAAGGTCGCTTATTACTAGAGGTTTATTGCACATTAAGCGAGGATTCCAAAAGCAAGCGTTAAGTTGGGCAGCCGGAGTTATAACAGGCCCGATGACTACTAAGTTGGAGAGATTCAGTGCAGTGACGCTTGTAGGGGAGAGAGCTGAGCGGTTCGAGACAATGCTAGGAATACCAAACGAGCGGGTCTAAGCTGGCGGCCCCGGCCACCGAGGCGGCTCCGGAGTGCTTTTCTTTTGTTAATGCATAATTCACGAATCTTAGCAACAGCACTAACATCTAGGAATACATTTGAACTCGATGAAGAAGCTACGATAGGTGCGCACGATCATAACTAACATGCAGGTTACAAGCCGCCGGCTTAGCTAAGGCCGCCGAAGCCGGCGTAGCTGAGGCCGCTGCCGACGTGGGAGACCCAGCAGCCCAAAGCCACAAGCGTTTAGATGCCCGTAGGCACTTAATTTCTACGCGCTACGGCCAAACGACAATCAGAATAGCTTTAAACGGGTGTTAGCTGTATCGTTTCCGTATACGACGTTCGCAAGAACTTCGATTTTCGGAAGAATTCTGCAACCGCAGCCAGCGCGGCACGGCTCGTGGCTGGTGCTCGACGCCGACCAGTGATGACGAAGCCCCCCCCCTTTAACCAGCCCGGTGTCCCCCCCCACCGAACCCGATGCCCCCAACCAGCACGGGATTCCGATGGCATTGCCCCCATGCCCATCGCCCACGACCGGGGCGGCGCCCGCCACCCTACCCTGCGGTGCCCCCAACCGTGTTGCCATCACCGCCCAACTTACACCCCTGCATGGTGCACCCCAGTAGCACTCCTCCAACAGTGTGTTCCAACCCTTCCCCGGCAGCACCGGTTTCTCTGCTACCTGACCCGGAGGCAAAGACCCGGCACTAGGCAACTGGACCGCGCTAGAAAAGGGCGGCGCTAGAAAAGGGCGGAGTCTTCGCAGAACGGCATCACAGTCTGATTGGCACCTTCTGCCTCCGCTAGCGATCCAATGAATTCTGTCGTCGTCTTTACGCAGGCTGATTAGCGAGACGGCGAGCGGCGGCGGGCGGCTGTGTGGATTGCGGTCATGTAGCAACCTCTCAATTCTAATCGAGAATCGAATGGGGAGGTTTTAGCTAGCAGCTGGGCGCTCTGCAAGGAATTAAAAGCCTCCGGGGAGAGAGAGAGAGAGGGAGAGAGAGAGAGAGGGGAGGTAAAGAGACGGAGAGAGAGGAGGTAAAGAGAGGGACGGAAAGAGTCTGCTTGTCAAACGTAAAAGCAGCCTCGGCAGCACGAGCTCAGATTCGATCGCGCTCAGATTCGAGATCTCGAATCTTCCGCCCTTCATCGGGCGGCCAAAAGACGGCCTGCGGAAATGAGCGAACGGCAGCTATTAAGGCTGCAGTCTACGAACCCAGCCGAGCTGGCGGCTAATTCAAACGATTCAGCACGATGTCTGAACGCAGCCGCTGTCGAAAGTTGCTCACCTTGACGGCTCTCACAACGGGAAAGTTACTCTGCAAGCGGGTTGGCGAGACGGCAGCAGCTTTTTTTTCGATACGGTGACCGTGCAAGTTCCGTCTCGGCCGAATCGAAGATAAGAAAGAATTGGCAGCGGCGCGTGCTAAGCGTCACGCATTCTCCGGATGAATGGCGTGTGTGTGGCGACCTAGTACGTGGGCTCACTTGGAAGCTGCCTCTTTCAACCATTAAAACACAGGGACAAATTTTGGCAATAACAATTAATACAATTCCATCTCTGTGGCTAGCCGCGGTTTTGCAAGCGGATGGCCCTTCTCGAACCGAGCGCAGGTCTAGGGCGGGGCTGCTGGACTCCTCGAGATGCCACGCTTACCGTCTATCGCTGACCCGTACCTACGTCTGCCACTATTACCTCAGCGCAGCCAGAAGTGGTTTTTTTTTGCGCTTTCTTGTTTAGGTAGAGGTGTGCACGCAGATTGTGCCTCGGAAGACCGACGCTAGGCGGGGCTTCTCCAGCTCGGCGGCGCGTCGCCGCTAAGCTTTTCCAATGCCTACGGAAGCTGGCCGGCGGCAGCCGACCGACGACGGCGGCGGCGCTCGTTGCCCGTCCTCGTTCGTTGCAGTGATACTAATTATAATAGCAATAATAATACATTTTCTTAGCGCCCTCACGGAAATTAATTTCTTTCTAGGCACTTTATATTTTCTGCAAAGTAAGCATGATCGAATGGTTAGCGGTAGCGTGCTCAATGACCGCAAGCATAACGTGTAGAGGTGACAATCGCAGAGTCCGCATGCAAATACGGCTAGTAGCATAATCGTGCACAGCGCGTCAGCACGCTTAAAGCAGTATTTAAGGAGGACTCGTGTTTACCCGCCTACTCCCGCGCGCGCGCACGCACGCACGCACGCACGCACGCACGCACGCACGCACGCACGCACGCACGCACGCACGCACGCACGCGCATACGGCGAACATACTTGTACACCGTGTGCTCGCAGTGGCAGCGCCGGACAGAGGCCTTCTGGAGTTTTTTCTGCTGCAAACGAGGCGTAAACTGCGGCATCCGCGTCCGGACAGAACTGGGCCGGTAGCGCGGCAGCGTAGCGTCGCTTGTCTCAGTCGACGCTACGCGAAATACGCTGATTGAAGTAATAATAACAATGCACCTGATAAAGCGCCCTCAGGGAACGCAATCTCTTTGTAGGCACTTTACACTGAAGCCTGAATATTACTTTACGGCTAGCAACGCATCTGTGCAGTATCGATGCAAAACATTAGCTGATATAGCAGCCACACATTTTCATAGCTGCAGAAAAGTCTTAACAGCCGCCGCCTTCGCTCGCAGTTGGCGATACGGGGTCGCCGGCTGCAGCATTCGAACCCACGTGACCTCGGCCATCGAGTGCGAGCACTTTACCTCCTAAGGGCTGTCGCTGCCCTTGCAACGCATGCAGGCTTCCCGAAAGTAGCCAAAAACAAACGCCATGTAAGAAGAGCCCAGACAACTCAAGATGACAATTCTACGACCGCAGTGTAGATAAATCTATTCGATCGGGACCAACAGTAGCGGGCTTCCTGTACCAGCCACCGTGGCGTACAACGAATGGCTTACACGGCGGCGCGTGGGAGTGCCTCTCAAGTGCCTGACTTGAGTTCTAGAGCGCAACCGCTGCCTCGCTGAATGCCCGACTACGGCCCCCCACTGCTTCGCTCGCTGAATATTACCGTGGCTTCAGCCCCATTCGCTACGTAACGGACTCTTGTCTAGCCGGTTCCTAGCAGTTGTAATTATAATTTTCTATTAATTAATGATAAATATTAATGATATAAATATAATGATATTAATAATAAATTTGTTATAGCGCCCTCAAAGAGCTCAATCTCTTTCAAGATACCTTGAATTTTTAGAAAAGGAAGCACGATTAAACGGAAAGTGGTAGCATGCTCAATGGTGCCGAGCATATCGTGGTTTAGAGATGACGTGCACTGGGTCAGCAAGCAAATACGGTTACTGGCAGCTCAGTGTCAGCCCGCATAAGCACACCAAGCACGAATCGTATGGACCCACTAAATGCTGTGATTACCAGATGCATTTTAGTTTCCTAATAAATGTGGTCAAGTCAGGGGATGTCATGACGTCAGTCGGAAGTGAATTTTTGAAGATATTTCAAGAGCCGCGAATAATAAATATCTTGGCAGCCATGATAGGGTCGATTCAGCTTTATTTATTCTTAAGGGGGAGTGTCAAGAAAATACCTGTACAATTTGTCCGACAATTAAATATGTGTTTATGGTACCTTTCGAAAGACAAATATGTTAGAACTGGGATCAGAAGTTCTGACGACTGCCACATTAAAGAAAAATCGGTTATGCCAACCACATCTAACCCGGATGTAAACCAGAAGCAACAAATCTACAAATAAAAAATTTACCGATCTCTGCATCACATGCGACTTGTATCCCAACTTTTCGAATCTACATCGCGGTATTTGCTTGAAGCTTGATGAGGTGCTTATTTGTGACTTTTATACAGCTTCATTTTCAGGGCTGGTTGGTGCCTTGTAAATTAAATAACTCAACTGATATTTAAAGTATCGGAATGAAATTTGAAATGCGATTTCAGCTCTGCTTTTTATAACCTAGTCTTTAATATTTTTGATTTCGGTTTGATACATTTGGCTGTATACGTCGTCAAACGCTCTGGAAATTGGTCGGGGCGAGCACCTTAACCGCTAGACCAAACCAGCTCGGCATATAGAACAGTTGTATAAAAACCGAAATCAAAAATATTAAAAACTAGCGTCAAGCAAGTAGAGCTAAACTTCCATTTAAATTAATTCACTCCGATATGTGAAATATTAGTTAGGTTATTTAATTTACAAGGCACCAACCAACCCTGGAAATGAAGCTGTATACAAGTCACCAGTATGCACCTCAACACGCTTCAAGAATCTACAGCGATCTACCAAGGTTCGACAAGTTGGGATACAATTCGCATATGCTGCAGATCGGTAAACCTTTAATTTGTAGATTTGTTGCTTCCGGTTTACATCCGGGTTAGGCGTGGTTTGCATAACGAATTTTTCCTTTCACGTGGAAGTCGTCAGAACTTTCAATCCCAGTTCTAACATATTTTTCTTTCGAAAGGTACCATGAACACATATTCAATTGTCGGACAAATGGCATAGGCATTTTCTTGACTTTCCCCCTAAATAAAGACAGGGGTCGACCGAGCTGTCCGTCTGCAGCGCGTGACGTCACGTCCCGGTAGCAGCGTCGCGCGAGACGCTGTGGTACATCACTGTGTCACCGGCGGCAGCAGCGTTAGTGGAGTCTCGCGGTGACACGAAGACACAAGCGGGTGGACGTAAGCGGTGAACGAGACTCTCTCTCTCTCTCTCTCTCTCTCTCTTTATTCCCCAGCGGGGTACATATACGAGCTGGGGCTAACCACAGACACGTGAGTGCATCTGTGGTGGGCCACATGCTGACGTCAAAGGCTGCTTGGTTCAACCACCCGCCGCAGGCGGGGCATACACTAGCGGCCGGGAAGCAGCAGGCTCACACAACAGCTGCTACGCACTCCGCGGGCACAGCGACGGCAGGCGTCTCGCTAGCTACTCCTGCGAAAGGCGACTCGGTCGGGACGTCGACAGAATCGGTCGCCGCATTTGCGAAATTTATTCGCAAAAACCCGCGAGGTCGTCCGCATCTCGGTGAGCCATTGCCCAAGTGACTATTTCCGCGCAGCTTTGCCAGTGCGGGCCGAATTACTACTGACGCGCGACAGCTTTTGCGACGATTTCGCCATCTTGAGACGGCTTCACCTCGCTCCTCCGCTGCCTGGCCAGCAGCATCGGCTGGCGCCGCTCGGCGCCGCTGCCTTCCCGTCGCTACCGTCGCCTCTCCAGCGAGCGCTCGCCTTCGCGCAGCGATACGCGCTGCAGTGGCTACAGCGCTGAAGTCCTTTGCCGCAAACGCAGCGCTCGCAACGGCGCTAGTCCTCGCAGAGGCTCGACAAGTGCCGGCGAAGCTGGCACTTCGAAGCGAGGCCGGCGAGTAGCAGACGCCGCGCCGTCTCGGTGCGCACGCGCAGGTACGGCGACGAGTAGCGGTGCGCTGGCGCGCGGGGGGGGGGGCAGCAATCGAAAACGCCCATGCCGACATAATAGGACGAGTCCGCGTGGGTTATGTAGAGCAGTCTATTTCCACGACCGTACTCTGGCTCGAAAGTCAGAGTACAAACGGTATGCACCGTATAGCATATCCGATTCCTATGCTATGTAATTCAGGAACCACTAGCAATCTCAAGGGCTGTCGCAATTGGGCTGAAATAATGCTCAGACTTTTCAATACAGACAGCAGGTGGCACTTTGTAATAGCGAGTCGGAGGAAGGGCTTCGCACTATTGTACGCGACTGTCACTAGGTAATTCAGGGGCATTTTTTGCGGTTGTAGCCAGCCTGCCTTGTCACGCGCGACATGATCAGATTCGGAAGGGTGCTCGCGCTGCAACTGCTGAAAACGTGGGTTGCTCGCTCGGTAGCCTTCCCCGGGGTTGCATCTGCTTTCAAATTCTCCAACAGGCATACCGGAAGTGGCCTCCACGCCGGGGCTGCCACGTGAAGGTAACCGTTTAAATGTCGGTCGTCCGATGTGAGGCTTCAATATTGCACGATGACCTACTCAGCCCTTGCTCCCCAATGCAGTTTGACATTCTCTAAGCGGCAGGTACGCGATCCCTCGCAGAACACCGAAGCTCAAGCTCAAAGACATCTATTCATCTGGACGCCGCAGCGGGTCAGAATGCGACTGCCCACCCGGCGTCCTCGACCTCACTTCCGGGGCCCTTGCCGTCCGTTACTTATGTACCACTGTCGTAAATCACAACAGGCCATAAGCCAACGACAGTGTCATAATCTCAAAATAGCCACATTCCCCCTTGATCTGAAGATCAAATGGGGCAACGACAAAACGACGCATTACAACAGGGCAATAAAAATACATGCCGTCCTTAACTGCCTTCTCATCTAGCACGAGGCTAGGTAACGGCCGCTCGGAGGAGGCAAGTGAAAGCACGGCCTTTGCTAACCTGCCGGCTATGAATGGCACGAGCTTTGCCGCATCGCCGAGCCGTACAGCATTCCACCGCACCACCAGTCTCCAATGCCGGACCAGTCTCTGCCAACGCACGCTGCTTTCGGGCATTCGCCCTAACGCCGGCCGCTTCCGTCTTCGGGACTGCAACCGGTGTCCGTCGCCTCTCGCGTCGCCCGCGAGGCAGATGCCTCGAGCCTCGGATCCTGTGCGACTGCCTTTAGCCGCTCCGTCGGCCATTCCTGCGCCATTGACCTCGGTCTCACGGCGTGCACCTGTCGCGCCTCCTCGACGGGCGTCACGCTCGAGTCTTCTGCTGGCCCCTCCGCCACCGTCAGTTCGGAAACGAGGCGGCCACAATGTGCGCCACTATACGTTGCTGCCACTCCTCGGTCTTCGCCTCCGACAGCTCCGCAAGCACCTCGTGGGCCCTATCGGCGAGCGTCTCGCCCGCCTCCTCAGCGGGAGCTTCGCGCGAACTTCCGCCGACGCTAACGCTTCGCTGCGAGCCGCCGTCGCCTTCGAGACCATTAGCGTCTACTCGCTGGCCACCGGTGCTTTCCCAGCCACCGCCACCTCTCAGGCAGACACAGCCTCTTCCCTGGCAGACACGGCCGTCTCGCTGGCTGTCGCACGCTGCCGTCTCTCTGCCAGACGCTGCCCTGTCAGTGTCGGACGCTGCCGCCTCTGTATCGGATGCCTCCACCTCCCTCGTGGACGCCGCCTCTGCGGGCTCTGCCGCCGTCTCTACTGGCTATGCCTTTGTCGCCCGGCACGCCGTTGGCGATTGCTGCTGCCTCTTCCGGTCGCTCTTGTCGGCTTCCTCAGTCCAACCAGCGTTTGCCAAATCCGAGCGCAGCAGCCGCGCTTTACCGGCATTCACCTCCTGCCACTTCTGCACTATCGCCTCCTCTTTACGGGCGCTCTGCTGCAAAGTCCGACCGCCGAAGCCTCTCCTCACCTTCGGGGCTTGAAACCTTGACCTTCACAAGTGCTGCACGCTGCTGGGCTTTGTGATACTGTGCGTAGGCTTGGCGGGAGCGCGCCAAGTTACATTTCTAAGCAATCCTCTTCAAAATTCCGACAGCCTGGCTGCTTCTTCCTGGCTAGCGACGTTCCTCATGTCTACTGGTAGGCTGGTGTAGGAAACGTTACCGATGTAGTGCACCTCCGGATTATTGAGCGTCAGAATTGGTGGGCTTATAGTTTGTGCTCCTCGGCGAGCGTTCGGACGCTCTGAAGCCTGTATGCGGCTAAAGAAAGAACTTTCATACAGAACGATATTCAATTACTATCTAAAAAAAAGTTAAACGTCAACTGATTAAACTTGCTCGCTTACATAGCGGCAAAAGAGCCTCAATGGCTACCGCCCCTCTTGCAGTGGGCTATGAGGATATCTATGAGTTATGAGGATATGCAGGATCGCCCACGATGCAGAGCTCTAACCCAGGATATGCATCGCGAAGAGCGAGAGCACCTGTTGAGTTGAGGGTGAGCGAAGATCTCAACTCACATGTTTTTCATCAAAATTTAGGTCAAGGAATGAAGGCGCTAGGAATGGCGTTTTCTGCGAGCCGGCGTGACCAGCGGCTCTCGTCGAAGTGCACAGGTAGGGTCATCTACATTGGGCGACCGTGGACAATGTATCCCCCCCCAGCGGAAACTCCCCACCGAGAAGCATTTAACCTGTGCTAGCTGCTTTTCATTGACGCGAGCCAATGGACAAGTCAATAGCTCAACCCATTTGGCTCTTTGTCCTCGCTTCTGACTGCCCTTCGTTCTCGACTCGTGGAACGGCCCTGCGACTCTAGCTCTGATAGAATACTTAGCTCGTACTTGCCGCTCACGGTCCACTTCTTCTGTCGAGGCGTCGCAGCTGATTTATGACCTGTGACCTGTGCCTTTTCGTTTTGGGCGTGCGTGCGACTTTAATCGTTGACAACAAATAGTTGCACCGCCGAGTAAAGGTTAAGCAGGGTTCGGAGGTTATTTTATGGGCAAATATTACTGTCGGGTGTTGGCTAGATGACATCCAACTGTTGGATAACTCTTAACCCTAGTTCCTTAACTAAAGACCTCGTAACTAAAAGCATTTTGAGTCGGGTCTCAATGATGAAAATACCGGCGGTATAAAAATGAACGCTGCTGCCGCAGAGACAGACCCCCGAGCTATTGTGCATTTGAATCCTTACGGCAAATATCTTTATCCAGATTAATTTAGTTATCAAGGCTCTCCTGCTGCTATTTAAACGAGGTAGTTTAATCGGCAGTCCTCTAAACTCCACCTTTTCCCACACGTGTCAGCGCTCTTATCTGGAGCTTCGGATGGGCGGCTGCGGCATTTGAGTTCCTGCGGCACTGCGTCTGCTCATTTAAAGCTAGCCAGCTATCTGCACCACTTAATCTATAGAGCTAGCTAAGTGACAAGAAACATGCCGCATGGATCTCGGCTCTGGCCGCCACGAGGTCGATGGAGATGTGGTCACGTGGCATGCCACCGGATTCATTCAGCCGGAGGGGGGATGCACAGTATTTTTAGGTTAGCGAATGTAACAAGAAGAAAGGATCGTGTCTCAGCGGCCATGCCACGCCTTAAAGCTGCATCTCATATTCTCTCAAAGTGCTGCATCATGTCCAACTCTCGGGAAGGGAGAATTATTTTCAAGAACCAGCGCCGGGTAACCTTCAACTTACGAAACCTTGGCTGTGAAAATATTGAAGACACTGTTCTGTAGAACTTGGAGAGATGAAAGACTCGGCGCGAATGCTTTAAGACAGCTAGTATACTGCTACTGTGAGGTTTCTAGATGCATTCTCAATTCCATTTCAAACTAAAGGACTTAGCAGCTGCTGTTAAGTTGGCCTATCGTCGCGGGGATGTGTTCAGTCACAATATATTTCAAAGATAGAGAATGCGTATTAAGAAATCATTTTTTTAAATCCAAAAGGAACTAAGACTGTCACCTTTCTTAAGCTAGCACGCTAATTCACACAAGAAGGCACTCAAGAGTTACCGGTTAGTAGGGCCTCAGGCTGCTTGCATGCACTGAATCAATTCGAAGGCAAATTCAGGCTGGAGAATGAATAAAAATTTCAACAACTATGTTAAAAAAGGCGTCGATAGTATAGTATTTGGCTTTTAGTTCTTCTTTCCGCACTAAGGTACGTGAATCACTGGCTGACACTAATACTGTCTCTGCGGTTCAGCTTCCGCATTCCTGATTGGATTTAAGTCAAATCATTGGGCACACACCCACACAATTAAAGAATAATCTATAAGAAAAGTCAGTCAGTTTTGTTTTACGTTTTTATTTGCGGTAGAATTTTGCTACGTTCAACGCTAATTTATTAGCTACACCCTGCAATTAGGTTAGGATTTTGAATTTTGAATGTATTTTTACTAATATGGTTTCATTAAGTGTAGGCTTGTCTTCCAAGTTCTCTTGCCGCCGCCAGAGCTTGTTAATAAGAGAAATTCGGTCGGTCCAAATTTACATTATATGATGACTAACTTTCATAAATGTAATTAATTCCTATAAAAAGCTTCGTAACTGTGCAGCTATTCATTAATTGTCCAGAGGCCAAATGTCTCGACGCCTTTAGAAGCTCTTGTAGCCACCAACGAGTCAACAAAGGCTCCCCGGGGAGAGGGCAATAAGACTACGCATAGCTTTCTGTTTGGCTTGCAAGAAATGCTCATGATATTGCTCTTAATAACAGTGTCTAGTAATTTTTCAGAAATAAAAAAACCCGCGACGCAAATAAAGCAGACCGCGGTAGGAAACATTAAGGAGCGGTGCTAGAAGTAAACCAACCACAAGAGAAAAAAACGCAGCTGCTGTGCTCGCTCAATATTGCAGCGAGATTTCAGCAAAAAGCTTATCGTGCTCATCTCCAAAATAGACCACTTTCCAACACCTCCTTCTCAAACTTTTGACGACGCTCAAATAGAATTGGTGACGGATAGACTAGCTCAATTGAAAGGACAATACATTGGACACCCAGAGATGATCAAGACTTTGATCCATCTTATACTGTATTGCTGCTATTGCTTCTTCAGCGAAACCTGACATGTTCATGTCCAATTGTCGATTTTACTCGCTTGGCTTAATCTGAGTATCGATTCGATGTCTGCCTTTTGCTCTTTAGTTATAAGTCATGGCAAGTGTAACATTCAAAGAAAGCGGATTGACGTGCCTTTCTGACCGTAGCTCCATTTATCGCATTAGCATCAGCCGTCGACCAAATAGAAAGAGCTCGAATGACAAGCAGTGTATTGTACAGATCAGCAACATAACCTCTGCTTTCTTAAACATGGAGGGAAAAGGAATCTCTCAACGCATAGCCTTAATTGAATACGCCCGACGTAGAAATGCTAAATCTTATGCTTTAGGGCCGAATCTGAAGCAGCTTTTAGAAATGTTTCCATATATATTCATCAAGGCAGTATTTGAGGGTATACATTAAAGAGGGAATGCAGACATGGAACTAAAAACATTAACCAATAAGAATTACTTTTAAAAATGAACAATTGTCTCTTCAGAGATAGGTCGAATTGGTAAAGACTTTTAATAGATATAATAACACTCTTGCTATTGGTACACAATTCGGAAGCTGGGCCTATTTGTTTTTACGTAGAAACTGCCATACGACTCCACTATTTACCAAGTAATTCTGGCTGTCAGTAAAGCAGCGTCTCTATTTCAAGATTCGACATTCACTTTTAGATCAACCCACTGTCTTCCTTCCGCTTTCAATGTATGAATAAGTTTCTTAGCAGGTTTGCTGTCGCCCACCCACTTTTTTTAGTCTAGTTGATTGGTTTTGCACCAAACTAGCTTCAAATATATCTCGGAGACCACGCAATCATTCATCATGCTCCTAAAATCTGGAACTCACTACTTTCACTGACAGCAGTTTATGTGGTCTGCCACTACTCGTTCCACAGTCTTATACTGGAATGACAGTAGGAAAAAGAGCGGAAGTTGTCCAAGTTCTCATGGTATGATGTCAGTTCTTAAGTAGCGGCCTAACAAAAGCCTTTTCAAAAAGAGCAGGGACAAGACCTGAAGCTAAAGGCACATGATTTTTTTTTATGAATTTAAGGTTAGTTCAAGCTGCAGGATTGCAATTGAGGGAGAGACATCTAATATAGGGATACCGCTCTCTTTGTGATGGACTCTCTGATCTTGTCTACTTTGCTGACAAAGGCGATAGAGAAACATTCTGCTGGATTACCACAAGTATTGCCAGATAAACAGCTCATCCGGGAGTGGTCAAAGAGATGGCTGATTGTAGACAGCAGAGTTTTTGGCTTGCACTCCTGTGCAGACTGATTCGACGACTGCTGTCGTTATACAAGCTCTACGTGGCCTTTGCTAGGATAGCTTAGTATGGTATACAGTATGAATCCTCGCATGAACGAAATTTATTCGCCACAAATACAGAGGTCATTAATTGTGCTATGGTTGGAGACACTTGACCAAGCCTAATATAAAAATACTGATAGCTCTCTTTGTTCATTTAGTCCAAATATATCTTTTGAAAGTGTGCTATTCTTAGAGTATCTGAAATGCTCTTTTAAAAAAAGGCTGTTTTCTTAGTACTTATAATGACTATTCGTCCTTTCAAGCTTTTGCTTGACCAACTTCGAAAAAGACTTGTTTGAATCATAAATCGCATCGAAATTACTCCTTTTAGCTGCACGTTTCGTAACTTTATGTGGCAATAGATTCAGTTTCATACAATTTCCCCGTTCCGACACAAATCTTGAGACTGAGAAAAAGTTGATTCTTGCCTGTTTCAGGTATCCAGTTAATTGATTGACCGCAGAGGTAAGGTGCTCGCCTTTAATGTATAAAGCCACGGGCTTGAGTCCTGCGGCATATGTAAAGCGCCTGGAATAGAGATTAGGTCCTGGAAGGGTGCTTTACAAATGAATAACATATTTGTTTTCATAATGCTTTACTTTGAGTTATTTGGGATTTTAAATTTTAAAGATGTTTCAGATATCAACTTTGACGCTCTTCTAGGGAAAAAATGCATGGAACTGAGATTTATATAAGACTTTCTTTATGAACTCATAATTATAAGAATTTTGAAAGTCTTAAAGCATGGTACCAATTAGCACAGATTTAGGAAGTTTTGATTCTGCATTACGGAAGGGTGTCATTTCATCTTGGAATTCAAATGAAAAATTTAGCTCACTAAAATAAAACGATATATAATTACGTGACTAATTTAGCAATTTGAGAATTGAAAGGACATTGTTAACGATCATTCTGTAAGCCAATTTTAAGTATTTCAACTGGTTAAGTCCAACGCCAATATCAATTCTCTTCATTTGCTCTTTTTCAAATTCATTCAAATATGTGTAAAATTAATGATGTATAGTTAATCCCTTACAAATGTAAAAAATATAATTCTAATTATACAAATAGTATCAGATAGTTTGTGCACAACCCTACGAGTCGTCTATATGTCCAGACATTTTTAAAATAAATACGTGAACGAGAATCAATTACCAAAAGCTAATGCTTCCACTAACCACACTTGAATGCTGACCCTGTGCATGTCACCTCTAAACCATGATATGCTCGTTGCCATTAAGCACGTTCCCACTAACCTTTCACTTTGCAGCAAGCGTAGAGTGCCAAGAAAGAGATTGAGTTATCCGGGAAGCGCTATACAAATGTATTATTATTAGGAGCAAACCAGGCTGGTTCACTGAGGCGAAAGGGAAGCTAAGTGGCTAGTGGATGCGCTTCTATCTGAGACTTGTGTCGATAAGTTACTGCAGCTTGAGTCCGAGTAAATGCGAGTTTCAGTCTTTCAGTGGAAATGAATTATAGCCAAGATCACCAACAGAATGTAATTTACTGCTAGAGATGGTGAGACAAATCAAGACCGAAGAGCGAGTCGTTCGAGAGCACACCAAAATAGGCAAGGCGTCGTACGGGTCGTATGGCTTGCACGTGCGATTCTAGCAACATGTATGCCGTTAATAGCATTATGAAGTCGATCTGATCAATTTACGGCGAGCCAGTGAAGCTCAGACAAAAGTGATGCCACGTGGCTGCTACGCCGTTGACAACGCTCCAGACTAGATTTTGAGTTTCACAGCGACTTTAAAAATCTCCACCTACCACTAATCTCCAGGATTTCTTAATAAATATTCTAATTCTTTTGAAAAAGGAAAAATGAAATCGAGTCCAGATTTACAAGAGTCATCTTATCCAAATGAAATGAGAGTTTCACAAGAAATATCCGTCAAGACATGTCATCACGAACGTATAATTTCATCTAAGCATCTTTTTTTTCTTCGAAATGTACTGTTCTTCTCTTTGCATTCAGTAATACGATTCTGGCTCGAGTTATCTACAAGTTCCATTAGTCAAGCCATTGATGTAATTCAGAATGGCCTTGCAGCTAATTTTTAAAACGTAACTGCAGAAATTATAATTGTTCTCCAGGTTCTCTTCTACTACTGCCAGCTGGTGCCAACTACAACTTCTAGCAAAAGCGATTCTTTTAATGATAGAGTTTCTGTGATTTCCTCAGTTGGAATGCATAGCCACACGCAGTTTGATTCGAAAGGCTCTTTAGTATTAACTAATTTTATTTCTTGAACGAAATATCAAGTGCATTTATTTTTAATTCGCAATTAGTAACCACGTCTAAGAAACAAGCTTTCAATATTCACGCAGACGGCACACTGGAAGCGCTTTATAACACTAATTAGGTTCATCAAACTATTAGTTTTCTTCATTTTTGGGAAAGCCTTAAGCAAAACCTGTCCCGCAGGCGCTTTAGGGCCTCATTCGAGATTCTTTCAGCTTCATGTTACAAAGAACACGGTAGTTCCCATTTGCAGGGACCGACTCGGTGCCTTACGGAGAAACCGCTCGGCTAGCTTATTTAGCCATAACCAGGAATGCAATTGGTTGCCTCGTGTTTGGAAAAAGAATTGAAACATCGCACAAACGGCGGTAAGTCCGTACTCAAGGCTCATTAATACGGTCAATTAAATTTGTCTAACTCGTCTACGGAGAACGGTCAAAGGTGCGTCAAAGGCCACCCTTCTAATTCTCAAGTCTCGGCCTAGCTAGATATTCGTAGATATGCGTCGGAGATTCTGGAGCTGCGAGGAGCGAATGCCAAGGTCGCTTTGGACCTGTCCAGGAAAAGTAATTCCTTTAGCCGTTGTCAAACTGCTAAAGTACTGCTTCGAAAATAGTTGTGGCCCTTTGTAGAAACCATCTCTCTCTCTTAACATGCGTAGCGAAGGTGATCCATTTTTAGTTCCGTTTATGAAATGCTTGCACATTTTTAGTTCCGTTTATGAAATGAAGGCGCGAGATGGTTCAAACGCATTGAAACGGCGGCGAGCTAAATCAACCAGATTATGACTGGTATTCATAAATCGTGGTTCCTAAATTGTAACGGCTATGAAGCGATTACGCGATAATCTGCGGCCGAGCCCGCATAAGAAGCCACGCCGTACAATGGTCAGGGACTATTGCTTTCGGATTTAGCGTGGGCGTAGGGTCTGATTGTAGCTCCAGGTCTACTCTATGGGAGCCGTTCGCTCGGATTACAGATCAGTCATTTGGCTTTAAAATTACCGGTCACATTTTTGAAAAAAGCGCAATCAGTTAGATATGAATATAACTAGCTTGTATAGCGTGCTAATAATAATAATAATAATAATTCACTTGATAAAGCGCCCTCAGAGAACTTAATCTCTCTCTAGGCGCTTTACATTTGCTGTAAAGTGAAATGCAATTGAAAGGTAAGTAAAATCATGCTTGAAAAAACAAACGAAATGAATAATATGGTTAGGGGTGACATGCACAGGGTCAGCATGCAAATGTGGTTAGTGGCAGCATGCACAGTGTCAGCACGCATAAGCACATGAAGGACGAATCACAGGGACCCACTGAATGCTGTCCTAAATAGGTGTGTTTTTAGGTTCCTTTTAAATGTGGTCAGGTCAGGGGATGTTCTGACGCAGGTCGGGAGAGAGTTCCAGGCATTGGGAGCATATGAACTAAATGCACGGTCTCCAAAGGATTTAAGGTTTGTATGAGGTATTGCTAAGTGAGCCTGATCTCTATTCAGGCGCTTCACATGTGCCACGGGGCTCGAGCCCACGACCTCGGCCAGACCTTGGTCCCCGGAGCGAACGCCTTAACCGCTTGACCAAACCAGCTCGACAAGCTCCGCACCTCGAGCCTATAAATCAGAAAGCTCGATCTCATAGAGACGAGGTTTCCACTTTGACGCTTTCTTTTTCTTTTCCGTTGGGACTTTAAGGCTCTCATTTCCTCAGCTGAGCATCTGTGAAATTGAAATGCGTAACGGTAATATCATCATTGCTGTCTCACGTGCTAGTCGCTACTGAATATCCCCCTCCGCAGGGAGGCGAGGAAGGAGCGCTCACTTGGCTCACGTGGTATCGGAGCGACGGATGAATGAACGTGCGAAGGCCTAGCGAGTCACGAGGTCTACGCAGCTCTAATTTTCAAAGGGTCGGCCATGCAGTAGTAGCACTTGATTTAGCGGTCAGTCGGTTCCAGCCAATTTGCTCGGATAGCATACTTCACGGGTTTCTTTTCTCCCTTCAACAGCCTGCAAGCATGCCAGAATTAAAGAAATTAAAATATTATGCTTCACACCACTTAATATTGTTAACAAATTTCATCGAGCGAGCAGCAATGTTTAATAGAACCTGCAAGAGGTTTCTTGGAATGATTCCGTATGAAATGAGCTGCACATAGATTCTATTAATCCCAGACAAGCCTCTCGAAGAATAAATTTCAGGCCTCATCTTAATAGAAGATTAGTATGGCAGCCAGAAACCTGCTGATGGCATATTGATAAACAATTATAATATATAATACTTATATTGATATGGCAATTCGCTGTTCTCTTTCTGTTAGTTCAAGGTCCATGCACTCATACCTTCCTATGGATACTACTCTTCTGCGTCATGACCGCTTAGCCCCTAAATAATTTATTTGGGTAATAGTACAAAACGTGCTGCTGCGTGCTCGAGCCTGGAGACGCTTGGCCAAATGCGCAAGAGCACCAGCACAGAACTTCAAATCATCATTATCCTGACTACGGAAGCATGTTTGTTTTAGGAAACATATAACTTTTCTCTTTTTTAGGCATAGGGGATTTCTAAAACGCGTGGTAAGATAGTAATACATAAACTGAAATGTATCGTCTCGTGACATCAACAGCTCAGAAACAGTGCAAGGGCTCGGCCGAAGCAAACAGCACATTTAGTGACGAATTACTTGGCACTATCCATTCGTTCAAATTTCCAAGCAGTATGTAGCTCAAGCTTTAAGACCACTGACACGATTTTGCGATCCTGCGAGTTGAGCTCTTGTGATTTTATATAAATTGGTTTTTGCGAATCTACCGATTTTCATTTCTCGTATTTTTATTATGCTGTGTGATTGCAGGCCCACTGAGGCGTCTCGATTGGCGCGCACTCAGCTGCTGTCATAGAATTTGTTAAGGGCGAGTGAATGTTTATAATGACATACTCTCCACCTTACAGACACAGCTAGTTGTTGCGAGTGGAGGCTGTCTGTATCCTTCTGGCTACGCTCTTGGAACCAAATACGCAGTTGTCTCTCGGTCCTTTAGAGGTATAGTTCACAGAAAGTAATGCGAACCACCAAAAACGTACAGCTTCATCACACTAAAACAGCTAAAGCGTTGTTGTAGTGTGATGTTTGAAGTCTTTCTTAATTTCCAGTCAAGCTTCAGATTTCCTGGGTTTGATGAGATCAGAACTATGAATTGTGACAGGATTTAAATCTCAACGAGCCGGTTTGGTCCAGCGGTTAAGGTGCTCGCCCCCAACTACGGTCTGGCTGAGGTCGCGGGCTCGAGCCCGGAGGCATATGTGAAGCGCCTGAATAGAGATTAAGTTCTCTTGGGGCGCTATACAAATGATTTATATTTATTTATATTTAGGGTTCCCGCCAGCTAAATTACTATACATCCTATTTTTCTCCGGAAAAAATCTTTTATTCCAAATGAAAACTCAACATTATTTCTCTTGGTTTTTAGTATGACTTACTGTTAGGTGTTTGTTTATCTTCCGACAAGGCAATATTTAATTATAAAATTTAGAGATACGATCCCTTAAACGTGTAACAATAACTCCAGTGCAAACCTAATCGTGGGTGGGCACTCCAAAGCTGACACCTGCAGCATACTTTCTTCCTATGTAGAGAATCATTATTGTAATTCCCTTTTGGCTGGGCTACCAAAGAAAGCTATTATGCCACTACAGCAGACTATGAATATGGCTGCAAGGCTGGTCTTCAAGTCCCAGCGGTTTGAGCACGTGTCACCTTTGCTTAAAGAGCTAGGGTGGTTGCTGGTTGAGCAAAGGATACAGAGCAAAGTTCTTACGCTGACCCACAAGGCCCGCCACGGCTTGGCTCCTTCGTACCTAGCTGAACTGCTGCATCAGTTTTAGCCTGTTCGCGCCCTCAGGTCCTGTGTGGACAATAAATTAGCTGTTCCATTCCTCCGCTTAGAGACAGTTGGCGACAGAAGCTTTAGCTCTGCAGGTCCTAGACTGTGGAACTCGCTTCCACAATTCTTACGCAACGACATCTACTCTCCAACTGCCGACTATGGCACATCTTTTTCAGCAGTCCTGAACTGCTACTTCTATGCTACTCACTACCTCAACTGCTCTCCTAACTCTGCTATGCTTCCCACTTTCTCTTTGTTGCGTGGGACGAAGTCTGTTGGCCACCGAATGCGTACCGAAAGCCGCTTAGGCTGTGAGTGCGCCATACAAAACTCTCCTGCGTAACACCCACATGGTCTTTATGACTTTGTGGAGTTACTGACGGAGATACATACATGTCATTCCAACTTCCATATGCGGACTCAGATCTAAGGTCCAAAGGCTTGTAGTCAAAAAGCCCTGCTGCTTCTATGTACTTTACTCTTTCTTTATTTCATCTGGTAACTTCGGATGTCGATTAGTAATGTGAATGGAAGCAGTGATACTATTTCGTTCGTACATTTCCAAAAACCACATCTGTTGCTAGATTCTGCACTACTCACTTAAGGGAAATCATTAATAAGGGATTAATTATATACAAGCTGTAAAATATTATTCATTTGTATAGCTCCCTAAGAGAAAGCTATCTCTATTCAGGCACTTTGCATGTGCCACGGGGTCGAGCCCACGACCTCGATCCTCAAATAAATTCACCTTGACCTTGGTCGAGGCGAGCACCTTACCAAATCACCATAGCAGGACGTTGCAGAAGATAGGCCGGCCGAGCCGCGTTGAGTGTGAGGTTTCCTAATATCTGTTTCACTCACGGTTTACCAAAACTGGTAATTTTGTTTTTAACTTAATTCAGTAGAACCTTTTTGCTGCCTTTCAATTGCGAATGTCAGCCATGCATGCAGCGATAGAGACACGAGAGTCACGAGCTGGAAGACAGGGAGGAGTCAAAGCGCAGGTGGGTGCTTGGCGAGTGAATGGCCTCGAATTGGCACTAGAAGTGAGATGTCATTGAACATAATTAGTGCTATTTTACTACCGCCGACGTGCGTTTGAAGCTTTTTCTACGAGTCATCTGACGTCCTTTGGTAAGCTCGGCTTTATAAATATCGCTGCATTGACGGTTCAGTCGTGCAGGCGTTTCACTGTGATGGAAGTGAAAAGTCTCACCCCAGAGGTTGATGAAACAGTTTAAATTCTACGGGCATCCGGAAGTGGATGATGGGGGTATGCATTTAATGGCCGTGGTGTCAGAACAGGTTTCTGGCTAGGGCTAGGCTCCTGAGAATTCTTTGGGATACACATACTGTTATTCTAGCTCTAGGCCACTGGGTTAGAAGCACGAGGCAATGGAACTTGCAACTATTTCTCGGCAGCTTTTCTAGTTGGATTGTAAGACCAAGGTGTATACTGCTTCACATTCAGCTACTTCACTCTGTCACTGCCAATCCATTACGAGATTGCAATCTAATGACCAACCCTACTATTGGCTAGCTTACGGCGCGTACTAGTCTGGGGCATTCTGTAACTTCCTGCTTTGACACTGCTCAGCTAATGCAAGAATGTGCTCTTTGTACCGTCTGCAGCCTGGCGCGTTTGCATGGCGCCTGACCGGTGCAATTCCGCCCAATTACCTGGAGCGTATCCTGTTACAAGAGGGCGCTTCAGTACTTGCTCTTGTGCAAGCTTCGGCCTCTCTTTCCCACGGATCCAGCTGCTCAAAGCCGTCACTTTCGGAGATAGAATGATAAGAATTTCAGGCTACCTTTAGGCTGTTCTAGAGGCTTCTAGTATGTTGAAGCAGCCAAATCCGGACGGACTGGACGTCCAATCAGAAACCACTGTGCTACAGCAAATTGTTCCGTCACTTGAACTAGCCTGGCATCGGAGGCATTGTGAATATTGCATGTTGAAAAACCCATTCACCATTACAAGAAGCTGTGGAATTGCTAGTAAATTTCTATTCCCTACTGGAAGCTTGTTGAATTCATTCCAACCTGTGCAAAACTTGGCAGGTCTTATGTTCTGTCGTCTACGGCAACGTCGCTGGCGCATCGTACAGCTTCTTTCATAGGTTCACTCGCTGTCTGTCATCGGCTCAAATTGATTCCAGTGAAGTGCCTTATTAAGTTCTTAATATGGCACTTCACTGCTCCCTCCAATCCATCTTACTTTCTTGCTCCTCACGAGTGCTCCTCCGACACCACGTGACCACGTGACACCACACGACACCACCTGACCACATGACACCACATGACACCACATGACACCACATGACACCACGTGACACCACGTGACACCACATGACACCACGTGACCCGCTCGGCAGCTTCGTGTCATCTCTCGGGCTCTCGCACTGAATTTAAACCTTTTGGCGATTGAGCCTTCAAATCGTACACGCCTAAAGTTAGGATCTCGCTTCCGGCAACGGTTATTAGCAGCGATTAAGTTTCAGCTGCAAAGTCCTGATTCAAGAGGCTTCTGTTCCGGTCCACTTACCCATCACCTCAGCACCGTTGTCCTATTCTGTTCCAGCTTTCTTTGCGTGCGAACCTGGGCACGAGTCAGTGCACATTACTTGGCGCAGGTCTAACTAACTAGCTACGCTAGTCGTTTCTTTTTTTCTTTAGCATGCTTGCGTAAGCATTTTACTTGCATCCATCCCTAAGACTCCAGCATCCCCCTGGAATGCTGTCCCTCGATTCCATGCCGCACATCAATCTCAAAATTCAAGCCGGTCACTAGTGACCCGAAGTTCATATTGCAATCAAAAAAGACAGCAAGCCCCTTAGAACCTATTTATTCCCACTCTCCTGATTTTACGATGAATTTCTGCTGCAGCCTTGAATGACTAACACCAAGAATATGTAATTAGCCTCAGGTCATGTGCCGGCACCTTTTAAAAAGGCAGTAGTCAAGAAAGCAACCCTAGACCAAGATAACTTGAGCAACTTCCGGCCAGTTCCCCTTCTACTGTTCCTATCGAAGACACTGAAACGAGTCATGGCAGACCAGCTGAACTCACATATAGAAATTTCAAAAATTGCTAGTAAGTTCCAGTCTGGCTTTAAAGCTAATCACTCAACAGAGTCAGAATTGCTTCGAGTGTGCAACGACCTACTTAGGATTGCAGACATTGGTAGAGTATCTTATTGAGTGCCTCTCGTGCCACCCGGGCATCACTAGCACTGCATTGCAATGGTTCAGGTTCTATCTCAGAGGGAGACCCCACAGAGTGTTGATGTGAATGAACAAATATCATCCGAGGTATCCCTGAAGTATGGGATACCTCAGGGCTCTGTGCTTGGTCCAGTTCTTTTCACGGCTTACTCTTCCTCTTGCCGATGTGATAGCCAAGTACAATCTAGGATTTAACTTCTATGCCAAAAGATACTCAGTTTTACTTTTGCTTTGATCCCTCCCAGGCCTCCAGCATGTCGAATTCTCTCAGCGCCCTTGTTGCATGCATTGATGACATCCGCACATGGATGGCAGCAACTAACTTACTAGTTATAGGCAAACCAAGTGTGATTCAAAATGGGAAAGACTTACGCTCACAATCGGCTCTGCTAGCATATCTTCTGTTGAATCTGCACGAAATCTAGTTGTCGTTCCAAAGTGACCTTTAATTAGACGACCACATCAGCTCCACAGTCAAGCCTGCCTACTTTCACCTACATAACATTGCTAAAATTTGGGCTTGTTTATACAAGGGTACCCCATATAAATTATTTCATGCATTTGTGACATCCCGTCTCAACTTCTGTAACTCACTGCTTGCTGGTGAACAGGTCTGTGCACTCAGGCACTTACAGCTAGTGCAAAACTCTGCAGCTAGGCTTGTCTGTCGTGAGCGTCGCAGTTGCCACATCTCACCACTTCTCGCCGACCTGCACTGGCTCCTAGTCGAGCAATGCATCGACTTCAAGGTGTTGTTACTCACTTTTAGGTCCCTTTATTCTTTGGCTCCAGCCTACCTATCCGATCTACTGCCCCACCAAGCTAAGCGTCGTACCAACTGCTTTTCGGAATCTAACTGTTTACCTATACCTCTTACAAACCTCTCATCCTTTGGAGACCGTGTGTTTAGTTCGTATGCTCCCAAAGCCTGGAAGTCACGTCCGAATTTTGCCACGACGTCCCCTGACTTGACCACATTTAAAAAGAATTAAAAAACTCACCTAATTATGACAATATTTAGTGGGTTCCTGTGATTCACCCTTTATGTGCTTATGCGTTCTGACACTGCATGCTGCCACTAACCACACTTGCATGCTGACCCTGTGCATGTTACCCCTAACCGTGTTATTCTTGCTGTTCATTGAGCATGCTACCACTAACCATCCGAACGTGCTTACTTTGAAGCAAATGTAAAGCACATAGAGAAAGAATGAGTTGAACGAGGGCGCTTTATGAAATTTATTATTATTATTACTTTGTTTTGGCTCGATGCCGTGCATGTCACTAATCCTTGGGTGATGATTCTCTTGCATAGAGTTTCAAAGCACCTGGAATAGAGATTAAGTTCTCTTAGGGTGTTATCTCCACAGACTATTGATAGGATTACTTTTATTAAATTAACCTTTCGGAATGCGTTTCAACTTGTCATTCGCAAGCAAAAGTCCAACTTGCTAACGCTCCTTAACTACATATGTACACTATGGTTTTGGTGTTTCTGCAGGCTGCCTTTCCATATAGGAATGCTTATTTGACGTAATTCAAATGAGCAGATAATGCCGTTTACCAGATTGATTCGCAAATGCTACGTGGTCTTTTCTAAGCAATCGTACTACAAATAACACTATTTTACGTCGAGCTGGCATTAAATGTGTCATATATTCAAGAACATCTAACGTATTAGAATTTCAAACAACAACTGGCACATTCTAATCAGAACCAACAAGTAATGGCTCAGGAATATGATTGCGCAAAAGGTGAAATTTTGAGGTTGGCTAATTTGGGAGCAGTCAATTTTCTCGTTCTGCTTCTTCGAGTCTCGTTTCGTTGATAGTCACTAATTATTATTTTAGTTACAAGACATTTGTATTGCGTCGCCAGAGAGCTAAATCTCTCTCTCTCTCTCTCTCTCTCTCTCTCTTTCTAGGCACTTAAAATCAGCTGTCCGGGATGTACGTCGCATATGGCCAGTGATTAAATGCACGGCACCACCACGTGCAAAGAATAATTCACACCCACCCAGCAACGCTTTGACGAGCAGATATCATCTTTGGCTTCTTTTTAAATATAATAATAATAATAATAATGCACTTGATATATCGTCAAGTCAGGGTGCATTGTGACGTCAGTCGGGCGTGAGGTCGAAGCTTTGGAAGCGTACGAACTGATGGTACGGTCTGAAAAAGGGAATTCGAGGCTGGTTTGAGGCACAGTTAAACGAATCGAGTCAGCAGAGCAGATGATACTGTACCTGGGCTGATTGGGAGGAATTGCTTCGGATAGGTTAGCTGGTGGCTGTGAATGAAGGAATCTAAAAGTGTGGAAAACCTTGTAGTAAAAAACCTTGCTTTGATCGCTGTGACTGTGAACGGGCGTGGTTCAAGTGACTCGTGCTTTTTATCGCAGACCAAGCTCATTATTACACGATTAAGGTCATAATGATAAGGCTTAGATCTTAGTTATGGAAGAATAATTACATAATTAACTGACATGTCATTGCGTTAAATATTTAAAAGAAAAAGATCGCTGCTAGCCCATTAAAATGTCGGCACACAGCCTGAAAGTTATCGGAGAGAGTGCGATGCATTGAAAAGCAAGAAAGGATGAATGCAGCGATAGTGCCGAATATGCGATATCGCTATCTATGATATGTAGCCAAGTGTCGAATATCTATGATATCATATATCGAATATCGATCACATGTCGAATATCTATGGTATCATATATCTATGATATGTAGCCAAGTGTCGAATGCGAATAAATAAAAGCTAAGGCTGTGCACTTTAACCATGAGGGACAGCCCAAATTGGTCAATGAAGCCCTACTTAGAAGAGCTGCCTAATTTAAGATGCTTAGTAAACCAAGTTGGCCATAATGTAAGCTTCCATATATAACCCCAATCTAGGATCCACAACATTGTAGGTTTTTAATGACTTTTAGGTTTCTTCTTTCTCTGCGTCCAGCCAACCTATCCAAGCCACTTCGTAATTAGCCCAGGCATAGCGCTACCTGCGCCACGTTTGTCCACGATTTCTTTTGCAGACTTGGCATGTCTGGCATTCTAAAACGCTATTCGTTTCCTATAGATTTTCTCACGGAATGGCATACTAAGCATTGTCGTACCGATGTGGCTTATATGAGTTTGATCTTAATTGATGTGAAGTAAAAGACTTCAATCACTGGATGACGTCACGCCCCTTAATGGTTTTTTTGGGGAAAAGTAAGCCGCCAATGAGGAGAAGGGAAAGTAGGAAAAATTCATTCTGAATTGTTGAAGACTGTTGAATAGTATATATTATTAATTTTTCCATAGCATTTACTTGAAGTGAATTGCACGGCAGTATGACTGCTTTTATAGTAGATGTGGATATGGGTTTACTGTTCTGTTCATCTTTGACTAAATTTCTTGACTGTCTGGAGTACTTTGGTTTTATCCAACACGTTAAACATACCACTCACGTCAGTGGCCATATCATAGATCTCGTGATCACTAAGGATTCCTGCTATTTTGACTTTGTGGTGTTCTCGCTGACCCTCTCGGATGATTGTTCGGTCTCATTTATTGTTCCTGCTCCGTTGTACGTACAGGATAATGTCGAGTTTTTCCAGAGACGTAACTTAAAAAGCATTGACCTAAATTTTTTTGAAATCTGTATTTGATGCAGGTCTTCTTAATCTGCACCCAGACTCGACCGACAGCTTTGATACCCTCACTGATGTAGTGAACGTGACACTTAGGAGTGACAAGTGACAAGTGACAAGCATGCTACCATAGATTCTGTCCGTGTTCAGAGTCATGGAGATTCCTTTCAATTTACAAAAAAACTTCAAAAGATGCGCCGTGTTAAGCGCAGGCTTGAACGCCGTTTTAAGAAGTCTGGGTCTGACGAAGATCTAGTCAATTTCAAAGACTTCCTTCGAGTCTACACCCGGAAACTTAAAAAAAGCCAGGGCTTCATTTTTTCTTCGAAAGCTCAAGTCCTGCCAGTCAAACCCAAAACAGATTTATAAGACGGTAAACAATTTTCTGGCCAATGCTGAGAGGTCTCACTCCCCATATATTAACGGCTCAGCCGAAAAGTTTTCAGCCTTCTTTACTAAAACAATTATGCACATTCGTGCTTCCATTAAGCCTCAACCGACTAAAGCAGTTGCGGAATCGCAACCTGTGACCTTCTTAAAAGATTTTCCAAGGTTTCTGCATGCGATGTGGCTACCTTACTTGGGTCTAGTAAAAAGAGCTCGTTTCATGAAGACCATATGCCACCATCTCTGTGGTCTTCACTGGCAGATCAACTTAACCCAGTCATTACCGAGATTTTTAATGCTTCTCTGGAAAAAGGGGTTGCACCCAAGTCCTTCAAATCGGAAATTTTTAGACCGATACTTAACAAGCCCGGATTAGATTTAGAGATCCCTATAAACTATCGCCAAGTTTTTAATTCTCCCTTTATTGTCAAAGATACTCCGTACAAACCTCAAATCCTTTGGAAACCGTGCATTTAGTTCGTATGCTCCCTAAGCCTGGAACTCCCTCTCGTCTTGCGTCAAAACATCCCATGACTTGACTACATTTAAAACGAACTTAAAAACACACCTATTTAGGACAGCATTTAGTGGGTCCGTGTGATTCGTCCTTGATGTGCTTATGCGTGCTGACACTGTGAATGCTGCCACTAACCACATTTGCATGCTGACCCTGTGCATGTCATCCCTAACCATGTTATTCATTTTGTTTGCTTATCAAGCATGATATTACTCACCATTCAATTGCATTTCCCTATGCAGCAATGTAAAGCGCCTAGAGAGAGATTGAGTTCTCTGAGAGCGCTTTATCAGAGCTGGTTTGGTCCAGCGGTTAAGGTGCTCGCCCCGACCACGGTCTGACTGAGGTCGTGGGCTCGAGCCCCGAGGCATATGTGAAGCGCCTGAATAGAGATTAAGTTCTCTTGGAGCGCTATATAAATGAATTATATTTACATTTAAGTGCATTAATATTATTATGATTGTTATTCTTGAAAAACTTGTCGCTAAGCAGCTGGCAGCACTAACTACTCTCCTGCTGATGACTATGGCACATCTTTTCCAGCGGTCCTGAGCGGCTACTTCCATGCTACTCACTACGTCAACAGCTCTGATGAATCTGCCATGCTTCCCACTTTCTCTTTGTTGCGTGGGATGAAGTCTGTTGGCTACCGAATGCGTACCAAAGCCACTTAGGCTGTGAGTGCGCTATACAAAGTTCACCCGCGTAACTAATACATAGTCTTTGAGGAGTTACAGACGGAGATACAATACAAATAAATTGAAAAGAATGAAATGTCAAGACAAATTTCCGTCAGGGTTCAAACGGCAGCACTCCACTGCATCTGCTCTACTCCGTGTTACCAGCGACATCTTATGCAGCAACGCTGACGGGAGTGTCACTTCCCTAGCACAACTAGATCTATTAGCTGCCTTCGACACCATAGATCCCGATGTCCTACTTGAACGACTGAGAGCAACGATCGGTCTGGTCGACGAGGCACTGGCGTGGTTTAAATCGTACTTGTCCGATCGTGTTCAATCCGTGTCTAGTGGGGGGGGGGGGTCAGGTCTCACCCACGAAACGGGTCAACTGTGGAGTTCCTTAAGGATCTGTCCTCGGTCCGTTGCTGTTCTCCATTTATATTTAAACTCCGGGAAAAGTTATTAAGGCACATGGAACAAGATATCACTTTTATGCTGACAATACTCAGCTGTATTTGTGATTCAAACCGTCGGAATCTGCTGCAGCAGCTGATAGACTGAATGCTTGCCTTGCTGACATTCGATCCTGGATTTAGGAAGTTTTTTTGAAACTAAGTGACGACAAAACTGAACTGCTGCCTTTTGCCCTCGCTCCGACTACCCTTTGCCCTCGCCCTGAGTGCCCTTTGCACTCGCTCTGATTGCTCTTTGCCACTCGTGGGACGGTCCTGTGACTCGAGTTCTGACCGATTATTTGGCTTGCCCTTGCCGCGCACGGTCCACTTCTTCTGCTGAGGCGTCACAGCAGAATTTTTGACCCGTGACTGCCTTTTCTTTTTGGGCGTGCGTGATTTTAATCCTTAACAAATAGTTCTAACGCCGAGTAAAGGTTAAGCAAGGTTCGGACGTTATTTTTTGGGCAAATCTTACTGTCGGGTTTTAATTAGATGACATCCAAATGTCGGGTAACTCCTAACTCTAACGCCTAATTACAAGGCCTTTTAACTGAAACCATTTTGTTAAGCCTCAACGATGTTCACCCGGCGGTTGTTCTCATAAAAAAGTAACGTGATTGCATGCGACTGTTTCCTACACATTATAATTTCGGCGGTGCTAACGCTGTCTTCTTCAGCATGCTTGCCTTATAGGCATTCGATCCTGGATGAAGGCAAATTTCCTTAAATTAAACGACAATAAAATCGAACTGTTGATCATAGGACACTCCAAGCGTGTGGCTAGACTAAAGGGCTTTGCTCTTCTAATAGGTGATGCTTTGTGTGACCATCACCATCTTCTCGGAATTTAGGTATCGTCGTCGACTGCTGCCTAGATTTTGAAAGCTTCGTTAAGAAAGGCTGACGTTCAAAATTGGCTCTGCCATCTCTTGTTGAATCAGCTCGAAATCTAGGTGTCATGTGCCAAAGTGACCTCTCGTTAGACGACTGCATCAGCTCCACAGTCAAATCTGCCTACGTTCAGCTACATAACGTTGCTAAAATTCGGGCTTGTTTAGTTAGGATAACACGTCCAAGTTGGTCCATGCATTCGTGACATTCCATCTTGACTTTTGTAACTCACTGCTTACTGGACTACCGGCAAGTGCAATCAGGCAATTGCAGCTGGTGCAAAACTCCGCAGCTAGGCTTGTCTGTCGTCAGCGTCGCAGTTGCCACGTCACACCACTTCTCGCCGACCTGCACTGGCTACCACTCATGTAACGGATCGACTTCAAGGTTTTGTCACTCACTTTTAGGTCAATTCATTCTTTGGCTCCAGCCTATCTCTCAGATCTACTCCCCCACCAGGCCAAGCATCGTACCACCCGCTTTTTGGAATCAAACAGTTTACAAATACCTCGTACAAGCCTCAAATCCTTTGAAGACCGTGCATTTAGCTCGTATGCTCACAAAGTATGGAACTCCCTCCCGACTTGCGTCAGAACATCCTCTGACTTTACCACATTTAAAAAGAACTTAAAAACACACCTATTTAGGACAGCATCTAGTGGGTCCCTGTGATTCGTCCTAGATGTGCTTATGCGTGCTGACACTGTGAATGCTGCCACTAACCACATTTGCATGCTGACCCTTTGCATGTCGCCCTTAACCATGTTATTCATGTTGTTTATCAAGCATGATATTACTCATCATTCAATTCAGTTTCCTTTTGCAGCAAATGTAAAGCGCCTAGAAAGAGATTGAGGTCTCTGAGGGCGCTTTATCAAGTGCATTATTATTATTTATATTATTATATAGGAAGACTGCTTCCATAGCTATCCATAACGACCGATCCCTATCTAAGATTACAAACTGTCTTCCACAGTGGCTTGAAAAGAATTAAACTAGCTCGTTGATCAGAAGCTTGTTGAGATGAAGTCTGCTGGCTACAGAATGCGCATCGAAAGCCGCTTAGGCTGTGTGCCCCATACAAAACCCACCTGCGTAATACCCCCATAGTCTTTGTGGCGTTACACACGCAGGCACATTAAAGTAAAATACATTTGCCTGCTGATATATATCTCAAATTTTCCAATTGCAAGATTCTCCCGTCAACGTTTCATTGGAAATGTAAGTCAGGTTCAGGGCATCATATCTATTCAAGTATTACGCCACTTTTGACCAGTCACTATACCGACATAATTAGCTGCGATGTACACAATTGTAGAACTGAAGCACGTCAAAAAATAGATTCAATAACAGCTTTTACAGCTTGCGTTACTTTTGGCGAAAACTAGTAAACAATAGCTCGAGACTCCCTAGTTATGCAACGCCTTTTCTCGCCGTAAGTCGCAAACTACGGAAAGTTGATTCACCTGTGCTTATGCTTGCTGACACTGTGCATGCTGCCACTAACCACATTTGCATGCTGACCCTTTGCATGTCGCCCTTAACCATGTTATTCATGTTGTTTATCAAGCATGATATTACTCACCATTTAATTGCGTTTCCCTTTGCAGCAAATGTAAAGCACCTAGAGAGAGATTGAGTTCTCTGAGGGTGCTTTATCAAGTGAGATTGAGTTCTCTGAGGGTGCTTTATCAAGTGCAATATTATTATTATTATTATTATTATTATTATGTCAGGTCATGTCGTTATGTCATTTAAATGAGTCAAAAAGTATAATTCATTTACATAGTGCCCTAAGATAACTTTAGTATTCAGGCGCTTCACAAATGCCACGGGGTTCAAGCCCACGACCTAGGCCAGACCTTGGTCGGAGCGAGCGCGTTAACCGCGGGGCCAAACCAGCTTGGCATTCAAGACTTCGGAAGGTTTTAAAATAAAGACCACGTAAAGATAGGATTTTAGCTTGTTTAGAGTCATGTCAAGTCGAGAAAGTTTCATGGACCTGCGTCGCGGAGTATTCACATTTGTTTTTCGAAAACTTTAATTTTTACACTTTCAGTAACCAACGAAAACAGCGTACGCTGCTTGCAAATTCGGCCTTCTAGCGTTTTCTGAATTCGGACTATAAATCGACAGCATGCCCGAGTACGGCCTGTGCAGAGTACTCAGGCACAGCGCAGGTTGTCGCTATTTTCTTTGACAATGCAGATTTCAGTCTTCCTAAAGTACATTTATTGTCGTATTGAGAGCTCTGAGGAATACCCTAAGAAAGCTGTCGCGTTCTCCGATCGAAACACAAGTAAACGCTACGCTCAGGATTGCGCAAGTCGCGCCTCCCGGCGGCGGAGGCCGAGAAACTCCCCTACGGCGCAGGTAATCTAATCAGCTGCGAGACAGTAGCCAGCGGTAAAGGTCAAGTGTCACGTACCGGCGCCAGTGCTACTTAAATTGGCGTTGCGCCTTGCAGCTCCGGCATTGTGCAACTGCGGCACCGTTCCGCGACTCCGGTCGTTGCGTCAACGCCTCGCGACAGTCGCGACAGAAAAGTAACCCGCGGGCTGCATTCCCGTTGCATTAATCGAAGGTGAGAATGAGCAAAGCTTTTTGTGTCGGCATAAAAGCGCTGAAAAAGACGAAGCTCCGCAGACAGACGAGGCGCCGACGCCTTCGCAAGCCTTCGTGGTTCGTGCACGTTCGTTTTCGCTTACGGCTGCTGCATGAAAAAAGTGGGCGCGCCTGAAAAAAAATAGGTATCCGCTAATCTGTGTCGGCCATTCCGCGGCGGCGGTAGTCCCGAGCGCCGCGCGCGAGAGAGGGGGATGTGAGAGCAGAGGCGTGCCTCAGCTAGAGCGAAATTCGTAGACGGATGCATTACCTGTGATTTTACTGCTTGGAAAATCCCACAGCTTGAGCGTCAAAAACCGTCTTCTCAGGTGTGCGTTCGAAATAATGTCCGCTGCGCTTCGCGTGATTTAGCTGCCTAGCCTTATTACATTTTAAAAACACTTGCCAAAAACGGTGGTGCTAAGTCAGAATATCAGGACTGTGAAACTGTTTAAATGCTACCTAACGTGACTATAGTCTTGTGACACGTCGAAAACCTCTACGTTATTTTAAAAATATTTAAGTACCAGATGCCCTATTTGTAGATGAAGTAAATGATAAGAGGACTACCTTATTTTTAGCTGCTAAGTGTTCCACTGACATTCGATAGGATTTTGTCTAAAAAATGTGTGAAATGACTCTCCAAAGCTATATGCTTTACTGAAAATAATTCCGCCGCATACATTTAGGCAGGGTGGAGTCTTTAAGAAACATATCTATCTTAAAGGCAATAAAGTAAAGTAAAGACTAGCTGATCTAGCAGCCTCATTTATATAAATAAAAATAAATATAATTCAATTATATAGCGCCCCAAGAGAACCTAATCTCTATCCAGGCGCTTCACATATGCCTCGGGGCTCGAGCCCACGACCTCAGTTAGATCTTGGTCGGGCGAGCACCTTAACCGCTAGACCAAACCAGCTCGTACAGAGAAGAAGTACAGAGGTAGAAGCTCGTACAGAGGTAGAAGAGCCTAAATCGTCACGCTCTCAGCTTACAGTGGAAGAGACAGAATTTCTCGCAGCAGGATTGACTGGAACCCACGAGCTAGATTGTGCCGTACCAGCGCCGTAGCCCTATTGTCCTTGACCCAGGGGGCCTGGAAGGCGATTTTCTATCTACCTCACCCGTGGTGCAAAGGGTGCAATCTGGCTAGCCCTGACTTACTGGCCAAGAGCAATCGATCCTGCAAAAAACATTCTACAATTACAGATAATAACTAAATGTATTTATTGCTGCATGTTCTCACTTAGCGAGCGCATCCAGCGGTACGCTGCTTTAGTGTTGGATGAGGAATAACAATAATAGTAATAATGCACTTGATAAAGCGCCCTCAGAGAACTCAATCTCTTTCTAGGCGCTTTACATTTGCTGCAAAGGGAAACGCGATTGAATGGTGAGTAATATCATGCTTGATAAACAACATGAATAACATGGTTAGGGGTGACAT
Source organism: Cristatella mucedo (assembly GCA_009760855.2). Classification (NCBI taxonomy): domain Eukaryota; kingdom Metazoa; phylum Bryozoa; class Phylactolaemata; family Cristatellidae; genus Cristatella; species Cristatella mucedo. The sequence goes on along the minus strand of WPIO01000036.1, from coordinate 1,253,098 downwards.
GCAGAGGGTCAGCATGCAAATGTGGTTAGTGGCAGCATGCACAGTGTCAGCACGCATAAGCACATGAAGGACGAATCACAGGGACCCACTAAATGCTTTCCTAAATAGGTGTGTTTTTAAGTTCTTTTTAGATGTAGTCAAGTCATGGGATGTTCTGACGCAAGTCGGGAGGGAGTTCCAGGCTTTGGGATCATACGAACTAAATGCACGGTCTCCAAAGGATTTGAGGTTTGTACGAGGTATTCATAGACTGTTGGATTCCGAAAAGCGGGTGGTACGATGCTTGGCCTGGTGGGGGAGTAGATCTGAGAGATAGGCTGGAGCCAAAGAATGAAGTGACCTAAAAGTGAGCGACAAAACCTTGAAGTCAATCCGTTGCTTGACTGGTAGCCAGTGCAGGTCGGCGAGAAGTGATGTAGTGTGGCAACTGCGACGCTCACGACAGACAAGGCTAGCTGCGGAGTCTTGTACCAGCTGCAATCGCCTGATCGCACATGCCGGTGGGCCAATAAGCAGTGAGTTGCAGAAGTTGAGACGGGATGTCACGAATGCATGGACTAACTTGGACGTGGTATCCTTATCTAAACAAGCCCGAATTTTAGCAAAGTTATGAAGCTGAAATAGGCAGATTTGACTGTGGAGCTGTTATGTCGTCTAACGAGAGGTCACTTTGGAATATGACACCTAGATTTCGAGCTGATGCAACAGGAGATATGCTGGCAGAGCCAATTTTGAGAGTCAGCCTTTCCAATTCGTGAATCACAGTGGGTTTTCCCATAAGTAAAAAGTTAGTTTTATCATGTTTAGTTTAAAAAAATGTGCAGCCATCCATGTGCGGATGCCGCCAATACATGCAGTAAGTGAGTTAAGAGAATTCGAGGTGCTCGAAGGCTGGGAGGGATCAAAGCAAAGCTACAACTGAGTGTCATCCGCATAGAAGTGAAAGCCTCGATAGTGCTTGGCAATCACATCAGCAAGAGAGAGAAAGAGAGAAAGAGAGAGAGAGTATAAACCGTGAAAAGAACTGGACCACGCGCGGAGCCCTGAGGTACCCTATATTTCAGAGGTTCCTCGGATGATCTTTGTCAATTTACGTCAATACTTTGGAGTCTCCCACTGAAATAGGACCTGAACCATTCAGAGCAATGCCAGTGATGCCCAGGCGAAATGAGAGGCGCTCTAGAAGAAATTTGTGATCGATATTAAGCTGTGTGATTACCAAGGTAGGAATTTATTTTTGCTTCAAAGGTCGTAATATTTCAATTTTATATGCATTTTCGCTGCTCCGTCAGAACTGTGAACATCATTTAAGAGAAGAGCCATGCACTGCATGCGATGTTTTATTAGAAACGAGTAATTTACGTACATCTATCTTGCCGCTACTTAAATTGACGCCACGAATCGTTGCTATAGAAATTGTTAACATTGTTAAGCCGGTTACCTCTGTTTCTTAACTTTTATGTAAGTATCACGTATTTTTAGCAGCAAACTTTGCTTTTAGGAGTGACATAAATAGTGACATTCCTCTTATGACTCTCTTGCAGATCTACAAAGGAGCAAGTTTCAGAGCCTCCGAGTGCCTATTGTGAGCACATCAAAATGAAGTTCACTATCATAGCTGTCACAATTGCCTTATTGAGCGCATTGGTGACAGTAAGTGGTGCTGCCTGCCGAAATTCTGGTGATTGCGCTCACTGTCCACGTGGTCGTGGTTTGTGTCGAGTTAACTCAACGCAAGGAGGCAAAACGTGTGTGTGCCATCAATCAAGCCCGAATTCCATGGGTGCGATGAGACCTAACCTGAGTTGATTTGACGATATTGTTAACGTACAGCCGGATTATTAAACAAAAGTGGTCTACATTTCAAGTTGAATCATTCGCATGAGTTCGTGACAGAGAAGTTGTTTAATAAAGTTTAAGCAGCGGGACCTGTGAGAACATATTTCGAGACGTCATTCGACTTTGTCTTGTTAGATAAAGCATAGTAAATAAATCCAGTACATCAAATTCCACGTCAATATTTCTTCAATTAAAAAGTGCATGCATCGAAGACTTATGAGACGATAAACGAGTACTTTCTGTTTCTGAATTAAACTCACTATCTTAATCGTGTTATGCGTGTTCTTTCTGTGACAACTATTCCTTATTAATTAATTAGTTACCTAATTAATTTTTTAGAAAGAAACCAAGTTCACTGATATCGCTAAAAGAATTACTTATTACTTTACGAAGATGCATCTTGTTTTGGTTACTAGCGGGGAATTAGTGATATACTTGCGGGATGGACTTTTGTAAGGCTCGTCTATCAACTGTACAATCAAGACAATGATTAAGCTTTAATTCTCAGTAGTGAATCGATGTCCACGTCCGGGCTTTTGAACGCCCTCGGAACACAGCTGCAATTTGGATTCAATCAACCAACTTCATAAAAGACACAAATCCTCTATTTGTTGCCAAAGCCAGAGAAGCACTTCGTATCAGAGAGAGGTAGAAATTAAAGAAATTTGGAATACGCTTGAGAAAAAGCGGACACGAACAATGGTTTAAAGGTAGCGCCACGTTAAAAATAATTAAGGGTTCCTTTCAATACTCAATTACCAAACTAATACTGATTAATTAGATTAGAAAATGCACAACTTTAAAATGTCAAAAGTGAAAGAGATAGCTGCGGCGTTCTAACTGGAGATCAAAGTGCGTACGCCAGAAATGGCTTCGACCGGTTCATTAGAAATAAATTGTTCGCTGCTAAAACCTTACCCTACAAGAAAGCTGTACTAAAGCTGTAAGCCCCCTACACACTCAAGCTGCGGTACGGCCGATATTTCCGCAATAAGCGTTGCGCAACTGCAATTTCGACATCACATAGTCGAAGATAGTATTCTGAATTTTTAGAAACAAAATTTATTAGCATAGCGCAGGTTTTTTTTCATGCTATGGCCTAGCCGAGCAAGTTTCCCGACATATTTAAACTTCAATATAACTGATCTCTCCACGATAAGCATTTTGCAACTGCGGTTTTAATTCCACATTGCAAAAAACAGCGATCCGGGATAATCAAATATATTTAATAAAATAGCAGCGTATGGACGTTGTCATGGTATGGTCTCTGATGGCCCGGGCCTGCCAGCCTCCCTATATACTCAAAAAGCGAGGCAACTGCCGTTCCTGCGATAGGCGTAGCGTGAATTCAGTTCCATTCTACGTTAAAGAAAATAGCGGTCCGGGTTCACATTCGAAAATTTACGCAACTTCGCTATAGCGTTTTTATGCTATGGCCTTCAATGGCCCGGGCCAGCCAGCCTAGCGACATATTCGAACAGCACGTGATCAATCCGTGTCGTGTAGGGGTCAGGTCTCATACTCCAGATCAGTTACTTGTGGAGTTCCACAAGGGTCCGTCCTCGGCTTTTTGGTGCTCTCCGTGTATACTGAACTTTAGGAAAGGTTATTTGGGCCCACGGAATAGGATATTACTTTTATGCTGAAGATGATGAGCTGTATTTGATATTTAAACTACCGGAATCTGCTGCAGCGACTGATACACTGAATTCTTGCCTTGCAGTCATTAGATCCTGGATGTGGGCAAGTTTCCTTGAACTGAACGACGATAACACGGAACTGTTGCTGACAAGACAGCCAAAGCGTGTGGCGCGATTAGAAGGCTGTTCTCTTCTAATAGAGGATACTTTTGCATGACCATCGTGTTCGGAATTCAGGTGTTGTCTTTGACAGATACCTAAGTCTCAAAAGCTTCGTGAAAGACACTGCTTCCACAGCTAGCCATCGCCACCAATAAAGCAGCCGTTCCATTCCTCCGCTTGAAGACCGTTGGCGACAGAAGCGTTTGCTCTGCAGACCCCAGACTTTGGAACTCACTTTCACAATTCGTACGCAACGACAACTACCCTCATGCTGACGGCAATGGAACATCCTTTCAATCCGTCCTGAGCTGCTACTGCCGTGCTACTCACTACCTCAACGGCTTTACTAACTTGGCTATGCCTCTCACTTTCTCTTTGTTGCGCGAGATTAAATAGTTGGCTACCGAATACGTACCAAAAGCCCCGTAGGCTGTGAGCGTGCTATAAAAAACTTTCCTGCCTAGCAGACACTTAGCCTTTGTGGCTTTATTGAATTACAGACGGACATTAAAATTGTACATGTCCTGGAAAATAATTTCCTTAGCGATTGTGAAACTGAGTTATTGCTTCGAAAATAATTGAAGATCCCCTGTGGAAACCATCTCATAACACGCGTAGCGAAGGCGATCCACCCTGGACCTTTTTTAAGTTTTGTTTAGTAAATGAAGAAGCGAGATGCTATAAACGTATTGAAACGGCGGCGAGCTAAATCAGCCAGATTATAAATGGTATTCATAATTTGCGGCTCATAAACTGTAACAGCGGGGAAGCGAGAGCGAATTAATCTACGGTCGAGGCTGCGTAAGAAGCCGAAGCCGTGCAATGCGCAACGATTTTTGTTTCCGGAATTAACATTGGCGTTTGAACTGATTTTAGATAGTACTCTGATACTACTCTGCAGTATTGTGACCGCCTAGCCCCTAAATAATTTGAGTAGTAGCACAGAGCATGCTGCGTGTACGAACCTGAAGACGGCCAAGTGCGAAACAGCACCAGCACAGAATTTCAAACCATCTTTGTACTAACTACCGAAGAAATTTCGTTTGAGAAAAAATAAAGCTCTTTTCCATTTGCTTTAGGCATAGGTGATTTCGAGAAGGCATTCGCGGTTCCGTATTGCATGAATTGTATGGTGATGGAAGCGGAGAGTTTCATCCCAGAGCTTGATGAAGCAGCTTAGTTCCACCGGCATCCGGAAGTGGGAAGTACATGCCCGATGGGAGCTTGCATGTGATGGCCACGGTGTCTCAATATGTTTCAGGCTCAGTAGGCTCCGAAGCAATCTTTGTGATACACTTACTGTTGTGCTAGGTTCATGGTACAGGGTAAATGAAAAGTACGGGGTAAATAGATATTGCAACTATTTCTCGGCAGCCTTTCTAGTCCGATCCTAAGACCTAGGCGTATACTGTTACGGCTGTTGCGAAATATAACGATCAACCCTACTATTGGCTAGCTTATAGCACAGACTAGTCTGGGGCATTCTGTAACTTCCTGTTTTGACACTGCTCAGCTAATGCAAGAACGTGCTCTTTGTACCACCTGCTGCCCGGCACGTTTGCATGGCGCCTGACCGGTGCAATTCCGCCCAATTACCGGGAGCGTATCCTGTTACGAGGGGGCGCTTCAGTACTTGCTCTTGTGCAAGCTTCGGCCTCTCTTTCCCACGGATCCAGCTGCTCAAAGCCGTCACTTCCGGAGATGGTACAATAAGAATTTTAGGTGACCTATATGCTCTAGTTCTCACATACACGTCCTCAATTTCAATCTACCTCACTCGTGGTGACTTGATGCAACCTTAGACACAGAATGCAATCTGGCTAGCCCTGACGTGTTGGCCAACAGTAATTCCCTATTGGCTGAGCTACAGAGCAAAGTTCTTACACTGACCCACAAGGCCCGCCACGGCTTGGCTCCTTCGTACCTAGCTGAACTGCTGCATCAGTTTCAGCCTGTACGTGCCCTGAGGTCCTGTGTGGACAATAAATTAGCTGTTCCATTCCTCCGCTTAAAGACAGTTGGCGACAGAAGCTTTAGCTCTGCAGGTCCTAGACTGTGGAACTCGCTTTCACAATTCTAACGCGACGACAACTACTCTCCAACTGCCGACTATGGCACATCTTTTTCAGCGGTCCTGAACTGCTACTTATATGCTACTCACTACCTTCAACTGCTCTCCTAACTCTGCTATGCTTCCCACTCTCTCTCTGTTGCGTGAGACGAAGTCTGTTGGCTACCGAATGCGTACCGAAAGCCGCTTAGGCTGTGAGTGCGCTATACAAAACTCTCCTGCGTAACACCCACATGGTCTTTATGACTTTGTGGAGTTATTGACGGAGATACATTACATTGCATTACCAAAAAAAGCTACTAGGCCATTGCAACTGGCTATGAATATGGCTGCAAGGTTAGTTGGCAAATGCCAGATATTTGACCAGGTATCTTCTTTGCTAAAAGAGATAGGATGGCTGTCGGTTGATCAACGGATACAGAGCAAAGGTCTTACGCTGACCCACAAGGCCGGCTCCGGCTTGGCTCCTCCGTACCTAGCTGAACTGCTACCTCAGGTTTAGCCGTCGCATACCCCTAGGTCATTTATAAGCAATACTTTATCTGTTTCATTCCTCCGCTTAGATACCGTTGGCGGCAGAAGCTTTACCTCTGCAGGTCCTAGATTGCGGAACTCACTTCCACGATTGTTACGGAAAGACAATTAATCTCATGCTGCCGACTATGGCACACCCTTCCAGCCATCTTGAGCTGCTACTTCCATGCTACTCACTGCCTCAACTACTCTCCTAACTGTGCCATGCTTATCAATCACTTTCTCTCTGTTGCGTGAGACGAAGTCTGTTGGCTAAAGAATGCGTACCGAAACCCGCTTAGGCTGTGAGCAATACAAAACTCTCCTACGTAACACCTACACAGTCTGTGTAACTTTGTGGCTTTACAGACGGAGATACAATTATATTACTTACATTTGCTTGATGAAATATATATCAAATTTCCCAACTGCAAGATTCTCCAGTCAGCCTTTCATCGGAAATGTGAAATCAGATTCAGAGCGTCACATCTATTTAAGTATAACGCCACTTTTGAGCAGCTCCTATACCGACATAGTTAGCTGCGATGTAATTTACCACTGCAGAACGTAAGCACGTCGAAAAATATATTCAATAACAGTTTTTTTAACGACGAAGGCTGGGTGGAATATGCGTAACCAGCCGGTTACCGAGCAACGTGGCCTACGGCCGAATGCGGTCCGGTGCGCGCCTACGCCCAATAAGCAGGCCGCCACGAAACGAGTGTTTCCGGCGCTGACCTACTTGTCGTTAATAAGGGGGGTCGTGAGTCCGTGGCGTAAATTAGAAAGAGACACGCACAAATAGGGGATTTTACTGAGCTTTATTTTCAAGCGCAACGTAGCTGCGCGTCTAGCTCAGTTTTATCTCCGAACTCCTCACAGACTCACAACAGCGCAAGCACGCTTGCGGGCGAATAACGTCACCGCACTTAGGCTACCGACGTCTATTGTGGGGAACGACCCGAACAAGACGGACGAGCCCGAACCAGACCGTAGACCCTGATTGGAGAACTAGGGCTCCGCTTCCATTCTGAAGGCTGGAATACCTCGTGAACTACTGCAAGCACTCTTGCACAGGAAGCACTGCTCTGCACTTAGGCTACCTACATCACGAGTCGGGGGATGACCTTAATAAACGGAGGAGCCCGAACCACCGAAATATCTGACACACCACACCGAACTACTTCTAGTTTGCTTCGGCTAATCCTTATGCCGAGACCACGGGCGCGCACACACGAAAAGTACAAAGCGCAAGCATAAAATGCGAGCTCGGGCGCGATACGACCGTATTCGGTGCGGCCCACTGAACCCTCCTGACCATGTAACGTCCTGTCCGTCTATCGCCGGCGAACAGCCCGCCCTCTTTCCTCGCTTTCAGAGAGACGAGTCCGGCAACTACTGGCGACGGCGTCACAACGGAGCCGAAGACGAAGGAGAAACCCCGAGCGAGCGTCGTCCTACCATTATACGACTAGCCGGGACGATGGGGTTGACAACCCAGCCAATATCAATCACCTCATGATCCTACGGCGACCTTCGCGTCCTCTTGCTCATAGCTCGAGAATGCAAGTGGTCTTCACAGCCACCTCTCTCGTTCTCACAGAAACCCGTCCAGCCACTCTAGGACGGCTGGCGGCGACAGCGACCTTGGGCAAGCGGTGCCCTATTCTAAAATGTAAAGCGCCTAGAAAGAGATTGAGTTCTCTGAGGCCGCTTTATCAAGTGCATTGTTGTTATTATTATTATTAAATTGCCAGCCATGACTCTATGGTTGACAGGCCAGCAGCCGATATCAGTCACCTCATGATCCTACTACGAGGCCTGCGTCCTCTTGCTCTTGACTGTAGGACAGAGGTGTTTCCTGCTGAGTAGTTCTTGTGCACCCTAAAATTGAGCAAGGCCGGCGCTGTTGTACAGTTTTTAATCTTGCTTTAATTTTGGCAAAAACTAGCAAAATCTACCCTCGCCGTTCGTCGCAGAATGCGAAAAGTTAATTCAGCTCCAAAAAGAAATGCTGATCAGTCAACTTTAGCATGTTTGCCTTAGGGACATGATCTTGAAAAAAATGCTATACATACTGCTTCTGCCGCACAGTACAAGATGTATGTACGGCAACGCGAGTTTACAGAAACGAGAAAACTTTACAGCGAACCTAAATTAGCAGGCTTGAGAATGCTGTGAAGAACAGGCGTGTTTTAGCTTCCTTTTTTATTTCGGTATGTCAAGTCCTCTCTTTACGTCATTTTAGTTAGTCAAAAAATATAGTTCATTTGCATAGCGCCCTGAGAGAACTTAATCTTTATTCAAGCGCTTCAAAAATGCCATGGGCTCAAGCCCATGATCGAGGCCAGACCTTGGTCGGGGCGAGCACCTTACCAACTTAGTCTAACGAGCTCTGCGTTCAAAACTTCAGAAGCTTTTAAAGGAAACTCCAGGTACCCATATGACTTGAACTTGTTTAGATTCACGCCAAGTCAAAAAAGTTTCTTGTATCTGCATTTAATTTTCCAACCAATTCTTTCAAAAAATCTCTCATTTTTACAGTTTTAGCAACCAACACGAACAGCGTCTGGATGGCTGCTTGCAAATACGGCTTTCTAGCGTTTTCTGAATTCAGACTTTAAATCGACAGCATGCCCCACTACGGCCTGCAGAGTACTCAGGCACAGCGCAGGTTGTCGCTATTTTCTTTGACGATACAGATTCTTGTCTTCCCTGAAGTACATTGATCGTCGCATTGAAACGCTATGCTCAGGATTGCGTAAGTCGCGCCTACCGGCGGAAGTCGGTAGACTCCCTTACGGCGCGCGCCGCAGGTAATCTGATAAACTGTAAGACTGTTGCCAGCGGTGAAGGTCAAGTGCCACATACCGGCGCTCGCGCTGCTTAAATTGGCATTGCGCCTCGCAGCCCGGCCCATTGCCCTGCAGCAGCTCGGCAATCCCGGACGTTGCGCCGACGCCTCTCGAAAGTCGACAGACAAGTAATTCACTAGGTAAGTTCCGGTCCTAATCGAAGGTGAGAATGAGCCGTTTGTTTCACTATAAAAGCATTGAAAAAGAGGATCCGCGAACAGACGAGGCGCAAGCGAGACACGCCGTGGCCCTTCGCGGTTAAGACCTATTCGTTTTCACGTTCGGCAGCTGCCTGAAAAGAGTGGGCGCGCCCACAAAAAAGTATCCGCGAATCTGTCTCAGCCATGCCGCAGCGGAGGTAGTCCCTCGCGCGCGTGAGAGTGGGATGTGAGAGCATGACTCAGCTAAAGCGGCATTCGTAGGCGATACACGACCAATGCTTTTGCTGTAGGGAAATGTGATTCAGCTAAAGCTTGAGCGTCAAAAGCCGCCTGCTCGGAATAATATGCGCTCGAAATAATATCAGCCGCGCTCCCCATGATTTAGCTTGCTGAATCTTGTAATTTTTAAAAAGTTTTTCGGAAAACTGTGGGGCTAAGTCAGGAAATCACAACTGTAAAAATGCTTAATGCTCTTTAACGTGGCAATAGTCTTGCGTCACATCTAAAACTATATGGTACCTTTAAATTTAGAGTAGAAGATGGCCTATTTGTAGGTGGATTCAATGAAAATAGGGCTACCTTATTTTCAGCCGCTAGTCTTCACCTGATATTCAATAGGATTGTGTCTAGAAGAAGGCATTCGTGTCACACGACGCTCGAAGGGTATTCAAGAAAACAATTTTGCCACGTGAATTTAGGCAGGGTGGAGTCTCTTTAAGAAAGATTTCCGTCTTAACGGTAATAACGTAAAGTAAAAGCTAGCTGATTTAGCAGTCTCATTTCTGGAGAGGTAGAAGAGCCTCGATGGCTCTTAGCTTACAGTGAAAAAAAACAGAATTTCTCGCCGCAGGGTTGAATTGAAACCGTGGCCTAGATCGTGAGGTAACAGCACCTTAGCTCTGGTACAAGAACCAAAGGCCCGGAAGGCGATTTTCAATCTAATCCATTCGTGGTGACTTAATCCTACCTTACACAAAGGATACAATCATCTGGCTTGCCCTGCCTTATTAGCCGAGAATAACCGATCCTGCGATTACATACTGCAATTAAATGTTGTGACTGGATGTATTTATTGCCGCAAGTTCGCACCAAGAGCGCTCTCAGCGACGCATCTTTCAAGTGATGGACGAGAAAGCTGCACGATTACTACTGTAGTAATTCATCTTTGGTTAGGAAGGTAGTAATTGTATTATTGTGAACACGTTTACCGTTGCTTCATCGCAATTGTGTACATCATTTAAGAAATAATTCACTTCCTGTATGAGATATTGTACTTAGCAACGCGCCAACTACATCTATTTTGCTGCTACTTTAATTCAAATCATAAATAGGTGTTATGAAAACTCTTTACATTGTTAAGTCGGTTAGTGATATTTCATAATCTGTAAGTATCGCAAGTTTTTGTCGGCAATCTTTGTTTTTAGGAGTGACAGGAATAACGAAATTTCTAGTTCCAGTCTCTGGTCTATCTCCAAAGGAGCACGTTTCAGAACCTTCACGCGCCTATTGTTAGTGCATCAAAATGAAGATCGCTATCCTAGCTGCCATAATTGTCTTACTGAGCGCATACGACACAGCAACTGGTGCTACTTGCCGTACTTCCAGGGATTGCAGTTACTGTCCGGGACGTCGTGGTTTGTGTCGACGTAACGCAGCTGGGCACAATGCATGTGCGTGCCTTTATCGGAACCAGATGCCCACGATTATCGCGCCAAGAAATTCAGGAAATGTTTCGCACCGACCCATTAAAATGTAGGACCAGGTTATTAAAGACCAAGGCTGCATTTCAAGTTGTATCGATTGCCAAAGTTCGTGATGGAGCAATGGTTAAAGAAACATCTAAGCAGTGGCATCTGGGAGAATGTATAGTAACAATTCTGAGACTTCATTAGACTTTGTGCTCGTGTCATTAGATAAAGCTTAGTAAATAAATCATGTAACATCCAATTCAAACCCGACATTTATTTTTATTAAAAAGTGCATGCATCGAAGAATCACACGAGGAATAACGAACAATTTCTGTTTTTAAATTCAACTATCTTAATTGTGTTATGTGCGTTTAATTTCTAAGAATGAGTAGAACTCAATTCTGTACAGGTTATTACTTTTCAGTTCAATTGCATTTTCATTTATTCTTCTTAGAGCTAATTACTGATGCGGTGTGGTACGTTTATTGTTCCCAGAAAGAGGCCGAGTTCTCTGATAGCGCTACACAAATTTGTCATCAATATTCTCGCCATTAGCGTGCTGAAATTCCTTATTATTTCAGATGCTATTTGAGACCTAAGGATATGCATGTAGTCATAGAGTTGCTACAGCAGATTAAGGCGCGTTATATGTCGTTGGTTAGACTTTCCTTAGGAATAGGCAATTTGTTTTGGTGACTAGCGTGGAGTTAATACACATTCTTACGCAATTAACGTCTATCAACTGAACAATCTAGTTAATGCCTAAGCTTTCAATCACAGTGGTGAATCGATGCTGCGTCCGGTAATTTTGAATAGCCTTGGAGTTGTAATTTGGATTACAATTAGCATGCTAAAGACGTGAGACCTCTATTTCCTACTGAATGCATAAATATCACTTCATATTAGGGAGAAGCAAAACTTTTCAGATATTAAATAAATTCGGAACACGTTTGAGAGAAAGCAGGCATGCACAATGGTTGAAAGGTAGCGTAACAAAGCGTACGCGTTGCGTAAAAAAGTGAAAGAGATAGCAACGGTATTTCTGGCTGGAGATCGAAGTGTGTACGCCAGAGATAGCTTCAACCGGTTCATGAGAAATACACTGTTCGCTGCCGGAGCCTCGCCCTACAAAAAGAGAGTGCTAACAATTCTTCGTAACACTTTGCTACAGGCACTGCATCGTACAGGCCGTTGTTTTTGTGAGTCTTACCGGATCGAGGTATTTGTAATATCTCTGATTGGCCAGTCGCCATACTGGGAGGGTTGTAGTCGATATGATATGTTATGATGATATGTTAATTAGATTACCGGTCGCTCGTTGTCAGATAATGCCGGTCAGTGCCAGAAAGTGACTGATGACGGTTCCACAAATACCTATAATTTACTGCGAGTCAGCAGCTGCTATGCACACTGCGGTACAGCTGCAGTTTCCATTAATAAACGTCTGAATAAGGCGCGATTGATTATAAGTTATACACCACGGTGTTACAGGTTTGTCCACAAAACTTCATGCAATTGAGCTTGCTTGCTCTCGTGCTATGGCCTAAAATAGCCTGGCCTAGCCAGCCGTTTTGCACTTTGAACGTAGATACCGCCGCCAGTGCCAAAATATGCTTTATGCAACTGCGGGTTTCAGTGCAAATTGCAGAAAATATTATGCAAAGTTTACCCAAAAAATGTCATGCGATGGCGCTTTCGCGATTTCATGCCATGACCTCTGATCACCCGGCCCAAATGGACAACCAAAAGTGCAATAAAGCTGTCATCTCCACAAATAGCTTTTTACAAACTCTTGTTTTCTTTTAAAATGATATGTTTACATGTATTTATCGCCTTTTTTAAACTCCCACAAAACCACAGTAGTAATTATAATAATAATAGCTTCTTTGACAGCCTTATTTTTCTAGCAACAGAAGAGCCTTAACTTTTATTGCCACCGCTTGCAGTTGGCAATAATAGATCGCTCACTGCAAGACTCAAACATGCGACATCGGTCGTTAAAAGCGAGCACCTTACCTCCTGGGCTATTGCGGCCCACAATCACTACGTAGATGCTGCGTGGGACATTTATGTGTAGTGCGCTCAAAGCCTAAGAGGCTTTCACAGAGAGAGAGAGAGAGAGAGAGAGAGAGAGAGAGAGAGAGAGAGAGAGAGAGAGAGAGAGAGAGAGAGAGAGAGAGAGAGAGAGAGAGAGAGAGAGAGAGAGAGAGAGAGAGAGAGAGAGAGAGAGAGAGAGAGAGAGAGAGAGAGAGAGAGAGAGGGAGAGAGAGAGAGAGAGAATAGTTTTCCAGGTTTAACCACCAAATTGCATGAGACTGCACTTGCAATGTACTCATGCTATGGCCTCCAATGGCCGGCTAAAATGGTTACCTTAAGTTTTCGAACTGCAATAAAACTATCTTTTACGCAAAAAGCTCCGCACAACAGTAATTTTGATTTGAAATGATAGTAACCGGTATTCCAAGTTCACTAATTGTTAAGTTTGTGCGAGCAGTCGCGCACAACAAAAGACGGCTCCGACAGATGCTATTTATTATAGAACTCTGAACTGGGCCGCAACGGCCGCCACGCTGGCTCCTGAGCGTCTACAAAAGTGGGTCCGCTGTTCTCCTCTCGGTGGCTTTCGCCGGAGTAGTACTGCGTACAAAGTAGTAGAGCAGACCCAACATCATTTCTCTAGCCATCATTAGCTCTAGCCACCAGCCACATTTGCATGCTGACCCTTTTCATGCCACCCCTAACCATGTTATTCATTTTGTTCGTTTATCAAGCATGATGTTAGTCACCATTCCATTGCATTTCCATTTGCAGCAAATGTAAAGCACCTAGAGAGAGATTGAGTTCTCCGAGGGCGCTTCATCAAGTGCATTATAATTATTATTATCATAGTTATTGCCGGCGTCGCAGCACTAGCCGTCTCTGTGACCTCGACCGCTGCTGCCTAGTCGCGGACGTCCGTCGTCGGCGGGCGGGCCGGCAGCCGTTTCGTGGGCCGCCGTCGCCGCCGTCTCGTGTACCGGCACCATCACGTCTGCCACCTAGCGGATAGCCATTTCGCGGACCAGTACCTTCTCTTCCGCCGCCTCGCGAACCGATTGCGCCCGTGCGCCGTCGCCTAGTAAGCAGCCGCCTCACGGGCTCAAGATACGTCTGCTGACTAGCTACGGCATCGAACCTCACACGGATGTGGCCGCAGCAGGTTGAAGTCACCGCGAATGCAGCCAAATCAGGACACAGAAGGAGGAAGAATGATCTCGAGAAGTATTTCAAGGTCATGAGCTTTAGTACGGAGTAAAAATTACCCGGAAGGATAAGGCACAGAAGCATCGTCGGGTCTCCTCTGAAATCTTTCTTCTGGTACAACCTCGCAGCAATGGCGACATAGTCTACGCGCGTCTCCTCCCCGGAAGCTGGCGGAGCTCTCGTATAAAAGATCCAGCCGTGTTCCACATAACGCGTTTTCCGAATTCCATTCTCGCCGCCACTGTTAAGTTAAGTTGTTTGAGCAGTCGCGCATAGAAAAAGATGGCTCCGACAGATGCCGTTTATTATAGAACGCGAAATTGGGCCGCAACGGCGGCCGCGCTAGCTCGTGAGTGTATACAAAAGTGAGTCCGCTGTTCCCCTCTCGATGGCTTTCGCCGGAGTAGTACCCTGTCGTGGTAGAGCAGACCCAGCACTTATCAAATTACAACGGATTTTGCTTGCGTGTCCTCAGACTTTGACATCCGATGGCGCAGCCCAAATGGCAGCTCCAAATAGTCAAGCTACGATACAGCAACCGTTTGAACACTAACTTCGAAAGAATTCGATCTTGATTGCAAATTATTGTAAGCAAGGATCTAGGTTGACTCATTGAATTTCATTCAATTGCGCTTATGCGTGCTCATGCTATGACCTACAATGACCTTGGCCAGCTTGCCTCCCAACATAATCGAACGGCGATACAGCTGCCGTTTCCACAATAGGCGTCGAGCAACAGCGGTTTTGATTCCACATTTTAGAATACGGTATATCGGGTTGATTGATGAAATTTCATAAAACAGCGCATGGGTGTTTTAATGCTTTTACCTACGGTGGTCTGGAGGTGCAATCTTCCCTACTGCGTTCATACTACATGCAACCAATGCGTGACCATCTCTACATATTCGCAGCTGCGATACTGCTGCTAGTTCCGCAATAAGCATAGCACAACTGCGATTCGGATTTTTGAATAATCAAAAACAGCATGCTGGAGTTACCAAAAAAGTTAATATCATAGCGCATGGGTGTTCCCATGCTATGGCCGGGGCCGGCCTGTCTCCTGACATATTTATACCGTGATACAGCAGATATCCCCACAATAAGCATCGTAAAAGTGTGATTTTTATCCCAAATTGTGGGACAATGTGTTCCAGGTTAATTAAGTGAATTTCGTAGCATTGCGCATTGGAATGACTTTAGATGATTCGGGCCAGCCAGCCTCCCTACATACTCGAACGACGGCAAAGCTGCCTTTCAACAATAGGCGTAGCGCAATTGCGGCTGTATTCAACTTCATAAAAAAACAGTGTTCCGAAATTACCTACAAAAATTCACGCGACCGCGAACTAGCTATTTTAGTGTTATCAGCGGCCTGGCCCAGCCAGTCTTGCTACTTATTAGAACTGCTGCGCCAGCTGCTAGTGCCACGATAGGCTTTTATCGTTAAGTTAGTTTATCACAATTGTCTTAATATAATTCAAAATTATTTAATGCTTTAATTTAATTAGATAATTTATTTATTCGAAAATAAATCAAGAGATGCAACGATAGCAACTGCAGTTTTGATTCCACGCTAAACAAAATATTGCCGCCGGTTTGCACAATAAATCTCTCAACACTACAAATCCCGTTCTAACGCTATCGGCTGCTATAGTCTCCCATGGGCCAAGCCACCAAGCCTCCGTAAATCTTCTAACTGGGATACTGCAGCCGCTACCGAAACAGGCGTTGCACAATTGTTGTTTTAATTCTATGTCATCTTAGGCAGAAGTATTTCCGGTTTACCGTCCAGTTTCAGGTTATTCCGCATACGTATTGTAATGCTATGGCCTCCAATGGTCCGATTCATCAGAGGCAATACATTTTAACGCTTCTGTGAATTGCACGATATTTGGTAGGTGAGCCCCATGCATTGGTTTCTATACAGTACAATGCAAACCACTGGTTCTCGACGCCTATTTTGAAAATAGCAGCTGTACTTTCAGTAAAGAATGCAGAGCTGTCAGGGCCGTAGCATGAGAACTCCCATTCAAAATGGCGTGATAATTAAGTTCTTAAACACCTGAAATGGTGTTTGCAATAATGTGGAATACAAAACCGCAGCTGCACGGCGCCTACGTTTGAAATGGCTGCTCTACCGCAATCCGAATATGTTGGGTGAGTGCTGGCTCGGGCCACTGAAGGCCATAGAATACAACTCCCGAGTGCAGTCACCTGAATTTTTGAAGGTGAACCCTGAACATACTGTATTTACAACGTAGAATAATACCGTAATTACGCTGAGTAAGTTGTGGTGATATAAGCTACGTCGCAGTTTAAAGATGTCGCGAGACCGGCTGGCCGAGGCGATAGCATAAAAACGCCCATGCCCAGCACTATGAAGTTTGGTTGGTAAACCCAGAAAACTGTCTTCGATAATTTGAAATGAAAATTGCAGTTACGCGACTTTTTTCAAGAAAATGAAGGCTGCATCGCATTTAGATTATCTTCGGAGGCTGGCTGGCCCGGGCCACGAGAGAAAATAGCATGAGCATGAGCAAGCAAAATCGTATGAAATTCGGCTGGTAAACACGGAATGCGATTTTCAATCCTCTGTAATAAAAACACAGTTGCATGAAGCTTTTAGTTTTTAGAAATAGCAGCCGCATTGCAGTTCAATCATTTAGGGCTGCTACGTGGGCCGGGCCACTGGAGGCCATGGCACGAGAACGGGCAGGCGAAATTGCATGAAATTTGGTGGGCAAACCTGAGCCGTGATGGCACACTAGGTAAGGCGGTTGCTTTCATGACCTCGGTCCCGAGGTCGTGGGTTCGATTCCTGCGGTGGGCGATTCTTTATCGCCACTGCAAGCGGTGGTGATAGCCGTAAAGGCTCTTCTGTCGCTATACAAAAAGAGGCTGTTTAATCAGCTAGGATTTTTTTTATCATTTAGAATTATAACCGTAGTTTTCTGACGTATATTATGGAAATGGCAGCTGTATCGCAGTTTATTGCAGCGAATTGCAGTCATTCGCCGGACCCACTGATGACTGATAGAAAAAAGAGCGTTCGGAATGAGAAGACCCAAAGGAAAATGCCAAGTTCCTTGTGAAGTCGACCTTAAGTTGTGCACAGTTAAAGGCTGTGTTTTATTTGCAAAAGAGGCGCTGTAAATAGCATGCTTTCAGCCAGCATCAACACTGCCAAAAATCAACACACCCTACGACGCACGTAAAAGAGGGGATGCGGCCGCCGTAAGGATATCCAGGCACTTATAAAATAATAGTAATAATCACAAATTTGTATAGCGGCCTTAGAGGAGACTGAATGTACTTCCAGATACTCTACATTCACTGTAAAAAAACATGCAATTTCATTGAAGATGACCTGTATACTTTCACAATGCCCAAGCTGGCTAAGAAAATCCACTTGCTAGCTAAATGAATTCGCTTATCTGTGCTCCAACCAGCCTGAAATCCTTTGAAGTCGGAGTGATCAAAGGTACAATACATTTGCCTGCTGATATATATCTCAAATTTTCCGATTGCAAGATTCTTTCGTCAACGTTTCATTGGAAACGTAAGTCAGGTTCAGGGCATTCTATCTATTTAAGTATAACGCTACTTTTGAGCAGCCACTATACCGACATAAGGAGCTGCGACGTAGAACACAATTGCAGAACTGAAGCACGTCAAAAAATAGATTCAATAACAGCTTTTACAGCTTGCGTTACTTTTGGCGAAAACTAGTAAACAATAGCTCGAGACTCCCTAGTTATGCAACGCCTTTCCTCGCCGTAAGTCTCAAACTATGGAAAGTTGATTCACCTTCAAATAGAACTGCTGATCAGTCAACTTTAGCACGTTTGACTTACGGACCTGATCTGTTTAGGAAACGAAGAAGCGAAATACTGCCCACGTATTGAAACGGCGGCGAGCTAAATCAGCCAGATTATAAATGGTATTCATAATTTGCGTCTCCTGAATCGGAACGGCGGGAAGCGATTACGCGGTAATCTGCGGTCGAGGCTGAGTAAGAAGCCAACGCCATACAATGGGGAGAGATGATTTTTTTCGGACATGGCATTGGCGTTTGACCTGATTTCAGATAGTACTCTGATGCTACTGTGCAGCATAAGTGACCGCCTAGCCCCTAAATAATTTGGGCAATAGCACAAAGCATGCTGCGCGTACGAATGTGACGACGGGCGTGTGCGCAACAGCACATGCACAAAATTGCAATCCATCTTTGTCCTAACTACCGAAGACGTTTAAGGAAAAATAAAGCTGTTTTCTGTTTGCTTTAGGCATAGGATATTTCTATAATACATTTACGAAGTCGTTCTTGCAGAAATTTTTACGGTGATGGTAGCGAAAACTTTCATCCCTGAGCTTGATGAAGCAGCTTAGTTCCACCGGCATCCGGAAGTGGGAAGTACATGCCCGATGGGAGCTTGCATGTGATGGCCACGGTGTCTCAATATGTTTCAGGCTCAGTGGGCTCCGAAGCAATCTTTGTGATACACTTACTGTTGTGCTAGATTCCGATTACAGGGTGAGAATTACGAGGTTCATGGATCTTGCATCTATTTATCGGCAGCTTTTCCAGTCAGATCCTAAGATGCATGTTTCGTACAGTTTCGCTTTCACCTGTTGCGAATTTAACGATCAACCCTACTATTGGCTAGCATACAGCACATACTAGTCTGGGGCATTCTGTAACTTCCTGTTTTGACACTGCTCAGCTAATGCAGGAACGTGCTCTTTGTACCACCTGCAATCTGGCACGTTTGCATGGCGCCTGACTGGTGCAATTCCATCTAATCACCGGGAGCATATCCTGTTACCAGGGGGCGCTTCAGTACTTGCTCTTGTGCAAGCTTCGGCCTCTCTTTCCCACGGATCCAGCTGCTCAAAGTCGTCCCTTCAGGTACAATAAGGATTTCTTGTGACCTTTAGGCTCTTCGAGAGATTTCTAGCAGTTTGAAGCAGCCAATTCCTGTGTTGAAGCACCAGTGTTGAAGCCCGCCCCCTCCAACGGTGTCTGCTGCCTTTCGTCTTTTGTGTACTTGAGCGTGCTTGGTGTCAGCAGAGCGTCAGCTTACAGCGATTTAATGTGAAGGCACTCTTGTGGCATGTCGAAGTGTTCTCCTGACTTTCAATGAATTTTATCCGTAAAAGTGTGCGAAATGACTCTCTTTAGCTTTATTCTTTACAGAAAATAATTCTGCTAAATACATTTAGGCAGGGTGGGCTCTTTAAGAAACAAGTCTATTTTAAAGGTGGTAATGTAAAGTAGAGGCTAGATGATCTAGCAGCCTCATTTACATAGATGTTGAAGAGTCTAAATCGTCACCATCTCAGCTTACAGTGGAAGAGACAGAATTTCCCGCAGCAGGACTGACTGAAACCCACGAGCTAGACCGTGCAGTACCAGCGACGTAGCCCTGGTGTCCTTGATCCAGGGGGCATGGGGGCGATTCTCAATCTACCTCACTCGTGGTGACTTGATGCAACCTTATACACAGAATGCATTCTAGCTAGCCCTGACGTACTGGTCAAGAGTAATTCCCTTTTGGCTGAGCTACCAAAAAAGCCACCAGGCCACTGCAGCTGGCTATGAATATGGCTGCTATGCTAGTTTGCAAATCCCAGAGGTTTGACCACGTGTCTCCTTTGGGCAAAGAACTCGGATGGCTGCCGGTTGATCAACTGATACAGAGCAAAGGTCTTACGCTGACCCACAAGGCCCGCCACGGCTTGGCTCCTCTATACGTAGTAGTAATAATAATAATGATAATGAACTCGATAAAGCGCGCTCAGAGAACTTAATCTCTTTCTAGGCGCTTTACATTTGCAGCAAAGGGAAATGCAATTGCAATTGCTGAACTGCTACCTTTTAGCCGTCGCATGCCCTCAGGTCCTGTATATACAATAAATTTGCTGTTTCATTCTGTCGCTTAGCTACCGTTGGCGGCAGAAGCTTGAGCTCTACAGGTCCTAGACTGCGGAACTCACTTCCACGATTGTTACGCAACGACAACTAATCTAATGCTGCCGACTATGGCTCATCCTTCCAGCCATCCTGAGCTGCTACTTCCATATTACTCACTACCTCAACTACTCTCCTAACTGTGCCATGCTTATCACTTTCTCTCTGTTGCGTGAGATGAAGTCTGTTGGCTAAAGAAAGCGTACCGAAAGCCGCTTAGGCTGTGAGCTTTACGAAAATCTCCTACGTAACATCCATACAGTCTGTGTAACTTTGTGGTGTTACAGACGGAGATACATTAAATTACATTTGCCTGATGAAATATATCTCAAATTTCACAATTGAAAGATTCTCCAGTCAGCCTTTCATCGCAAATGTAAAATCAGATTCAGAGCATCACATCTATTTAAGTATAACGCCACTTTTGAGCAGTTACTATACCTACATAATGAGCTGTGATGTAATTTACCACTGCAGAACGTAAGCACGTCAAAAATAGATTCAATAACCGTTTTTTTTAACACCGAAGGCTGGGTGGAGTACGCGTAACATGCCGCTTACCGAACGGCGTAGCCTACAGCTGAATGCTGTTCGGTGGGCGCCTACGCCCAATAAGCAGGCCGCCACGAAACGAGTGTTTCCGGCGCTGACCTACTTATCGTTACCACGTCAAGCAGTAGCTGTGCGAGGCGCACGTCGGGTGCCGTGGCGTGCAATGAAGGATTACATCTTGGCAAACTTGAGTGAACCTGCAACTCCCACTTACAAACTAACGGCCTGTAGCCAACGGAATTATGATTCCCAGACCGCTTAACCAACACGATTTACAACTCCTGCACATCGAGGAAGAAAGCGAGGGGGAAACAGAAAAATGTAAAGGGAGACACACACACACAGAGCAAGAGAAAGCAAGAAAAAGAGAGGTAAGAAAGAGTGGGTGAGATGAAGAGAAGAGTGAGAGAGAGAGAGAGATAGAGAGAGAGAGAGAGAGAGAGAGAGAGAGAGAGAGAGAGAGAGAGAGAGAGAGAGAGAGAGAGAGAGAGAGAGAGAGAGAGAGAGAGAGAGAGAGAGAGAGAGAGAGGGAGAGAGAGAGAGGGAGGATAGAGAAAGTAGGGGATAACAGAGAGCTTCGTTTGGCACAGTGACAACTCATACCGACGCAAGATCATACGAACACCGACACTAAGGAAGCTGAGTGACAGAGCCGCAGGGGGTAGGAGTGGCAATTGGCATTCCCCCAACACTGCAGCAGGGCAGCGACCTGGGCAGCCCCCTATATCTACGCCCACCGACCGTCACCAACGAAAAAATTATGCTGTGTTTCGGCAAGACAAGCTCAACGACAGTGTCTTTTAGAATGCAATCCTTTAAAAGGCAACCGGCAAGGTTCAAAAGAATTCAACGATAGGTATCTCCCACCACGAGGATCGCCGAGTCCTACATTCGGCGTCGACTGCCCTCCACCCCACACTGCGATGTAGTGATTAATGGTCGGGTGTAGCAACGGAGCTAAGATGACAAATCAACTGGCTGATAGGCGAGGTGAAAGCCATTCGTCTCAAAAGACTGCTACCAAACAGACATCTGGGATGACAGGCTGTTTGGGGACAGTTTCTTCAACGTCTATGTGCCACGCGTGTATTCGAAATATTAGCAAAGAGTTGGTCGGGACAGCCTCATTTACACAGTGGACTGTTGTGGCTCCGGACAGAATCGGAGATATGTTGTGAAACACAAGTCGGTGGCCCCACAATCTGGCCATAAGCAGCCGGTCGCCAACAGGATAACTAAGTCGATAGCCTGACCCACAAGGCCCACCACGGCTTGACTCCTCCATACCTAGCTGAACTGTTGCATCAGTTTCAGCCTTCTCGAGCCCTCAGGCCCTGTGTGGACAATAAATCGGCTGTTCCATTTTCCCCACTTATAGACCGTTGGCGACAGCTTTTGCTTTGCATGTCTTAGGCTGTGGAACTCTTTTCCACGGTTCTTATGCAACGACAGCTACTCTCCTGCTGCCGACTATTGGCCCTTTGGGGGGAGGGCACCAGGCAACCTTGATAGCAGTTCACGACTTCCCAGCCCTAGCTCTAGACCATACTAACGACAGCTGCAGCTGCTGTTGCCATCGGCTGAGCTACAGGCTAGGGCCATTCGGCTGGTGGGAGGTTCGGCTGCAGGGCCGGACCGCTTGACCTTGGCAGCTTGAGGTCATGCATCCTGGAGTGAGGGGCAGAGTGAGGGCAGCAGTGATCCATGGACTCTCGAAGCCTGCAAAACAAGCGGCAGGTAGTAACGATTAGGCCCCCCCTCCCCCTGCAAAGATCGTAACTAACTTCACAAGATCATTTGGCTGCCGTGTGCTCATCGAAATCACAGCAAAATGCTAGCAGTCCAACCTAACCGAGGGCTCCAGGACAAGTGGCACAGGAAGAGTAGGATCACGAGAGCCTCAAGGGGACCGAGACCTGAGGTGACTCGAGAGGGCAGATCCCTACCATTGGTCAGAAGCAGAGTAACCAGGCAAAGCAATCCTGCACCGTGGACCGACTCAGCTGAGTGGATCAGCAGGCTCCGGGAGGCCGTGTCCTCGAGCCGTAATACGAAGTCGCTCGGGCTGCCTGCTACCAGCAGGCATTTTGAGGATTGGCATCCGGTAGCAAAGCTGATCCCAACACATGCGACTGATTTAGGGCAGTTGCCCACACAAGCTAATCGAGACTAGAGCAGCAGCACAACGAAGAATTGTGCTCCTCAAAATCCTGCAGTTGGGCGATCCTTATTGTCAACTGAAAATGGTGATCGTAGCCAATAAGGCACTTCTGCTGCTATACTAATGAAACTGTTAAATCAGCTAAGATTTTATTTTGGTAGTCAGCTGCCCGAGCAAGGTTCGCCCCCCACACACGCTACACGTTTACCTTCACTAGTCTAGCAGCTCAGCAAACAGGTTGATATCGAGACAGACTTGGAAAAAAGAGGACAGACAGATGCCTTGTGAGTAGGCGAAGTCAATGATAAGAGGATTACAGTTTTTTTTGGCTACTAAGTGTTCTATTGACTTTCAATTGAATTTTGTCCGAAAAAATGTGCGAAATGACTCTCTAAAGCTATATGCTTTACAGAAAAACCTTCTGCCACATACATTTAGGCAGGGTGGACTCTTTAAGAAACACGCCTATCTTAAAGGTGATAACGTAAAGTAAAGGCTAGCTGATCTAGCAGCCTCATTTACATAGAGGTAGAAGAGTCTAAATCACCACAATCTCAGCTTACAGTGGAAGAAACAGAATTTCCCGCAGCAGGACTGACTGAAACCCACGAGTTAGACCGTGCAGTACCAGCGCCGTAGCCCTGGTGTCCTTGACCCAAGGGGTATGGGGGCCATTTTCAATCTACCTCACTCGTGGTGACTTGATGCAACCTTAGACACAGAATGCAATCTGGCTAGCCCTGACGTGTTGGCCAACAGTAATTCCCTTTTGGCTGAGTTATCAAAAACAAGCTACTAGACAATTGCAGCTGGCTATGAATATGGCTGCAAGGTTAGCTGGCAAATACCAGATGTTTAACCGCGTGTCTTCATTGCTAAAAGAGCTAGGATGGCTGTTGGTTGATCAACGGATACAGAGCAAAGGTCTTACGCTGACCCACATGGCCCACCACGGCTTGGCTACTCCGTACCTAGCTGAACCGCTACCTCTTTTTAGCCGTCGCATACCCCTAGGTCATGTATAGGCAATCAGTTAGCTGTCCCATTCCTCCGCTTCGAAACCATTGGCGACAGAAGCTGTAGCTCTGCAGGTCCTAGACTGCGGAACTCACTTCCACGATTGTTACGCAACGACAAAAAATCTCTTGCTACTGACTATGGCACATCCTTCCAGCCATCTTGAGCTGCTACTTCCATGCTACTCACTGCCTCAACTACTCTCCAAACTCTGCTTTGCTTATCAATCACTTTCTCTTTGTTGCGTGAGACAAAGTCTGTTGGCTAAAGAATGCGTGCCGAAACCCTCTTAGGCTGTGAGATATACAAAACTCTCCTACGTAACACTTACACAGTCTTTATAACTTGGTTGCGTCACAGACGGAGATACATTACATTACATTTGCCTGATTAAATATATCTCAAATTTCCCAACTGCAAGATTCTTCAGTCAGCCTTTCATCGGAAATGTGAAATCAGATTCAGAGCATCACATCTATTTAAGTATAACGCCACTTTTAAGCAGTTACTATACCTACATAATGAGCTGTGATGTAGTTTACCACTGCAGAACGTAAGCACGTCAAAAATAGATTCAATAACCTTTTTTTTAACACCGAAGCTCGGTGGAATACGCGTAACCCGCCGGTTACCGATCAACGTGGCCTACGGCCGAATGGGGTTCGGTGGGCGCCTACGCCCAATAAGCAGGCCGCCACGAAACGAGTGTTTCCGGCGCTGACGTACTTATCGTTACTAAGGGGGTCGTGAGTCCGCGGCGTAAATTAGAAAGAGACACGCACATACAGAGGATTTTACTGAGCTTTATTCTCAAGCGCAACGTAGCTGCGCGTCTAGTTCAGTTTTATCTCCACACAGACTCACTACAGCACAAGCACGCTTGCGGGCGAAATACGTCACCGCACTTAGGCTACCGACGTCTATTGTGGGGAACGACCCGAACAAGACGGACGAGCCCGAACCAGAACGTAGACCCTGGTTGGAGAACTAAGGCTCCGCATCCATTCTGAAGGCTGGAATACCTCGTGCACCACTGCAAGCACTCTTGCACAGGAAGCACTGCTCCGCACTTAGGCTACCTACATCACGAGTGGGGGACGACCCAAATAAACGGAGGAGCCCGAACCACCGAAATATCTGACACACCACACCGAACTACTTCTAGTTTGCTTCGGCAAGTCCTTATGCCGAGACCACGTGCTCGCACACACACGAAATACAAAGCACAAGCATAAAATGCGAGCTCGGGCGCGATACGACTGTATTCGGTGGGGCCCATCGAATCCTCGTGGTGATGTCTCGTCCTGTCCGTCAATCGCCAGCGAACAGCCCGCCCTCTTTCCTCGCTTTCAGAGAGACGAGTCCGGCAACTACTGGCGACGGCGTCACAACGGAGCCGAAGACGAAGGAGGAACCCCGAGCGAGCGTCGTCCTACCATTATACGACTAGCCGGGACAACGGGGTTGACAACCCAGCCAATATCAATCACCTCATGATCCTACAGCGACTTTCGCGTCCTCCTGGTCACAGCTCGAGAATGCAAGTGGTCTTCAGCCACCTCTCTCGTTCTCACGGAAACCTGTACTGCTGATCAGTCAAATTTAGCATGTTTGCCTTAGGAACCAGATCTTTGAAAAATGCTATAAATACTGCTTCTGCCGCACCATAACAGATGGATGCACGGCAACGCGAGTTTACAGAAACGAGAAACCGTTACAGCGAACCTAAATTTGCAGGCTTGAAAATGCTGCGAGGAACATGCGTGTTTTAGGTTCCTTTTTTATTTCGCCACGTCAGGTCAACTCGTTACGTCATTTAAGTGAGTCAAAAAATATAATTCATTTGTATAGCGCCCTTAGAGAACGTAATCTGTATTCAGGCGCTTCACGAATGCCGCGGGGCTCAAGCCCATGACCTAGGCCAGACCTTGGTCGGGGCGAGCACCTTAACCACTTAACCCATGACCTAGGCCAGAACTTGGTCTTGGTCTTGAACAGCGTACGGATGGCTGCTTGCAAATTCGGCCTTCTAGCGTTTTCTGAATTCGGACTATAAATCGACAGCATGCCCGACTACGGCCTGCAGAGTACTCAGGCACAGCGCAGGTTGTCGCTATTTTTTCTCTGACAATGTAGATTCTCGTCTTCCCAGAAACACGTTTATCGTCGTATTGAAACGCTAAGCTCAGTGTAGGGCCTCGTGGGCGCGCCACGGCGGCGCGACTAAGAGCGAAGCCACAAGCGAATCGCGGCGTTGTCGACGACGGATGTATTATACGATCTAGCAGCCGTCGTGCGTGCTGCTCCTGAGCACGGGGTGTTAAGAGAGAGAAGAGAGTGGATGGCGTGCGTGCAGGCCGACGCACAGGCAGAATGTGTATTTTGCGGCAAGGAACGCGTCACGTGCTGGCAAGGAGCGCGACCGTGGGGCGAACGGATCGTAGGCCGGGGGGGCGGACCCACCTGACGGCGATGCCACGCCCACGCCCACGTCTCGATTGCGTAAGTCGCGCCTCCAGGCGGAGGTCGGGAGACTCCCTTGCGGCGCGCTTCTCAGGTAATCTAATGAACTATAAGACTGTTGCCAGCGGTGAAGGTCAAGTGCCACATACCAGCGCTCGCGCTGCTTAAATTGGCATTGCGCCTCGAAGCCGCGGCATTGCCGTGCAGCAGCTCGGCAATCCCGGACGTCTCGCCGACGCCTCTTGAAAGTCGACAGACAAGAAACTCACTAGGTAAGTTGTGGTCCTAATCGAATGTGAGAATGAGCTTTTATGCCTATTTGTTTTCACGTTCCGCAGCTGCCTGAAAAGAGTGGGCACGCCCACACATAAGAATCCACGAATCTGCCTCAGCCATGCCGCAGCGGAGGTATTCCCGCGCGCCGCGCCAGAGACGGATGTGAGAGCGTGCCTCAGCTATAGCGGCATTCGTAGACGGATACATGTATGTATGTATGTATGTATGTATGTATGTATGTATATATGTATGTATGTATGTATGTATGTATGTATGTATGTATGTATGTATGTATGTATGTATGTATGTATGTATGTATGTATGTATGTATGTATGTATGTATGTATGTATGTATGTATGTATGTATGTATGTAGCTAAGTCTGTAACTCCACAAAGTCATAAAGACCATGTTGGTGTTAAGCAGGACAGTTTTGCCAACACGCAACAAAGAGAAAGTGGGAAGCATAGCATAGTCAGGAGAGCAGTTGAGGTAGTGAGTAGCATATAAGTAGCAGCCCAGGACCGCTGGAAAGGATGAGCCACAGTCGGCAGCCGGAGAGTAGTTGTCATTACCTATGCTTTCGCTGTAGGTAAACGTGCCTCAGCTAAAGCGTGAGCGTTAAAAGCCGCCTGCTCGGAATAATATGCGCTCGAAATAATATCAGCCGCGCTTCCCATGATTTAGCTTGCTTAATCTTATAATTTTTAAAAAGTGTTTCGGAAAAACGTGGGGCTAAGTAAGAAAATCACAACTGCAAAAATGTTTAATGCTCTTTAACGTGACTATAGCCTTGTGTTACATCTGAAACTTATATGGTACGTTTGAATGCGCGTAGGCGAAGTCAATGAAAAGAGGCCTACATTATTTTCAGCTGCTAGTGTTCCCCTGAAATTCAATAGGATTGTGTCTAGAAGAAGGCATTCGTTTCACACGACTATTTAAAGGCATTCAAGAAAATATTTTTGCCACGTGAAGTTAGGCAGGGTGGCGTCTGTAAGAAAGATGTCAGTCTTAAAGGTAATAAAGTAAAGTAAAAGCTAGATGATTTAGAATTTTCATTGATTTCATTGATTTTCATTTCTGGAGAGGTAGAAGAGCCTCAATGGCTATCCGCTTACAGTGAAAGAGACAGAACTTCTCGCCGCAGGATTGAATTGAACCCGTGGCCTAGATCGTGAGGTAACAGCACCTTAGCTCTGGTATAAGAACCAAGGGCCCGGAAGGCGATTTTCAATCTAATTCATTCGTAGTGTGTTAATCCTACCTTAGACAAAGGATGCAATCATCTGGCCAGCCATGCTTTATTAGCCAAGAATAATGGATCCTGCGATTACATACTGCAGTTAGACGTTGTGACTGAATGTACTTATTGCCGCAAGTTCTCACCAAGAGCGCACTCAGCGACGCGTCTTCCAAGTGATGGACGAGAAAGCTGCACGATTACCATGGTAGTAATTTCTCTTTGCTTAGGAAGGTAGTAATTGTTTTATTTTGAACACGTTTATCATTGCTCCATCGCAATTGTGTACATCATTTCAGAAATAATTCACTCCCTGTATGAGATATTGTACTTAGCAACGCGCCAACTACATCTATTTGGCTGCTAATTTAAATCATAAACTGATGTTATGAAAACTCTTTACATTGCTAAGCCGGTTAAATTTTTTTCTTAATCTGTAAGTATCGCGAGTTTTTGTCGGCAATCTTTGTTTTTAGGAGTGACAGGAATAACAAAGTTTCTGGTTCCAGTCTCTCGTCTATCTCCAAAGGAGCACGTTTCAGAACCTTCACGCACCTATTGTTTGTACGTCAAGATGAAGATCGCTATCCTAGCTGCCATAATTGTCTTACTGAGCGCATACGTTTCAGAAACTCGTGCTACTTGCAGTACTTCCACGGATTGTTATCGTCCAGGATATCGTTGTTTTTGTCGACCAAACCCAGCTGGAGTCAATGCATGTACGTGCCATAATATTAGACAGACGTCCAGGGTGGGTGCGCTAAGAGTTTCAGGAAATGATTAGCACGGACCAATTAACACGTAGGACCGGGTTATTAAAGACCAAGGCTGCCTTTCAAGTTGCATCAATTGCCAAAGTTTGTGATAGAGCAACGGTTAAAGAAACATCCAAGCAGCGGCATCTGGGAGAACGTATAATAACAATTCTGAGACTTACATCGACTCTGTGCTCGTGTCATTAGATAAAGCTTAGTAAATAAATTATGTAACGTTCAATTCCAACCCAGTATTTCTTTTTAATAAAAAGTGCGGGCATCGAAGAATCACACGAGGAATAACAAACAATTTCTGCGTTTAAATTCAACTCACTATCTTAATTGTATTTAGTGCGTTTAATTTTTAAGAATGAGTACAGCTCAATTCTGTACAGATTATTAGTTTTTTTCAGTTCAATTGCACTGTCATTCATTATTCCTGGGGCTTAATAATGGTGTAATGGCGTACGTGTATAGTTCCCAGAAAGAGGCTGAGTTCTCTGATAGCGCTACACAAAGTCCTTATCATTATTCTTGCCATGAGCGTGCTGAAATTCCTGATTATTCCAGATGCTATTTGAGACCTAAGGATATGCATATAGTCATAGAATTGCTACATCAGATAAAATCACGCTAAATGTCGTTGATTAGAATTCCTTAGGAACATGCAAATTGTTTTGGTGACTAGCGAGAAATTAATATATATTCTTACGTAATTCACGTCTATCAACTGAACAATCTAGTTAATGCTTAAGCTTTCAATCACAGTGGTGAATCGATGTCGCGTCCGGAAATTTTGAATAGCCTTGGAGTTGTAATTTGGACTAAAATTAGCGTGCTAAAGACGTGAGACCTCTATTTCCTACTGGGGCCATAATCCTCACTTCATATTAGGGAGAAGCAAAAATTTTCAGAAATTAAAGAAATTCGGAACACGTTTGAGAGAAAGCAGGCATGCACAATGGTTGAAAGGTAGCGTAAAATTAAAACTACCGGTTTTCCTTTCAATGGTCAATTAGCTAACTAAAGCTGAATAATTAGGTTAGAAAATGCACAGCTTTAAAATTTAAAAAAGTGAAAGAGATAGCAACGGCTTTTCTGACTGGAGATCGAAGTGTGTACGCCAGAGATGGCTTCAACCGGTTCATTAGAAATACATTGTTCGCTGCCGGAGCCTCACCCTACAAAAAAAAGACTGCTAACAATTCTTCGTAACAATTTGCTACAGGCACTGCATCGTACAGGCCGTTGTTTTTGTTAGTCTTACCGGGTTGAGATATTTGTAATATCTCTGATTGGCCAGTCGTCGTACTGGGAGGGTTGTAGCCGATAGAAGCTTGATGATACGTTAATTAGATTAATGGTTGCTCGTTGTCAGAGGCAACGCTGCAAAGAAGTTGCCGATCCGTGCCAGAAAGTGACTGATGACGGTTCCACAAATACCTATAATTTACTGCGAGTCAGCAGCTGCTATGCACACTGCGGTACAGCTGCAGTTTCCATTAATAAACGTCTGAATAAGGCGCGATTGATTATAAGTTATACACCACGGTGTTACAGGTTTGTCCACAAAACTTCATGCAATTGAGCTTGCTTGCTCTCGTGCTATGGCCTAAAATAGCCTGGCCTAGCCAGCCGTTTTGCACTTTGAACGTAGATACCACCGCCAGTGCCAAAATATGCTTTATGCAACTGCGGGTTTTAGTGCAAATTGCAGAAAATATTATGCAAAGTTTACCCAAAAAATGTCATGCGATGGCGCTTTCGCGATTTCATGCCATGACCTCTGATCACCCGGCCCAAATGGACAACCAAAAGTGCAATAAAGCTGTCATCTCCACAAATAGCTTTTTACAACTCTTGTTTTCTTTTAAAATGATATGTTTACATGTATTTATCGCCTTTTTTAACTCCCACAAAACCACAGTAGTAATTATAATAATAATAGCTTCTTTGACAGCCTTATTTTTCTAGCAACAGAAGAGCCTTAACTTTTATTGCCACCGCTTGCAGTTGGCAATAATAGATCGCTCACTGCAAGACTCAAACATGCGACATCGGTCGTTAAAAGCGAGCACCTTACCTCCTGGGCTATTGCGGCCCACAACCACTACGTAGATGCTGCGTGGGACATTTATGTGTAGTGCGCTCAAAGCCTAAGAGGCTTTCACAGAGAGAGAGAGAGAGAGAGAGAGAGAGAGAGAGAGAGAGAGAGAGAGAGAGAGAGAGAGAGAGAGAGAGAGAGAGAGAGAGAGAGAGAGAGAGGGAGAGAGAGAGAGAGAGAGAGAGAGAGAGAGAGAGAGAGGGAGAGAGAGAGAGAGAGAATAGTTTTCCAGGTTTAACCACCAAATTGCATGAGACTGCACTTGCAATGTACTCATGCTATGGCCTCCAATGGCCGGCTGAAATGGTTACCTTAAGTTTTCGAACTGCAATAAAACTATCTTTTACGCAAAAAGCTCCGCACAACAGTAATTTTGATTTGAAATGATAGTAACCGGTATTCCAAGTTCACTAATTGTTAAGTTTGTGCGAGCAGTCGCGCACAACAAAAGACGGCTCCGACAGATGCTATTTATTATAGAACTCTGAACTGGGCCGCAACGGCCGCCACGCTGGCTCCTGAGTGTCTACAAAAGTGGGTCCGCTGTTCTCCTCTCGGTGGCTTTCGCCGGAGTAGTACTGCGTACAAAGTAGTAGAGCAGACCCAACATCATTTCTCTAGCCATCATTAGCTCTAGCCACCAGCCACATTTGCATGCTGACCCTTTTCATGCCACCCCTAACCATGTTATTCATTTTGTTCGTTTATCAAGCATGATGTTAATCACCATTCCATTGCATTTCCATTTGCAGCAAATGTAAAGCACCTAGAGAGAGATTGAGTTCTCCGAGGGCGCTTCATCAAGTGCATTATAATTATTATTATCATAGTTATTGCCGGCGTCGCAGCACTAGCCGTCTCTGTGACCTCGACCGCTGCTGCCTAGTCACGGACGTCCGTCGTCGGCGGGCGGGCCGGCAGCCGTTTCGTGGGCCGCCGTCACCGCCGCCTCCTGTACCGGCACCATCACGTGCGCCACCTAGCGGATAGCCATTTCGCGGATCAGTACCTTCTCTTCCGCCGCCTCGCGAACCGATTGCGCCCGTGCGCCGTCGCCTAGTAAGCAGCCGCCTCACGGGCTCAAGATACGTCTGCTGACTAGCTACGGCATCGAACCTCACACGGATGTGGCCGCAGCAGGTTGAAGTCACCGCGAATGCAGCCAAATCAGGACACAGAAGGAGGAAGAATGATCTCGAGAAGTATTTCAAGGTCATGAGCTTTAGTACGGAGTAAAAATTACCCGGAAGGATAAGGCACAGAAGCATCGTCGGGTCTCCTCTGAAATCTTTCTTCTGGTACAACCTCGCAGCAATGGCGACATAGTCTACGCGCGTCTCCTCCCCGGAAGCTGGCGGAGCTCTCGTATAAAAGATCCAGCCGTGTTCCACATAACGCGTTTTCCGAATTCCATTCTCGCCGCCACTGTTAAGTTAAGTTGTTTGAGCAGTCGCGCATAGAAAAAGATGGCTCCGACAGATGCCGTTTATTATAGAACGCGAAATTGGGCCGCAACGGCGGCCGCGCTAGCTCATGAGTGTATACAGAAGTGGGTCCGCTGTTCCCCTCTCGATGGCTTTCGCCGGAGTAGTACCCTGTCGTGGTAGAGCAGACCTAGCACTTATCAAATTACAACGGATTTTGCTTGCGTGTCCTCAGACTTTGGCATCCGATGGCTCAGCCCAAATGGCAGCTCCAAATAGTCAAACTGTGATACAGCTGCCGTTTCAACACTAACTTCGAAAAAAATTCAATCTTGATTGTAAATTATTGTAAGCAAAGTTCTAGGTTGACTCATTGAATTTCATTCAATTGCGCTTATGCGTGCTCGTGCTAGGACCTACAATGACCTTGGCCAGCTTGCCTCCCAACATAATCGAACGGCGATACAGCTGCCGTTTCCACAATAGGCGTCGAGCAACAGCGGTTTTGATTCCACATTTTAGAATACGGTATATTGAGTTGATTGATCAAATTTCATAAAACAGTGCATGGGTGTTTTAATGCTTTTCCCTACGGTGGTCTGGAGGTGCAATCTTCCCTACTGCATTCATACTGCATGCAACCAATGCCTGCATCCCTACATCGCAGCTGTGATACAGCTGCTAGTGCCGCTATAAGCATAGCACAACTGCGATTTGGATTTTTGAATAATCAAAAACAGCATGCTGGAGTTACCAAAAAATTAATCTCAGCGCATGGGTGTTCTCATGCGATGGCCGGGGCCGGCTGGTCTCCCCACATATTTATACCGTGATACAGCAGATATCCCCACAATGAGCATCGTAAAAGTGCGATTTTGATTCCAAATTTTGGAACAATGTGTTCCAGGTTAATTAAGTGAATTTCGTAGCATTGCGAATTGGAATGACTTTAGATGATTCGGGCCAGCCAGCCTCCCTACATACTCGAACGACGGCAAAGCTGCCTTTCAACAATAGGCGTAGCGCAATTGCGGCTGTATTCAACTTCATAAAAAAACAGTGTTCTAGGTTTACTTTCAAAAATTCACGCGACTGTGAACTAGCTATTTTAGTGTTATCAGTGGCCCGGCCCAGCCAGTCTTGCTACATAGTTGGACTTCGGCGCAAGCTGCAAGTGTCTCGATAGGCTTTTATCGTTAAGTTAGTTTATTACAATTTTCTTAATATAATTCAAAATTATTTAATGCTTTAATTTAATTAGATAATTTATTTATTCGAAAATAAATCAAGAGATGCAACGATAGCAACTGCAGTTTTGATTCCACGCTAAACAAAACATTGCCGCCGGTTTGCACAATAAATCTCTCAACACTACAAATCCCGTTCTAACGCTATCGGCTGCTATAGTCTCCCACGGGCCGGACCATCAAGCCTCCGTAAATCTTCTAACTGGGATACAGCAGCCGCTACCGAAACAAGCGTAGCACAATTGTGGTCTTAATTCTATGTCATCTTAGGCAAAAGTATTTCCGGTTTACCGTCCAATTTCAGGTTATTCCGCATACGTATTGTAATGCTATGGCCTCCAATGGTCCGATTCATCAGAGGCCATACATTATAACGCTTCTGTGCAATTGCACGATATTTGGTAGGTGAACCCCATGCATTGGTTTCCATACAGTACAATGCAAACCACTGGTTCTCGACGCCTATTTTGAAAATAGCAGCTGTACTTTCAGTAAAAAATGCAGAGCTGTCAGGGCCGTAGCATGAGGACACCCATGCAAAATGGCGTGATAATTAAGTTCTTAAACACCTGAAATGGTGTTTGCAATAATGTGGAATACAAAGCCGCAGCTGCACGGCGCCTACTTT
Source organism: Cristatella mucedo (assembly GCA_009760855.2). Lineage (NCBI taxonomy): Eukaryota > Metazoa > Bryozoa > Phylactolaemata > Cristatellidae > Cristatella > Cristatella mucedo. The sequence goes on along the minus strand of WPIO01000036.1, from coordinate 1,219,086 downwards.
TGAAATGGCTGCTCTACCGCAATCCGAATATGTTGGGTGAGTGCTGGCTCGGGCCATTGAAGGCCATATAATACAACTCCCGAGCGCAGTCGCCTGAATTTTTTAAGGTGAACCCTGAACATACTGCATTTACAACGTGGAATAATACCGTAATTACGCTGAGTAAGTTGTGGTGATATAAGCAACGTCGCAGTTCAAAGATGTCGCGAGACCGGCTGGCCGAGGCGATAGCATGAAAACGCCCACGCCCAACGCTATGAAGTTTGGTTGGTAAACCCAGAAAACTGTCTTCGATAATGTGCAATGAAAATTGCAGTTACGCGAAGCTTTTCGAGGAAATAACAGCTCTATCGCAGTTAGATTATGTTCGGATGCTGGCTATCCCGGGCCATGGGAGAAGATAGCATGAGAACGCGAAAGCACAATCGTATGGAATTCGGTTGGTAAACACGGAATGCGATTTTCAATCCTCTGTAATAAAAACACAGTTGCATGAAGCTTTTAGTTTTTAGAAATAGCAGCCGCATTGCAGTTCAATCATTTAGGGCTGCTACGTGGGCCGGGCCACTGGAGGCCATGGCACGAGAACGGGCAGGCGAAATTGCATGACATTTGGTGGGAAAACCTGTATCATTTAGAATTATAACCGTAGTTTTCTGACGTATATTATGGAAATGGCAGGTGTATTGCAGTTTATTGCAGTCATTCGCCGGACCCACCGATGACTGAGAGAAAAACGAAGACCCAAAGGAAAATGCCAAGTTCCTTGTGAAGTCGACCTTAAGTTGTGCACAGTTAAAGGCTGTGTTTTATTTGCAAAAGAGGCGCTGTAAATAGCATGCTTTCAGCCAGCATCAACACTGCCAAAAATCAACACACCCTACGACGCACGTAAAAGAGGGGATGCGGCCGCCGTAAGGATATCCAGGCACTTATAAAATAATAGTAATAATCACAAATTTGTATAGCGGCCTTAGAGGAGACTGAATGTACTTCCAGATACTCTACATTCACTGTAAAAAAACATGCAATTTCATTGAAGATGACCTGTATACTTTCACAATGCCCAAGCTGGCTAAGAAAATCCACTTGCTAGCTAAATGAATTCGCTTATCTGTGCTCCAACCAGCCTGAAATCCTTTGAAGTCGGAGTGATCAAAGGTACAATACATTTGCCTGCTGATATATATCTCAAATTTTCCGATTGCAAGATTCTTTCGTCAACGTTTCATTGGAAGTGTAAGTCAGGTTCAGGGCATTCTATCTATTTAAGTTTAACGCTACTTTTGAGCAGCCTCTATACCGACATAAGGAGCTGCGACGTAGAACACAATTGCAGAACTGAAGCACGTAAAAAAATAGATTCAATAACAGCTTTTACAGCTTGCGTTACTTTTGGCGAAAACTAGTAAACAATAGCTCGAGACTCCCTAGTTATGCAACGCCTTTTCTCGCCGTAAGTCTCAAACTATGGAAAGTTGATTCACCTTCAAATAGAACTGCTGATCAGTCAACTTTAGCACGTTTGACTTACGGACCTGATCTTGATAAAAATGCAATGCAATCTGCCGCTTCCACTCCATAAAAGATGAATACACAGCAACGCGAGTTTACAGAAACGAAAAGAGTTATATCAGCGAACCTAAATTTTCAGGTTGGAAAATGATGTGAGGAGCGAGTGTGTTACAGCTTCCTTTTTTATTTCGTCATGTCAGGTAATGTCGTTATGTCATTTAAATGAGTCAAAAGTATAATTCATTTGCATAGCGCCCTAAGATAACTTAATCTGTATTCAGGCGCTTCAGATACGCCACGGGGTTTAAGCCCACGACCTAGGCCAGACCTTGGTCGGAGCGAGCGCGTTAACCGCGGGGCCAAACCAGCCTGGCATTCAAGACTTCGGAAGTTTTTACAATAAAGACTATGTAAAAATAGAATTTTTGCTTGTTCAGAGTCACTTAAATTCAAGAGAGTTTCGTGGACCTGCGTCGAGGAATATTCACATTAGTTTTTCAAAAACTCTTCAGTTTTTACACTTTCAGTAACCAACGAAAACAGCGTACGCTGCTTTCAAATTCGGCTTTCTAGCGTTTTCTGAATTCGGACTATAAATCGACAGCATGCCCGAGTACGGCCTGCAGAGTACTCAGGCACAGCGCAGGTTGTCGCTATTGTCTCTGACAATGCAGATTTCAGTCTTCCTAAAGTACATTTATTGTCGTATTGAGAGCTCTGAGGAATACCCTAAGAAAGCTGACGCGTTCTCCGATCGAAACACAAGTAAACGCTACGCTCAGGATTGCGTAAGTCGCGCCTCCCGGCGGCGGAGGCCGAGAAACTCCCCTACGGCGCAGGTAATCTAATCAGCTGCGAGACAGTAGCCAGCTGTGTGAAGAAGCTGTGGTAGAAATTTCGAATTATACAGCACGGTATTACAGGGCTATCCACGATATTTCGAGCAATTGAGCTTGCTCGTTCTCGTGCTATGGCCTAAAAAGGCTCGTGTTAGCCAACCTGTTAGCAGATTCAAACATAGATACCGCTGCCAATAACTAAAATATTTTGTGCAGGTGCGGACTCGAGTCTAAATTGACGAGAATAAAATGCAAAAATTAACTCCCAAATGTCACGTGACAGCACTTGAGCGTTCTCAAACTACTGCGTGCAATATATTTGGCCTGCTAGCCACCCAACTTAATTAAACTGTGATTCAGCTGCCATGTCCACAATATGCATTGAGCAACTGACTTTTTGATTCCTCACCATAGAAAAAAAATGTTTCCAATTTACCCTTGAAATCAATTTCCAGCTCCTGCGCGTTCGCACACAAAAAGCTCCAAAGTCGCCGGCCGACGAACAATTTAATAATAGTAATACACTTGATAAAGCGCCCTCGGAGGATTCAATCTCTTTTTGGGAGCTTTACATTTTCTGAAAACGGAAACGCGATTAAATGCTGAGTAATATCATGCGTAATACACAATACGAATAACATGATTATGGGTGATATGCACAGGGTCAGCATGCAAGTGTGGTTAATGGCAGAATGCACAGTGTCAGCACGCATAAGCACATCAAGGACGAATCACAGGGGCCCACTAAATGCTGTCGTAAATAGGTGCGTTTTTAAGTTTTTTTTAAATGTCGTCAAGTCAGGGTATGTTGTGACGCAAGTCGGGAGGTAGTTCCAGGCTTTGGGAGCATACGAACTAAATGCACGGTCTCCAAAGGATTTGAGGTTTGTACGAGGTATTGGTAAACTGTTGGATTCCGAAAAGCCGGTGGTACGACGGTTGGCCTGGTGGGGGAGCAGATCTGTGAGATAGGCTGGAGCCGAAGAATGAAATGTTGCACCTTTGCTTTGATCCCTCCCAGCCTTCGAGCACCTCAAATTCTCTCAACTCACTTGCTGCATGTATTGATGACATCCGCACATGGATGGCAGCAAATATTCTAAAATTAAACGATGATACAACTAACTTACTATTTATGGGCAAACCCAGTGTGATTCAGAGATTGGAAAGGCTGACGCTCAAAATTGGCTCATCCAGCATATCTTCTGTTGAATCTGCACGAAATCTAGGTGTCATGTTCCAAAGTGACCTCTCGTTAGACGACCACATCAGCTCCACAATCAAGTCTGCCTACTTTCAGCTACATAACCTTTCCTAAAATTCGGGCTTGTTTAGATAAGGAAACCACGTCCAAGTTGATCCATGCATTCGTGACATCTTGTCTCGACTTCTGCAACTCACTGCTTTTTAGCCTACCGGCATGTGCGATCAGGCGATTGCAACTGGTGCAAAACTCCGCAGCTAGGCTTGTCTGTCGCGAGCGACGCAGTTGCCACATCTCTACTTCTCGCCGACCTGCACTGGCTCCCATTCAAGCAACGGATTGACTTCAAGGTTTTGTCGCTCACCTTTAGCTCACTTCATTATTTGGCTCCATCTTATCTCTCAGATCTACTACCTCACCAGGCCAAGCATCGTACCACCCGCTTTTCGGAATCTAACAGTCTACAAGTACCTCGTACAAACCTCAAATCCTTTGGAGATCGTGCATTCAGTTCGTATGCTCCCAAAGCCTGAAACTCCCTTCCGACTTGCGTCAGGATATCCCCTGACTTGACCACATTTAAAAAGATCTTAAAAACACACCTATTTAGGACAGCGTTTAGTGGGTCCCTGTGATTCGTCTTTAATGTGCTAATGCGTGCGGACTCCGTGCATGCCTCCCCTAACCATGTTATTTATGATGTTTGTTTATCAAGCATTATAATTATCACCATTCAATTGCATTTTCCTTTGCAGCAAATGGAAAGCGCCTAGAAAGAGATTGAGCTCTCTGAGCGCGCTTTATTAAGTGCATTATTATTATTGTTGCTAATAAGGGACCTAAAAGTGAGCGACGAAACCTTGAAGTCGATCCATTGCTTGAATGGTAACCAGTGCAGGTTGCTAAGCGCTACAGGTCCTAGACTATGGACCTCAACTACTCTCCTAACTGTGCTGTGCTTATCACTTTCTCTCTGCTGCGTGAGATGAAGTCTGTTGGCTAAAGAAAGCGTACCGAAAGCCGCTTAGGCTGTGAGCTATACGAAAATCTCCTACGTAACACCCACACAGTATGTGCAACTTTGTGGCTTTACAGACGGAGATACATTACATTACATTTGCCTGATTAAATATATCTCAAATTTCACAATTGCAAGATTCTCTTGTCAGCCTTTCATCGGAAATGTGAAATCAGATTCAGAGCATCACATCTATTTAAGTATAACGCCACTTTTAAGCAGTTACTATACCTACATAATGAGCTGTGATGTAGTTTACCACTGCAGAACGTAAGCACGTCAAAAATAGATTCAATAACCTTTTTTTTAACACCGAAGCTCGGTGGAATACGCGTAACCCGCCGGTTACCGATCAACGTGGCCTACGGCCGAATGGGGTTCGGTGGGCGCCTACGCCCAATAAGCAGGCCGCCACGAAACGAGTGTTTCCGGCGCTGACGTACTTATCGTTACTAAGGGGGTCGTGAGTCCGCGGCGTAAATTAGAAAGAGACACGCACATACAGAGGATTTTACTGAGCTTTATTCTCAAGCGCAACGTAGCTGCGCGTCTAGTTCAGTTTTATCTCCACACAGACTCACTACAGCACAAGCACGCTTGCGGGCGAAATACGTCCCCGCACTTAGGCTACCAACATCTATTGTGGGGAACGACCCGAATAAGACCGAGGAGCCCGAACCAGAACGTAGACCCTGGTTGGAGAACTAAGGCTCCGCATCCATTCTGAAGGCTGGAATACCTCGTGCACCACTGCAAGCACTCTTGCACAGGAAGCACTGCTCCGCACTTAGGCTACCTACATCACGAGTGGGGGACGACCCAAATAAACGGAGGAGCCCGAACCACCGAAATATCTGACACACCACACCGAACTACTTCTAGTTCGCATCGGCAAGTCCTTATGCCGAGACCACGTGCTCGCACACACACGAAATACAAAGCACAAGCATAAAATGCGAGCTCGGGCGCGATACGACTGTATTCGGTGGGGCCCATCGAATCCTCGTGGTGATGTCTCGTCCTGTCCGTCAATCGCCAGCGAACAGCCCGCCCTCTTTCCTCGCTTTCAGAGAGACGAGTCCGGCAACTACTGGCGACGGCGTCACAACGGAGCCGAAGACGAAGGAGGAACCCCGAGCGAGCGTCGTCCTACCATTATACGACTAGCCGGGACAACGGGGTTGACAACCCAGCCAATATCAATCACCTCATGATCCTACAGCGACTTTCGCGTCCTTCTGGTCACAGCTCGAGAATGCAAGTGGTCTTCAGCCACCTCTCTCGTTCTCACGGAAACCTGTACTGCTTATCAGTCAAATTTAGCATGTTTGCCTTAGGAACCAGATCTTTGAAAAATGCTATAAATACTGCTTCTGCCGCACCATAACAGATGGATGCACGGCAACGCGAGTTTACAGAAACGAGAAACCGTTACAGCGAACCTAAATTTGCAGGCTTGAAAATGCTGCGAGGAACATGCGTGTTTTAGGTTCCTTTTTTATTTCGCCACGTCAGGTCAACTCGTTACGTCATTTAAGTGAGTCAAAAAATATAATTCATTTGTATAGCGCCCTTAGAGAACGTAATCTGTATTCAGGCGCTTCACGAATGCCGCGGGGCTCAAGCCCATGACCTAGGCCAGACCTTGGTCGGGGCGAGCACCTTAACCACTTAACCCATGACCTAGGCCAGAACTTGGTCTTGGTCTTGAACAGCGTACGGATGGCTGCTTGCAAATTCGGCCTTCTAGCGTTTTCTGAATTCGGACTATAAATCGACAGCATGCCCGAGTACGGCCTGCAGAGTACTCAGGCACAGCGCAGGTTGTCGCTATTTTCTTTGACAATGTAGATTCTCGTCTTCCCAGAAACACGTTTATCGTCGTATTGAAACGCTAAGCTCAGTGTAGGGCCTCGTGGGCGCGCCACGGCGGCGCGACTAAGAGCGAAGCCACAAGCGAATCGCGGCGTTGTCGACGACGGATGTATTATACGATCTAGCAGCCGTCGTGCGTGCTGCTCCTGAGCACGGGGTGTTAAGAGAGAGAAGAGAGTGGATGGCGTGCGTGCAGGCCGACGCACAGGCAGAATGTGTATTTTGCGGCAAGGAACGCGTCACGTGCTGGCAAGGAGCGCGACCGTGGGGCGAACGGATCGTAGGCCGGGGGGCGGACCCACCTGACGGCGATGCCACGCCCACGCCCACGTCTCGATTGCGTAAGTCGCGCCTCCAGGCGGAGGTCGGGAGACTCCCTTGCGGCGCGCTTCTCACGCAATCTGATGAACTGTAAGACTGTTGCCAGCGGTAAAGGTCAAGTGCCACATACCAGCGCTCGCGCTGCTTAAATTGGCATTGCGCCTCGAAGCCGCGGCATTGCCGTGCAGCAGCTCGGCAATCCCGGACGTTGCGCCGACGCCTCTCGAAAGTCGACAGGCAAGTAATTCACTAGGTAAGTTCCGGTCCTAATCGAAGGTGAGAATGAGCCGTTTGTTTCACTATAAAAGCATTGAAAAAGAGTATCCGCGAACAGACGAGGCGCAAGCGAGACACGCCGTGGCCCTTCGCGGTTAAGACCTATTCGTTTTCACGTTCGGCAGCTGCCTGAAAAGAGTGGGCGCGCCCACAAAAAAGTATCCGCGAATCTGTCTCAGCCATGCCGCAGCGGAGGTAGTCCCGCGCGCGTGAGAGTGGGATGTGAGAGCATGACTCAGCTAAAGCGGCATTCGTAGACGATACACGACCAATGCTTTCGCTGTAGGGAAAAGTGATTCAGCTAAAGCTTGAGCGTCAAAAGCTGCCTGCTCGGAATAATATGCGCTCGAAATAATATCAGCCGCGCTTCCCATGATTTAGCTTGCTGAATCTTGTAATTTTTAAAAAGTTTTTCGGAAAACTGTGGGGCTAAGTCAGGAAATCACAACTGTAAAAATGCTTAATGCTCTTTAACGTGGCAATAGTCTTGCGTCACATCTGAAACTATATGGTACCTTTAAATGCGCGTAGGCGAAGTCAATGAAAAGAGGCCTACATTATTTTCAGCTGCTAGTGTTCCCCTGAAATTCAATAGGATTGTGTCTAGAAGAAGGCATTCGTTTCACACAACTATTTAAAGGCATTCAAGAAAAATATTTTTGCCACGTGAAGTTAGGCAGGGTGGCGTCTGTAAGAAAGATGTCAGTCTTAAAGGTAATAAAGTAAAGTAAAAGCTAGCTGATTTAGAATTTTCATTGATTTCATTGATTTTCATTTCTGGAGAGGTAGAAGAGCCTCAATGGCTATCCGCTTACAGTGAAAGAGACAGAACTTCTCGCCGCAGGATTGAATTGAACCCGTGGCCTAGATCGTGAGGTAACAGCACCTTAGCTCTGGTATAAGAACCAAGGGCCCGGAAGGCGATTTTCAATCTAATTCATTCGTAGTGTGTTAATCCTACCTTTGACAAAGGATGCAATCATCTGGCTAGCCATGATTTATTAGCCAAGAACAACCGATCCTGCGATTACATACTGCAATTAGACGTTGTGACTGAATGTACTTATTGCCGCAAGTTCTCACCAAGAGCGCACTCAGCGACGCGTCTTCCAAGTGATGGACGAGAAAGCGGCATGATTACGATGGAAGTAATTTCTCTTTGCTTAGGAAGGTAGTAATTGTTTTATTTTGAACACGTTTATCATTGCTCCATCGCAATTGTGTACATCATTTCAGAAATAATTCACTCCCTGTATGAGATATTGTACTTAGCAACGCGTCAGTTACATCTATTTTGCTGCTAATTTAAATCATAAACTGATGTTATGAAAACTCTTTACATTGCTAAGCCGGTTAAATTTTTTTCTTAATCTGTAGGTATCGCGAGTTTTTGTCGGCAATCTTTGTTTTTAGGAGTGACATTAATAATAAAGTTTCTAGTTCCAGTCTCTCGTCTATCTCCAAAGGAGCACGTTTCAGAACCTTCACGCACCTATTGTTTGTACATCAAGATGAAGATCGCTATCCTAGCTGCCATAATTGTCTTACTGAGCGCATATGCGTCAGCAACTGGTGCTACTTGCAGTACTTCCACGGATTGTTATCGTCCAGGACATCGTTGTTTTTGTCGACCAAACCCAGCTCACGGAGGATTGGCATGTATGTGCTATCGTATAAACCAAATGCCCTAAAGGATTGCGCCAAGAAATTCAGGAAGTGTTTAGCGCGGACCCATTGACACATAGGACCAGGTTATTAAAGACCAAGGCTGCCTTACACGTTGTTTCAATTGCCTAAGTTCGTGACGGAGCAACGGTTAAAGAAACATCTAAGCAGTGGCACCTGGGAGAATGTATAGTAACAATTCTGAGACTTCATTCGACTTTGCGCTTGTGTTATTAGATAAAGCTTAGTAAATAATTTAAGTCACATCCAATTCCAACCTAACATTTCTTTTTATTAAAAAGTGCATCCATCGAAGAATCACACGAGGAGAAACGAACAATTTCTGTTTTAAAATTCAACTTACCATCTTAATTGTGTTACGTGCATTTAATTTCTAAGAATGAGTACAACTCAATTCTGTACAGGTTATTAGTTTTCAGTTCAATTGCATTTTAATTCATTATTCTTGGAGCTTATTACTGATATGGTGCGGTACGTGTATAGTTCCCAGAAAGAGGCTGAGTTCTATTAGTTCCGGAAAGAGGCTGAGTTTTCTGATAGCGCTACACAGATTTCTTATCATTATTCTTGCAATTAGCGCGCTGAAATTCCTGAAAATAATGATATAATAATAATAATAATGCACTAGATCAAGCGCCCTCAGAAAACTCAATCTCTCTCTAGGCGCTTTACATTTGCTGCAAAGGAAAATTCAATTGAATGGTGAGTAAAATCATGCTTGATAAACAAACAAAATGAATAATAAGGTTAGGGGCGACACGCACAGGGTCAGCATGCAAATGTGGTTAGTGGCAGCATGCACAGTGTCAGCACGCATAAGCACATCAAGGACGAATCACAGGAACCAACTAAATGCTGTCCTAAATAGGTGTGTTTTCAAGTTCTTTTTAAATGTGGTCAGGTCAGGGGATGTTCTGACGCAGGTCGGGAGGGAGTTCCAGGCTTTGAGAGCATACGAACTAAATGCACGGTCTCCAACGGATTTGAGGTTTGTACGAGGTATATGTAGACTGTTGGATTCCAAAAAGCGGGTGGTACGATGTTTGGATTGATGGGGGAGTATATCTGAGAGATAGGCTGGAGCAAAAGAATCAAGTCACCTAAAAGTGAGTGACAAAACCTTAAAGTCAATCCGTTGCTTGACTGGTAGCCAGTGCAGGTCAGCGAGAAGTGGTGTAATGTGTCAACTGTGACGCTCACGACAGACAAGCCTAGCTGTGGAGTTTTGCACCAGCTGCAATCGCCTGATCGCACATGCTGGTAGGCCAGTTAGCAGTGAGTTGCAGAAGCTATTTGAGACCGAAGGATATTCATGTAGTCATAGAGGTGCTACAGCAGATAAAGGCACGTTATATGTCGTTGTTTAGAATTCTTTAGGAATAAGCAGTTGTTTTGGTGACGAGCGTGGAGTTAGTATATATTCTCACGTAATTCACGTCTATCAACTGAGCAATGCAGCTAATGCTTAAGCTTTCAATCACAGTGGTGAATCGATGTCGCGTATGGGAATTTTCAATAGCCTTGGAATTGTAATTTGGATTACAATTAGCCTGCTAAAGAGTGAGACCTATATTTCCTACTGAAACCATAAATATCACTTCATATTAGGGAGAAGGAAACATTTTCAGAAATTAAAGAAATTTGTAACACTTTTGGGAGAAATCAGGCATGCGCAATGGTTGAAAGGTAGCGTAACATTAAAGCTACCGGTTTTCATTTCAACGCACAGTTACGTAACTAATGCTGATTAATTAGGTTAGAAAATGCACAGCTTCAAAATTTAAAAAAGTGAAAGAGATAGCAACGGGTTTTCCAACTGTAGATCGAAGTGTGTACGCCAGAGACGGCTTCAACCGGTTCATTAGAAATACATTGTTCGCTGCTGGAACCTCATCCTACAAAAAAGACTGCTAACAATTCTTTTCGTAACACTTTGCTACGGCACTGCATCGTATAGGCCGTGTTTTTTGTGAGTCTTACCAGATCGAGATATTTGTAATATCTCTGATAGGCCTTTCGTCATACTGGGAGGGTTGTAGTCGATAGAAGCTTGATGGTAAGTTAATTAGAATACCGGTTGCACGTTGTCAGAGAATGCCGGTCCGTGCCCGAAAGCAACTGATGACGGTTCCACGAATAACTGTTATATACTGCGATTCAGCTGCAATACACACTGCGGTAAATCTGCAGTTTCCATTAATAAACGTCTAAAAAACGGTGGCATTGATATTAAAGTTTACACACCACGGTGTTACAGATTTATCCATAAGATTTCAAGCAATTGCTATAAGTTCTCGTGCTATGGCCTAAAATAGCCTGGCTTAGCCAGCCGTTTTGCACTTTAAACGTAGATGCCGCTGCCAGTGCCAAAATATACTTTATGCAACTTCGGATTTCAGTGCAAATTGCTGAAAATATTATGCAAAGTTTACATACAAAATGTCATGCACTTTCGCGATCTCATGTCATGAACTCATACGACCCGGCCCAAATGGATAACCAAAAGTGCAACAAAGCTGTCATCTCCACAAATAGCTTTTCACAACTCCTGTTTTCTTTTTAAATGGTAATAACAACAATAATAATGCTTTGATAAAGCGCCCTCAGAGAACTCTATCTCTTTCTAGGTACTTTACATTTGCTGCAAAGGGAAACGCGATTGAATGGTGAGTAATATCATGCTTGATCAACAACATAAATAACATGGTTTGGGGTGACATGCACAGGGTCAGCATTTAAGTGTGGTTAGTGGCAGCATGCGCAGTGTCAGCACGCATAAGCACATGAAGGACGAATCGCAGAGACCCACTAAATGCTGTCCTAAATAGGTGTGTTATTAAGTTCTTATTAAATGTGGTCAAGTCAGGGGATGTTCTGACGCAAGTCAGGAGGGAGTTCCAGGCTTAGGGAGCAAACGAACTAAGCGTACGGTCTCCTAAGGATTCGAGGTTTATACGAAGTATTCGTAGACTGCTGGATTCCGAAAAGCGGGTGGTACGATGCTTGGCCTGGTGGGGGAGTAGATCTAAGTGATAGGCTGGAGCCAAGAATGAAGTGACCTAGAAGTGAGCGACAAAACCTTTAATTCGATTCGTTGCAATGTGTTTATGTAGGCATCACCATTTTTAACTCCCACAAAGCCACAGTAGTAATTGTAACAATAATAGCTGCTTTGACAGCCTTATTTGTCTAGCAGCAGAAGAGCCTTAACTGCTATAGCCACCGCTTGCAGTTGGCAATAATAGATCGCTTTCTGCAAGGCTCAAACATGCGACATCGGTCGTGAAAAACGAGCATCTTACCTTCTGGGCTATCACGGCCCACAATCACAACGTAGATGTTGCATGGGACATTTTCGCATAGCGCGCTCAAAGCCTAAGAAGCTTTCAGAAAGGGAATCCAGGGTTCCAGGTTTAATCACCAAATTGGATGTGATTGCACTTGCACGCACTCATGCTATGGCTTCCAATGGCCGGTTGAAATGGTTGCCCTACGTTTTTGAACTGCAATAAAACTGCCTTTTACGCAAAAAGCTTCACACAACAGTGATTTTGATTTCAAATGACAGAGACCGGTATTCAAAGTTTAGCATTTTTTAATTTGTGTGAGCAGTCGCGCATGGAAAAGATGGCTCCGACAGATGCCGTTTTGCATAGAACGCGAAATTGGGCCACAACTGCCGCCACGCTAGCTCGTGAGTGTCTACAGAAGTGGGTCCGCTGTTTTACTCTTGATGGCTTCCGCCAGAGTAGTACCCTGTCGTGGTAGAGCAGACCCAGCACTTATCGAATTACAACGGATTTGGCTTGCGCGTCCACAGACTTTGGCATCCGATGGCTCTGCCCAAATGGCAGCTCCAAATAGTCAAGCTACGATACAGCTACCGTTTGAACACTAACTTCGAAAGAATTCAATCTTGATTGCAAATTATTGCAAGCGAGGATCTAGGTTGACTCATTAAATTTCATTCGATTGCGCTTATGCGTGCTCATGCAATGATCTACAATGACCTTGGCCAGCTAACCTCCCAACATAATCGAACGGCGATACAGCTGCCGTTTCCACAATAGGCGTCGAGCAACAGCGGTTTTGATTCCACATTTTAGAAAACGGTATATCGGATTGATTGATCAAATTTCATAAAACAGAGCTCATGGGCGTTTTAATGCTTTGACCTACGGTGGTCCAGACGTGCAATTTTCCCTACTGCGTTCATACTATAATAATAATAATAATAAGAATAATAATTCACTTGATAAAGTGCCCTCAGAGAACTGAATCTCTCTCTAGGCGCTTTACATTTGCTGTAAAGTGAAATGCAATTGAATCGTAAGTAAAATCATGCTTGAAAAAAACAAACGAAATGAATAATATGGTTAGGGGTGACATGCACAGGGTCAGCATGCAAATGTGGTTAGTGGCAGCATGCACAGTGTCAGCACGCATAAGCACATCAAGGACGAATCACAGGGACCCACTAAATGCTGTCCTAAATAGGTGTGTTTTTAGGTTCCTTTTAAATGTGGTCAGGTCGGGGGATGTTTTGACGCAGGTCGGGAGGGAGTTCCAGGCTTTGGGAGCAAATAAAATAAATGCACGGTCTCCAAAGGATTTAAGGTTTGTACGAAATATTTCTAGACTGTTGGATTCCAAAAAGCGGGTGGTACGATGCTTGGCCTGATGGGGGAGTATATCTGACAGATAGGCTGGAGCCATAGAATGAAGGGACCTAAAAGTGAGCGACAAAACCTTGAAGTCAATCCGTTGCTTGACTGGTAGCCAGTGCAGGTCGGCGAGAAGTAGAGTAATGTGGCAACTGCGACGCTCACATACTATATGCAACCAATGCGTGACCATCCCTACATATTCGCAGCTGCGATACAGCTGCTAGTTCCGCAATAAGTATAGCACAACTTCGATTCGGATTTTTAAATAATCAAAAACAGTATGCTGGAGTTACCAAAAAAGTTAATATCATAGCGTATGGATGTTCTCATGCTATGGCCTGGGTCTGCCGGTCTCCCGACATATTTATACCGTGATACAGCAGATATCCCCACAATAAGCATCGTAAAAGTGCGATTTTGATTCCAAATTATGGAATCATGTGTTCCAGGTTAATCAAGTGAATTTCGTAGCATTGCGCATTGGAGTGACTTCCAATGATCCGGACCAGCCAGCCTCCCCACATACTCGAACGACGGCAAAGCTGCCTTTCAACAATAGACGTACCGCAATTGCGACTGTATTCGATTTTATAAAAGAAAACAGTGTTCCGAGTTTAATTTCAAAACATTCATGCGAAGGTGCATTAGCGTTTTTAGTGCTATCAGCGGCCCGGCCCAGCCAGTCTTGCTACTTATTGGAACTGCTGCGCCAGCTGCTAGTGCCACGATAGGCTTTTATCGTTAAAGTAGTTCAATACATTTTTTTAATATAACTCGTAATTATTTTATTATTAATTTTAATTATATTATTTATTTATTCGAAAATAAATCGAATGAAGCAACGATAGCAACTGCAGTTTTGATTCCACGCTAAACAAAACATTGCCTCCGGTTTGCACACTAAATTTCTCAACACTACAAATCCCGCTCTAACGCTATCGGCTGCTATAGTCTCCCACGGGCCGGGCCATCAAGCCTCCGTATATCTTCTAACTGGGATACTGCAGCCGCTACCGAAACAAGCGTAGCACAATTGTGGTCTTAATTCTATGTCATCTTAGGCAAAAGTATTTCCGGTTTACCGTCCAATTTCAGGTTATTCCGCATACGTATTGTAATGCTATGGCCTCCAATGGTCCGATTCATCAGAGGCAATACATTTTAACGCTTCTGTGAATTGCACGATATTTGGTAGGTGAGCCCCATACATTTGTTTCTATACAGTACAATACAAACCACTGGTTCTCGACGCCTATTTTGAAAATAGCAGCAGTACTTTCAGTAAAAAATGCAGAGCTGTCAGGGCCGTAGCATGAGAACTCCCATGCAAAATGGCGTGATAATTAAGTTCTTAAACACCTGAAATGGTGTTTGCAATAATGTGGAATACAAAACCGCAGCTGCACGGCGCCTACTTTTGAAATGGCTGCTCTACCGCAATCCGAATATGTTGGGTGACTGCTGGCTCGGGCCACTGAAGGCCATAGAATACAACTCCCGAGCGCAGTCGCCTGAATTTTTGAAGGTGAACCATGAACATACTGCATTTACAACGTGGAATAAAACCGCAGTTACGCTGAGTCCGTTGTGGTGATATAAGCTATATCATAGTTTAAAGATGTCGGGAAACCGGCTGGCCGAGGCGATAGCATGAAAACGCCCAAGCCCAATGCTATGAAGTTAGGATGGTAAACCCAGAAAACTGTCTTTGATAATGTGAAATTAAAATTGCAGTTACGCGACGCTTTTCAAGGAAATGACAGCTCTATCGCAGTTAGATTATGTTCGGATGCTGGCTATCTCGGGCCATGGGAGAAGATAGCATGAGAACGCGAAAGCAAAATCGCATGGAATTCGGTTGGTAAACATGGAATGCGATTCTCTATTCTCTGGGAAAAACCGCAGTTGCATGAGGTTTTTTGTTTTTAGAAATAGCAGCCGCATTGCAGTTCAATCATGTAGGGCTGCTACGTGGGCCGGGCCACTGGAGGCCATAGCACGAGAATGGGCAGGCGGAATTTCACTAATATTGGTGGGCAAACCTGTATCATTTAGAATTATAACCGCAGTTTTTTGACGTATATTGTGGAAATGCCAGCTGTATCGCAGTTTGTTGTGGTGAATTGCAGTCATTCGCTGGATCCACTAATGACAGGGAGAAAAACGAGCTTCGGAATGAGAAGACCCACAATGGAAAATGCCAAAGTCCTTGTGAAGTCGACTTAAAGTTGTGCACAGTTAAAGGCTTTTTTTTTATTTGCAAAAGAGGCACTGTAAATAGTATGCTTTCAGCCAGCATCAACGCTGCCAAAAATCAACACACCCCACGACGCACATAAAAGAGGGGATGCGGCCGCCGTAATGATATCCAGGCACTTCTAAAATATTAGTAATAATCACAAATTTGTATAGCAGCCTATGAGGACTGAATTTACTTCCAGATACTCTACATTTACTAGAAAAAAACATGCAGTTTCATTGAAGATGACCTGTAAACTTTCACAATGCCCAAGCCGGCTAAGAAAATCCACTTGTTAACTACTAAAGTGATTCGCTTATCTGTGCTCCGACCAGCCTAAAATCCTTTGAAGTCGGAGTGCTCAAAATCAATGGCACGCTCTAAAAGCCAGGAACTAACTGGCGACCGACTTCACGACATAACCTCAGCGGAAAACATAAAAAAAAGTTGTTACTAATGATATAACATGAAATAAATCGCCAGCAATCAAAGGTAATAGTAATAATGTTTTTGTAGCGTATTCAGAGAGCAGAATCTTTCTTATGGCAGTTTGCAGATGCTGTAAATAGTGCATGACCAATCATTCAGCGGCAATATTCGCAGTGTCATCAAGCATGGCATTGCAAGATGTGACCTGCATAGGGTGACGATGTAGATATGGTTCTTAGCAGCAGGCACAGTTTCGGTACGCATTATCGCACAAATGACGAATCGTAACGACCCACTAAAGGCTGTAATAAACAGCTGCGTTTCTAAGATACATTGCCATGCCTGGCGGTCGATGACGTCTGAGCATCGCTGAGCTGAGCTCGCTGACCAGGGTCAACGTCACTTCTATTTCACGGTTCACTTTGTGTGTCTCCTTTGCCGAAATGATGTGAAGTTATGAATACATACAGCCGAAACTATTATATGGATGAGTAGCTTCATTTATTCCTGTTGGCTCCTTTTTCGACTGCCTTCTGCATTTTGAACGCTTCTGGAGATAGCTCACTCTTCCCGATATGTGAAATTTGAATATTTTTACGTATCCATGCACTCATTCGCTATCAAAAATTGGTTCAGATTATAATGAGAGTAATCGAGTTGTTGATGGCGCCGCAGTCGGAGCGTCGGGCTGTTATTACACACTTCGCCGTCAAAAGAAGCGGGAAAGGGGGCAAAGGAGGAGAAGGGTCACCATCAAGGAAAGGAGGCAAAGGAGAAGGGTCACCATCAAGGAAAGGAGGCAAAGGAGAAGGGTCACCATCAAGGAAAGGAGGCAAAGGAGAAGGGTCACCATCAAGGAAAGATTTGAGGGGAGTCAGAACTTCATTGATACCAGAATTGACACGGAGTCTATTTTAGCTATATCTATCAGATCAAATTTGAGAGTTTGGTGCGTATTTTTGCGACCATTGATTTACACAAGTAAGTAAAGTACGATTAATAATAAGTAATAAATGATATATAATAAGTATATAATAATATAACACATAATATATAAGTATAATACAGTTGGTGAATTCTGGTCTATAGGCTCCAATTTCCATAGCAACTTCTGCAAGGTATACGTAGCAATAATAATCGGTCATTTGAATATTACCACGAGAGAACTATTTCTGCATCGAGGCGATATGCAACTGGTACCGAGAGGAGAAATCACCACCAAGGGCCCTCACGTGACTCTCGGCATCATGCTTAGCCCGACGTGCACAAGCACATAAAAAGACAATGCCAACGAATAGTTTTATCCTCAAGCTAGTAACATGCAATGATTCGTGCACCGGTGGTCACGAAAAGCACGCTGCTGCTGGAGCGGGGAGCGAAGCGGACAAGAACACTGTGGTGCCCGTAATAATGAGCGGAAGTTTTACGTCTTTATCTGACAGATAAATTTAGCAAAGGCATTGGTGCTCTGAATTGCGAAAAGTTTGGATAATTATAACAGTATTAGTACATTTGCATAGCGCCCACAGAAAACCTAATCTCTGTCTAGGTGCTTCACATTTGCTAAAAAGGAAGCCTGATTGAATGGTTAATGCTAGCATGCTCAGTTTCAACAAGCATGAAATTGTTGGAGGCGACATGCACAGGGTCGGCATGCAAACATGGTTAGTAGCTGCATGCACAGTGCCAGCACGCAAAAGCCCATAAAGGCAATAAAGGACGAACCCTTTATGGACCCACTAAATGCTGTGATAGATAGATGCGTTTTTAGCTTCTGCTTTTTTTTCTTTTTAGCTTAGCTAGTGGATGATTTAATAGCCTCATTTACTGCATATACCTGTACGTGTTTATAAACATACGGGTATATGTACACACACGCAGACACACACACACGCGCGCACACAAATATATATATATATATACACAAATATATATATGTGTGCACGCGCGCGCGCGCGAACGCGCGCGCACACATATATATATTTGTGTATATATATATATATATATTTGTGTGTATATATATATATATTTATATATATATATACATATACATACACACACACACACACACACACACACACACACACACACATATATATATATATATATATATATATATATATATATATATATATATATATATATATATATATATATATATATATATATATATATATATATATATATATATATATATATATATATATATATATATATATATATATATTTATAGTCAGAAGCCCGATCTGAGCCTCAGCTTTTCTTATACATTGCATATTTATGCTACTATTGCTTTTTTCCGCGTCCACCGAACTATTTCGTCGTACACGAGCTGCACTAGCCTATTCCTGCTATCACCCACCACGAATACATGCTTTAGAAATTGCGGTCGCCTCTTACGGAAGAGTTGCCTCGCCAAGTGGCGGGCTCGTCCTCGATGACGCTTAGTGCAAAACTATCAAGCCGATTGTATCCGGAAGATGTTCGGCAACAAACCCACCCGGACAATCTCAAAGCTCCACTCTGCTACCTGTGGTCGTATACCCAACGAAAATCTGCTCGATATTAGTAACCCGTTTGTTAGTGTGAGTGGATTCACACCCAGGACGATCATTCAGACGGCAGTTTAATTTAGCAAAACCAACGAAAACCACGTGCAAGCTAATGTCCTTCCGGCCGACACCAGCATCGAGGAGGAAAATTATCGTATTCATAAGACATCCGTGATGGCACACTAGGTAAGGCGGTTGCTTTCACGACCTCGGTCCCGAGGTCGTGGGTTCGATTCCTGCGGTTGGCGATTCTTTATCGCCACTGCAAGCGGTGGTGATAGCCGTAAAGACTCCTCTGTCGCTATACAAAAAAGAGGTTGTTTAATCAGCTAGGATTTGTTTATTTATTTATTCGGCTTAGGCAGGAAAAATGATCTTTGCTGCGTCAAAGCCACAATTAATCAAAGAGGGAAAACTAAAAACCAAGTGGAAAATCGCAATGAATATTTAGACTGTTAGTAGTACCAGGAAGTTCACAGGAGAGCCTTGATTTGACAGCTGATCAGCATTTAAGTCGACAACCAGTCCGCTGCTCGCTGCGTGCCTGAGCTATGTTACCAACTAGCAAACTCGGCTCGACTGAACGCTTTTCGGCTGATTCATAATTATTCATCATGTGTGCATTCATGCACGCATGTATGTATGTGTTTATGCATGTATGCATGCATGGATGCAGGGATGAGTGGGCGCATGCATGTATGCATGCATGTGTGTGTGTGGATGTGCGTGTGTTTGCATTTTTATATGTATGTATGCATATATGTATGTATATCTGTATGCATGTATGAATCTCCGTCTGTAACTTCAAAAAGCCACAAACACTAAGCGGATGTTATGCAGGGAAATTTTTGTATAGAGCACTCAAGGCCTGAGCGGCTTTTGGTGCGCATTCGGAATCCCACGGACTTCATCTCACGCAACAAAGAGAAAGTGGTAAGCATGGCTGAATCAGAAGGGCAGTTGAGGTAGCGAGTAGCATGCTAGCAGTCCAGGACGGCTGGAAAGGATGTGCCACAGTCGGCAGCCGGAAAGTAGATGTTGCATGAGAATTGTGGAACTGACCTCCACAGTCTAGGACCTGCAGAGCTAACGCTTCTGTCGCCAACGATCTTTAAGCGGAGGAACGGACCAGCTAATTTATTGTCCATACAGGACCTGAGGGCACGAGGAGGCTATAGCTGGTGCAGAAGTTCAGCTAGGTATGAAGGAGCCAGGCCGTGACGGCTTTGTGGGTCAGCGTAAGAATTTTGCTCTGTCTCTGTTGATCAACCGGAAGCCATCGAAGCTTTTTCAGCAAAAAAACTTATGGTCAAACCGCTAGAATTGTTTAACTAGCTTTGAAGCTATATTTATCACCGGCCGCGTTTGGCTAGTGGCCTTTTTGATAGCCCAGCCAAAATGGAGTTGAATACTCTAGCCGAGACATAACCAAGGAGCTGTTGAGTTGAGGACAGACCCTTGAGGGAACTCCACCGGTGAGTGGTCTGGAGGATGAGTCCTGAACCCTTAAGACACGGATTGAAGACGATCGCAAAATTACGATGTGAACCACGCCAACGCCTAGTCTGCCACAGCGATCGTTTTTCTCAATCGTTCAACTAGGGTATCGCGATAGATAGCATCGAAGATAGAAGCTGATAGATCAAGCAGAGCTACGGCACTTATCATCGCCGTCATCGTTGCTGCACAGGATGTCATAGGTTACACGGAGAGCGGTTTTAGTCGAGTGGTGTGGCTTGCATCCCAACTAAAACTTGTCTGACAGTTTATTTTTTTAAATGCGTGCTGCAAGCTGCCTAGCGACAATCTTTTTAATAATTTAAAAAAAGGAAAGGAAACTGGGCAATAGTTTGCAAGGACTACTGAATTTAATTCAGGCTTTTAAGGCATCAGTCAAACGATAGTTGATATGAACTTGGGTACAGCCAATTTATCCAGAGAAACATTGCAATATGCATTAAGGCTTAGCTAAGTTTTTCTGCGAGAGAAGACCACAGAGATGATGGTAACAGCTAATTTATTGTCCATACAGGACCTGAGGGCACGAGGAGGCAATAGCTGTTGCTGAAGTTCAGCTAGGTATGGAGGAGCCAAGCTGTGACGGGCTTTGTGGGTCAGTGTAAGAACTTTGCTATGTCGATGGTCACCCCTAACCATGTTATTCATGTTGCTTGTTTATCAAGCATGATTTTACTCACCATTCAATTGCATTTCCCTTTGCAGCAAAT
The DNA here is from genome assembly GCA_009760855.2 of Cristatella mucedo. Lineage (NCBI taxonomy): Eukaryota > Metazoa > Bryozoa > Phylactolaemata > Cristatellidae > Cristatella > Cristatella mucedo. The sequence continues at coordinate 1,198,237 of WPIO01000036.1, read as the reverse complement.
TTAAAGCGCCTAGAGAGAGATTAAGTTCTCTGAGGGCGCTTTATCAAGTGCATTATTATTATTATTAATATGGTATAGGGTTTTCAGGAGACGGGTTATTTTTACCAGAACCAGTTAAAGTAGCCACATTACATGCAAAAATCTCGTAAAATCTTTTAAGGAAGGTCATAGGTTGCGACTGCATGATAATCGCTTTTTAGTCGGAGTGGACTTTATGGCGGCGGCGGTAATATCTGCAATTTCGTCGTGAAATAGAGATGATGAGCTGCCCGTTGAAATCGTCGTCAGGATCCGGACTATTCTCACTGGATTGCCCCTGTTTAATTGCACTCGCTTAATTAATAAGTTCTCTCCAGCTTAGTAGTCAGCCTTACGCACTTGACAGAGGAGTGGCAATCTGCCAAGACTTCAGTCGTATTACAGTGTAAAGCTGCTCAAGACAGTTCTTCTTAATTGCAATGAAACAAGAGAACTTCCGAAACGTTTAGATGCACATAGGCAGACGTCTTGTCTCTATTTAATTCATGCATCATTCGTGCCATTCAGTATGTCAGAGCAAGCTTGATGACACGGTTTTTGACGCCGCTACGAGCTTCAACACAGCTGTGAGGTCCTCTACTTATCATGCGGCTGATTAGTCGGTCGTTCGTTGTAACGCAGTGAGCCTTGATTGTGCGACTTCACAATCGATCCAGTAGCGCCACCACCTTCGCGCTGCAATTCGCTGTATTTAGTTGAAAGCACGCGTTTTAAATTTTTTATTTTGACATTGCCATTTAGAAGCGTAGCGGTGTGCTGCTGCGAAGCCCCAATCAGTGCGACCGACTCCAATTTGTGCTCACTACATCGCGATGTACTTAAAAATAACTCCCGTCTTTTCCATGAAATACTCGGGCACAACTTCTCTGCTCAATCGACGCCATTTTCCATCGTTTTCCAAACGATCCATTTCAGGCTCTAGTCTTTCAGTGTACTCCGATAGACTCGCGAGGTATTCCTCTCGCATGACAATGCAGATTAGACCACCTAGAAAATAAAAAGCACTTCAAGAAACTGCAGTTATACGTGTGTATTGATTGTCGCTAGAGATGTTTTATTACTTCTGATTGCTCCCAATGAGGACGTAACATTTTTCGTTTAGGTCCGGAGCTTTAATTTTGAAAATACATTGAATCATCAGAGTTCGAAAGCAGCTGCCATACAAATGCTTTTTGTTGCATATCTTCCTCAAGATTCTATGGGCCCGTACCCGTAGATACTCTCTTTATCTTTTTCTGGCCAATCTATCTGAATTAGTTTAACATCAGATTGCACAGATTACTCTTGTGTTGCATCTGGTTGATTGGTTGTCACTAACTTGGAACTAAATAACTTCAAATCTCTTGGATACTGTGGTTTAAATAATAAAAATAATAATAATGTACTTGATAAAGCCCCCACAGAGAACCCAATCTCTTTCTAGGCGCTTTACATTTGATGCAAAGGGAAATGCAATTAAATGGTAAGTAAAATCATGCTTGAAGAACAAACAAAATAATTAACATGGTTAGGGGTGACATGCACAGGGTCAGCATGCAAATGTGGTTAGTGGCAGCATGCACAGTGTCAGCACACATAAGCACGTGAAGGACGAATCACAGGGACCCACTAAATGCTGTCCTAAATAGGTTTGTTTTTAGGTTCCTTTTAAATGTGGTCAGGTCAGGGGATGTTCTGACGCAGATCGGGAGGGAGTTCCAGGCTTTGGGAGCATTAATAAGGGCTTCCATTAATTCAGCTCCCAAAGCTCGGAAATCACTATCAACTGAAAGCAAGTCATAATCTGATTAACTGAAATCACAGAATTGCCAGATTTGAAGATAATAAATAGTAATATAAAAATAACACACTTTATAAGGCACTTCAGAGAACTAAATCTCTTTCAAGGTGCTTTACATTTGCTGCAAAGGGAAACGCGATTGAATGGTGAGTAATATCATGCTTGATAAACAACATGAATAACATGGTTAGGGGTGACATGCATAGGGTCAGCATGCAAATGTGGTTAGTGGCAGCATGCACAGTGTCAGCACGCATAAGCACATGAAGGACGAATCACAGGGACCCACTAAATGCTGCACTAAAAAGGTGCATTTTCAATTTCTTTTTAAATGTGGTCAAGTCAGGGGACGTCGTGACGCAAGTCGAGAGTGAGTTCCACGCTTTGAAACCATAGGAACTAAATGCGCAATTTCCAGAGGATTTGGGGTTTGTACCAAGTATAGGTAAGCAGTTAGATTCTGAAAAGTGGGTGGTACGATGCTCAGCCTGGTAGGGCAGTAGATCTGATAAGTAGGCTGGAGCCAAAGAATGAAGTAACTGAAAGTGAGTGACAAAACCTTGAAGGCGATGCGTTGCTTGGCTGGTTTAGCCAGTGCAGATCGGCGAGAAGTAGCGTGATGAGACAACGGCGTCGTTCACGACCGACAAGCCCAGCTGTAGAGATTTGCACCAGCTGTAAGCGCCTGAGAGCATAGGCCGGTAGGCCTGTAAGCAGTGAGTTACAGAAGTCAAGACGGTATGTCAAAGTGTATGGACCAACTTAGATGTGGAATCCCTATCTAAACAAACCCTAACTTTAGCAATATTATGTAGCTGAAAGTAGGCAGACTTGATTGTGGAGCTGACGCTATGTCGTCTAATGAACGATTACTCTCGAACATGACACCTAGATAGAAGCCCATCTGTTTCTCACAGCCCTTGCCGCACAATATTTCGTAATCTGAAAAATTACACACTTTTACTAAGGTTACGAGTAACAACAATATTACTAAAAGAATTATTTATGAAACCCTGAAACAACAACATATCTTTCTAGTCACATTGCATATGCTGCATCATATAGATTTCAGATGCTTACCGATGAGAATTGCAAGTGTATTGCTCAGTAAAGCAGGAAAAGGACGATTCACGTGGGCCTGCCAACTGTTGGGGGAGCTGGTGAATTTTTAGCTTCTTTTCAAATGGCGTCAAGTGAGGCGATGTCGAGTTTTCAGTCGGGAACGAGTTCCAGGCTGTGGGAGAATATGAATTAAAGGCGCTGTCTCCCCCCAAAAGATTCGAGGCTGGTTATAAGCAACAGCTGAGAGACTTGATTCAGAAAAAATAATGCGTCAAGCGACGGCAGCCCGATTGGCAGTTTGTTCCAATAGGTAGGCTGAAGCCCAGGAATGAAAGGATCTGAAAGTAAGTGACAGAACATTGAAATCGATACGCTGCTTGACGGGGAGCCAGTGCCGGGCTGTATTACGTGGTGTAACGTGTCAACTGTGACTTGACGACGAGAGACAAGCCTATCTCCCGAGTTGTTCACCAATTGTGAGTGACTTAATGCATAGTCCGGAAGACCTGCGAGCAGAGCGTAGCAGAAGTTGAGACGAGATTTCACAACCACATGGCCCTTCTTTCCGATTTTTGTTGATGCTGCATCGCTATAACTGAGCTGAAAGCAAAAGAATTGACTGTGGAGCTAATGTGGCCGTCTAGTGAAAGGTCACTTTTGAAACTGACATCCAGATCTCGCGAAGATACTGCGGAGATATTCTGGCCGATCCCAATTAAAAGGATAAACTTTTTCAAATCTCTGATTAACATCAGGCCGGTCCGTAACTGGTCATTTGGTTTTAAAGTCATTAAATTTGAGAAACTTTGAAGCCATGCAAGTGCGGATGTCAGCAGTAGAAGCAGAAAGAGAGTTAAGAGAGTTCGACGTGCTGCAAGCAGCGAGAGATCAAAGGTCAGTGAGAGTTCGACGTGCTGCAAGGCAGCGAGAGATCAAAGGTCAGTGAGAGTTCGACATGCTGCAAGGCAGGGAGAGATCAAAGCGCAGGTACAGCCGTGAGTTATCTGCATAGAAATTAAAGCTTAGATTGTGCTTGACGATGACATTAGCTAAAAGAAAGAGTTTTTTAATTGCGAAAAATGCGGGCGAATAGCAAAGCCCTTCGGCACACCGCACTCTAGAGGATCCTTGGATGACTGTTACCCTTTGATATCAGCATTCTGGTGCCTCTCACTGAGAAATGACCTAAACTTATGTGGTGGAGCGCCACGCCAAGGAGAGATGCGAGGCACTCAAGAAGGACTTGATGGTCAATACTATTAAACGCTGCCGAAAGATCAAACAAAAGAAGCAGAGTGACTTTACTCCAGTCTGCATTTCTGACGAGGTCTTTACAAACATGAATCGACGCCGACAGTGAGGAAACATTAGCCCTAAAATCTTGCTGGAACTTACTTTCTACGTGTCGAGTTATGATGAAAGAATTGAGCTGATCGGCCAATAACTTTTCAATCACATCTTATTTGAAGGGCAGTGGGGAGACAGGGCGGAGTTTGCTTGTGTCTCATAGTCCAGCCTAGCCTTCTTAGTGAGTGGGCAATGGCCAGCCATTTTTGAAGGTGTGCGACGAAAACTTGAAGCTAAGGGTATATGTATAGTGATATTTAGGCATGGCGGCAGCAGATATATGCATCGCAGATTGAGAAAGTTAGGTATTGGGCCTAGGGGGCTATTAATGCACTTTGACCTGGAGAAGAACTTCCGAATGAGCTCACTGGGGGCATACTTTAGTATGGACTTTGAGGTACTTCGAGGAATCAATGAGAAGAGTCCTGCGGTGATTCGATTGAGGGATCTTGCCGCAAGCGCAGTGGCAATCGGTGATCGTGATGAGATGTTAAGAACTCTATAATGATTTAAGCACACAGCCGCAGGTATTGAAATCGAAATGAAAATGAAAACCGCTTATGCTTATGAAAATGATGAAATTTATGAAAATGAAAAAATTTATGAAAAATTATGAAAATTTATGAAAATGAAAAACGCTTATGGTCTGTATCGGAGCTGCTGTTTGCATGCAAGCCCGAGAGCAGCGGTTCAGTAGTGAAAATGTATAGAATATCAGCCTTTCTCAGTGAAACAATTCGCGGTTTGCTCAATTTCTACGCGTTGGTAAACAAGGTGAAGGTCAGATGACGATAACTGGCCACCATAAATTACTACACGTGTGCATACACTATATACTACTACTATATTACTCATTGCTACAGCCGATGAAGAGCCTCCATTGCTATCAGATCCATCTTTTGCTCTGCCTTACCGATGGAGTGCTTGAAACCTTAAAACTCTCGGGGTTTTCAAATTTAGTCTAACGATTAGTTCTGTCTCGCTTCCTTCCAATAAATATTCGCCTGTTAAAATTAGGAAGAAAACGGGAAGAAAACCGAACTGCTTCTAACAGAAAACTATAAACGTTGGGCTGGATTATGAGAATTTTCTATCCCAATCTGTATTAACCTTGTGCGATCCTCAAGGAGTGATCGTAGCATAAGTGTCCGCTTTACAATCTTTCCAAGATTTTTTGAGTTTCTCCCACGGCATTAAATTGGGAATGTTACTCTTATCATTTAAAGGCTGTTGATGACAGGATTTGATATGCCCACCTTAGGCTATGAAACTCACTTATTAACTTCTTGCCAAATGTAGTCTTCTCACAGGAATTCAATTTTGGCGAATCCTATGCAGATTCCCTGTGCTACTAGCTCCCTTTCTTATTTTCCTAACCTCTGTTGACTCAGCTATTCGTGTAGATTTCCCTTCATCCCACGAGATGACGTGAATTGTGTTACCACACGCTCACGAAATTTGTATAGCTGCTATTGAGCTATAGAAAAGTCTACAGCAGAACATCTATGTAATCTTTGTGGCATCGTTGAATTATTGATATGTATGCACGAGCATTAAGTATTTTCGCAAAGTTCAGGGACTACCCAACAACACACATTCTGATAGACATAGGACCGGCGTTCAGGGACTAACGCAAACGCGGCTGGCCAAATCGGCCGTGGTTACTTGGCGCATAACTTAATATCCTAAATCCAGCTAATTACTATTATAACTAGTAATCATTAATTAATAACTAATAATTACTATTAGTATTACTATTATCGTGACTAAATCCGTCATCAAGCAAAGTAGCCATCTATAGGAGTCGTCAGAAGTTACTTTTAGATCAAGCGTCCACATTGCAGTAGGCAGCCAAATGCTAATCGACCACGTGTTCATATAATTCAAAAGAATATACAATATATAAATATATAATTCATTTATATAGCGCCCAAGAGAAATTAATCTCTATTCAGACGCTTCACATATGCCTCGGGACGCTCGAGCCCACGACCTCAGTCAGACCTTGGTCGGGGCGAGCACTTTAACCGCTAGACCAAACCAGTTCGGCACATGCCGAATAATACCTGGGAATATAACCTCTACATTGTCAACGTGGCTATGCATAGCAGAAATTTACGAGCTGGTATTCTTATCATGTTTAACCACAGCTTAGCAATGTATAACTGTGTGTCATTCGAGATAGCTGCTATGTCTATAAAATTGTTTCATTTTGAATAGAGACTAAAACAGACAACTTCTCTGGTGTATGTAGCGATACAAATCATTCCCAACCTTCATCACGAAATGAGGACCTCGAAGGCTTGAGGAATTCCCTTTCAAACTTTAATCTAGAGACAATTATTTGGTCACCTTTTCCGATCTCAAAGCGATACTTCGTGTTCTTCTCAATGGATAGTGCACCCCGCATTTATCAGAGCAACACTTAAGCGGTAAATTCTGGATTCACCTGGCTTTGTCATTTTGATCATATCCAACAAGGCGCTGCATGGTAAGTGACCTTCAACCATTCCTCCGCTCACGACGACACAGTCGTAAAGCTCTGCAAAATAAAAAGCCATTAAAAGTTATGCTTGCCTTACGAGCTACTTAAAATTCCAAGAGCACAACAATTTGTAACGGCTGCATTTACAAATTCGGGCAATCGCTCCTCGGCTCAATTTCCCATCCCCCGTGATCAGCTCGAGGCCCCCCCCCGTGGTCTGGTCGCGGCCCACCAACGGTCTGCTCGCGCCCCCTCTACGTGGTCCGGTCGCGGCTTTTGTGGGCGCCGTCGCTTCCTGGTTCGCACAAAGTGGACCACCGTCAGTTATATGACCGAAAATAGACGAGAATCAATCACGATTCGAACCTGGGCTCCATGCCGTTTTGATTCCGTCAGCTAACTAAGAGGCCAGCTTTACTGTCCGCTCTCTCTCTCCTGTTAAAATACTGACAAAGTCATGGACCCAAATCAGAAAACGGCAAGTATCTGCCTACATGATGGCTGCCACCACACAAAGAGGCCCACAAAGATAAGTGGAGACCCCTGGAGTCGTTTGCCACCATCGTCAACGAACTCCTGCGATCCACGTATCCTTGTTTGGGGGAGGCTATCGGGCAGACCTGCAGCCCCAAAGTGTCTCGTTCACCATGCGCTCCGATCTAGTTGCTCACCGATCGCCTACAGCCGGGTGATTTTACACGTTGCTTCACGTTTATCTCAAGTCTAGAGGTCCAGTTCAATCAGCCAGCCAGCCGTCCTCACTCACCGTCGGGCATTGAACTGCTCTGTACGCCAACGGCGCAGTTCCACAGTTTGGTGTAGACGTTCTTTTTCTTCGCTTCCTCGAGCATGCCCTCGCAAGGGTCAAGGGCATCTAAGTGCCGGAAACCCCTCTTGGCCAGCTGCAACAAGTAAGCTCTACATTATAATGATGGCAATAAATTATGATGACTATAATAGAAGCAACGCAGCTCTTTGCATGACACCATAAGAGAGAACTTAATCTCTATCCAGGCGCTTTGCAGCTCTCTGCAACGGAATCCCTACCCGAGGGCTAGCGATAAACATGGCATCAAACCAGAAAAAGCTAATTAATAGCCTGCTTAGGGCCAGCATGCTGAAGCAAATAGGAAGGTGCGCATCGCCAATTTTTAGTAAATAATAAATAAATAAATCCTAGCTAATTCAACAGCCTTTTTTGTATAGCGACAGAAGAGCCTTTACGGCTATCACCACCGCTTGCAGTGGCGATAAAGAATGGCCCACTGCAGGAATCGAACCCACGACCTTGGGACGGAGGTCGTGAAAGCAACCGCCTTACCTAGTGTGCCATCACGGCTCAAACCTATGTCTAGTACTATGCGCTGAATCGCAAATAGGTACGCACGAAAAGCACACATGAGCAAAAAAAGCATGTTCGTTGGGGTGAGGGTAAAGCTAATCACATCAGACGTGTCTTTAGCAGAGACTTGAGTAAAAGTGAGCTTCAAAAATTCAGTGCATTTGAGCTGAAGGTGCGATCACCTAAATATATCAATTTAAGGGAAATGTGATCATCTACTGACAAGTCGTTTCGGAATAGTTCGCTTACGTTACGGGAAGACGTCACTGGAGTACTGCTAGGTAAAACAATATTGATTTTCGGGTTTCCCAATATCAGTTGAGGCTAGGTTTGTCCACTACTATTAGATGGTTCTTATTGTCATCAAGCTTTAGGACGTTTGTAGGCGTTCAAACATGAGCATCATCTATGTAGCCCGTAAGAGATTCAAGTCAGTCAGATGAGCGGCAACGCTTAGAAGTGCCTAATGATTAGGTAGGGCTGGGCGTCATCAGTGGAGACATGAAAGCCCGGACTGGGTTTGACGAAGACGTCCGTCAGACAGACAGAGAGAGAGAGAGAGAGAGAGACAGACAGACAGACAGACAGACAGACAGAGACAGACAGAGACAGACAGAGACAGACAGAGACAGACAGAGACAGACAGAGACAGACAGAGACAGACAGACAGAGACAGACAGACAGAGACAGACAGAGACAGACAGAGACAGACAGAGACAGACAGAGACAGACAGAGACAGACAGAGACATAGACATAGATATAGACAGAGACAGACAGAGACAGACAGAGAGAGAAAGAGACAGAGAGACAGAGACAGACAGAGACAGACAGAGACAGACAGAGACAGACAGAGACAGACAGAGACAGACAGAGACAGACAGAGACAGACAGAGACAGACAGAGACAGACAGAGACAGACAGAGACAGACAGAGACAGACAGAGACAGACAGAGACAGACAGAGACAGACAGAGACAGACAGAGACAGACAGAGACAGACAGAGACAGACAGAGACAGACAGAGACAGACAGAGACAGACAGAGACAGACAGAGACAGACAGAGACAGACAGAGACAGACAGAGACAGACAGAGACAGACAGAGACAGACAGAGACAGACAGAGACAGACAGAGACAGACAGAGACAGACAGAGACAGACAGAGACAGACAGAGACAGACAGAGACAGACAGAGACAGACAGAGACAGACAGAGACAGACAGAGACAGACAGAGACAGACAGAGACAGACAGAGACAGACAGAGACAGACAGAGACAGACAGAGACAGACAGAGACAGACAGAGACAGACAGAGACAGACAGAGACAGACAGAGACAGACAGAGACAGACAGAGACAGACAGAGACAGACAGAGACAGACAGACAGAGACAGACAGAGACAGACAGAGACAGACAGAGACAGACAGAGACAGACAGAGACAGACAGAGACAGACAGATAGACAAACAGATAGACAGAGATAGAGACAGAGATAGAGACAGAGATAGATACAGCTTCTTGCAGCATACGAATGTGATCGCGGATCGGAGCCCGGCTGTGAGCAATTCATCGTTTCCCCTCTGCACCTGCATCGGTCGCCTAGCTAGCCGCTAAGGTAATTGTGCTGTCATCAAAACTAGGCTGTTGAATCACGAGAGATTTCCTTATTTTAATGGCGACGAGTTGATGAGGATGCTGAGGCGCCAAGCAGCTCCAGGGCTAAACTGCTGCTCATCGGTCGACTTCAGGAACTTCTTGCAACAATGGAACCCAATCAAAGACTAAAAGCCGCTGCAAGGTCGGCCATAATTCACAGCCTGCTTCCGTTAGGCGTCCACTGAGGTGCACTCAGTTCGTCTCGCGAATGGGTTGATTTGCAAAATGCCTGGAGGATGCCTGGAGCTGAGGAGCGGCTCGTGGAGTGGTGGCGAGACAAGCTTTCAAAATTGATTGATGCGTACATTTCGGACCATGCATCTGCGTCAAAATTAGTCGATGTTGCTTTAGCATAGAAAAATGATGTAACATAATTACAAAATGATAATGGAGGTACTCGTGAATTCACTTCAAGCAGTCTGATTTTTTTTATCGCAATTCTTTGATGTTCACGGTCATGCTAAAATTAGTGAAGAAAGTAACGCTAGCTCGTAGAGACTTCATCGTGATTTAGAACGGCTTCTGGTTTTATTAACCACATCGGTACGATTAAGTAGCAATTATTCGTGAGTAAAGCAGTTCGTACGGGCTCGAGAAAACAAATTTCTCGCACAAAGAGAAGAAAAGACAAGTCTGAATAACCGTCAGTACTTGAGAGTGAGCAGTGCCGGTTTTCCAACCGCGCGATTGTCTAAACTGTATCGGGAAATAGAATCGCGTAGGGTCATCGAGCAGAATGTATAATTTTCAGATTCCCATTACGGTCGCAAATACTCACGAAGGTGGATTCCTAAATGCGCCCTATCCCCGGTTCACCATAGTGCAGATACACCTGGTTTTAGCGGTGTCAATGTCTGTCCCCTGACGCGCGAGCCTACAATCATTTAGTTATTTTTTAACCTCTAACCTAGGATGAGCACGTGATCCTACGCAAACTTTCACAGTCCAGGCAAGGCTGCCCAGTGATCGACGGAGGAAAGGAGCGGCAGCTCGGATATGCTGTGTTCTATCGAAAGTTCTAAGAGCAGGCACTTAAGGAAGCGAATTCGAAGTGATCTTCTTGGAAAAGGTCTCGACGGAAGCTAATAAGAAATACCGTAACAAAACTTAAGAGCCAGCACAGACGAACACCGTCTTTAAAGTACGGCAGTGGCAAACCAAACAGATATGTTTGAGTAGATGCCAGCATCACCTCTTGGCCAACGCGACCGGTTCCAGCAGCGATGTCGAGGATTTTTACGTCCTTCTTTTCCAGGAAGAAGCTCAACACAGCGTCAGCAGCTATTATAGGCCCGTTGTACACGCCTGGACGAAAGTCCTGCAAATAAGATTAAGTGATCTTGACCTTGGTCAGCGTTGGTGCGCCATCGCATCCTATCGAGCTGCAGCCTAAACGAGCGACACGAAATCTATCTAGCGCCGGCTAGCGCTGGCTGCAGTAACCGCCTGCACTTTAACGTCACAGAGGTCGAGGACAAGAACACGCGTCCTTAGTCGCTGCTGGATCTGCAAGATCACGCGTGTAAGGAAAGCGACAGGGTACACGTTTCATGATCACCAGCCGCAGCACTATTTACTACTCGCCGTATATGTGGTATCGGAGCGGCATGTCGACACGCAAGGGAGAGGTGGCTCCGTGCCTCACAAAATTCGCAGGTCCCTCCGGAAGCTCCTCGGTGCGTACTTGGTGCCGCTGCGATGAGGTATTCGTCGGTGAACTGCACAGCCAATCGCGACAGCGTTCGGCGGCGAGTTCTCTTCAGCATCTCGGTCAGTATCTCCAAATCAGTCCAAATTCTCCTCAAGTTCGCCGAGTATCCTTTGGCCGAGAGAGCGAGTGTGGCTGTATACGCGTGGTCATGTGATTGTATACGCGTGGTCATGTGATTGTATACACGTGGTCATGTGACTGTACACGTGTGGTCATGTGACTCAGGTCTCGCTACTTCCATTGCAGATGCGACTTCCAGAAAATCAATAGGAGCCCCTGCCGCTTGTCAGTTATAGTTCAGCTCGGTCTCCGACGGAAACTATCTATCTCCCTAAGAAGCGTCCGAATGAATGCTAACGGCATCCCGATCACGAAGAACTTGGGGCCTCTCCACAGCGAACGGTAATTGCACGTCTCAATGAGGCAACGTGACTCGGTGTCAAATGAATCGACGGCTTCTGACTTCCACTGTCGGCGGCTGAACGATGAATGGCTGAACTCTGCGCGCCTCATTTCACCGACGAATACAAAACGCTCTGGATCTTCGTGTCGGCACCTGGATCTAAGTCCTCCCTATCCCCTCTTCTACGATTAGCCACAATCGTAAGTCTTGCCAATTTCCATAGCGTCGCGACAATTATCATTAGCACCGCGGCCACTTTCGCGTGTCCATCGCAGGACAACTTTTCAGAGGTAATCGCGTGACATTGCAGGTGATCTTTCCATTTCGTCCTCTCATACACAGCATTCGACTGTACTGAAAATGCGGAGGGACGTCAACAGCGGTCCTACGATGTGCTTATCACTATAGAGCGCGTACCACTTCTGACATCACTTTGAGTCAGAACGGGTATTCACCGTAGTAGAATCCTTAATTGCAGCGAGTTACCATGACTTGCTAAACTAAATGCCCTATAAGAAAACTAAAACGATCTTAAACTGGGTAAAACATGATTAGTGCACACAGTAAAAGGATGTGAAAACCTACGGTTGGTTGTCGAACCAACCGATTGCGACTGTTACTTCTGATGCTGTTCCGCGGCTCACCACCTCACCTTCAATCAAGTCTTGTCTGCCTCACATTCATTCAGCCAGTCTGAGGGGTAAGTTGGGAAAAATCCAGAAGATCGCATTGCTGAGCAGGAGCCAAGTGGCAGACACTCGAAACGTTGGGAAAATTGAGTTACTGTGAATCGCAAAACACAAAGTTCAATCCATTTGGTATTACGTCAGGTCGATTCAGCATTCGTGAGTGGTCGTAACCGTATACAGTTTTTTGACATTTCGGGGTACAGAGATCGCGAAATTTCATTCACCAAGTTCCAATCTTAAGGGATTAATAATAATAATAATTCACTTGATAAAGCGCCCTCAGAGAACTTAATCTCTCTCTAGGCGCTTTACATTTGCTGTAAAGTGAAATGCAATTGAATGGTAAGTAAAATCATGCTTGAAAAACAAACGAAATGAATAATATGGTTAGGGGTGACATGCACAGGGTCAGCATGCAAATGTGGTTAGTGGCAGCATGCACAGTGTCAGCACGCATAAGCACATCAAGGACGAATCACAGGGACCCACTAAATGCTGTCCTAAATAGGTGTGTTTTTAGGTTCCTTTTAAATGCGGTCAGGTCAGGGGATGTTCTGACACAGGTCGGGAGGGAGTTCCAGGCTTTGGGAGCATATGAACTAAATGCACAGTCTCCAAAGGATTTAAGGTTTAATCGTAGAAGTAGCCAAGTATCAGGCTGAATTTAAAATCTTAGCCCTACTGGCTGCGATTAGCAAGGTAGGTCGTCGCAGTTTAGCAGCATACAGAACTCATTTCAAAAGCTTTACTTTCTGACTACTATTTGTCCGAAAGGTCACCCAAAGAGCCGGACTTCGAGCTCGAAGTCCAGCTGAACGCCTCCTCGTTGGCCTCCTTGTGGGGGTGATTGCTAACATCGGAGACAGACCCGCGAAGCTTGGCGACAAGGTGCATCGTCCGGCATGCCTCGCTAGCTGTCGCCTGTAAAAAATTCTACGACTTCTTTACGAAAATCAAGGGCAGCCTTTTCTCCAATCAATTGCCGAGCTGGTTTGGTCAAGCGGTTAAGGTGCTCTCCCCGACCCCAAGGTCTGGCTGAAGTCGTGGGCTCGAGCCCCGAGGCATATGTGAAGCGCCTGGATATAAAAATAGAGATTAAGTTCTCTTAGTGCGCTATACAAATGAATTACATTTTATCTATTTAATCAGACTCTGATGATCCGCCGAAAAAGCGCCAAGAAGAAGATGGGTCTGCATTCCAAGAAACATTTGCCAATTTCTTTTGGAAAATTCAGAGTATCCAGTCCGAAGGAGCGCCGTCAGGAAGCTTCCTTTGTAGATGGCTGCCGAACTATGACTTACTTATCTGTACCGCCTAATGCTGCACCCCGAAGGCCACCGGGCCGGCGGGCTCACGTGACCCCGTCTGACGACATAGGTAGCCTCACTTTGGATGAGCAGTCTGAACCAGCGAAAACCGCCGACGTGCCGCACTGTCCAGATCGAGGCTCTGCAGCCTTTATAAAGAAAAAACAATCGCCGGCGTCCATTTCAGAAGATGCGCTCACATCACACGGCCAGCCATCCAGAACCATTCGAATGCAGAAGTTCCGCCCTAATTTGAGGAGTCCGCGATCGATCAATTCGATCGAGCCAATTCAATCGAGCAGAGATTCGTGCAGCTCGTCGGTGCCCCGTCGGACATGTCTAAAAGAGTTAGCCTTCTCTCACTCTCTCTCTCTCTCTCTCTCTCTCTCTCTCTCTCTCTATATATATATATATATATATATATATATATATATATATATATATATATATATATATATATATATATATATATATATATATATCTGCAGCTCTACGAACGCTATAAATACGCGTTAAAGAATATACGCCTACAGCTCGTCTCAAACAGCCGCATGCGGCTTGTGCCGCATTGTCGCTGCCAAATATCCTCTTATTTAGCCAAAACTATTATTGTTATTACCATTATCCAAACGAAAGTCGGATTCTCCCCGGCGACGAGTTGAATTTTCGCACAGGAGAAGAGCAGCCTGTATCCAGACTTGGATCCAGAGACGCGAGAGACCACGCGAGAGCAGCTCTTCCACACGCCTGAAGTGTCTCCCCGGAGAAGACTGGCAGCAGTCTGTAATATCCCGAGGAAAGGCCTTCGAAGAGAAGCGCTACGGTAGGGGGATATTTTCAATACAGGGCTCTGGAATGGCTGCAATATTTGTCGGAGCTCTGCGAAACCCCGACATATTCAGTCAGAGCTATGACGGGAGCTAACATCCCCCTGTGGCCCTTTCCTTTCCCAGTGACGCCATGTATTTCGGGGCAAATTTTTTTTATTGTACATTTAAATGCGCTAAGGGAAATCCTGGGAACCGATTTTATTGGACAGCTGTTGCTGCCCCACAATTTACGTTGCTCCACTCTATCATGAATCCTAAATTACTCGGGGGGGGGGCTGGCACTCTCTCTTCCGCCGCGGATGAGGATCTCATCTTTAACCCCCCCCGACAAGTTCTCTTCGATAATGTCACGAACATTGAGGCTCCTAAACTTAAGTCCTCGCGCGACGAACACGGCCAAGGTAAAGGAGCTAGGCCTTTCAGATGAGCGACCAATCAATTTGGAGCTGGCGCCCCGATGCCAAGGTTTTGTAGCTGCGCCTTAGTATGCGAAGATCTATCTGCTCGCAATAAGACAACACGGCGGCAGAAAAGAGTGCACCTGTAACTCTAATGTAACCAGCATAGCACTCTGTGGGACAAATAAATAGGGCCATATCTGTGCAGCGCCATAGCCTACCGCTGCCTCATTGGATGCCCTAAGTACAACTAACTAATACTTGGGATGTGAAGCAATATTTTCTAACCTAAAAATTGGCTGTGAAATACCCGGTTTTCCTTTAAGGCCATAATTCAAGAACTACAAGCAATCTACCGGCTTTCACAATCTGGCTGTTCTAACATGGCAGCATTTCAGTATCCATTCGACATTGTGACCGCTCACTTGGCTTCCGCCTGGGACGGTCCGCACGGATGGGGCCACAGACGGCCTACACGGATGGGGGCGCACGGGGGACCAGTTTTCAGTCGGATGTCGAAGTGGCGGCGGCTGCAGCGGCTGAAGCGCCTACTGACCTCACCGTAGTCGGAAGCCCAGCCGTTGAAAAATTCGTTAATCTCAGTGGCGGCAATGCCGGGCTTGAATCAGCAAGTGCACGAAAAGCGAGACTCATCGGCGTTGTTTTCGGGTGAGGGCGGAATAATGAAGTGGCTGTCAATCGCCGTCTTTAATCAAGTCTCTGGCTGAGTGCCAGTACAGCTGAAGCTACCTATTCTTATTAGACTAGGTCTTAGCCCAGGAGGTGAGGTACTGGCTCTTTACGAACCAGCAGGTTGTGGGTTCGAGTCCTGCAGTAGCAATTTTTTATTGTCCTGTGCAAGCGGTGGCGACAGCCGCAAAGGCTTTTCTGCCGCTGTGCAAACGAGCTTGTTAAAGCATTATTGTTATTACCATTATCCAAACGAAAGTCGGATTCTCCCCGGCGACGAGTTGAATTTTCGCGAAGGAGGCGAGCAGCCTGTATAAGCTTTATTGTTAGCCACTGACGTCATTGATCGCTGGCCAGGTACAGCACATTATTAATGGTATTTAGAATATCATGTGACCCATAGGCGAATACGTTTCGCCCCGGATGTCTCAAAATGAGGCTGGTGGATGTTCCCGGCTGCCTGAAGGTCAGCATCCTATTGACATAGGTAAGCCCCATTGCAACGAAAAACTGACTGCGGCTGATCGAACGCAAGCTACATAGGAATGCTTAGATTCAGCCTGATGTCTGATGTTTCCAGGTGCTCACCAGCCTGGATACCAATGGATATCATTCGAGGGAAAAGGTGTAACTAACTAATACTTCAGTTGTTAAGCATTGTTCAAAACAAAAACTTATAAAATATCTCGATACGACGGGTTTCTATGCAGGGATCTGTAACCATCTTTGATCTTTCACAATTCAGCTGACGTAGCAGTGCAGCATTTTGGTATGCATTCAATCATGCAAACGTGCCCCCCACCTTGACTAGGCACAGTCGGTTTACACGGATGAGGCACAGACGGGGGGGAAACAAACCTAAGGAGCCACAGACGCCATCATGGAAGAGGCGCAGCTTTCGGGTGGATGTCGAAGTGGCAGCTACTTCGGCGGCGGCTGATGAAGAGCTTCGGCAGCTGCTTCGGGGGCGGTGGCGGAGGCGGAGGCGGTGGCTTTAGCGCATACTGACCTCTTCGTAGTTGGCAGCCCAGCCGTTGTAGAATTCAGTAATCTCGGCGGGGGCAATGCCGGGTTTGAAAATGCCAGTGTAAGGGAACCGCGATTCGTCGGCCATGCCTTCCGCTGATGGTGGCAGAATAGTAAAGCGGCTGTTGAGCCCAAAGTCAGTCCTGAAATCCGGCTGCGTGCCAACTCCACCGAAGCCACCAACGATCAGCCTACCATCTCATTAGCATTACTCAGAAATTGGAAACCTAGTAATCGAATTACTCTCTGCCAGTATATCTCCAGCGGTGTCTGGACCCACTCTGGTAGTCCTGTTCCAAATTGACCTATGACCGTGTCTGCCCCACAAGTCAGGCGGTCTACTTTCAGCAACGTAACAATGAAAATTTAAGGGCCTGCTTAGACCAGATTACTGTATCCAATATGGTCCGTGCCTTTGTAACGTCTAGTTTAGACTTTTGCCTCATAATATTCGAGGGTCTTCCGTCCCATGCTATAAAACAACTTGCAGTCAGTGCACAACTTCCGCTTGTCCGGTGCGAACCTCGAAACCATCTTCTTGCACCAACGGTCACCGATCTGCACTGGCTCCCCATCAGGCAGCGCATCGACTTGAAGGTCTTCTTGCGACTCACTCTGACGCTCCTTTGTTCTCTTGCTCCAGTCTACCGATTAGAACTTGTTCTCAGTAACTGCATCCTAGTCAAATCAATGGTCACACACTCGACCAAATCTGCTCCTACTACCATACTCTATCATCATCATCATCTATTATAACCAAATTCTGCCTCTCTGACCACATGCCGATCTCATTCAGTCTACAGTGTGCCCGCATCTACGCATCTAAAACTACCCATGAATCCCGAAACCTCAAGAGACTTGAGATATAGGCTGTCCACTCGAGAATATCTTCTTCGCCCCTGCTGCTCAATTCCCCTTACGACCTGTCATCATCGGTAGATTGCTAGAACACGACACTAGCTGAATGCTCGACTAGTTTGCACCTCTAAAAAAGCACACTGTGCGTTCTCTCCCAGACGGTATATGGTTTACGGCATGCATTAAACTAGCTAGGTGTACTAAGAACAACCTTGAAAAAGCATGCAAAAGATCAGGATTGACTCTCCATCGACAGGCATACGAGAATTATTGCAGATGATACCAATTGATTTTAGCAAAGGCCGAGTCTAGCTTCTATAAAAAAGTGTTGAATCACATATTTACAATCCAAAAATCCTGGTATCTACGATCAACCATTTCCTTAACCGCTTCCAGATTAGCCCCTTACCTAGTGATCCTGGTGGTCATCTTACTGATCGCTTCTTAAGATTATTTGTCGGCAAGATAGAAAATATCCAAGAGTCCATCCCAAGGGTGGCAACAGTCCTTCCAGACTCATGTCTCTCAACTCCGTGGGCAACCTTGATGTCTAAATTCAAGGAGGCCACGAGAGACCTCACCCTGAAATACATACCCAAATCAAAGAAGCCAACTACTGCTCTAGACCCTATTTCTACTTGCCTGCTTCTACGGTGCATAGATCTACTGCTTCCGTGCATAAATGAAACTATAAATATGTCATTAGCCTCAGATTAAGTCCCAGCACCTTCAAAAAGGATGAACTTGGGCCACTACTTAAGGCTTTAGACTTAGGCTGTACTTAAGAAAAAAACAATAGACCAGGAGAACTTGAGCAACTTCCGCCCAGTCTCTTGTCTATCATTCTAACGAGTTGTGGATTACCGGCATCACTCATAGTTAAAAAATTCGAACCTAGCTAGTAATTTCCTGTCGGTTTTTAGAGCTAATTGCCCCAAAGATTCAGCGATGCATTGGTGTATAATGATCTTCTTAGGGAATACTGACTGAATTATGGTCTCTCTGCCTGTTTTTCTTGATCTTTCGGCAGCTTTGATACTATCAGTCACATCGGCCTTCTCAACCACTTCTCATCTTGCCTGGGCATCACTGGCCACAGCACTACATTGGTTTAGGTCCCATCTCATTGAAAGACTCAAGAGCACTGATATAAACGGACAATGATCACCCGAGAAATCCCTGAAGCACGGTGGCACCTCGTGGCTCTATGCATCGTCCGCTTCTTCTCAAGATCTGCACTCTCCCACTAGCCAGCGTGATTGTCAGGTACAATCTAGGCTTTCACGTCTATGCAGATGACACTCAGTTGTACCTTTGCTTTGATCCCTCCCAGTCCTTAAGCAAGTCGAATTCTCTCAGCTCCCTTGTTGCATCCATTGATTACATCCACACATGGGTGGGCAGCACACTTTCTTAAATTGAATGGTGATAAAACCAACTTACTAGTTATGGGCGAAGCAAGTGTGATTCAGAAATTGGAAAGTTTAACGCTAAAAATCGGCTCTGCCAGCATACATCCTGTTGAATCTGCACACAATTTAGGTGTCATGTTCTAACGTGACCTTTCATTAGACGATCACATCAGCACCACAGTCAAGTCTGCCTACTTTAAGCTGGATAACATTGCCAAAATTCAGGATTGCTTAGACAGGGATACTACATCTAAATTGGTGCATGCATTTTTTACATCCGGTCTTGATTTCTGTAACTCACTGCTTGCTGGTCTACCTGCCTGTGCAATCGGGCGCTTGCAGCTGGTAAAAAACCCTGCAGCTAGGCTTTCTGTCGCGAGTGTCGCTGTTGCCACATCACACCACTTCTAGCTGACCTGCGCCGGCCCCCAGTCAAGCTGCGCATCTAATTCAAGGTTCTGTCACTCACCTCTAGGTCCCTTCATTCTTTGGCTCCAGCCTACCTATCAGGCCTACTGCCCCACCAGGCTAAGCAGCGTACCACCCGCTTATCTAAATCGAATTGCTTACCTACACTTCGTGTAAATCTCAAATCTTTTGGAGACCATGCCTATAGTTTGTATGCTCCCAAAGCCTGGAGCTCACTCCGGACTGGCGTCACAATATCCCCTCACATGACCACATTTAAAATAAGCTACAACGTATCGGTTTATCACAGCATTAAGTGGTTCCATAAGATTAATCCTTTGTGTACTTATGCATGCTGACAATGTGCATGTGGTCACAAACCTAGATTTTTATGTAACCCTATGCATTTCACATATAACAATGTTATGCTTTAAAAAAAATTGAGCATGCTACCGGGAGCCATTCGGTCACGCTTGCTTTGCAGCAAATATTAACGGCCAAGAAAGAGATTAAGTTATCTGATGGTGCTATGCAATTGTAATGCAATTATTAATATAAACTTGTTGTCACTAACTTGTATGTCCCTTTATTCTCTGGCTCCAGTCTACCTAGCAGATCTCTAAGCTAGACACCATACCACCAGCTTTTCTGAATCAAATCATTTATATACACTTCGTACGAACCTCATATCCTATGGAGACAGTGCCTTCAGTTGTATGCTGCCAAAAGCCTGGAACTCGCCCCTGACTAACGTTACGACGCCCCTTATTTAACGACATTTAAAAGAAAAATTAAAACCTATTTGTGTATCACAGCATATAGTGGGTCCTTGGGATTCGTCCTTTGCGTGCCTTTGCGTCATGATTCTGTGCACGCTGCCCTAACCATACTTGCATGTTGACCCTGTGCATACAACCTATAAACCATGCTATTTTTGTTGACGTCGTGCCTACTACCACTCACCATTCAGCCATGCTTTCTTTACAGCGTGTGAAAAGTGCCTAGAAAATCCCTAGGTTCTCTGAGCACACTATAAAAATGTGTTATTCTTGTTAGTATTATTATTATTATTATCATCATAACATACGCTCTTCGGACTCAAGTTACATAAGTGTGCCTCGAGCCAACCTCAGATCCTAAGGAGACCGAGCCCCTAGTTTGTACGCTTAAATGCCTGGAATTAACTTCCGACAGCCTTCACAAAATCTCTGACTTGATCAAAATAAAACAGAAGTTAAAATCGTACATGTTTCCTATGGCATTGGCTGGGTGCGTATGAACTGCCTAATATATGCTAATGCGTGCTAACGCTGCTTATGTTATCACAAAGCATATACTAGCTGATTTTAAAGTCTCTTTTGTATAGCAACAGAAGATCCTTTACGGATATCACCACCATTTGCAGCGGCGACAAAATATCTCCCACCACTGGATTCGAACCCGTGACCTCGCGACCGAGGTCGTGAAAAGCAAACACCTTAGCTGTTAAGCCATCACGGCTCACCATTGTTTGACATATTTTTTTTACATCATGTGTAAAGTGCCTAGAAAGAGATTTAGATCCATGGGGGTGCTGCAGAAATGTCTTACACGTTGATTATTACTATTCTTACCATTGCCACCGATCTCCGGTCAAGCGCTGCACGCTGCTAATTCTATTTTGAATTTCCAGCCTGCTAACCCGGAAGTTGGAGAATGCATTTCGCGAACGGTAACAAAAACTGAGGCTGGCGGATCTCCAGTAGCCTAACTAACTTAACGGCGTAGCGATAATGCACTGCAACTACAAAATGGCTTCGGCTGATGGACTGCATGCTCGCTGTGCGTGTTTAGGATTTGTCACGTGCACTGGTGCTTCGTGCTACTCACGCGATGGAGAGGCTGAGCCCATCTATCGGCAAAGTCTTTGTGGCTGCTCCTCGGGCGATAAGTGGGAGACGCCAGGTAAAGTGGAGACATAGTAAGCAGCCAAATGGAAGGCTTCAAATACGTGAAATGTTTGAATGGCCACCTACCGACCGGAAGTGAGAACGCGGAGAAAACGGCTCAACTGAGTTGCAATATGGCGTTGGAAGTAATTGTGGTAATTCCCGGCAGGCGTCAAAGTTGTAGAATGTACGAGTGTGTGGTTTTGGCGCCAAAACAGGTAGGACTCACTATCCACACAGCGTTTAAGAGAGTTCTCGAGCTCTAACGCGAGGCTTGCTTGAAGCAGGGAATGAGTGTCGGCAGCCGAATAGCCCAGGCAACTAGCTGAGTCGAATTCAATAATGATGAGGATGACAATAGCTAGCAGAAAACGCATTTCAGATGGCGACGGCGACTGTAGACGGGCTTCTCTATCGGAAGCCGAGCAAACAGTGCTGCGCCAGTACATCCAGCGGCTGAGACGCAGCACCACAGCCTTCTGCGTGGACGCAAGCAGTAAGGCAGGCACCATCCTGGCCCGGCATAGCTAGTCCAAACTGAGCAGAAGGAAAGTCCACAGGGCGTCCAGCTTCCGCCAGGGGGCGGGGCGGGGAGTGAGGCTAGCACAGTATTGGTGTACCTCGTTAGGAGTTGGCATGCCTTCTCAATATCGACCCAGGGTGCTACGACACATCGGCCGGCAGGCCTTTACTCCAAGAGCGAGACTGCGGTCGGGCTCTGGCCTTATCAAATGGCCTGGTCGTAAGTCATGCGATGAACTCATTTATACATAATCATAAATTGCTCTACTCATAAGCCTCGGGTTATCGAAGCTATTTTATTTATTTTATAAGCGGTTCTCAGCTTGAAGTCAGCGGCCAAGCTCAAAGTTCGTAGCTGATGTACAGCGGTTACGCACATAGTTCACAATCGCGGGGCATTGCAATACCAAAGTGGACAGAAGTCGTGGCAATGCTGCTGTCGAGACGATTGCGAGATCGAAACCAGTTTTAGTTGGAGTGCAATTGCAATCGGCAACTGAGCAGGTGAGCAGAAAGCTGTGACGCATTAACACTAGGTCACACAAGAGTGGTATTAATCAGTGGACACCTGCATCTCAGCAGGCTACGGAGAATGTAGACCCGGTGCTCTATCGGAGTACGATGGAGCTGAGTTTCGTCAGAGCGTCGAGCTTGGTTGCTTTTTGATAAGGACGTGGGGACCGTATAATAAAAAAAAAAGTTACGCACGTGCTGTCTGTTAGATGTGAGGTGAGCTGTAGTCGTTTAGAGGTAATTTCGAGGTGCTTTGGACGACCGAGGCGGACCTTGATGATTAATTAGTTTGAAAGAAGTCTGGCTTTCACCATAGAAACCTGTATGAATTCCTTCTATGATCCCGATTGCATATGCCAGGCACTATATTGCATATCAAACAATATTTATCATTACTTGCTAAGTAACGGTAGTCTTGCCAGCAGGTTGCATCATTATCCTAACTTAGGCAGCATCCGGTTTGGGCTGTACTCGGGTCTTGAGAGCCAGAACTGGTTCGTTAATGTAAATAGGGTCATGGACAGCAAACGGCGAAATTAAATGCGAGGAAATGTGGCGGCTCCTGACAGAGAAAGTTCTTTCGCCAAAATCGCAGCGACACGTAACGGGTGCTAGTCCCTCCAGACGCCCGACCGATCGATTTGTGTACTCCTCAACTCGTGCGAGGCTAATCGCAGTCGCGAGTCGCAGTTGTTGTACCTATGCAGAGTGAGGCAACAAGCAAGAGGGCCCATACCCTAACACTGAAGGTGAAATTGACGTTAGTGACGGCCATCTAGCTGTACTTTGGTCTTGACAAGCGAGTCGCACCTAATACCTGGAGCTGTGGAAATAAAAAAGGTCAAGGCTGATAATAATAATAATAATAAAAATGCAATTGATAAAGCGCCCTCAGAGAACTTAATCTCTCTCTAGGCGCTTTACATTTGCTGCAAAGGGAAATGCAATTGAATGATGAGTAAAATCATGCTTGATAAACAAACAAAATGAATAATATGGTTAGGGGTGACACGCACAGGGTCAGCATGCAAATGTGGTTAGTGGCAGCATGCACAGTGTCAGCACGCATAAGCACATCAAGGACGAATCACAGGGACCCACTAAATGCTGTCCTAAATAGGTGTGTTTTTAAATTTTTTTTTTAAATGTGGTCAGGTCAGGGGATGTTCTGACGCAGGTCGGGAGGGAGTTCCAGGCTTTGGGAGCATACGAACTAAATGCACGGTCTCCAAAGGATCTGAGGTTTGTACGGGGTATTTGCAGATTGTTGGATTCCAAAAAGCGGGTGGTACGATGCTTAGCCTGATGGGGGAGTAGATCTGAGAGATAGGCTGGAGCCAAAGAATGAAGTGACCTAAAAGTGAGCGACAAAACCTTGAAGTCGATCCGTTGCTTGACTGGTAGCCAGTGCAGGTCGGTGAGAAGTGGTGTGGTGTGGCAACTGCGACGCTCATAACAGACAAGCCTAGCTGCGGAGTTTTGCGCCAGCTGCAATCGCCTGATCGCACATGCTGGTAGGCCAGCGAGCAGTGAGTTGCGGAAGTTATCAGGAGCAAGAGAACAGAGAGACTTAAAAGTAAGCGACAGCACCCTTAATTTCATAAGCTGCTTGACGGGGACCCATTGAGTCGGTACGTAGTGGTGTTTCGCGGCAAGCGCGAGGTTTACGACAGGCAAGTCTAACGGCAAAGTTTAGCAGTGTCTCTAAGCGTCTTATTGCACGAGCCAGAAGACTTTTGAATGGTTAGCTCCAGAAGTCGAAAAGGAATGTCTAAATTGCGTGGCCCGGTAGCGGTTTCTCTATTTTAGGCTGGCAAGAATTTTGCAATTCTGAAGAGCTGATTGTCGATAGACGTGATTGAGGGGCAAGTGTGGTCGTTACACGAAAGCTAACTTTGGAAGAAAGCACTCAGATTGGGAACATGTGCTACGGGCGAGCCCATTTTGAGGTTGAGGTTGAGGTTTTCTCTTTTTAGCTATGAGTAAAACTAGACTCTCCAAGATCGAAGGATTTAAGTTTGATAGCCATTAAAATAATCACCAGAGCCTACAGTTGGACAGGCATTCAGAGCAAGCTAAAAACACTCAAAGCAAGCTACAAAAGCCACAGTGTCTGCTGAAGGCAGCAACTCCAAGCAGTTAGAACGATCGTTATGTTAATCGCCTTCAGTCAAGGCTAAGGTACCACTCACGCATATCAGCCCCCCCCCCGTCAGCTCCACACTCTCTGGTAAAATCCTAATCTCAGATCTCCGATTTCACCTTACGAAACTTCAACCAAGGCCTGCTGTTTTCAGCAATGTTAATAAACTCTATCGCTTTTGACATCTTTGAAATTTGCCGTTGCTCCTGCTACTGTCTGTAGCCCTGTGAATTTTCATCTGCTTAAAAAGCTTAGCTTAAGGATCTGCTTATAAAGCTTATTCATACCGGACTTATGCTGCTAGCAGATTAAAGTTACAAGAACAATGTTACTAAGCTTTGGTTGCACATCTCGTGTATCTGCACCGAGAGCAATGATGTCCTCAATACCACAATTCAATCGATACTCGCCAGCTGTGAGTATTAACCGTTGAGCTGCTGAGAGTAAGCAGCTACCCACAATTCGCTCAAGTTCGGCGCCGCATCCTTCTTCAATTCACTCAAGGCCCGCTGCCCTTTAATTTAATGAAGTCCAGCCACTGCTTTCCGTCTATCTTGAATTTGAGCAGATTAAGGTCAGCCAGCTCAGCTCTTAGCCGCTAGATTTTTTGAGCATCGCATGCTGCATTGCCGTCCAAGATCGAAGGCCCGCTTTGGGTGCATTGCTCATCGACGGTGTCGCAAGGGATAAGACTAGCACAACATGCCCACCTAGAAGTCCTCAGCAAATTTCCAACACATCTGGCACAAAATCTTATCAACGATCTGTCGCGGCTGCTGCATCGAAGGCGTTTTCGACGAGAACGCAGCACGTTGCGTTAGTTCTAACTGACGCGTCACAAAGCAAAGCCAACGAGTCTTAGTGGCTGCACAGATGCGCCGCACGTAGAAACACGTATTCCGGCGAGACCTTGCAAACATGCATATCGGCAAAAGAGGAGCAGGAGAATCAATACACCGTGCATCCAAAACAAGTCCGTGCCATTAAACGAAGAACCGTCTATTCGACAACTACAGGGGGCCGGATTTGGCTCCGGGTCTTCGACTTCCGGGTGCTCGCTCCTCACGACCCAGGGCGTGGATTCGATTCATGCAGTGGGTGCTCTATCATTGCCACAGCCAGTGCTGGTGACAGCTCCTTCTGCCGCTAGATAATAGAGGCTGTATCGGAGATATACTGGCAGAGAGCAATATCATTAATATGTCATTAGCCTTAGGTCATTGTTTCGGTTTCGACAGTGGTAGGAGTCAATATTTTGCTTAGCCACATTGTTAGGCTCTAAAAATTTACAAGAATGACTACCGAAGATTTCCAGACGCCTTCTTCGTTGCAGTCATTGTAGCAATCACGTCTTCCCTTTGATCGCCGACAGCCGTCGTGGCAAAGATGCGGTGCTTCGATGCGTCCTCTGAGTCCCTAGGTTGTAAGACAATCAGGTAATCAGCATTTCACTTGGCTGCAGACAGACTGGTCCCGCGTTATTCATATAGTTTATCAAGCATAATATTACTCACGATTCAATCGCGTTTCCCTTTGCAGCAAATGTAAAGCGCCTAGAAAGAGATTGAGTTCTCTGAAGGCGCTTTATCAAGTGCATTATAATTATTATTATTATTATGCGAATGAGTAGTGACTCTAGACTAAAGTCCTCATCGTAAAACAAAGCGCATGCTAAGGGTGCCAGCCCTTGCGGACGCCTGACGAATCCTGGCGGAGCTAACACCTTAAAGCTGGCTCGGCTAACACGCCTCAGAGCACACAGTTAGAACACACATATTTTCCGAGTACATTTTGACCTTGTGACAAGCCCCTGAAGGCTGGGATTAGCCCCCCTCTCAGCACTAAAATCCTGGCTGCGCCCTTATGGAGACTTGAGGCAGATTCTCAACTTGAGCCAAGAGAGCTCCGGGCGCTGGGCAGCCGCTGCATTCGCATCATGAGAAATCCGAACGCACCTGGTTAATCTTGCGAACGAGGACGGCTCGAGGTGCGGCAGATTAAAATTCTTACGCTCGAAGCGGCGAGCGACGGAAGCCTTCACTTTGAGTGAGAGACACATGGCCGAAATTATGCTGCGCTCCAGGGAAGGATACGAAGAGGCTTTGGCCACGAGTTGCCGGTCCAGGCGATCAGCATTCAGCGGAGTGCGTATGAATGCAAGCGAGGAAAATGACGCACTTGGCGATGGCCACCGACAGTCTGCGGACGCGGTCGACTGTTTGTGCATAGGCTATTCCTGCACGCTATGGGTGTGATAGTCACGTGACGTGGTCCGATAGTCACGTTCATGTTCGCCACTGGATTGCGTCGGCATGCGAGCATGTCATCGTTGTAGTAGTCATATCGATCTTCAAATGCAATCGTCACGTACTTTCTCGGGGCAGCGTTCCGTCTCCGAGCTCAAAATCGCGCTGCGTAGCAGCTCGAGCGAGTTGCATCTGGCACTTAAGCTAGAGCACGGATCAAGCGTAGAGTTTGCCAACACCTTACGCTATCGTAGCGGCAGTCGTAGAGGCGATCGCTTAGATTAATCGGAGAGGTCAATTTTTCTCATCGAGAACCTTGGACCAAAAAGGAAGGGTTGATAAGAATGAATTGTCTCTAAGCAGCTTGAAAAACTCATTGAAAAGAAAATATTGCAGGCACAAAACGAGTGTGTAAATATGTAGTTTAAAAGTCACAAACATGTCCCTCAACAAGCCGCAAGCATTTATCTCGATGTACTAAGACTCACTAAGTTGGGAAAAAAGTCACATATGGACATGGAGATTGGTAACTTTGTAATTTAGAGATGTGTTTCTCCAGGTTACTTCAGGGGTTGATATGTCTTGCATAAAGATTTTTCAAAGTCTTGCCTTTACGTGGAAATCTGTAAAACTTCAGATCTAATTTCAAAAAAGTATTTTAACGGTACCAACGAAAGTATTCTATTGTTGGACCAATTTACTCAAGATTTTCTCGAAACTTACCCTAAACGAGGACAAAATCAAACTTCTATTTAAAAGCCAATCCAAACTTGCGGCTGGACTAGGAAACTTTTCTCGGTGTATTAGTAGTGCTGTAGTCCGGCCGTCATTATGCGCTCGGGATTTAGGGTTCCTCATTAAGATTAATTATAATACACTAGATATAGTTCCCTCATAAAACTCAATCTATTTCTAGGCGTTTTATATTTGCTGCAAAGGAAGCACGATCGAGTGGCTAGTGGTAGTATGCTGAATAAACAACAAGAATAATATGGTTATGGATGACATACACAGGGTTACCATGCAAGTGCGGTAAGTGGCAGCATGCACAGTGTCAGCACGCATAACCACATAAAGGATGAATCACAGGGACCCACTAAATGCTGTCATAAATAGATGCATTTTTAATTTCTTGTTAAATGTGAACAAGTCAAGAGATGTCGTGACGCAGGTCGGGAGTGAGTTCAAGGCTTTGGGCGCATATGAACTAAAGGCACGGTCTCTCACGGATTTGAGATTTGTACGAGATATGGGTAAACAGTTAAATCCAAAAAAATGGGTGGTACGATTCTTAGTCTTATGGGGCAGTAGATCTGATAGGTAATTTGGAGCCAAAGAATGGAGCAACCTAATAACAATAACAATGCACTTGATAAAGCGCCTTTATAGAACCCAATCTCTCTCTAGGCGTTTTACATTTTCTGCAAAGGAAATGCGATCGAATGGTGAGTGGTATCATGCTTGATAAACCACATGAATAACTTTAATATGTGTGTTTCTAAATTCCTTTTTAAATGTGGCCAAGTCGAGGGATGATGTGACGCAAGGCGGGCGTGAGTTCCAGGCTTTGGGAGCGTACGAACTAAATTCACGGTCTTCAAAGGATTTGAGGTACCTTGATGTTAGTGACAAAATCTTGATATCAATGTGTTTCTTGACTGGGAGCCAGTGCAGGTCGGCGAGAAGTGATGTGATGTGGCAACTGCGATGCTCACACAGACAAATTCTGGCTGCAGAGTAAGCACCTGCTAGCAGAAGCCGATAGATCAGGAAGCATTGAGTTACAGAAGTCATGATGGAATGTCACCAATACATGGACCAATTTAGATGTGGAATCCCTGTCTAAACAATCCCACACTTTAGCTATGTTATGTAGTTGAAAGTGGGCACATTTGACTGTGGAGCTGATGTGGTCGTCTAATAAAAGGTCACTTTGAAACTTGACACCTCGATTTCGTGCAGATTCAACAAGAGATATGCTGGCAAGACGATGTTGAGCTTTAACTTTTCAAGATCTGAATCGCCTTTTGTTTACCCATAACTAGTAAGTTGTATCATCATTCAATTTAAGAAAGTTTGCTGCCATATATGTTTGGATGTCATCAATGCATGCAGCAAACGAGTTGAGAGAATTCGAAGTGCTGGTGGGCTGGGAGAGATCATAGCAAGGGTACAACTGAGTGTCATCAGCATAGAAATGAAAGCCTATATTGTGCTTGGCTATCACATCGGCAAGAGGAAGAATATAAACCGCGAAAAGAACTGGAAAAAGCACGGAGCCCCTAGGTATCTCATATTTCAGGGGTTCCTCTGATGATATTTGTCCATTCACATCAACACTCTGGAGTCTCCCTCTGAGATAGAACCTGAACCATTGCAGAGCAGTGCCACTGATGCCCAGGCGACACGAGAGGCACTCAAGAAGATACTCTACCTATGTCTGCATTCCTGTTTAGATCATTGTGCACCCGAAGCCATGCTGACTCTGTGGAATGATTGCTCCAAAGCCAGACTGGAACTTAGTAGCAAGGTTTGAAGTTTCAACATATGAGTTCAGCTGGTCTGCCACTACTCGTTCCAGCATCTTCGATAGAAACGGCAGAAGGGAGACTGTGCGGAGGATGCTCAAGTTCTCTTGGTTTATTGTTGCTCTCTTATGTAGTGGCCTGACTAGAGGCTTTATGAAAGGTGCTGGGACATGACCTGAGGCTAACGGCACATTTATGATGTTAGTTATGCATGACAACAGACGAGCAATGCATCGTAGAAGCAGAACAGTGGAAATAAGCTCCGGAGATCTAGTTGTGTTCTTTGATTGGGATGTAAACTTCAGGAATGGTTCACTAGTGGCCTCCTTAAATGTAGACATTGAGGTGCTGCATGGAGTTCAGTTACGGGATTCCCAGAAGATGCTACCATCGTAGGCACGGGGTCCCTGATCTTGTCTATCCTGCTGACAAAGAAGTTGGAGAGGCGATCAGCTAGACCATCACTGGGATCACTAGGTGATTGTCCAATATTAGGGACTGTGTTCCAGGGTGGTTTGCTAACAATTCAACTGGCTCCCTGGCTTGGCTTAGGGTAGACTACAGCAATTCCATTCTGGCTGAGCTACCAAAAAACCGCTAAGCCTCTTCCCCAGGTGGCGGCGAATATGGTTTCAAGGTTACTCAAAAATCCCAGAGGTTCAGCCAGGCATCTCATCGACTGAATGAGCTTCCATGGCTCCGGGTCGATCGATAAATGCAGAGCAACACCTACTTTGACACTCAAGGCCAAGGCCGTGGCGAGACTCCTTTATACCTACCTGAACCGCTGCATCACTTTCATCCTCTTCTTGATTTTAGGTTCCCTAGGAAATAATATATTAGTTATTCCATTTCTAGGCTGAAACACAGCTGGCGATAGAAGCTTTTGCTCTGCGAGTCCTGGACTGGAATTTGCTCCAACAATTCTTGCCGCTCTCATTCGGCCCAGAAATCAGATTCCCCTTTGACGGCCGAGGTAGTGAGCTCGAGCCCTTCAGAATATATGAAGTGCCTGGATAGAGATCAGATTCTCTTATGGCGCAAATGATTCGCCAGATTGTCACTGATGTTACTTATTCGTGAATCCTAAATTTTAACGGCTAAACTGGCTATAAGATTATGTAATCTACTTTATCTACGTCTGTAAATCGAAAAAGTCACAAGGATGATGTCCATGCTTGGCAGAAGAGTTTTCCACGATGAACTCAATGCCTGAGTACCTGTCGGCGCCCATACGGTAATTTCATCTCACGAAGCGCAGAGCAGGTGAGAAGTGACACAGATGCTGTGTATTCTCGTCCGCGTCCGGACAGAAATAGGCCATTAACACATCGCTTCTGCCCGTACTAGTCCTGGCCGACTAGCAACCAATACCTGTGAAGTTTTGAACCGTGTATATTTGCTAATGAATTGTCCATGCAACAGCATTGAACACAAAATGCCGCGAACTGCAGACATTACCTGATGTGGTTGTCGACTGAACCCGTGAACTTTGCTACAACCAAGACCTGATTGAAACCCAATAGACGCCTAACTATTACCGACACCAATTCACTATTGTGGAATGCATTAACGCGACACAAGCCACCTGTTTTGTATGAATCTTTACTACAGGTAAACGCCAAGCACGCCCCCAGTACGGTGCAGCAGTATCTAAAGCGTGCGTTAAGCTAGTCCGGACTAGCAAGTGAATGCTTGAGAAAGAATACGAAAGATCAGGACTGGCTGTCCATCAATCGGCATGCGAAGACAAGTGTAAGTAATCCAATCCATCCTAGCCAAGACTGAGTTCAGCTTCTAAAAGAATATAGTTGGATCACAGATTAAAAACCCATGAATGCCATCAATCACCTTGTTGATCGCTAGGCCAGCACCATACCTAGCTTTCCACTCCGCGATCTAGGAAATTTCCTGGTTATTATAAGAGATAGGTAATCAAGCTAGGATATTAGAAAGTCCTTCCGCATTCTATATCTCAATTCAAATCTTCATCCTCCTTTACCAGAGCTCTTTCACTGCTCACCAATTCTGCTCCTTCATCTATTTTTTAAAGTTCATCCCTTAATTTAAGAAGATCTCTAGCCCTTTAAATAAATACCCACCGTCCTGTTTTTAAGACGCCTAGATTTTTTGCAGCCGTCCAAAACTTACATAAAACACGTCGTGAGACTTATTTCTATCTACGCCTCATCAAAACAGGCTGTCTTAATTAGGAAGTCGACAAAAGATTAAGAGAACTTAAAAATTTCTTGCTAAGTCTCCACACTGATTTATAAAAGAAGAATATTCTAGCGATTAATAAAAATCAGCTACGCTTGCGATTAAGAAATTCAAACCTAGCAAGTAAATTCCCATCAAAATTCAGAAGGAATATAGAGACAATCCTACTGTGAAAGCACACACGGCCTTCTCGGGAATGAAGATTTAGCTCTCGTTTTTTTACTGTTTTTGTTGGATGTCTTGGCGGAATTCTTACAGTCCTGTTAGATCTCTCAGAAGAATCTTGCATCATTAATCAACTTCTTTTTATGTGCCTGTCATCTTTCTTAGGCATCATTGACATCTTACTGCAAAAGCTTTGGTATTATCTCAGCGGGAGATTTTAGGAGCGTAGATTTCATCAGCACGCATTTCTAGAAGTCTTTGGAAAATGGGTTACCGGAGTGATATAGGTCATCTTCGTTTCACGATTAATCCATTACTCCACTTCTCGCCGACCTGCACCGGCTACCAGTCAAGCAAAGGATTGACTTCAAGGTTTTGTCGCTCACTTTTAGGTCCCTTCATTCTATGGCTCCAGCCTATCTCTCCGACATACTCCCCCATGAGGCCAAGCATTGTACCACCCGCTTTTCGGAATCCAACAGTCTAGAAATACCTCGTACAAACCTTAAATCCTTTGGAGACCGTGCATTTAGTTCGTATGCTCCCACATATTGGAACTCCCTCCCGACCTGCGTCAGAACATCCCCCCCCCCGACCTGACCACATTTTAAAGGAACCTAAAAACACACCTTTTTAGGACAGCATTTAGCGGGTCCCTGTGATTCGTCCTTCACGTGCTTATGCGTGCTGACACTGTGCATGCTGCCACTAACCACATTCGCATGCTGACCCTGTGCATTTCACCCCCTAACCATATTATTCATTTTGTTTGTTTTTCAAGCATGATTTTACTTACCATTCAATTGCATTTCCCTTTGCAGCAAATGTAAAGCGCCTAAAAAGGGATTAAGTTTTCTGAGGGCGCTTTATCAAGTACATTATTATTATTATTAATCCTTTTCCTCTCGCCGCTATAGCTGCCTAGCACGATCCAATCTTTTATTCTTGTGCTAATAGCACCGAGCTTCATCTATGCTTTGATCTGTTCCTGCTTGTTACTTTTAAGGTTCAACTAGTCACTCGTAACTTGAATTAGTGCTTTAGCTATATTAGCTATAACCATATATATATATATATATATATATATATATATATATATATACAAAGGTACGGCAGCGAAGCTAGTCCATGCATTATGATATTCATTCTAGACTTTTGTGGCTCCCTCTTTGCAGGTTTTCCCACGCCGAGCAGCTAAAAGCTTTCCGACGGTGTTAAACTTGGCAGCAAGGCTTTTCTGTCGCTAGCGTTGCAACTGCCAGCACTTTCTTGAGACCTGCACTGGCTCCCCACCACGCAATACAGCGACTTCCAAATTCCGTCACCCACTTGATGGTGCAGCTGCTGTCTTGCTTGAGCCTACCTATCTTATATATAGCTCCTTCTCGGTCTACCATCTTAAACGCCTGGCTCCCGTGGCCCTGTTTGCCTAGCCGTGTCTCTGACCAGTCTCGAATCCATTGGAGCCTGGCATTGAAACCACGTACCTTAGGCTCAGAATCGGCTACGAGCTTCCATCGCGACGTTCCTTGAAATAGTCGCATCACAATGAAGCTGCAAATCCTGCCTCGTACTCACAGCGCTTGCTCCATTCAATGTTGAACGCTCCCTTGTGTGCTAATGCTTGATGTAACTGTGCATGCTATGTGTCACTATTCAGTTACCACGCTTCCTTTACTTACGGCGAAAACGTGCATACAAATCGCTCAAGGTTCTATACAAATTTTCTATAGTTACTACCGTCACTATCAGGACGACGTCACGATGGCAGCTCAACCGACGGGTTCAAATTCTTACTAAGAGTATTTACAGCATTCGAGGTTCAGTCGCCAAAAGCCTTCAGCTAGCATTGAAGCTAGCCCATTCCTAGCATAGCCAGTGGCACAAACTAGTGCACAGCAAATCACACTCGGTCACTGAAGGGGACCGAAACAATTACCAGGCCAGAACTGCCAAAACGTGAGAGCTGAACGGGTGTCGCTATTATGCGAATCTCGCAAGGTTTAATTATTAGTGCGTACTGCCTCGTTGCAATTCGCATCCTTAATGACGCAAATCTTCGTGCGAGCGGTTTCGCTATTTTGGCACTCGTTGACCGACGATAAAGCTCTCGGTTGCGGTGTGTACACGCTCGCCGAGCCACGGGCCACGTGACTCGAGCTCCACGACGCGCATGCGCACTGCTGCAGATTCCAGCTACCGCAAGAAAGGCGACGTGCTAGCGCTTTTAAGGCGCCGCACTACAGCACAATGTATTTGTATACGACACCATTTTTTCCAAATGAATAGTTGGGCACAATCTCCCTGCTCGCTCGGAGCCATTTTCCTTCCTCCTCCAGGCGAGCCATTTCAGGCTCCAACTTGTCTACGTAGTCTTTCACGTAGCTGAGATACTCTTCGCGCATAACAATGCAGATCAGGCCGCCTGCAAACAGAAAACAGTGCAGATAGAGCTTGTAGTCGCCCCGACACGGCCTCGTATACTTTCGGGTGCTGCTGTCCGAAAAATGCAGCGACAGTTCCAGCGGATAAGGTGCTCGCCCCGACCACGGTCTGACTGAGGTCGTGGGCTCGAGCCCCGAGGCATTTGTGAAGCGCTTGAATAGATATTAAGTTCTCTTGGGGTGCTACATAAATGAATTATATTTTTATATTTTTTATAAAAACGAATAGAAGAGAGACAGACAATACGTCAAGCAATGCCCGCCGGCTCGTAAAAATTAGTGCAGCAGGGACGTAAGCGTCTTGACAAGGTTGAAAAGGAAGAGTGTAGTAAGAAGAAATTACACAATGATAATACAACACACTCGCATAGCGCCCTCGGAGAACTTAAATCTCTTCCTGGGCACTTTACGTATGCTGCAAAGGAACGTTGCAGAACTAGAAAGAACGGATGTAATGTGATGACTGCTTGCAAATGAGACCCGCGCTCGTTCGGGTGTGCGGCGAAAACCCGAATGGCGGCGGCGGAAGGAGGAGCCCTGTAAAAGCCATGCGCAAACCCACCTTTCTTGGGCAGGCTGACCATGTCGCGCAAGGCACTGCACGGTATGTGACCTTCGCCCATCCCGCCGGACAGGACGAGACAGTCGTACGCTCCTGAAACAGAAGGCAGCGAATCTGCAGCGGCCGCTGGGGGCGACGCACCGTCGGCCTAGAAATGGCCGACCACGACCCTGGAATGGCTGCCGTCGCAGACCAACAGGCATTCTGGTAGCTTACGGTAGCTTCCGGTGCAAGGCGGTCGAGCTCGGGCGCATTGGAGCAGGCTGCGGCGGGCTAGCAACTTGCGAGCTAAGGCGCAGGGCCCCATTGGAGCCATCCTGGATGCATGCCGGGAGGCGATGCGATTTTTCGCCCAGTATATTAGTCCTCGTCGAGCCGGTCAACAACAATGGAGGGTGCAGAGCAGAAGCCCAATCCCCCTCCCCGCGGCGTCCAGATTATCGACCGAATGGCCGGCGAAAGCTAGCCCTTTGCAGGAGCCTAGTTACAGCGTAGCGAGAAAGCTTCGTCTCCGCTCCGAGAAAATGCCTCTTATCAACGCTCGGTGTGTCATAACTGCGATCTTAGGTAGAGCGTACCTTTGCGATCCTTCCGCAGATAGGAGTGCGTTTATATTCACGGCGCTCGTTTATTCTGCAGTATCGAGCTATACACACACACACACACACACACGCACACACTCACAT
The DNA here is from genome assembly GCA_009760855.2 of Cristatella mucedo. Lineage (NCBI taxonomy): Eukaryota > Metazoa > Bryozoa > Phylactolaemata > Cristatellidae > Cristatella > Cristatella mucedo. Next base: position 1,162,838 of record WPIO01000036.1, on the reverse strand, counting down.
ACACATACACGCACACACATGCATATATGTATGTTTGTATGTGTGAGAGTGTGTGCGTGCGTGCGTGTGTGTGCTCGCGCGTGTGTCTATATATATTTATTTTTATATTTATAACTTGCAAGCTCTTCGACGTAGCTTAAATTGCCGAGTCAGTAATCGAACTCTTAGCATCCTCTCTGGACCACAAGCAACGATGTGTTTATCTTAAAAAGCCGGCGGCCCCGTACGAAACCGCAGCTGGGCGCAGGTGGCTCGTGGCCGGCTCGACCGGCTAGCCGCTACGCTCAAAGCCCCGACGGCAGCTTGCGAATGGTGCCTCATCTAATTAAAAACGCTGGTTGAGTATATGCTGAATATATGCACGAACATCACACTGGATGCGAATCACAGATCAGTGCCTCAAGAGTTCAGTAACTACGTCGGACCGTTCGGCGTTCAGTAAACACGCCGGACCGTTCGGCGTTCAGTAACCACGTCGGACCGTTGGGCGTCCAAGAGCTCTTTGGCATGCCAAGGTTTCTGTTTCCGTTTGCCCCCTCCCCCGTCCTCCTTATTCCGTCTATGATTTCCGAAAAGCCGCGACTCGTGTTTTTTATGCTACGGTCACTGAGTTTGAGGTCTGCATCCAAAGTCGCCGGTCTGGAGTGGCGTTTCATTGAGAAAATAAGAGAAAATGAGAAAATATGATTGAGAAGAATTGAGAAAATATGTTATTATAAAATTGAGAAAAGACGTCGCACATACGAGAGTCTTCGTGCAAAATACGTTCAACGACTGGGTCTACCCAAAAAACTCAACTCAATTCAATCAGTCAACAGAGTCAGCATTGCTTAGGGTATACAACGACCTACTTAGGAATGCAGACATGGGTAGAGTGTCTCTGCTTGTTTTGCACGATCTTTCGGCAGCTTTTGACACCATCGATCACAAAGTTCTTCTAGAGCGCCTCTCATCTCACCTGGGTATCACTGGCACTGCTCTGCAGTGGTTCAGGTTCTATCTCAGTGGGAGACTCCAGAGTATTGACGTGAATGGACAAAGATCATCTGAAGTACCTCTGAAATATGGAGTACCTCGGGGCTCCGTGCTAGGTCCGGTTCTTTTCACGGTTTATACTCTCCCTCTTGCTGATGTCATTGCCATGCACAATCTAAGCTTTCCCATCTATGCGGATGACACTCAGTTGTACCTTTGCTTTGATCCCTCCCAGCCTTCGAGCACCTCAAATTCTCTAAATTCACTTGCTGCATGCATTGATGACATCCGCACATGGATGGCAGCAAATTTTCTAAAACTAAACGGTGATAAAACTAACTTACTAGTTATGGGAGAACCCAGTGTGATTCAGAGATTGGAAGGGCTGTCTCTCAAAATTGGCTCTGCCAGCATATCTCCAGTTGAATCAGCTCGAAATCTAGGTGTCATATTCCAAAGCGACCGCTCGCTAGACGACCATATCAGCTCCACAGTCAAATCAGCCTATTTTCAGCTTCATAACATTGCTAAAATTCGGGCTTGTTTAGATAAGGATACCACGTCTAAGTTGGTCCATGCATTCGTGACATCTCGTCTCGACTTCTGCAACTCACTGCTTACTGGCCTACCAGCATGTGCGATCAGGCGATTGCAGCTGGTGCAAAACTCTGCAGCTAGGCTAGTCTGTCTTGAGCGTCGCAGTTGCCACATTACTCCACTTCTAGCCGACCTGCACTGGCTACCAGTCAAGCAACGAATAGACTTCAAGGTTTTGTCGCTCACTTTTAGGTCCCTTGATTTTATGGCTCCAGCCTATCTCTCCGACATACTCCCTTATCAGGCCAAGCATCGTACCACTCGCTTTTCGGAATCCAACAGTCTAGAAATACCTCGTACAAACCTTAAATCCTTTGGAGACCATGCATTTAGTTCGTATGCTCCCAAAGCCTGGAACTCCCTCCCGACCTGCGTCAGAACATCCCCCCGACCTGACCACATTTAAAAGGAACTTAAAAACACACCTATTTAGGAAAGCCTTTAGTGGGTCCCTGTGATTCGTCCTTCACGTGCTTATGCGTGCTGACACTGTGCATGCTGCCACTGACCACATTTGCATGCTGACCCTGTGCATGTCACCCCTAACCATGTTATTCATTTTGTTTGTTTTTCAAGCTTGATTTTACTTACCATTCAATTGCATATCCCTTTGCAGCAAATGTAAAGCGCCTAGAAAGAGATTGAGTTCTCTGAGGACGCTTTATCAAGTAGTATTATTATTAACTCAACTCAACCGTGCAGCCTCAAATGTATCATCGCCGTAGTTAGTCACGATGTAGCCCCAGCAGGGCGTTAGCACGTGTTTCGCGAGAGTAACGTTTCAGGATAGCCTGCCAGCCGGCAGCAAATAGCAACAGTTTTTATTTGGTGCACACAGTTTCTTACAAATGATTCGTTCATGCTTTTTTAAGTCGAACGTTCGCTAGTTTTTGTCGTACAAGTTTCAAGTCGAAATTAAAGACACAGTCTAAATCTCCACCTGAGTTATTTGAGCAGATTTTTACATGCGTACCTAGCTAGCTAGCATTCACTGCTTCCTCGAAAGAAATGCCGGATGTTGACTTATTACTGGTCGTGCATTCTTCCAGCAGAATAACTACGTCCTCCGCCTCACCAGCTAACATCGGCATCGGCGTAAGCGGGGAAATCTGTATAGTTCCTTTGAGGCTGGTAGATAGTCTGAAGTCTCATCTCACACCATTGCCTCGTAAGAGTGTAAGCGACTCTCTAAAGTAGTCGCTTGCGCACGCACGACGTGAACTCGATTTTATGGAAGGCGACGCGTGTGAGCTTGCTGCCTCGCTATATATATATATATATATATATATATATATATATATATATATATGTGTGTGTGTGTGTATATATATGTGTGTGTGTATATATATATGTGTGTGTGTATATGTATATATGTATATATATATATATAATTCGAGGCTTTATTATAGAGGCCTCGCGGGCGCATATTGTCCGCCTGCCGCTATTGCCGTTACCTTTTGGCAGCGACTCGCACTCCTCACCAATTGCGCAGCAGAACAAATTGACGTAGACGCTTTTCTTCGCCGCTTCGTCTAGCATGGCCTTGGAAGGGTCGAGAGCGTCGACGTGTGTGAAGCCCCTTTTTGACAGCTGCAGCGTACAGAGAGGGAGAGAGAGAGACAGAGTGCGGCGACCCAATGACCATTCGATCAACGAGAGCTGCCGACTGAAGTAGCGCAGGTCTGCCGCGCCGCAGCACGCCGCGCGAAGAATGGCCGCCGCAAAATGCCACCACAGAGCGCCGCCATATAATGCCGCCACAGCACTGAAGAATGGCCGCCTCGGAATATGCCGCCACAGCGCGCGCTTCCGACGCACGGCGAGGGCACCTTATAGCGACGTACCGCGCCAGCCAGCAAAGCCGCGCGAGAAAGTCGCCGAGTCTGTCGGCGTTGAGTGACTGCCCACTTATATAGGCGTTCGCTTCATTCAGCTTAGGTCGCGAGTCACTGGCGCAGTCGTTCAGACGGGACAGACAGTTCCTTGCGCACGCTGAAGTCATTTATTTCGAATTACGAAGCGACCGGAAGATGTCGTCTCCCACGAACGTGACTGTGCGTCGACCAAAAGAGATTGCACTCCTCCTTCGCCTCCTCCTTTGGGGATCGATCCCGCAGCCTCTGGGTTACCGCTCCAACGCTACTGCCGATTGAGCCATCGAGACTGCTCTCCGATTGGCGAACCGCTCAGCGGCTTGCAGCCTCGGCTTTAAGTGTCCGCTCGCGCGCTCGAGTCGAATCCTGGGGTCGAGGGGTCGAGTGGAGGCGCACGTGCGTAGCTGCCAAGCTGCAGCCGTCGATTGCGGCATTGCGATCCAACCGCTGGCCGGAAACTACGGGACCGTTTTCGGAGTCTGCATTGCTTGTGCAACCTCCAGCAGCATCTCACTTCTGACGCCAAATCTTACAAATGCGGCTCGAGGCTTCCACGTCCAGTCAGACCTAGGCCGTAAACACGGCGCTCGTAATGGTGCTAGTCGCAGCCGATATCTGATGAATACAGGCGACGCCTGAACCTTGTAGTGCGGCTAGCTACTTGTAGTTGCTTCACCAATGCACGCACGTACGCCGATTGTAGCAGGAACTCGGCAGCGACCGAAAGTGCTCATATCTTAACATATCAAGTCCATAGCCACGATGCAGACAAGTCTATTTGACAGCATCGCACGGTTACTGGCGTTCAGCAGCGGCCATTACGCACACCGACGGCTCTCTGTCCGGCCTAGAGCTCAAATGACAATGCCGAGACACGAATGGCACGCTGCTTGCCTATCTCACAGGTTCAACTTGTGTAGTTCATCGGCCACAAACTATCGTATAGATGCATAATCGCAAACAATTATTATCCATCACAACCTGGTTGGCTTAGTTTAGCTAGTGTTAATGCAGACAGGTCCAACGACACAGAGAGCCTCCGTGAACATTTGGAGGCGGATGCATCGAATAGTGGAGCTGGATTCGTCCCGGACAGCAGTGCGGCCGACTCAAGCCGACATTTACTTTACATTAAGGCCGATGACTTTGAACTGAGAACCGCCGAAATTAAATCGCGCCGCGACAAGCCGCGAGGCAGCGAGTGCGCAGCGCGATATACGACTATGCACCGAATGTGTACCGAAAGCCGCTTAGGCTGTGAGTGCGCTATACAAAACTCTCCTGCGTAACACCCACATGGTCTTAATGACTTTGTGGAGCTACAGACGGAGATACATTACATTACATTACATGGGCGAGATGCAACGTACGAATTAGAAGCTGGCCACCGTAGGTGTTAGGCAACAGCCAGATGCAGTCGCTCTCTGAGGTCAAGGTTCTGCCGGTAGGTGGGTCAGAGCGCTGAATGTGGGCTGCTGTAAGCTGTCTGCGAAGGAGTCTCTCGGAAGTCACGCGCCGCACCTGACGTACATAATGTAACCGGCGATTCTTTGAGCGCATCCATTCTAGTATCGCATTGCTGCTATCGCTGCCTCCAGGATATCGAGCGATGCGTCGCTTCCGTTTGTGTACTGCGGCTACCCACACGAGTGAGGATCTCGCGGACTTTACATATTTAATAATGATAATAATAATTCACTTGATAAAGCGCCCTCGGAGAACTCAATCTCTCTGTAGGCGCACTACCCGAGTCAAATCACTCAGGCCGATCTAGTAAGCATTACAATAAACATAGTTCGCTTCCTGTCTTAGATAATAATTAGTAAAAGAAAATGTATATATAGCGAACAGTATCCATCCTTCAACAGTGCAATCATTTACAACACCAGTCCTCTCAGTGGGCAGCGTGCACATCTCGGCTAGCGCGAAAAGCGAGAGGATGTCGGGAGGAGCAGAAGACAGCACTGCCGAAGCCATAGTCACCCTTCGCTATACGCGCGTTAAGCGTACCGTCCTCGCCCGCTGCTACGACCGAGCGACCCTCGCGTGCGTCACTTCGCTATCCCCTCTAGCGAGCAGCGCTCGGTCCGTCTTAGCAGCGCACGGACGGTACGCTCTCGCCAGCAGCAGCCGCAGCCGCCGCCGCCGCCGAACCACCAACCTCGAGGCCGACGAGACCGGAGCCCGCGGCGACGTCGATAATCCTCGCTGCGCTCCTGTTCTCTCCGAAATAGCTGGCCACCGCCTCGGCGGCGAGGCTCGGACCGTTGTAGACTCCCGGGCGGCAGAGATCCTGCGGCGAGCGAGCGAGCGTCAGTCGCTGCACGCAGCCGATCGCTGCCGATCGGCTGCCGCGACGACTTTCGCTTGCGCGAATTGATGCGAGCTGCATGCCGTGCGTCTGCAATGGCGGCCCGTCGTCGCAATGGCGGCGGATCTGCGAGGTTCGTAATCTGTCTTTCCGGCCTCTGCTCGCATTAGAAACCGAGGCAACCGCTATTCGCCGTCGCTGCACGGACGCTGCAAGAGCCGCTGTAAGCAGGCGAGCGCTCGTACCGCGCTGATCGCTAGCTCATTGCGCGCTCGACAGACCTTGTCGCCGCCAATAGCCGGGCAAGTTACACACGCTTACAGCTTTGATCGCAATGGAAACACCAGATAGAGACACAGAGAGAGAGAGAGAGAGAGAGAGAGAGGGAAAGAGGGAGAGAGAAGGAGAGGAAGAGAGAAGGAAGAGAGAGGGAGAGAGAGAGAGAGAGAGAGAGAGAGAGAGAGAGAGAGAGAGAGAGAGAGAGAGAGAGAGAGAGGGAGAGAGAGGGAGAGAAGTCCCGGTTGCTATGACGGACATTCTACGAGATGTGCGTTAGAACGGCCTGAGAAACATTTGGGCACAGGGCCACCGAGGGCCCGGTTGCTACTAGGACTGCCAAAAGCGGGATTGGCCTATTCTATCAGATAGATATAGGATATATATATTCTAAATATAGATATTATATATGAGATAATATGTTAATATATCTAATATATCTAATATATATATATATATATATATATATATTGTAGGATATCGGATAGGATCTCGGATATATAGGATAGGATATATATTCTTATCTTATATTTATCTATCTTAGAATATCTTATCTATCGGCCTTATTTAGATCCAAAGCGTGCAAATCGGCTGGAATCCTACATGAAGGGCGGCCTTTTACAAGAAAGGTCCAAGATGCCCCTAATCATGTTATTCATCTTGTTTGTTTTTCAAGCATGATTTTACTTACCATTCAATTGCATTTCCCTTTGCAGCAAATGTAAAGCGCCTAAAAAGAGATTAAGTTCTCTGAGGGCGCTTTATCAAGTACATTATTATTATTATTATTATTATGGGACGTCGGCCGGCCCGGCGCTACCAGTACTCCGAAATGGTCCTCCCCGTTAAGTTGGACAACATTCTCGATATTTACGAAAAACTCATACGTTAGCAGATTACTATGCGCACCATCCCCAACAGCGTTTCCTAAAATAAAATCGAGTGTGGGCTAAGTTAAAATAAGATTAATTTTGGCAGCCGGGCGATGCATTACATAAATGGTGCTGCTTTCGGCACTCGAGCGGGACGCGGCTGTTCATTGGCTGACGAGTAGTAGACCGCAAAGTCAAGGTTGAAACCGTATAGACCCTTCGGGCGCTCCCAAGTTTTTGTTCAAAGTTACCGCAGCAGTCCACGGTGTCATACCCAAAAACCCTTAAGCTCTTTCTGGGCATTCCTCACCTTTTGACCAAGCGACCTATTTAAGAACAAGGTCACGCTTGCTCTAGAAGACCTCCAACCACGTGACTCGGCATTTCCGTACATACGAGGAAGCGATCTAAGCTCTCGCGCCACCGATCGACGGCTAAGGAATGGCCGCAGGCAGCTGACGGAGGCTGCATAACGACGGACGCCGCCGAGTGTGCGTGCGCATCGCGCACGCAGCTCGCACGTTTGCGTGCAGGTGCGTGTGCGCCTCGCGTTATCGGCTAGAGAATTTAGGCGCGGATAATTTAGGAGCAACTGCTTCCTGATGGGTGGCGAAAGGAGGAATCGCGTACGCTAAGCGAATAAAGCCTTCGGTGTTCCTCTCTGGGATTGAAGTAGAAACCTCTTCCCGTTTAGGAATTCGAGTCCGGTGAAGCGAGCGAGCAAGCGAGGATAGGGGCAACCGGACTTTCGGCGGAGGCAACTGTACCGAAACCTCAGGGGTCAGCTAAACTAGCCGGATTATGGCGCATGATCGTGAATTATGCCGAGCTGGTTTGGTCCTGCTGTTAAGGTGCTCGCCCCGACCAAGGGCTAGCTGAGGTCGCATGGGGTCGAGCCCCGAGGCATACGTCGAGCTGGTTTGGCCCAGTGGTTAAGGTGCTCGCCCCGATCAAGGTCTGGCCGAGGTCGCGGGGTCGAGCCCCGAGGCAAATGTGAAGCGCCTGAATAGAGATTGAGTTCACTTAGGGCGCTATACTAATGAATTATATAATTATAACCTATGTGTAAAGCGCCTGAATAGAGATCAAGTTCTCTTGGGGCACTATATAAATGAATTATATTTTTTATATTTTTACATAATGACTATCCGCAATTAGCCTGACCCTATACCATCAGTCACGTGTTTTACACCGGCTTCTCGTCCATGTGTGTCGCCCCCAGCGATAGATGCAGGTGACCTAAGTATGGGATAATAATAATAATAATAATGCCCTTGATAAAGCACCCTCAGAGAACTTAATCTCTCTCTAGGCGCTTTACATTTGCTGCAAAGGGATATGCAATTGAATGGTAATATCATGCTTGATACACAAACAAATGAATAACATGGTTAGGGGTGACATGCACAGGGTCAGCATGCAAATGTGGTTAGTGGCAGCATGCACAGTGTCAGCACGCATAAGCACATGAAGGACGAGTCACAGGGACCCGCTAAATGCTGTCCTAAGTAGGTGTGTTTTTGAGTTCTTTTTAAATGTGGTCAGGTCAGGGGATTTTCTGACGCAGGTCGGGAGGGAGTTCCAGGCTTTGGGAGCATACGAACTAAATGCACGGTCTCCAAAGGATTTGAGGTTTGTACCGGGTATTTGCAGATTGTTGGATTCCGAAAATCGGGTGGTACGATACTTAGCCTGATGGGGGAGTAGATCTGAGAGATAGGCTGGAGCCAAAGAATGAAGTGACCTAAAAGTGAGCGACAAAACCTTGAAATCGATCCGTTGCTTGACTGGTAGCCAGTGCAGGTCGGTGAGAAGTGGTGTGGTGTGGCAACTGCGATGCTCACAACAGACAAGCCTAGCTGAGGAGTTTTGCACCAGCTGCAATGATAATAATAATAATAATAATAATATTGCACTTGATAAAGCGCCCTCAGAGAACTTAATCTCTTTCTAGGCGCTTTGCATTTGCTGCAAAGTTATACGCAATAGAGTAGTAAGTAAAATCATGCTTGAAAAACAAACAAAATGAATAACATGGTTAGGGGTTACATGCACTGGGTCAGCATGCAAATGTGGTTAGTGGCAGCATGAACAGTGTCAGCACGCATAAGCACATCGAGGACGAATCACAAGGACCCACTAAATGCTGTCCTAAATAGGTATGTTTTTAAGTTTCTTTTAAATGTGGTCAGGTCAGGGGATGTTCTGATGCAGGTCGGGAGGGAGTTCCAGGCTGTGGGAGCATACGAGCTAAATGCACGGTCTCCAAAGGATTTAAGGTTTGTCACACACTCGACCAAATTTTCTCATATAACTGCACTTTGTCATCACCAGTTATCACCAAATCCTGCTTATCTGACCACATGCAGATCTCATTCAATCTACAGTGTGTGCCCACATTCTCCTCAAAAATAACCTGTGAATCGCGAAACCTCAAGACCCTTGACATCGATGCTGTCCGTGCGAGCATATCTGCTTCACCTTTGCTGCTCAGTCCTCCCTCCGATCTGTCATCACTGGTAGATTGCTACAACACGACACTAGCTGACACGCTCGACGAGTTTGCACCTTTGACAAAGCGCACTGTGCGCCCCCCCCCCCCCCCCCCCAGACGGCCTATGGTTTACCACAGACATTAAACTAGCCAAGTCTACTAAACGAAAGCTTGAAAAGGCATACAAAAGATCCGGACTAACTGTCCATCGACAGGCATATGAAGACTACTGTAGGTCGTACCAATCGATCCTAGCAAAGGCTAAGTCTAGCTTCTATAGAAACATTGTTGAATCACAGATGCACAATCCAAAAATGCTGATGTCGACAATAAACCATCTCCTCAACCGTTCCCAGGTTAGCTCCTTACCTGATGATCCTTGTGATGATCTAGCCGATCGCTTCTCTCGATTCTTTGTGCAGAAGATAGACAAAATCAGGGAATCCATCCCTGCGATGACAACCTTCCCACTAGAATGCTGTTCCTCGGTTCCTGGCTGCGCCTCAATGTCTGCATTTAAACAGGTCACTAGTGATGTAGTCCTAAAGCTCGTATCTCAATCAAAGAAGACAACAAGTCCACTGGACCCTATTCCCACTGTCCTGCTCCTACGTTGCATTGATCTGCTGCTGCCATGCATAACCAACATCATTAATATGTCATTAGCCTCAGGTCAGGTCCCAGCACCTTTCAAAAAAGCTGTAGTCGGGCCACTTCTCAAGAAAGCTACACTAGACCAAGAGAACTTAAGCAACTACCGCCCAGTCTCCCTTCTACCCATTCCTATCAAAGACACTGGAACGGGTCGTGGCAGACCAGCTGAACTCGTTTATCGAAACCTCACACCTTGCTAGTAAGTTCCAGTCTGGCTTTAGAGCTAATCACTCCACAGAGTCAGCATTGCTTCGGGTATACAACGACCTACTTAGGAATGCAGACATGGGTAGAGTGTCTCTTCTTGTTTTGCTCGATCTTTCGGCAGCTTTTGATACCATCGATCACAAAGTACTTCTAGAGCGCCTCTCATCTCGCCTGGGCATCACTGGCACTGCTCTGCAGTGGTTCAGGTCCTATCTCAGTGGGAGACTCCAGAGTGTTGACGTGAATGGACAAAGATCATCTGAAGTACCTCTAAAATATGGAGTACCTCAGGGCTCTGTGCTAGGTCCGGTCCTTTTCACCGTTTATACTCTCCCTCTCGCTGATGTGATTGCCATGCACAATCTAGGCTTTCACTTCTATGCGGATGACACTCAGTTGTACCTTTGCTTTGATCCCTCCCAGCCTTCGAGCACCTCAAATTCTCTCAACTCACTTGCTGCATGCATTGATGACATCCGCACATGGATGGCAGCAAATTTTCTAAAACTAAACGATGATAAAACTAACTTACTAGTTATGGGCAAACCTAGTGTTATTCAGAAATTGGAAAGGCTGACTTTCAAAATTGGCTCTGCCAGCATATCTCCAGTTGCATCAGCTCGAAATCTAGGTGTCATATTCCAAAGCGACCTCTCGTTAGACGACCACATCAGCTCCACAGTCAAATCAGCCTATTTTCAGCTTCATAACATTGCTAAAATTAGGGCTTGTTTAGATAAGGATACCACGTCCAAGTTGGTCCATGCATTCGTGACATCTCGTCTCGACTTCTGCAACTCACTGCTTACTGGCCTACCAGCATGTGCGATCAGGCGATTGCAGCTGGTGCAAAACTCTGCAGCTAGGCTTGTCTGTCGTGAGCGTCGCAGTTGCCACATTACTCCACTTCTCGCCGACCTGCACTGGTTACCAGTCAAGCAACGGATTGACTTCAAGGTTTTGTCGCTCACTTTTAGGTCTCTTCATTCTATGGCTCCAGCCTATCTTTCAGATACACTACCCCATCAGGCAAAGCATCGTACCACTCGCTTTTCGGAATCCAACAGTCTAGAAATACCTCGTACAAACCTTAAATCCTTTGGAGACCGTGCATTTAGCTCGTATGCTCCCACAGCCTGGAACTCCCTCCCGACCTGCATCAGAACATCCCCTGACCTGACCACATTTAAAAGAAACTTAAAAACATACCTATTTAGGACAGCATTTAGTGGGTCCTTGTGATTCGTCCTCGATGTGCTTATGCGTGCTGACACTGTTCATGCTGCCACTAACCACATTTGCATGCTGACCCAGTGCATGTAACCCCTAACCATGTTATTCATTTTGTTTGTTTTTCAAGCATGATTTTACTTACTACTCTATTGCGTATAACTTTGCAGCAAATGCAAAGCGCCTAGAAAGAGATTAAGTTCTCTGAGGGCGCTTTATCAAGTGCAAGTGCAATATTATTATTACGAGGTATTTCTAGACTGTTGGATTCCGAAAAGCGAGTGGTACGATGCTTTGCCTGATGGGGTAGTATATCTGAAAGATAGGCTGGAGCCATAGAATGAAGAGACCTAAAAGTGAGCGACAAAACCTTGAAGTCAATCCGTTGCTTGACTGGTAACCAGTGCAGGTCGGCAAGAAGTGGAGTAATGTGGCAACTGCGACGCTCACGACAGACAAGCCTAGCTGCAGAGTTTTGCACCAGCTGCAATCGCCTGATCGCACATGCTGGTAGGCCAGTAAGCAGTGAGTTGCAGAAGTCGAGACGGGATGTCACGAATGCATGGACCAACTTGGACGTGGTATCTTTATCTAAACAAGCCCGAATTTTAGCAATGTTATGAAGCTGAAAATAGGCAGATTTGACTGTGGAGCTGATGTGGTCGTCTAACGAGAGGTCGCTTTGGAATATGACACCTAGATTTCGAGCTGATGCAACTGGAGATATGCTGGCAGAGCCAATTTTGAAAGTCAGCCTTTCCAATTTCTAAATTACACTAGGTTTGCCCATACCTAGTAAGTTAGTTTTATCATCGTTTAGTTTTAGAAAATTTGCTGCCATCCATGATCGGATGTCATCAATGCATGCAGCAAGTGAGTTGAGAGAGAATTTGAGGTGCTCGAAGGCTGGGAGGGATCAAAGCAAAGGTACAACTGAGTGTCATCCGCATAGAAGTGAAAGCCTAGATTGTGCTTGGTAATCACATCAGCGAGAGGGAGAGTATAAACGGTGAAAAGGACCGGACCTAGCACAGAGCCCTGAGGTACTCCATATTTTAGAGGTACTTCAGATGATCTTTGTCCATTCACGTCAACACTCTGGAGTCTCCCACTGAGATAGGACCTGAACCACTGCAGAGCAGTGCCAGTGATGCCCAGGCGAGATGAGAGGCGCTCTAGAAGTACTTTGTGATCGATGGTATCAAAAGCTGCCGAAAGATCGAGCAAAACAAGAAGAGACACTCTACCCATGTCTGCATTCTTAAGTAGGTCGTTGTATACACGAAGCAATGCTGACTCTGTGGAGTGATTAGCTCTAAAGCCAGACTGGAACTTACTAGCAAGGTGTGAGGTTTCGATATACGAGTTCAGCTGGTGTGCCATCTGGTAGGCCAGCGAGCAGTGAGTTGCAGAAGTCGAGATGGGATGTCACGAATGCATGGACCAACTTAGATGTGGTATCTTTATCTAAACAAGCCCAAATTTTAGGAATGTTATGAAGCTAAAAATAGGCAGATTTGACTGTGGAGCTAATGCGGTCGTCTAACGAGAGGTCGCTTTGGAACATGACACCTAGATTTCGAACTGATTCAAGAGGAGACATGCTGGCAGAGCCAATTTCGAGCGTCAGCCTTTCCAATGGGATGGGTATTGCTCCCTTGCCCCTCGTAAGAGTGCGCCGTATAGATGAACAGGCCCCCGTGTTTGCCTTCGTGAGAGCTTTCGAGGAGCACGCAATAATAAGACTGGACTTGGCGCGTGGCGACATCGTGAGTTCGCTGGCGAATAAAGTTCGGGTAAACTCCCTATTGCCGCACTGTAACTCAATCTAGCGAACCCCAATGAACTCGAGAACCTAGGTAGCGATAGGTAGAATCGCACCTAAGATGCTCGCGTGTATAGCGACCCACTAATTGAGAGCCACCGCCCCCTCCCCCTGCTCCAAAGCGCCGTTTGACGGCAGATGGGCGGAGACGCCGCTTTGGAAGCGGCTTCTCCGCCCATCCCCTGTGCGATTGTTCGGCGTTGAAATCGTAGCTTCTAATGAGGACTGCCGCGGCTATAGACTTTCTGATGAGCTCGTGCGCCTTCTGCTAACGAATGCAATCTGATCGATCGCCTCGCCGGTCATGCCGCTCCGGGTGACTTCGAGCCAGGGGTTAAGCAGCCAGCTGGAGTTCGGATTGCTCCGGACGGGATCCGGGTCGCGGAGACGAGTGCTGCGCAATTGGACGTGAATGTAGACACTCCATAGATACTCATATATTGGACGCAAGCATAGGCACTCCTCTCATAGATAGACATCCTCTACTTCGAGCCGAACGAGCGGCAGAGCGAGCAGGGCGGGGCTCATCGTCTGTCGCCGCCATAGTGAAGCTATCAAAGTCGGCTCGACCTCATTGCTCGCCCACGCCGTAGCCGTCGCTCGATGGGCACTGCCCGACGCAGTTGCTTCACTGCTCGATGCAGCTGCGGCCACGCTGGATTAGTGGATTAATCGATCGCTGGGACGCGCAAGCTCGCTCGGCCCGAGCCATCGAGACGGCATCATCGACCCGGAAGTGTCGAGCTCGCTCGGCGGCCAGCCTATTACTTAGCCAGGGCGAAGTGCAGCAGGGGCAGCCATTTACCTTTTCATATTCGCTCGCCCACTTGTTGTAATAGTCGACGACTTCTGCTGAAGTAATGCCAGGTCTGTGAGCGCCGTAGTTGGCTTCGTAAGCTGGGGTTTCGTCAGTCATGGCCAGGTCCGCTGAGCGATGGGGGGGGAGCCTACTCTCACTGATGAGAGGCGGGATCGAGATAGTGCTGGTGAACGGCGGGCAGCTGAGGGGGGCTCCTCGGTTGGCCAATTAGACTCTGGGTGAAGACCAGGCCACCATTTAATAGGTCACTGCTGCGTTACGACTACTAAGCGTACGTCGACTGGGAGGTTCGGTGTCCAAGCACCAATCATAGGCCTGATGCCGTCGGTAGACTACCCTGCTAATCCTTACCCCCCCCACCTGTATTCGTCAACACTGTGGCGCCACGCCTCTGCCATCCTCCTCACCCGGATTTCATGCCGTCAACCTTACAGTTCAACACGCTGATCAGAACATGCACCCAGGGCATCATGAGCTTTCAATCTGTCTGATTTGGCGCTATATATATATATGTGTGTGTGTGTGTGTGTGTGTGTGTGTGTGTGTGTGTGTGTGTGTGTGTATAACTTGTATTACTCCCTTAGATAACATAATCTCTATCCAGGCCCTACACAAATGCCACAGGGTCGAGCCCGCGATCTCGATCGTTGATGGTGAGCACTTTACCGCAGGGCCAAACCAGTTCTGACAATGCCCTGACCTGGGAAGTGATTCGAGCAGGCAACCGCATACCACTTCACTTGCTAAGACCTTGTAAGATTCGTATTCTTTTTACTCCCTCGCATAACGAAACTTACTGAGCCTTTCCTCAATCAGATGAAGGACACGAGTACAGACTAGGTTCGAACTGGTCATACTGGTGGCACTGGCTGCGTCATTAATAAATACTAATAATGTAAAAGCTACCAATAATAAGACACTAATTATAATAAAAATAGTAACTGTTATTGTATGAAATTGTTTGTGCCCTAGGAGAAATAAAACTGTTTCTGTGTACATTACACACGCAGCCGAGCTGGTTTGGTCTAGCGGATAAGGTGCTGGCTCTGACCAAGGTCTGACTGAGGTCGTGGGCTCGAGCCCCGAGGCATATGTGAAGCGCCTGAATAGATATTAGGTTCTCTTGGGGCGCTATATAAATGTATTATATATATTATAGAAAAAGAAGTTCTGTCAATTGGCGAGTGATTACATGCACAGTTCCAGCACGAATGGAAACACAGTGGAACAGCATGCACAAAAATTGAGTAGATGCTTTCGTGACGATAATAATCGTGCATCGTTTGTATAGCACCGTTAGAGCACTTAATGTCTATTAAGGGCTCGTTACAAATCGCTGCCAGAAAATCAATACCTGTGGGGATAATGACATGCACGGTATCGAGCATTCAAAAGCAAACAAGTATCACGGTTAGACCAGCACGCTGAAGCAAACATGACGACACACACGGTCAGACCTTTGGCTAGCAACATGCGCGGAATCATTCGCAGAATGATTCACAAAGCTCACCGGAAACCGAGAAATCTTTGCTAGGGTGAAGGAAATTTTTTCGGGAACAGATACCTCGTTTGCCGAGAATTGAAAGAAGCTTTGAGGAGCCGAGGGTCATTAAGCTTTAATTTAAAATTAATGGATAGAAGGGTGCAAAACTCTGCAACTAGGCTTGTCTATCGTGAGCGGCGCAGTTGCCACGTCATATCACTTCTCGCCGACCTACACTGGCTTCGAATCGAGCAGCGTATCGACTTCAAGGTTCTGTCACTTACTTTTTGGTCACTTAATTCTTTTGCTCCAGCTTACCTATCAGATCATCTACTCCTTCACCAGGCAAAGCATCGTACCAACCGCTTTTTGGAATCTAATCGTTTACTTATACCTCGCACAAACCTCAAATCCTTTGGAGACCATGAATTTAGTTCGTTTGCTCCCAAAACCTGGAACTCACTTCCAACTTGAGTCACGACGTCCCCTGACTTGGCTATATTTAAAAAGAAACCAAAGACGCATCTAGTTATCACAGCATTAAGTGGGTCCTTGCGATTCGTCCTTTGAGTGCTTATGCCTGCTCAGATTGTGCATGCTGCACACTTATAATATTTGCACGTTGACCTTGTTTATGTCACCTCTAACCATGCTATGCTTGCTTTGTTTTTATCGAGCATGTTCGATATCGAACAGCATGCTCGATATCGAGCATGCTACCACTGCAACCATTCAATCGTGCTTCCCTTTGCAGCAAATGTAAAGTGCCTAGAAAAAGATTGAGTTCTCTGAGGGCTCTATAACAAACTCGTTATTATTATTGTTGTTATTAAATCGGTCAATTGTCAGCGTGATGTGAATTATAAGTAAATGTGTCTAGTGTTCCTAATGATTTTAGAGGCTTCGTCAACGAGACCTTGACACTAAAAAGTTTTATTCAAAAGACTGCCTCCACAACTGGTCATCATTGTCGATCATTGTGCAGGATTTGAAGTAATGCTTTCTAGTCCTATACCACAGGTGACGTTACCGTAGCAGCTCGGCACTCGATTTGAAATAAAAATATACACATGCATCACTGGTTCTCAACCTTCCTAATGTCGCGGCCTTTAATACAAGTTCTCATGCTGTGGCGACCCCCAACCATAAGTTTATTGTGTGCAAAAAATGTGGAAGTTCTTGCTTTCCGATGGTCTCAGGCGACCCTTATGAAAGGGTCGTTCGACCCCCAAAGGGGTCGAGACCCACAGGTTGAGAACCACTGATTTAGGCAGTCCATCTGAGTAGCAGGTGAAAATGACCCCTATCTAGATTAAACCCTGGTATGGTTTGACACGGCCCAGAGAATACCCGGGGTATAAGGTTCCTAAGCAAAACAATACCCGGGGATGTAAAATAAACTAAGCCAAACTATGCCCCTTCAGACAGGAATATACCCCAACTTAAAGGTCAAACCTTTTAATTTTAATTAAACCTTTTAATTATAATAATGTTTTTTTCGATGGAAATTATCCATACAGAGGAAAGTCAACAGTGAACTTTCTCCTATATCTAAAATGCGTATATATGGAAGTAGAAGTTTCAATTTGATCAATTGAAGCAGTTTTTAGAAGCATCGAAGTAAGTGAAGCGAGTGAAGTTTCAGTGGAGTCAAATACGCCAGCAATTTCACTGAATTGCTTTGGTGAGTTAAGGAATCGTGAGATCGCAGTTTTATAAAAGGATAAGTTAACAGTTTAAAGAAGCTACATCTCTCTTTTAATGGAGGTTAACTTAACCACGCGTCCGTGATCACCAAATGTATGCAGTTTAAGTGTCTGCATTAAATAAGAGAAGATCGTACGATGTCGTCTCATTAAATCCACTTGTACATTAAATTGATTATTTTCAAGTTACTTCAAATTTACTTCTCAACCTTGGAAGACTAACTGCATGAATAGCTTGTGAGAAGAGATTCTACACTGTAACACAGCAAAAGAACCTGCACATTTACAAATCGCCAAGCCATATCGAGCTGAATGATGAGTCCTTAACGGATAAAGAAGTTCTCACAAAAAGCCGACTTGTAACTTGCAAGCCTCTTATGACAACTTAGTTTTGGTAGTCACTTTGGCCGAGATACGACTTTGGCCAAAATCTCAGCCCGTTATTACTGGAGAGGAATGAAGAATGACGTTCACCAAAATGTCAGAGAAAATAACGAAAACAGTGAAACAAAATTGTCATAGATACAAAAATCAGCGAAGAGCTGATTAGCTGCTGTTCCGTTCCTACGCTTAAAGATCATGGGCGACAGAAGCTGTAGCTCTGCAGGTCCTAGACTGTGGAACTCGCTTCCACAATTCTTACGAAACGACAAATTCTCTCCTGCTGCCTACTGTAGCATATCCTTTCCAGTCGTCCTGAGCTGCTGCTTCCATGCTACTCACTACCTCAACTGTTCTCCTCACTCAGCTGTGCTTCTCATTTTTCTATGCCGCGTGAGACGAAGTCCCTCGGTCATGGAATCTCATCAGTGTAGGGTCTAACCCAGCGTAGTTTCCTGTTATGAATACGGCGCTGACTCTTTATACAAGCGGTGATTTTATAACTCTTTTAATATAATCGTGCTTCCAGTACAGCAACTGTAAAGTGCCTAGAAAGAGATTGGGCTCTCTGAGGGCGTTATGTAAATGTATAATTGTTATTGAGATTATTTACGGTGGAACCAGAAGTGATGTCTTTGTTGCTGTTGCCTAGGCGATCAAAGGCACTTTTCTGGTGTTCCTTGACGGAGTGGATCTCGGTACTGATGGTTAAACGGAGCTTTTCATGTATGGTTGTCTATGTAACCAGAAAATCATGGTTAGCATCATCTGAAAGGCGCGTGGGGGGCACAGTATCATCTCCTGAGGATTTGAGGTCTATGGGAAGCTTGGCCTTCCGTCGATGTACGACCTCAAATGTACTGTACTGCGTTGAGGCATGCAGAGATGTGTGATAAGAAAACAGAACACTGGAAAATAAACTGGTCCTACTTATTCCCTTGAACGTTGGAAAGCGTTCTAAGGGATATTTTGAGTGTTCAATTGTCACGTTTCTTTTTTTGGGTGGTAAGCAGATGAAATGCATTGATCTGTTTTAAAATGCTCCATCATATTGTCAATTATCAAGTTGACTAAGTCTCGTCCTTGGTCGCTAATTAGTGTGTCCGTACAGCCGAGGTCGCAACTACCTGAGTACACAAAGTTGCAACTAACTGACTTTCGTCTGGAGCAGCGGTTGCTTCAGTCCACTTGAAAAATCGATCAGCGGCTGCAACTATATATTTGTTGCCGTTTGTTGATTCCTGAAGTGAACCGATCATATCAATCACGACTAGGCTCCATTCTTTACCAGGCACTGGTCAACTGTTGAGTGATTTTTTATTAGAAAGAGACAGAGAGAGACAGAGAGAGAGAGACAGAGAGAGACATAGAGAGAGAGACAGAGAGAGAGAGAGAGAGAGAGAGAGAGAGAGAGAGACAGAGAGAGAGACATAGAGAGAGAGACATAGACAAAGACAGAGAGAGAGACAGAGAGAGAGAGAGAGAGAGAGAGAGAGAGAGAGAGAGAGAGAGAGAGAGAGAGAGACAGAGAGAGAGAGAGAGAGAGACAGAGAGAGAGACAGAGAGAGAGACAGAGAGAGAGACAGAGAGAGAGAGAGAGAGAGAGAGACAGAGAGAGCCCTCAGAGAGCTCAATATCTTTCTAGGCACTTTACAGTTGCTGTACAGGAAGCACGATTATATTAAAAGAGTCATTAAAGAGTTATAAAATCACCGCTTGTATAAAGAGTCAGCGCCGTATTCATAACAGGAAACTACGCTGGGTTAGACCCTACACTGATGAGATTCCATGACCGAGGGACTTCGTCTCACGCGGCATAGAAAAATGAGAAGCACAGCTGAGTGAGGAGAACAGTTGAGGTAGTGAGTAGCATGGAAGCAGCAGCTCAGGACGACTGGAAAGGATATGCTACAGTAGGCAGCAGGAGAGAATTTGTCGTTTCGTAAGAATTGTGGAAGCGAGTTCCACAGTCTAGGACCTGCAGAGCTACAGCTTCTGTCGCCTATGGTCTTTAAGCGTAGGAACGGAACAGCAGCTAATTTTCTGTCCATACAGGACCTGGGGGTACGAGGAGGCTGAAACTTGTGCAGCAGTTCAGCTAGATATGGAGGAGCCAAGCCGTAGCGAGCCTTGTGGGTCAGCCTAAGAACTTTGCTCTGTATCTGTTCATCAACCGACAGCCATCCTGGCTCTTTTAGCAAAGGACACACATGGTCAAACCTCTGGCATTTGCCAACTAAGCTTACAGCCATATTCATAGCTAGCTACAATGGCCTACTGACATTTTTTGGTAGCTCAGCCTAAAGGCAATTACAATAATCAAGCCCAGACAAAACTAAGGAGCTAGTTAAATTATTTGCAAGCCACCGTGGAAGACAGTTACTAATCTTACATAGGGATCGGTCGTTATGGCTATTGCATTTCGTATTGCATCTCCGTCTGTAACTCCTCAAAGACTATGTGTTAGTTACGCGGGTGAACTTTGTATAGCGCACTCACAGCCTAAGCGGCTTTCGGTACGCGTTCGGTAGCCAACAGACTTCGTCTCACGCAACAAAGAGAAATTGGGAAGCATAGCAGAGTCAGGAGAGCAGTTGAGGTAGTGAGCAGCATGGAAGTAGCAGTTCAGGACCGCTGAAAAAGATGAGCCGTAGTCGGCAGCAGGAGAGTAGTTGTCGCTGCGTAAGAATTGTGGAAGCGAGCTCCACAGTCTAGGACCTGCAGAGCTAAAGCTTCTGTCGTCGCCAACGATCTTTAAGCAGAGAAATGGAACAGCTAATATATTGTCCATATAGGACCTGAGGGCGCGAAGAGGCTAAAACTGGTGCAACAGTTCAGCTAGGTATGAAGGAGCCAAGTCGTAGCAGGCCATGCGGGTCAACGTTAGAACTTTGCCCTGCATTTGTTGATCAACCGGTAACCATCCAAGCTCATTCAGCAATGGAGAAACGTAGTCAAACCTCTGAGATTTTTAAACAAGCCTAGCAGGAACATTCATCGCCAGCTTCAGTGGCATAGTGGCTTTTCTGGTAGCCCAACTAAAAGAGAATTAAAGTAATCTAGCCGAAACAGAACTAAGGAGATATTAAATATTTTGAAAGCCACCGTGGAAGACAACTCCTAGTCTTCGATAGGAATTGTACGTGATGGCTAGCTGTAGAAGAAGTCTTCAGGACTAAGCTTTTAAAATTTAGGCGGTTGTCGAAGACACCTAAATTCTGAGCACTTGGTGATGGTCGCACAACAGCATCACCTATTGCAAGAGCAAAGCCTTCTAGTCCAGCAAATAGTGTCCTATGAGCAGCAGTTCCGTTGTATCGCCTTTTAGTTTTAGGTAATTTGCGGACATCCAGCATCGAATGTCGACAAGGCAGGCATTCAGTTTATCAGTCGCTTCAGCAGAGTCCGACGGTTTAAATAACAAATGCAGCTGTGTACTGTCAGCACAAAAGTGATAACCTACTTCATGGGCCTGAATCACTTTTCTCAGCGATTGAGTAATTGCACCCAGGCTAGGTTCGGTTGGCTGGGACGGGACGGCTGTAATAAGGGGTCACCTGTTAGGTCGGGGTCTGACCTATGGGCATGGCCGGATGTGCGGTGTTGAGAGGTCACCGCGGCTCTAGGGTAACGGAAGTTGGCCAACTAAGTCATGGTGTTGGACGTTCCAGGTCTCGCCGAGTTATGCACCTGGATGGGTGCATGCGTGCTCTGGCTAGAGGCGGCAACGTACCCAAGGCATAGCACGCTCGTCGTTACGGCTCGTATATTCTGCGCCCCCTCCCGTAGCGAGTTGTCCGGTGCTCTCCCACTTTCTTTGGAAGCTCTCGACTGCGACTAGACGTCGACTTCGACTATCCAAGCAGTTACTCAGCTAGCCGGATCTCTGACGGCTAGCGCTTGTACTGTCGGGACGGAGTCGGTGCAACGGCAGGACTCTGGAAGCCGACTGGGCGACACGTTTGTTCGCGCTTGCGGCGTCATTTCGCACCCCTGTAGTTAATAATAATAATTATTATAATAATGTACTTGATAAAGCACCCTCAGAGAACTTAATCTCTTTCTAGGCGCTTTACATCTGCTGCAAAGGGAAATGCAATCGAATGGTGAGTAATATCATGCTTGATAAACAAACAAAATGAATACTATGGTTAGGGGTGACACGCACAGGGTCAGCATGCAAATGTGGTTAGTGACAGCATGCACAGTGTCAGCACGTTCCTTTTAAATGTGGTCAGGTCAGGGGATGTTCTGACGCAGGTCGGGAGGGAGTTCCAGGCTTCAGTTTGTAATCGTCCCAGTTTAGTTCGTCTGCTGTTGGCGCATGTGATATTGTAAAGAGGTTAAACCTGACGGCCGTTCGTCTTGACCTAGCTCAGCGGCCTGGCTAGAGGCGGCGTAGCCTGAGCAGGGCGGGAAATAACCTCTGCCCCTAGATTTCGGCCACATATAAATCGATAACAGCAAAGGACCAATGGAGAACCCTTGAGGGACTCCACGGGTGACTGGTCTGGTGGACGAGACCTGACCCACATACTATAGGGATTTAATACGATTGAACAAGTATGGTTTAAACCACGCCGGTGCCTCGTCAACCAGACCGATCGCTGTTCTCAATCCTTCAAGTAGGATATCGCGATCAACGGTGTCGAATGCAGCTTATAGATCTGGAAGCGCTAAGGTAGTGACATTCCCGTCAGCGTTGCTGCACAGGATGTCATTGGTAACATAGAGGAGGGCCGTTTCCATGGAGTGCTGCCGGTTGAAACTTGATTGATGAAATTTTTCTGAAATTTTTTTCTTTTTAATGCGTGCTACCAGCTACTTAGCGGCAATTTTCCAAGAATCTTTTTGGAGAAAAAATAAATAAGGGAATCTGGGTGATAGTTTGGAAAGACCTCTGAATCTAATCCAATCTTTTTTAAGTATCGGTCTAACGATGGCTCTGTATCTAATCCAGTCTTTTTAAGTATCGGTCTAACGATGGGCCGATTTAAGGGACTTGGGTACAACCTCTTTTTCCAGCGAAGCATTAAGATCTCGGTTATGGCTGGGCAAAGTTTGTCCACCAATGAAGACCACAGCTATGACGGCATAGGGCCTTTAGGAGACGTGTTCTTTTTTACTCGACCTTACGAAGTTAGCCAATTCGCATGCAGAAATCTCCGAAAAGTTGTTTAAGGGATGTCACAGGTTGCGATTTAGCCATTGCTTTAGTCGAAGGGGTTTTATTGAGGCACGAATGTGCACAATTTTTTCAGTGACGGCTGAAAACTTTTCGGCCGAGCCGATAATATCTGGAGAACGGGATCTCGCAGCATTGGCCAGCATATTGTTTACCGTCTGTCAAGTCTGCTTTGGGTCGGACCGGCAGGACTTCGGTTTTTGATTTAAAAAAAAGAGGCCCGGGCTTCCTAAGCTTCCGGGTGTAGACTCGAAGGGGTTTGAAATTGACTAGATCTTCATCCGACCCAGTCTTTATTAAACGGCGTTCAAGCCTACGCTAACACGGCGCCGCATCTTGTGACGCTTTTTCGTAAAGTGAACGGAATCTCCCCGACTCTTTACACGGACAGAATGTACGGGAGCATGCTCGTCAAGAGCACTCATAAGGTTCACGTTCTCAGAACGAGAAAACAGCCACTTTTCTCTCAGGAGATAAGTCATCCACCCCACTAAGACTGCCTTGACAAAAGAAATACAGAACTACTTGAACTTAGATGTGAATGAAAATGTAAACACCTCTGGCATCTCACATGATAAGTGTCTGGGAAACAGATGCCGACACCATAGTCACAACAAATCTACCGAGTTATGACATCACCAACCCACACCCAAGTCTGTGACTCCATGGATTGGTTTACTTATCCCACAAGCTTCACGTTGCTTTCAGCAACAGAATATGGACTTTTACCTTAAAAAACGTGCTTATTTCGATGTTGTTACTAATGCTGAGCTTCAAACATTATAATAGAGCGAACATTAAAAAGTATTAGATGTGCTTTTATTTCAGTAGGTAAACGCTTTTGAAAAGTAATAATAATCTTATCTTTGTGAAATACAGTTTTTTTGGTTGAAGCAATCTAAGTCTATTCGCTCACAATTTTGAATAAAATCTTGAAATATATCACGTATGTGTCGCTTAACACAATTGATATCATGGTATTATAACTTAGCCTAGAGGGACATGATATTAGCTAGGTCACTATACACCCGAGTACAAACTAGCGTAGGTCGTTTTAACCCCACGTAACCCGGCATTCGGCTCGTAGGTTGTATAGGGTCAGTTGCTTTATTTCTTTTTAAGTTGCTTTCTTTCTTTTTAAGTACTGCGAGTTTTTAAACAATTTTTTGGTATATATTATCGAATGTAACCCAGCCAAGGGTGGGCGACAGCAACAGCCAGATATTATGAGTGCCATTAGTGTAACTTACTTCCTAGTAGCCAGCACGTCTTGGGAAGTGCTGGCTACTAGTAAGTAACGAACTAACCGGCACTTCCTAACGCCGTCAGATAGCATTTATTTTAACGTTGCACGATGGTCTATTATCCAACAGCCACTTTGATTCGGATTGATTGATTTGATCAGGCTTTGCAGCCGTGTGGCAGCACCAATCTCACGACCAACTGCAAATTGTGTGCTATTAATTCCAGCTAGAACGTCATTTCCTACACATGGAATGTAGGGATTTACATCGGGATTAATATACACAATTTCATATATAGCACGGTATAATGAAGCCTCCTTGACATTGCATTAGACGTAGATGCATGCTCCCAAATTTATTGCACGCAGGTTTAAGGACATTCTTCTCACACTCTTCTTCTTCAGTTACCTTGAGCACTACAGCCACTGCTGTCATAAACTCAACTAAGCATCCACAGTAAACTGGGAGTCATCGACGTCACTAACAAGCTTCAGGTAATGCATAAAGTATAATTAAACTACGGTACGTTCAGTTTTGCAAATTTCTGTACAATGAGTCGGTCACCATGTCAGAGCACATGCCTGAGCATGCATGAGCTCGACAGACAGGATGTATTGAGATGGCTCCACCAGAGGCACCACTTAGCCCGAGTTCATATCAAAGAAGTTTAAAAACAGAGCCACGCTAAATTAAATAGGGCATTGGGCAGGACGGGATGCACTACAAATCGAGAGGTGCCAATGCGTTGAGATCCTGCCCAGAGACCATCGGCTGCTTGTAGCGCAGGGACGTCTTTCCGGCACCGGTGCTGCCTACGAGTCGTGAGCTCATAAAGTTGGGCTCTGAGCCGCGTGACGTGAGCCTGCCCCTGTGCTCCAAGCCAAGCCTGGCCACGGGATCACCACGAGCAGCAGCCGGCTGCTGCTCGTGCAGTCTGTGTTGCGGCCTGTGAAATAGGCTGGTGGCTATATCGAGCAGTGAGCCGTGGCTCTGCGAAGCGGCGCGAGCTTCGACGCCCAAACGTGGTCCCACGATGTGGCTGGGCGGCATTGGCGACGAAGATGGCGGAGGTGGCGATGAAGAGGGCGACGGAGTGGCAGTACCGATTCCGCTGCTACCACTGCTACCACTACTCATGCCGGCGCGATCAAGAATGGCATGGGAGCCGGTCGTCAGGGCCTTTGTGCACTCGTTATAATGTGCAGGCAAGATGGCATCCACACCGTTCTCAAGATGCTGCGTGTGGTGC
This sequence comes from Cristatella mucedo, assembly GCA_009760855.2. Lineage (NCBI taxonomy): Eukaryota > Metazoa > Bryozoa > Phylactolaemata > Cristatellidae > Cristatella > Cristatella mucedo. Next base: position 1,137,455 of record WPIO01000036.1, on the reverse strand, counting down.
TCAGTGCCGCCATGTGCTGCACTGAAATGGCTGCCCAAGCCGTGAGCCAGGTCGTCGCGCGGCGTAGCGACGTTCGGAGTGCCCACATAGCCAAAAAAGGAGAAGACCTTCTTCACTCCACCGTCAACTGTGTCAACGCCTGCAAAGGGACCTGAACCAGTTGGAACAGCAAGTCGTCACCATGGCCAAAAACGCATCGATAAGCTATTAATAAACAGGTGCATCAAGCTAGGATCGCCTACTGAAGGGCTCTTTAACCTATGAACTGGAATCATGACACGAACAACACAACTGAAATGAGAAAAGCAAACAGGGTTGAAGAGGACTTGAGACAGCACCACATTAAACACCAAAACTGCTATGCTGCAGTGACCAAAAGAACACCGGGGAGGGGCGAAGCTAGGCTGAAACAGCAATTACATAAACATACCCTATTCCGGCCGGGTGCAAGGTCTCTCTACAGCATTGCTTAAAACATCTTGTTATTCTATTCTATGCCCATGGCAGAGGTCTGTTCATTGCATATCATCATGGCTGTTCAAATCTGCTAGTTGATCTTACTTAAAAGTGTTGCCACTGGCAAATCAGCAGCATGATAAGAACTCCACTTAAGCCTTCCACAGCACCACAATCTAACCTTCTAAGCTGGGCTAAACACAGCTATGTCTGGGATAGGACCATACATGCAACTCAATATGAATCCTATAACACTTTCTGTAATATGCAGTCCCGTTGCAATGCTCTTGATTCGAATACTAACCGACTAGCAGTTCACCACCAAAGTCGGCCAAGGCTGTAGCTTTGCCAACTCTTTTAAGTGATAAATTGAACTGCCGGCCGAAAATGCAGCTTTACCGACAGATGGCGATAAATTGTGGTGTACATTTCCACGATTTCAGAAAATAAAGCTCAAGCACGTTTGATAACTTGTACAGCATAATGTATCCAACCGAAATCGTACAACGTAATTTATCCAACTGAAATCGACATTTTTAGAGAACACGGTACAAGCAGTGCTGAACTCAAATTTCTTCATATTTCACTGATATGTGGATTAGCCAATTTAAATGTAAAAAGGCAAGCTATAATAAAAATGAAGCTGTGCAAATCGGTAAATCATTTGTATATATGCAACTTCCTGTTTACATCTCGGTTAGATAGGGTTTGCATTACCATTTTCTTTAATGTGGAAGTCGTCAGAACTTCCCGACTCCATTTCTAATGCTTCTCTTTTGAAATGTACGCAACAAATATTCTGATTGTCGGATATAATTGCACGTTTTCTTGACGTTCCCATTAGTGCCTAAATTTATGGGCGGGCGCTCATTTTCTTTTGGGGTTAATGTGCATGACCCCATTCACAACAAGGGTCACGTGCCCGATCAAATATTCTCTCAATTTGACTGTCGGACCAATTTTGTGTAAATGTTAAAAAATGTTGACATCCCCCTTTGTGCAAAGGACAAAAAAGCTGAGGAACCACGGTGAGAGTTCCTATAGGGCTGTGTTTGGTTCGCTTCTCTTCACAACCTATACTCTTCATTTGCCGACGTGATGTCCAAGAACAATCTAGGCGTTCACTTCTATACAGATGACACACAGCTGTACCAATGCTTTTATCCTTCCCAGCCCTCCAGCTCGTCGAATTCTCTCTTCTTCCTGCTTATATTGCTGACATTGAATATAGATGGCAGCAAACTTTCTCAAATTGAATGACGATAAAATCAACTTACTAGTCATGGGCAAACCAAGTGTGATTCACAAATTGGAAAGCTTCACACTCAAAATCGGCTCTGGCAGCATATGTAGTAGAACCTGTATACAATCTCGGTGATCTGTTCCAAAGTGACCTTTCAATACACGACCACATTACCTCTGTGACATCACGTCTGACTTCTGTAACTCACTGCTTGCTGGTGTACTAGCCTGTGCAATCAGGCGCTTAACAGTTAGTGAAAAACTGCAGCTAGGCTTGGCTATCGTGAGCGATGAAGTTGCCACATCAAATCATTTCTCTCCGACCGGCCCTGGCTCCTAATCAAGCAGCACATAGATATCAATGTACTGTCACTAACGTGTAGGTCCCTTTATTCTCTGGATCCAGCCCACCTATCAGAACTACTCCCCCACCAGGCTAGGTATCCCAACAGCCGCTCTTCTGACTCAAATCGTTCACCTCTGCCTCAAACTAACCTCAAATCCTTTAGAGACCATGTCATTAGTTAGCATGCCCTCAAAGCCTACACATGCACAACACACCACATATGCATCACAGACACCACAAACACACACCACACATAAGCATTGCATCACACACACCACAAATACACACCACATACAAATACAAGTGCGCAGCATCTACCAGCATCTACGGCTGCCAACCCATGGCTCGAGCTGCAAGAAACACAAAACAATAAATGAGGAAGCCCATAAAAGTATCAGAATGAAGAACGAAGTCTAAATGAAGGACCTGCGGTTGATCTCAACTCAAGCTTAGTACGAGACCAAAGTTTCAGCCACATGATTCACTGGCAATCGATGCAATATGACATTTAATGGTATGTGCAATACATCCACTGACAATCAAAGCAGCCTTCGGTCTCCAGAAGTGAAAATAAATGGCCAGCTGTGCAGGCCTATACATTACCAAAGCCACTTGCTGCAGAGGCTGCTGGTAACCGAACTCGGTGAAGAGGCATGAGAATGTCGCGAAGCTAGGGAGACCCAGCCAACTCTCTTACCTAATCATTGTATAGGGGAGAGCAGGTTAACCCCACTTGCTCTTCATTTGCAACCAGGTTCCATCACCAATCGATATCCATGAGAGAGCAGTTAAAGGCACGTTAACAATACGGGCAGCTTGACCGATAGCGTCACTCGAAGCTCCCAAGTTAAAACTATGTCATCAGCAATTGCAAAGCGCCGCCTCAGCACCTAACTCGTTTATTAATCACACTACCGTGGCAACCGATCAGCTAACATACAAAGAGATGCTCCTACGTCCCCAAGTGGCCTGATGAAGCAGCTGGCATGGACTAGCGTGGTATATTGATCTCGCCCTTGGAAAACATTTAACAGACAAAAATCACACCGCAGCGCCAGGCGGCCACATACGTCCTTGAACTGACGAGCCGCCTCTGCAGTCGTTCGCGGTCACGCTTCCCAGAGCGCCAAACTTGCTGTGAGGCGGCTGAAAGACTGGAGGCGGCCCGTTAAAGACAGGCGGAGACTCGCTATGAGCCACCACGTCATCGACATTGTATCTCGGCGCCCGGGCTATTAGCAGGGCGTCCGAAGGAGTCCGCTTCATTGTTTCACGCCTACGTAACACGATAAACGCACAGCGGTTCGTCAGATGACGACACCAGACCGCCGGCAACCAGCCCCCCCCCCCCGGCACACACACAACAACTGCAATGGCTGCGAACCGGAATCCTTGTTCCGGCGGCAGCCATGGAGTTCGTGCAGTCGAGCACGCCAGGCATTAATGGACGAACGTTGCCGAAGCCGAATGGCAATGGCATGCATGCATTGGCTGCACTCACTGAAGGATACATATAGTCTACGGTCGCGAGCACGCAGCCCCACACCTCGCTCGCGACGGCTAGTATCCCACACGCGCGCGGCGACAGCCGGCTAGCGGTGACGCGTGAGGCGGCAGCGCTGGCGCAGCACCAGCGCCAACTCCTCGCAGCGAGCCACGCTCACCTCGAGACTTCTAAAGGCTGCCAGTTCACAGCGAGGTAGATTCAGTGGAGCCACCGGAGCTCGCCACAAACCCAACGCGGAGAGTTATGGGGCACCTATGGGAGCTCTGTGCGGTCACGTGCTCGTGACGCAAATCACTTAATTGGCCCGTTGAGCAGGAACCGGAAGCTTCGTGCAGACTATCGCCGCAGAATAGTGTGTGTAGGCGGTGCTTGTAGTACCCGTAGACGCGTGCCTCTGTTAACTCTCACGACGAGTTCGTCTTTTCTAATTGTAGTTTGAGTGTAGGCCGGCTCCTCTAATGAGCCTGTGATGTGGCATGGACACTGGCCGGTAACCGCTGGTGGCCAGACGGTGGATTCCCATTAGGATCGGCCCCTGCACAGTTGTGGTCCTCGATTAATCATCGGGGTCAACCGGAGGAGTGGAAGGAGACTCTAGTGTGAGAAGGGGGCGACGGCAGTCGTGCGTCTTGCTGCTCCGTGCCTTGTACAATAAACCGTTGGCGTTGTTCTGGGCCAGCGTTCTGTATGCCGAACCACACTAATAGCTACGGCGTCAGGTTTGCATGGCGTTTTCGTGAGGGTTCCTTCTGCACACAGAGCCTCCGACTCTTGGGTCTACCGTTGCCAACAGTCGGCCGGGTTCGAGCATCGTAACGCGACCGCTGAGCTTTTAACAATGACCTACGGCGTCGCGGTTAGCGGTAGGTGGTACCCACCACATCTCCTCACCAACTTCCGAGATGGATTAGGCTGGCTCGCCTCAACTTACCTTAGCTGCCGTCGCGCACAGCACAGAACAGGACATCGGCCTACGACCAGCGCCACCATTTAATACAACTACGTGCAGAGCAAGGGGAAGCACTGACTGCCTCCCTTCCTGCGACTGCCATATCAATCGCCGAGCGGCGCACAGCTCGCTCGCAAACCGAATCGAACAAGGAGTGGCAGAGGCAATGTAACCCCAAGGCCAAACTCACGCTGCAAGTTTATAGGTCAGTACCGAGCGGAGACACGCTCCTCGGCCCTCGAACGAATAGTGGCCCTGCGGCTAAATGACACAATCTGAACTTGCTAGCATGTCCATACCACGATTTATAGCTAACCATTTCGCAGAAGCGAAGGGTAAAGCTGATCATCTGACCCTGCCGGTGCTGCAAGTGACCTACTTCCTGCTAGTGCGTCGGCCTGTACACATACTGCCCTCTCTCTCTTAATAATAATATTATAGTAATACATTTTATATTTAACTTAAGAAGAACTCAATCTCATTCTGGGCACTTTAAATTTGATAAAATGGAAGCACGATGGAGATTTTAGTGGTAGAAACATGCTCCATGACAACAAGCATAACATGGTTAGGGGTGACATGCACAGGATCAGCATGCAAATATGGTTAGTGGCAGCATGCACAGTGTCAGCATGCATAAGCACGTGAAGAACGAATCAAATGAACCCACTAAATGCTGTGATTTCAGAGATTTCTGAGTTGGGTACCCGTATGCAGATGGCTGTCGGTCATGGCACTGCTCTGCAATAGTTCAGGTTCTATCTCAGCGGGAGATTCCAGAGTATTGACGCGAATGGACAAAGATCATCCGAGGTACCTCTGAAATATGGGGTACCTCAGGGCTCCGTGCTAGGTCCGGTTCTTTTCACGGTTTATATCAGCAGTTTATATCGCAGTTGCCACATCACACCACTTCTCGCCGACCTGCACTGGCTACCAGTCAAGCAATGGGTCCACTTCAAGGTTTTGTCGCTCACTTTTAGGCACTTCATTCTTTGGCTCCAGCCTATCTCTCAGATCTACTCCCCCACAGGCCAAGCATTAAACCACCCGCTTTTTGGAATTCAACAGTTTACTATTACCTCTTACAAACCTCAAATCCTTTGGAGACCATGCATTTAGTTTGTATGCTCCAAAAGCCTGGAACTTACTCCCGACTTGCGTCAGAACATCCTCTGACTTGACCACATTTAAAAAGAACTTAAAATTACCTATTTAGGACAGCATTTAGTGGGTCCCTGTGATTCGTCCTTCGTGTGCCTATGCGTGCTGACACTGTGCATGCTGCCACTAACCAAATTTGCATGCTGACCCTATGCATGTCACCGCTAACCATGTTATTCATTTTGTTTATCAAGTACGATATCACTCACCATTCAATCGCGTTTCCCTTTGTAGCAAATGTAAAGCGTCTAGACAGAGATTAAGTTCTCTGAGGGCGCTGTATCAAGTGCATTATTACAACTATTATCATTATATTCTTCTGTCCCTTTAAAGTACAATTACTACGGGTTTTACTCGTATGCTCTCTTCTATTCAATATCTAAACTCTCCCGCCGGCAGATACCATCGCCACAAAACAAAGTTGACTTTCATTTCTATGCCAATGACACTCAGCTAAACCTATCCATTGACCATTCGAAGCCTCGCTCGCCGTCCGACAGAGTTTCCTTGCAGCCCTCACCGACGACATTCGCACTTGGATAGCCACCCACTAACTTTCTGGGGAAAAATGACGATGACAAAGCCCACTGCACGTGGGAAAGCCTAGCGACGCCCACGCCGCCGAAAGATCCCACCGCCACACAGACTTCGCAAGGTTTTGCGAGACAGACTTCGCAAGGTTTTGCGAGACAGACTTCGCGAGACTTCGCGAGACTTCGCGAGACTTCGCGAGACTTCGCGAGACTTCGCGAGACACAGAGACCGCGCTCACACTCGGTTTCTCATCGAGCGACACCCCAGCGACGTCTGCCTGTACTTCTTGTACATCCGGACAAGCACTCTGCCGGTCAAGGTCAAGTCACTTTCAGCTGAGAGGATCGTTGCTAAAATAGTGGCCTGCATAGACAGTGGGAATGCCAAGCCAAACTAATTGACGCTTTTGTGACGTGATCTCTTGATTTTGTTCTAGTAATTTCCTTTACTCGGGACTACCGGCCTCTGTCCTTGATAGGCCGCCAACGCTATTAAACTCAGCAAAACTCTTCTGGTCTCCGGTCAACTGAATATTGGCCATTTCACACGGCTTCTGTATTGAACTTCACTAGCCTCCTATCCAGCATCGAATGGCTGTGTGATCCGAAGGCCAAAATACAACTGCCTGTATATTACAACTGCCATTATTGTCCCTTGAGTCGCGCTGTTTACACCGCCTAAATCATAAATTACGGCGTCCAATTGTTATCCACCATTATTCCGGAACCGCTAATAATCGCGAGCGATATCGTATCGAACCGATTTAGCATGCACATCCTTCAGTTCGTCTGTGAAGAGTTGCTCAGCGACGTCTCGCAATTTCCACGCTGCTAAGTAATTAGTGCCAATTCCGGATTCTATTTATGGGCGCCATATAATTAGTGAAGCCGACCGTGCGCTAATCGCGAAGGCGGCAACGTGCTGGCCGTTGGTCGGGCGCCATCGGTTGCGATTGTCCGCTCAAGCCGCCTCCCAACAGTATCGTAGCGTACGAGAGAAGCGGAGTTACATCAAAGTGTCTTCTGCAGTTTAACTCACGAAATAATGCCTTACAACTATATATATATATATATATATATATATATATATATATATATATATATATATATATATATATATATATATATATATATATATATATATATATATATATACGTCGCCGCAATCCGCGGCAGCCGCAGCGCTGCCGCTGCCGCTGCAGGGAGGAAGCGAGCGGGCGGGCGAGAAGGCGCACGAAAGAGTAGCCTCGGCGATGCCGCCACCTGGCCACAAGCTGCACCGGGTGGCGCCGAGCCGAATGTGGCGAAAATTGCATGAGCAAGCAACCGGCGGGACGGTTAAGCGTCAGACCCTCGCGCGCCTCAGGTATCGCGGCGGCGGCGGCAGCTGAGCAGCCGACCGAAACGCGACCTGGCCTTGCGCCTCGGCCGGCGCGCTGCGGCGGGCGAGCCGACGCAGCACGGCCACCGCAGCCCGCCGGCATTGTGCGCACTCGTCAATTCTTGCTGCTCGCGTCGGTAATCGAGGCGTGGGCGCTTCGCTCCAGCGCTACGCACCTGTCGCTGCGGCGGACAGCGCTGCTATATTCAACGCACGCACACGCCCGGGGCGCCGCGGCGGCACCCCTGGGAGGGAGAGGAGAGGGCGAAGTCGTCTTCCCTCGCGTTGGCACGCCACCGGCGGCTTTCGATAAATCGCCCACCGCTGGAAGAACCGCTCTATGAGCACGATTCAATTTTTTTTTACCATAGCAACATTTGCATGAAAACTGCACAGCACCCGCTTGGTGTCAACCGCACTAAGCCGGTTTACCTCTTGGAAGGAGTCAGCAATGCTTAGTCAGGCCGCGCGTGCGGTGGGAGCGAGCGACGCCGCGGATGAGCCATAAAAGCGCGTTCTCGGCGTAAACTAGCAAAATTTAGATGCAGCCGTGCGTTTGCTATGCAATAATACGCTCAGGACTCGCTGTATTGACAACAATTCGAAGACGATTCGTATTTGGGGGCTGCGTCTTTAGTGCGGGTCTTTTTCTTACCACGTTGGTGCCCTTTGACTGCGGCGCCGTCCCGCAGCCAGAACGGTTGAAACGCGCACGGGGGGGGGGGGGTCAGAGGACGGCAGGCTGCTGGATTTGAGGGAGCGGGGAGGGGGCGGCAGGCTGTGAGTGGGCGGGGCGGAGGTTGGAGTGCGGTTCTGTTGTTTACACTGCCGCTGCCGCCGCTGCTGCCGCCGCCGCTGGATCGCCAGCACAAACCCCAGCGAGGTTTCTGGTTTCGTACGATCGGTCGCTGCGGTGTTTGCGCTACGAACTAAGCAGAGTAAGTCTCCGAGAGAGAGAGAAAGAAGAGTGAGCGGAGAGAAAAAAAGAGGAGAGGCGAGTTCCAAGAGGAGTGGAAGCCGGCGAGCGCGAAAGACGGACGTACATGAAACGGGAGAGAGGAAGTGACAGAGGAGGGGGAGCGAGCGAAAAGAAGGAGGAACGCGCTTGCGCGAGTGCCGCAGCGCTTTACGGCGCGCGCTGCAATTCGGCTCGCCGCCTAGGGCGCAGACGGCAGTGGCTGCGTTGTTGGGGCTCGCTCGCGCGGCAGAGGCGCGACGAATATTGACGAACAGTTAATACAGTTAATAAACAGTGTTAATAGCGACGCCTCCCCCCCCACGAACTCGTTGCGGTAAGGACGATGGCTGTATCAATACTCCGGCGAAGCAGACACGACATGAGAGCGTACGGTACTGGTGGGCGAAGCCGGCGCGCGTGCTGCTTCGGAGCACGCGCGCGCGTAGCCACTAAGTGTCCGTCGTCATTAGTCGTTTCGCCGCTGCAGCTAGGCGCGAGCACCTGCACCCGCGCTTCCGCTAGGTGACTGACTGTAAGGGTAACGGCGCTCCTATTTTGTCATCCTCGCACGTACGCCTATCCCGCATCGTCTGCTGCTCGCCTCGGCCACCCTTACGCCTTATTCACGAGAGATGCCGCTGAAAATGCCGCGGCCCGGCCAGCGCGAAATCGGACCACAATCGGTTCACAAGCGGAGCGAGCGAGCGGATCGCACGCAAGGGGCGCCACCATCGCGGGAAGCTCCTCGAAGCTGCGAGTCGCAGTCGATCGAAAATCGCGACCAGGGCGGCCGCCTGGAGCGGCGCGCATCGGTGCCGCAGCAGCTCGCACGACCTCTCGGCGGGGCGGCCGCGAGGCGTCGCTGTACGACGCTCGTCGCGTCGCCGGCTCGCGGCTGTCGTCGAGTCGCGCCACCCATCGAGGGCGCGCGCCTACTTCTCGCCGCAGTGCGCGCGCGTGCGCGCGCGCGTGCGGCCCTACCCGCTCGCCGCCGCCGCCGCTGGCCATCGAGCCGAAAGTGATGCATGGCTCGATGTGCTGGCGCCCGTACGTCGGCCGCGACAGCTCGCTTTTTGCAGCGCGAGACGCTCGGCTGCTTCCCGCTAGCCCCCCCCCCCAGCGTTCTTCCGTTCTGTACCGGAGTGCAGCAGGGGGCGCGCGCGCCCGGCTCGCTCGAGCTCGGCAGGCCGAGCGCGAGCGAGCCGGGCGGCGCATCCGGCCGGCTCGCGTTGAGTGACTCCCGACGCCGATGATCAGCGCCAGCTGCGGGCGCACGGCACTGGGGTCATCTCATCGGCGACCCGCCCTGTCCGGAGGCAGTCCTATATATATATAACGCGACGGGAAGATAGCAGGCTTTCAGCAAAGCAAAAAGGTGAAAACTTGCACTCGCTTGAGTGAAGCCGCAAGCGCTTGTAACGCGCCTGGCCACCTTCTGTAAGGTACGAAAGCGGAAGGTTTTTACGTGTGCACCATCTGGAGCCCCACGGCGGGCTCGTTAAGCTCTCGCAACCTGCTCGTAGCGTCAGGTCCAGGTTTGCGGAGCAACTTTGGCGAGGAACAGCTTGGTGGCTACCTTAAGCTACCGGTTTCATCCGACTTCGAAGCAGTCGGGATGCACCATGAGAAGCTGGGCGAGGGGCCCCTCGGAGACTTCGTGCAAGTGCTAGGGGCGTGGACGTGCTAGAGGGCGTGGACGTGCTAGGGGCGTGGACGTGCTCCTAGGGGTGTGGCTGGTGGTGCAGTGGGGGATGGGGGGATTCAAAGGCGGCTACGAATAATGCAGCGGGGGAATGGGATCGCAGAATAAATGAGCACATAATGACCACTGATTTGGCGGTCTCCGCCACGGTCACCCTCTCCGCTGGCCTTGGTCGCGTCTAAAGCCAAGTAAATATGGGCGTTTTCTGGGACACGGAGTGAGCGCAGTAGCGAGGCTTTACAGCATTTAAGCCGTAAGCGTCCAACAAATATGCAGATACAATCTACAGAAACCACTGAAAACGGCTCAAATCTAGACTCATAATCTCGCACTGATCGAACAACAGATCCCGTTATCACTGCTTCAACAAATGTATATACACGGGCCGTGGTCAAAAGCAGGGCTTAATCATGGCTTGATCGCCGCTATGCCTCATGCCTATCACATGAAAATCTGAAACCACGCAGACCAGCTCAATCCGGCATCTTTGCTCTGCGGGTCTCAAAAAGTGTCCAACAGAAAGCTGTAACCCAAATCAACCACCAAGCGAATACTCCGAGACTCGGCAACTCAAAATACCGGTGCCAACCAATTAAAGGGACCGATCCGTGCGATGACAAACGCCCCCCTCCAAAGCCTGAGAGCGTGGATCGAGCGCCGAATTTTGTGAGCACGTCCAACTCTCAAGACTCGACCCGCATTTAAGAAGCAAGAACCGAACTGTTCTGCTCTTGTCTTTTCTGCTTACATCATAGATTGAAAATCACGACGACATGCACAGCGAGACGAAGGCGAGCGTTGCCAGCGAGCCAGTGTTCGCCAGCTACGATACATACTTGGCGAATCAACAGCTTGGATTATTCAATCTGGCGCGTCGCAGTCGTTTTCCAAAATATATCCAATGCGAATTCGCAAAAAGGCACAGCTTAGAGACTTGAGTCGGAAGAGCGGGTGTGCCCATGCGTAGCCTGATTGGGGATTTTCGAAATTATATCCATAGCGAATTCGCTGAAAGGCACAGCTTAAAGACTTGAGTCAAAAGAGCGGGTGTTCCCATGCTTGGCCTGATTGGGGAGCAGTTATAAAGTAGGTAGTCTAGAGCAAACGAACGAAGGAATCTTTTAAGTGATAAAAAATCTTGAAGTCAATGCGCTGCTTGATGTGAAGCTAGTGCAGGTCGGCGAGAAGTGGTGTATTGTTGAATCTGCGTCACGCTCTCGACAGACGAGCGTGACGTAGCGCTTTTCATCGACTGTGAGAGCCTAATTGCGTGGGTCGAAAGACCTGCAAGTAGGGAGCAACCAAAGTCTAGACGGGTTCTCGTGAGTGCATGGACCATCTTGATGGCGGTATCTCTGTGTGAGCAGTCCAAATTTTAGCAATGCCACGCGGCTTAAAGTAATGTAATGCATCTCCGTCTGTAACTCCTCAAAGTCATAAAGACCATGTGGGTGTTACGCTGGAGAGTTTTATATAGCGCACTCACAGCCTAAGCGGCTAATTTTTAGCAATGCCACGCGGTTTAAAGTAATATAATGTATCTCCGTCTGTAACTCCACAAAGTCATAAAGACCATGTGGGTGTTACGCAGGAGAGTTTTGTATGGCGCACTCACAGCCTAAGCGGCTTTCGGTACGCATTCGGTAGACACAACAGACTTCGTCTCGCGCAACAAAGAGAAAGTGGGAAGCATAGCAGAGTCAGGAGAGCAGTTGAGGTAGTGAGTAGCATAGAAGTAGCAGCTCAGGACCGCTGAAAAGGATGTGCCATAGTCGGCAGTAGGAGAGTAGTTGTCGTTGCTTAAGAATTGTGGAAGCGAGCTCCACAGTCTAGGACCTGCACAGCTAAAGCTTCTGTCGCCAACGGTCTTGTAAGCGGAGGAATGCTGCTAATTTATTGTCTACACATGACCTGAGGGCGCGAACAGGCTGAAACTGATGCAGCAGTTCAGCTAGGTACGAAGGGGCCAAGCCGTGGCAGGCCTTGTGGGTCAGCGTAAGAAGTAGCCAGACCTGACGGCGGAACTCATGTATAATATTCATCTATTGAAAAGTCGCTTTGGATAAGGACATCGCAATTACGTGCAGATGCTACAAGAGATGGGCTGGGCAAGCCCACTTTAAAGATTAGGTTTGTCGATGTACCAGCACTCAGAAATACCCCGAGCGCTAATCTCTTTCATTTTCAGACGCTTCGTGGCATTAATAGTAGTTAACGATAGTAACAATAACAATGATAATAACCCAGTCTGTATAAAGCCCTGAGAGGACCTAAACGCTATCCAAGCGCTTTGCCACTCGCAGCAAGAGTAATTGATAATGGCCGCCAAGGTTCTTCTGCCTTTGTATACATGGGACTGTTGAATCAGCTTTGTATGCCCCGAGTCTTAGGCCCAAAAAAGGTAAGGTACTCGCTCTTTCCGACCCAGATCGTTTTTCGAGTTTGCAGAGGGCGATCAATTATTACCCACTGCAAGCGGCGATGACAGGCGTTAAGGCTCTTCTGCCGCTATATAAATCAGGCCGTTGAATTACCTAACTTTTTTTTACCCTGGTTTGACCCTGCGGTAAGGTGCTAAGACTGTAATAGCCAAGGTCGTGGGCTCGAGCCCTGCGATATATGTAAAGCGCCTTGATAGAGATTTAAGTTCTCTTAGGTTGCTACACAAATTAGTTTTATGTTTATGTTGCACTCATTATTTTTGGTTCCTGAATTATAACGATGAACCGGTTGTGTATTAATCCTGTTTAGCGGCATAATAGCCGACGTAGTGCAATTGGCATTTAGTTAAACTTTAGGAATGGAGAAGGTGGAAGTTGAGCTCTAGTCGTTGAGCTAGATAGGAGTTGTGCGCGAGGCTTTGCGCCTGCCGGCAGTTGAGAGGTTCTCGATACGTCATGCAAGAACTGTTGTACCCCACGGCTAGTGCTTGACGCGTGCAACCTCCGCCGCAGTGGACTATCTTTGGCTACGCTACGAGCATGGACTCGCTGTCTTCGGTATGGAAGCTCTTTATTGCTGCCGTGTGGCGCTACAATTGGCATATCTGCGTATATTGGTCTGCTCCTACTAATCGCTAGCCGCGCTCTAAACTCAGGACTCCGTCGATATTCGTCTCACGTCGGCGGAGACTAGCTCTGCTCTGCTACGAGCGCTTTGTTTGCGGCCTAGCTCTGTCCGACTTTGGAGGCCGCCACATTCCGTTTGTTACACGACGTATGAAAGGGAACAAGCTCTCTGAAAGTGTAGTGAGACTTAATGATTGCGGTATGTCTAGTCATCTGGGTGCCACACACCCTCCCTAACAGCCCCCCGCCCGCCCACCCCTTCCCTCGGGTACACTCCGCCCCCTATCGCTACCCTCACCGCCCCCCGCCCACTCGCTGAGAGCGTGCCAGTAGCCAGGTCGCGGTAGGCTCCGGCCAGCCAGGTCAGCTTTATCCACTGCCTCCGCCGCAAGCGCGAGCACGAGCAGTGACCGGATGGTTTCGGTAAACGTTAGCTCTCGATGTAAGGCGGCGCGAAAGGAAATATGCACGGTCTGGAGGATGAGGTGAGCACGCCGAGTATTCGCACATCGCTCGGGACTGCTCCCCCCTCCCCGCTCTATCGGCCCGTAGGCTGCCACGGCGCGACGGGTGAAGGCTCGGCGCGGGCTCGTTGCCAAAGAATGCGGAATGCGAAAATGGCTCTGGTCAAACGCCGCGGACGCGCGTTCTGAGCGGCTCAAAACGTGGTGCTTATCGGTACTACCGTCTACTCATCCTATCGGCTCGTCCGCGCTACAACCGCATTGATTAGCTCGCGTGGCTCACGCGGCGGCAGATTACGCCTGCAGCAGCAGGGGTGACAATTCACTAATCGTTCCGAGTGGGCGGCGGCAGGACGTGCGCGCTCGCGTAGCCAGTATCCCGGCATTCTATCGCCCCTCCCAACGTACGCGAAGCTCGAGCCTGGGGCTACTGGCGTGCAACGCATTTCCCCTCGAATTTTTATGTCTTCTCTGTATGTCCGCTGCTCCCTCTCCTTCCCTCTACTTTCCGCTCCTCCCTCTCTCTGCTCTCCTCCCTCTGCTCTCCTCGCTGCTCACCTACCTCTGCTCTCCTCTCTCTGCTCTCTTCTCTCTGCTCTCCTCTCACTGCTCACCTGTCTCTGCTCGCCTCACTCTGCTCACCTGTCTCTGCTAGTTTCTCTCCCCCTCTCTCCCAGGAGAGAGAATAAATATACTTCTCTCTACTGGAGCTCTCTCTCTCTCTCTCTTCATTGTCTCTCTAACACCTAAATACTAAACCCTAAAACCTAAACTCTAAGCCCAAAAACTCCAACCCCACCAAAAAATACAAAATCCAACCAGTAAACCACAAGCCGTAAACCCCGAAACATGCAGGCATTTAATAGTAAACTCGAAATCCTAAGCTAAAACTATATCTAAAAACGTGCTTATTTAACATAAATATCAACATGCGCTGGTGACCACTATTAAATAGCCTGCTACGAGCAGTGCGCCCATAGCAGACCTGACATTGCTGGTTGAACAAGCGACGCCGCATTAGCGATAAAGAGCTAGTAGCCCGGTCGAGGTAGGCCCCTACCAGATCAGCTTAATCCACAGCCTCCACTGCAAGCACACGCCCGCAGTGGCGAGCCGGGCTCATTCAACGGTTGCTCCTGGTTTAAGACGGCGAGAAGGAAAATATGCAGGGTTGGGAGGAGGACATAAGCGAACGCCCGAGTACAAGCACGTAACCTCTTTACTACCTGCCCTCACCCCGGTTCCATCGGCCGCGGCGCGACGTGCGAACGCTCAGGTGCTGGCTCGTTGCCAGAGAATGCGGAATATGCAAATAATGCTGGCTGGCCGAACGCTGCGGACGTGCGTCCCGCGCCGCCGGAAATGAAGTGCTTATCGGCACGCTACCGGCCAAGCCTCCTGCCAGCTCGTCCAACGGTAGCGCGAGATTTATTTATCGAGTGACGCGAAACATACACATTGATTAGCCGACGGCTCACTCGGCTGCGGCTGGATGTGCGCGCTCGCGTAGCCAGTATCCCGGCATTCTACCGCCCCACCCAAATGCGCGAAACTCTAGCGCAGGGCGGTTGGCGCGTAACGATCTCCCTCGGTACTGTCCTTGCTAACTTACTAGAACTTTCTGCTGCGACCGGTTGATGAAGCGGTAGCATGCACGTAGCATTTGCGTTTACGCGCCTTCCCCCTCTAGAGGCGGCTCAGTGAACAATGTCGAGAGTACCGCAACGCAAACGCGCCCTCCCCCCCCCCCTGTGGGGATGCGTCTGTCCGGTGCGGTAAACCAGTATGACCTAAAGTAGCGGCGAGAGAGGTTAGCAACTCCGGCGTGGAGATGGTCACGTGACGATGCCTCCCCCCCCCCCACTGCTTTAAACGCCCAGTGCCCGCAGTAAACACATCGCGCCGGTGACTCGCGGTAAACACTGCGGCGCTGTAAACACTGCATACGCCACGCGCTGTCCAAAACAGCGACTTAGGTTCGCCGTAACCAAGCCGCGCCACGGTCAAAACCAGCTGCAACCATACGTGCCGGCGGGCGCCTGCGAAACACCAGTCCGCGAAGCGAAGGTCGAGGCGTAAACTACGCACGTCTAGCCCACCCTTATCTACTCTCTCTCTCTCTCTCTCTCGTCTCTCGTCTCTCGTCTCTCGTCTCTCGTCTCTCGTCTCTCGTCTCTCGTCTCTCTTCAGTGTCTTCTGTGCTCTCCTTCCTTTCCTCTTACTTTCCGCTCCTCTTCTCTCTCTGCTCTGCCCTCCACTCCTCTCTCTCTCTCTCTCTCTCTCTCTCTCTCTCTCTCTCTCTCTCTCTCTCTCTCTCTCTCTCTCTCTCTCTCTCTCTCTCTCTCTCTCTGACCCATCATTTCTCCCTCCACTCTCTATATACTTATCCCATCGCGCTTCTCATCCATCTTATCTCCGTTTCCTCCTCTGTGCCATCTTATCGTCTTTTCTCTATCTCATCCCATACGTACGCACGCACGCACGCACTGTCTCCTCTGTCTGTCTGTCTGTCTGTCTGTCTGTCGGTCTGCTGTCTGTCTCTCTCTCTCTCCCGATAAGTTGCAATTGTCTGCTCACTCAGCCGATGGGCGCAAGCCCGCCGAGTCCGTCATCGCTTTAAGAAGGATTTCAAATTTCTATTAAATCAGCATCAAATCAGCAATCAGCGGCAACAAACAAAAGGCCGACACTTTGCGAGCTTCGACTATATGGGCTGAATTCCCACTTGTACGAAGCCCGCAACGGATCCGGACTTGCTACTCTCACACAAGCGAACGTAACGGTGCTATTTTCTTCGCCAGCCAGCTGGAATAAATGTGAATGAGATATAACTTTCTAATCTTTTTATCAGCGGTCCTCGATCATCGACGAAGTCTACTGACGACCAAATGAGCACCGAAAGCCGCTTAGTCTTTGAGTGCTCCTGTCGAAAACTCTCTTACCTAACACATTCATCGTCCGTGTGGCGTTGTGGAGTTACAGGTGGGAGATACATTAAACTAGCAATCTTTCGCTATGCTAACGTATTCCTAGACCAGGTAAGTATATCCGCAAGTATTACGGGAGTATTGCGGCTATCAGAATCAATAATGGAGTCCAATAGACGAATTCCTCTCGCTCGGCGCCCAAAGCTCCTCTCTACTGCCTGACTCGAGAAAGAGAGAGAGCACTGTTGATTGAATGCATTACATGACTAAACTTAATGCCACATAACCATACTCAAATTATAGAAAGTTATAGAATTAATGTATACAGATCTCTACTAGTTAAGGCGAGAAAGTTCGACACACCGCTGATGGCGCACTTCCGTTAAGCGTCTAGATGGCGCGGCGTTGTCTACCGTGACGGAATTAACTTACAATCAGCGTAGCGAGTCGACGGGAGTGAGCTGCTAATTGTTAAATATGGAAAGACAGGAGAGATTATCACATAGTTGGTTCATTGCCCTTATAATTCATGAACTACGAATGATATTTCAGTAGTCCTAATCAGGCAAATCTAGTACGCCGCCATTTCAATATCTTTGCATAATATGCGTATGGTTTTGTTTCAAATTAAGTCTAGCAGCTTCCACTTTCGACAGAACAACACAGCGATCGTATTGATGCTCGTCTCAGGTGACACGCGACAAATATCGGTGACGCTATGAGCCTAGAAATTGCAGCTATTGACTTGTGGGTGAAGCGCCTATGCTCGCAGGTATAATAGCAATATTAATCATACGCTTCATAAAGCCACCACAGTGAGCTCAATATCTTTCTATAAGCTTTACAATTGCTGCAAAGGAAACGCGATCGAATGGTGAGTGGATGCCAGCGGTAGCGGAACACGGCAGCAATGAAGGCCGCCATTCTAAAAATAACAAGACCGTAAAAATAACAAGACCGCGTATCCATCGCGTAAGGAAGTTATTTGTCAGCAATAGAGGGTTACAAACATTCAATAGTGACCGTGACGTTTTTCAACTCTCCTATGGCTCAATGGCCTAGAACACAACTCGGCCCCACTGCTAGGGCATCAACTCCCTGTCTATTACATGGTTTCTGCTGTTATGCTGCTTCGCTGTAGATTATGTTATACATAAACTGGGTCGCGATAGCTCAGGAGGTAAGGTGATTGCTTTTCATGACCGAGGTCGTGGGTTCGAATCCTGCAGTTGTATGATCCCTTATTGCCGACTGCAAGCTGTGATGTCTGGAATCTCTTCCGTGGAATCCGGCTCTTCTGCCGTTATTAAGCGCCTAGAGAGAGATTAAGTTCTCTGAGGGCGCTTTATCAAGTGAATTATTATTATTATTATTATACAAATGAGCCTGTTGAATCAGCTAAGATTTTTTTTATTATGTCCCTAGCCGCTGTAATTCAGAAACCACGAATACTGAACATCATGCACAATTAGGCCGATTTAGCGCGCCACTGTTTCGATCGTACAGACTTCAGCAACGCTAACATCACTAGTTCGTGTGGACTTTCTGAGGAGTCACTAACCAGACTAGACTTCAAAGAGGTGAGGGCCAGTTGCCTTTGCTTGTTCAGACCGCTCTTCGACTCGCGTTGATAGCTTCTTATATGTGTAACAGGTTAAGCGTAGTCTTGCTACTAGTGCACAATATTTGGCTCGTGCGCGTGAGTAGCAATCTGAAGCCGATGCTGTATAGCCCTGCGTGTAACGCCGTAGTACGAGTAGTAGCTCGACAATCCCTGAGCCGTGGCCCAGAACTTTTCTCGATCGGTCCACGCTAAGAAGCGAAATTCCTTTTTGGCGTTCGACCATCGAGGCCGGATGGCCTCCGTTCACTCTTTTAAGTTTTGAAATCAGTGAGGCGCGAAATGCTACTCTCAGAAATGGCTGCCTTAGTACTGCTGCTGCTGCTGCTGCTGCAGATACTCGAAAAACGAAGATGACTCCTGACTATTATTTATTATTACTATTATTTATTATATATATGCTATATATTTTTATTACTCCTAACTCGGGGTATTTTTTCCACGCGCGCGCACATTCTTTCCTGCGAATCGACACACGCGTAGCGAGCGATTCAAGCAGCGACAGCGAAGGAGGCTCCGCTCAGCCGCTGAGCCGCTGCAACTAGAAATTATAGTCTTCAGTCTTCGGCTCCGCGACGAAGCTACGTGACCAGAACGCTCCTTCCGGCGCACCAAACTAGGGTTCGCCTCTCAGGTTAAGAGAGCCGCGGCAAGCAGTACGTAGAAAGCGCTCGCGCCGCTCTAAACCCGTTCGAAAAAAGATTACCTTATTTAACAGCTCTGGAAAAAACAGTCTCCCCTCAAACAATTGAGGCAGCCCCTCTGGAAGCGTGCAATGAGTGCGAGGCTCAACTTCCCGATCGAGGATCTGAGATCTTGACCTCTTGAGCTCTTGACCTCTAGAGTGCTAAGCAACGAGTTAGGATGGAAGACCAGGTAGCTCTCTCCCTGCGAGCGAGCAGTAGAGAGGCGTGACCGCAGACCAGTCAGGGCCTAGAAGTAAGTAAATCGACATTACGTGCGGTGACTTTACGTCGCTCGCTCACAGCTATGAGCAAGCCAGATGACTGCTTCCGCTTGTTCTCCATAATAATAATAATAATAATGCACTTTATGAAGCGCCCTCAGAGAACTCAATCTCTTTGTAGGCGCTTTGCATTTGCAGCAAAGGGAAACGCGATTGAAGGGTGAGTGATATCATGCTTGATAGACAACATGAATAACATGATTAAGGGTGACATGCACAGGGTCAGCATGCAAATGTAGTTAGTGGCAGCATGCACAGTGTCAGCATGCATAAGCACATCAAGACGAATCACAGGGACCCACTAAATGCTGTCCTAAATAGGTGTTTTTAAATTCTTTTTAAATGTGGTCAAGTCAGGGGATGTTCTGACGCAAGTTGGTAGTATGGTCCAGGCTATGGGAGCATACGAACTAAATGCACGGTCTCTAAAGGATTTGAGGTTTGTACGAGGTTTGAGTTTTGCACCAGCTGCAATCGCCTGATTGCACGTGCCAGTAGGCCAGTAAGCAGTGAGTTACAGAAGTCTAGACGGGATGCCACGAATGCATGGACCAACTTAGACGTGGTATCCTTTTGTAAGCAAGCCCGAATTTTAGCAATGCTATGTAGTTGAAAGTAGGTAGACTTGACTGTGATGCTGATAAGATTGTCTAACGAGAGATCACTTTGGAACATGACACCTAGATTTCGAGCTGATTCAACAGGAGATATGCTGGCAGAGACAATCATGAGCGTCAGCATTTCCAATTTCTGAATCACACTGGGTTTGCCCATTACTAGAGAGTTAGTTTTATCACCGATTAGGTTTAGAAAATTTGCTACCATCCATGTGCGGATGTCATCAATGCATGCAGCAAGAGAGTTGAGAGAATTCGAGGTGCTCGAAGGCTGGGAGGGATCAAAGCAAAGGTACAACCGAGTGTCATCCGCATAGAAGTGAAAGCCTAGGTTGTGCTTGGCAATCACATCAGCAAGAGGGAGAGTATAAACCGTGAAAAGAACCGGACCTAGCACGGAGCCCTGAGGAACCCCATATTTCAGAGGTACCTTGGATGATCTTTGTCCATTCACGTCAATACTCTGGAGTCTCCCACTGAGATAGGACCTGAACCATTGCAAAGCAGTGCCAGTGATGCCCAGGCGAGATGAGAGTCGCTCTAGAATAACTTTGCGATTGATAGTATCAAAAGCTGCCGAAAGATCGAGCAAACAAGCAGAGACACTCTACTTATGTCTGCATTCCTAAGTAGGTCGTTGTACACCCTAAGCAATGCTGATTCTGTTGAGTGATTAGCTCTAAAGCCAGACTGGAACTTACTAGCAAGGTGTGAGGTTTCAGCATATAAGTTCAGCTGGTCCGCCACGACCCGTTCCAGTGTCTTTGATAGGAATGGTAGAAGGGAGACTGGGCGGTAGTTGTTCCGGTTCTCTTGGTCGAGTGTCGTTTTCTTGAGAAGTGGATCACTAGTGACCTGCTTAAATGTAGACATTGAGGAGTAGCCAGGAATCGGGGAACAACATTCTGGAGGGGGTGTTGTCATCGCATGGACGAACTCCCCGATCTTGTCTATCTTCTGCACAAAGAATCGAGAGAAGCGATCGGCTAGATCACCACAAGGATCATCAGGTAAGGAGCAAATCTGGGAGCAGTTGAGTAGATGGTTGATCGTCGACATCAGCATTTTTAGATTGTGCAGCTGTGATTCAACAATGTTTTTATAGAAGCTAGACTTGGCCTTTGCTACGATCGATGGGTACGACCCACAGTAGTCTTCATATGCCTGTCGATGTACAGTCAGTCCTGATCTTTTGTATGGTTTTTCAAGCTTGCGCTTAGTAGACCTAGCTAGTTTAATGTCTGTGGTAAACCATAGGCCGTCTGGGCGAGGGCACACAGTGGGCTTAGTCAGAGGTACAAACTCGTCGACCGTGTCAGCTAGTGTCGTGTTGTAGCTATCTACCAATGATGACAGATCGGAGGCAGGACTGAGAAGCAGAGGCAAAGCAGATATTTGTAAAGACGAAGGCTCGGCGGAGTAGGCTTAACCTGTCGCTTACCTAGCGGCGTAACCTACCGCCTGATGCCGTGAGCGTCTACACGCAATAAGCAGGCAGCCACGAATCGAGCGTTTCTGGTGCTGAACTACTCATCGTTACTTAAGGGTGTCGTGAGTCCGCGGCGTGAATTGGAAAGCGAGACGAAGCGATAACAGCTGCTGACGATCATAAATAACATGCAGGTTACTAGCCGCCGCCGGCGTAGGTAAGGCAGCCGCCGCCGTGGTGACCCAGTAGCCCGAAGCGATAAGGGTTTAGATATCCATAGGCACGTAATTTCTTACGAGCTACGGTCAAATAACAATCAGAATAGCTGTAAACAGGTCTTAGATATATCGTTTCTGTATACGATGTTCGCAAGAACTTCGGTTTTCGGAAGAATTCTGCAACGAACCCGAAGGCACGTGAGAGTGCTTTATGTTGGGAGGCGAGAATGCTGTTGTAGATCATTTATAAGGCTTAAGCCTCACGAGGAGACCTCGAAAGTCAGCACGGCATTTCTGCCTGTCGCGTCGGCCCGTCCTCAGTAGAAATTGCTGATTGAGGGATACTAACTTGTCAATGTCGGCCCTAAATTGATCTGAGAATAGAGTGTCAACCATTTCGACACTCGATTGGGACATGAGTGCTCGTCGGCTGACGATTAGGGTTGGTGATTTGTCATGAGAATCCATATTGCCCTCTGAATCAGCACACCATGACTTCTGAAGTCGGTAAACCATTCGAATCGCCATCATGACGGAGATCGCTAAGAGCCCACGACTTGTGTCGCGGCCTGCCAAAGCTCATCTGCATAGTTAGACGCATCTCGTAACATATTTTTTCTCGCATCATCTCTCGTCGGTGCGCAGGGAAATTTCCCTTCGCTGAGTGAGTGAACGCATCCCTGGCAGTGAGAGAAAAAGAGAGAGAGAGGGAGAGAGAGAGAGAGAGAGAGAGAGAGGGAGGGAGAGAGAGAGAGAGAGAGAGAGAGAGAGAGAGAGAGAGAGAGAGGGGGGGAGAGAGAGCAAGAGGGAAGTAGAGACAGCCGCACTAGGTCTTGGCTGGGCACCGCCGACCGTTACGGTAAAGTATCACCAACCCTAATCGTCAGCCGATGAGCACTCATGTCCCAATCGAGTGTCGAAATGGTTGAAACTATATTCT
Source organism: Cristatella mucedo (assembly GCA_009760855.2). NCBI lineage: Eukaryota > Metazoa > Bryozoa > Phylactolaemata > Cristatellidae > Cristatella > Cristatella mucedo. The sequence goes on along the minus strand of WPIO01000036.1, from coordinate 1,114,966 downwards.
CAGATCAATTTAGGGCCGACATTGACAAGTTGGTATCCATCAATCAGCAATTTCTACTGAGGACGGGCCGACGCGATGGGCAGAGATGCCGTGCTGACTTTCTAGGTCTCTTCATCAGGCTAAAGCTTTATAAATGATCTAAAACAGCTCGTGCTACACCCCGTCTTCATGTTTCAGGACGTAGGTGTTTTCTGCCTACCAGTTCTCCTTCGTCAACTGTTTGGGAGAACCTAACCTTATTTTGAGTCCTCCACAAGCCTGGAACTCATACCGACTGACCACACGACATCCCATGACGAGATTTAAAAAAGCACCTGTTTTTAACAGCAATTTATGGGTCCTTGAGATTGATCTATGTGTGCTTATGCGTGCCGACACTGTGCATGCTACCACTAACCATGTTATGGTTGCTGTAATTGAGCATGCTACCACAAGCCATTCGAACATGCTTCCTTTGCAGCAAATTTAAAGTGCCTAGGAAGAGATTGAGTTCTCTGAGGGCGATTTTTAAAATGTGTAATTATTATTGTTATTATTCTGAAGACAGTCCATTGTCGGTGTGGCGGGAATTATAAGGAAATGCGTCAAGTGCTCCTAATTTGAGGGGCGTCGTCAACGACACATTGCACTAAAAAGTGTATCATTTTATATTATGCTTGTTGACATGCACAAGTCACCACTAACCATTCGATCATAGTTCAATTGCAGCCTCTGTAAATTGGATTGAAATAGATTCAAGTTCTCTAAAGGCTCTATAAAAATGTAATATATCCTCTTCTAATTACTGTGTCTCAAATTTATGCCAATCCTGTGATGCGCTAGAGCGTACTTTGACGTACTTTGCTTTGTGACTCCTGGATTTTCGGGGAATTCTTCATAGCACAGTAGATGGAGTTGCAGTTGCAATTTTCCGCTATGGCGGTGGTTCATTCTTTTGACCCACGACCGATAAGTAAAAGGCTGTTATAAAAACCGCTATGCTCGATACGACTCTTAGCTCAAAACCGATCGTATGTGGGCATGTAGGGGCTCGTGCGCAAGATGGCGGCGCGACGAAGAATGAAGCCCCCCCACAAGCTGGTCGCGGTACAGATGACGACCGCTGTATTGTATCGTACGCAGGCAAACGCAAAGCGAGTGAGCGTACATACGGATGAAGCGGTGGCCGTCGCGAAAGCAGCTCCGGAGCGAAGCGGTCACAGAAGAGAAGCTGAGCTGAAGAGGAGAGAGAGAGAGAGGGAGAGAGAGAGAGAGAGAGAGAGAGAGAGAGAGAGAGAGAGAGAGAGAGAGAGAGAGAGGGGGGATAGCGTCCGCACAGGCTCATGGACAAGCAGAAAGTTCCCTGCTGCAGGACTAGCGGGTCAGGCGACCACAGCTGACCGGTTGCAATTAAATCCAGCTTAGTCAGCCGATACTGTCCAGCTGCAGCGCCTAATGAGGCCGTACTCAGCGCGCCCGTTGGCCGGGCGGAGTGATTTGAGTCCGGCTGGGGCTGAACAGTATTGCGTGGGGGGGGGCACGCCCACTGGCAAACATCGATATTGCTGCTGCGCTAAGGCACGATGTCAGTGCCACTAAACGCGCAATCTGCATCGTTACACTGCCGCGGATAAGCGTGACCGGTGATAGGATTCTCTTGATGGAGACTAGTCAAGCTATAAGGCAGCACAAGTTGAAGTAAGGAAATGGCTTATAGCAGCTCCACCTATACAGCGATCCTAACATTTATAGTGCAACCTCATAGTGGGAGGTCAAGGATGTTTTCGTTCATGGCTCGGCATGCGGCCGCGCTGCCGGCAGGGTATATCCTAAGCGCCTGCGGAGGTGTGGAAAGGTCTCTATCGTATCCGGACAATGGGAAGAAGACTCTCTTATGCTAATTTACTTCGCTTGGATGAACGCTAAACAAGCTGACGCCGTTGAGCTGGACTTCATTGCCGGCGGCCTGGACGTAGCGTCCTCGGCATTCGATCCTCTGCGGGCCCTGTACGCGGAGAGCTTGCCGATTAGCGAAGCGTCGGTCAGAACCTTCAACAATGTTGCCGAATTTGAGAACTTTCTCAAGAATCCTGACAAGGTTAGGGACAAGAGGAACGTCAAAGCGCCGGGCGGAGGCGCGGCCGCCGAACCTGCTGCTGCTGCCGGTGCCGCTACATCGAACCCCGTCGCTGCACCCAAACACCGTCGTGAAGTGAAGAACGTCCTGACGCGAATGGAAAGTGGGTAGATTTTCTGAATTTTTCTTTAAATCGCGGGATCTTCTTTCGCTCCTGTTCGCTCGCGCACGTCTGGTCCTCTTTCATGTTGAGACTCCGCATGTCACCTCTAAGTAATGTATGTAATGTATCTCCGGATACAGCTCCACAAGGCCGCGAATACTATGTAGGTAGTTACGCAGGAGAGTTGTATGTAGCGCACTGGAAGCCTCTCAGGCTTTCAGTGCGCTATATAAAGCTCTTCAGTGCTCATTCGGCAGCCTACAGACTTTATCTCACGCAACAAAGAAAAAGTGAGAAAAATAGCTGAGTCCCGAGAGCAGTTGAGATAGTGAGTAGCATGGAAGTAGCAGCTCAGGATGGCTGGAAGGGATTGCCATAGTCGGCAGCTGGAGGGTAGATGCTGTTGCAGAAGAATTGTGGAAGTGAATTCCACAGTCTAGGACCTGCTGAGCAGAAGCCTCTGTCGCCAAGGTCTTTAAGAAAAGGGATGGGACAGTTAATGTATTGTGCATAGAGGACCTGAGGGCACGTTGAGGCTGAAACTGGTGCAGCAGTTCAGCTGGGTATGTAAGAGACAATCCAAGGTGGGCCTTTTGGGTCAGCATAAGAACTTAACTCTGTATCTGTTGATCAACATGCAGCCTGTCAAGCTCTTTCTGAAAAGGAGACACGTGAACCTTTAGATTTTTAGCTAGCCTTGTAGCCATATTCATCACTGGCCAAAGAAGCATAGTGGCTTTTTTGGTAACCCTGCCAAAATTTAGCTGCAGTAATCTAGCCGAGACAGAATCGGGGAGCTAGTTGAACTGTTTTGCACCTTAACCATGTTATGCCTGTTGACATTGTGCATGTTACCACTAATCAGTTGATCATGCCTCATTTACAGCATATGTGAAGTGCCTAAAAAGAGATTAAGTTCTCTCTGAGAGCGCTATACAAATGTATTTTAATTATTTTTGCAAACTTGCACCATCGGGCTCATAGCTTTCATGTCGTGTGGCATCAAACGATAGCTTCGTGTGCCTTTTTTGGGTACATTCGATGCCAGCGCTCTGAAATTTCGGTGAAGACGTTGCCAGCGCCAGCCCTCGTCTGTTTGGCACATCCGGCTTCAGCTTTGGCTGCCAACCCCGAAAGGGACGCGGTTGGCGAGCGCTGCATTTCCGTCCACGAACGCTTGCCTCGCTAGAATGGGGCGTGCATGTCCTAGATGGGTATGCTCGTTTGAGGTTAGCTATGTTTTGCCTACCCTATGGCTGCTCGCCCAGTAGCATTCTGTCTTGCCGGATGCCTCGTGGCCGGACGTACCGAGATCGCCTCATGCCGAGGCATATAAACTCGGTAGCAACAGCTGTGGCGCTGGCCAGCCGGCTTGCCTGCCATTCTCTTCCCCCCCCCCCGATACGCCCACTGCCTGCTACGTGATGGGTGCATCTCGGCTCCTGCTGTGAGACGCCAGGCAGCATCGCTTGGCATTATCGTTGATCACCGAAAATGTGTTCTGTCGCTTGCTGTTGTCCTGCCTCCGAGGCGTGCCGAACTACGGGCCATCGTTTGCCTCTGGTCGAGATGTTAAATGCAGCAACGTTTACCGCCCCCTGTGTGTGTGTGTGTGTGTGTGTGTGTGTGTGTGTGTGTGTGTGTGTGCGTGCGTGAGTGTGTGTTAGCCTCGTTCGCGTGCATGGTCCCGCATGGCCAGCGGTGGCAGCTTCGTGGTCAAACCCATAATCTTGCCCGGCCTCCATGCTGTGCTGAGTGCGCCCTACGACCTTTCCGACTGCAGACATGCAGGGGCCACTGTCTTTCCTGCGCAAGTGCGTCGTTCAGCGGACACGTGTGCGCGTCACGACACGCAACTATCGCAGCGTCCGCGGAGTGTGCCGGGGCTACATCGTCGCCTTCGACAAGCACTGGAACTTGGCCATGGCCGACGTGGATGAAGAGTTCAGCAATCCGCTGCATGACACCGAACGGAGGCAAGAGAGCGCCGCCATAGCGCAGATCAAGAAGAACCGCCGGCGAAAGCTTAAGACGATGGCGGCGGCAGTGTTGGTGAGCCGTTGGAAGCCGGCAAAGCGTCGCACCGTGCGCTTAACCTGGTGCCGGGTGCAGCTGCTATTGCGTGCCGGTGCCTTTTGGCGACGTTCGGCTGGCAGCAGCTTTGCTCTTTTTGTGACGCACTGTCATGCAGCAGCAATGCCTGCGACCGTGTGAGTGGCAGGTGTCCTGCTGCAGCCGTCTTAATGTTCTCATCCGAACGTTCGTTGCTGAACTCCCAGAAGCTGAATTTGTCCAGTGCAAAATGCCCCGCTGTGATATCGTAGCTTTAGAAAGGAGGATATATGTCACCGCCCTGGTTTGGCACAGCGGTAAAGTGCTCACCGTCGACCGCCTAGGTCGTGAGATCGAGCCGTGCGTGATTTGCAAAGTTCACGCAAGGTCTCCAGAGGATTCGAGCTTGGTTTGAGGCTCAGCTAGATGACTCAAGTCAGCAGAGCGTCGGTATGATGGCTAGCCTTATTGGAGTGTAGTTCTGATAAGTAGGCTGGAACCCGAGAATGAAGGGAGCAAAAAGTGAGTTAAGAAAACCTGGAAGTCACTGCTCAATGGGGAGACTGCAAAGATTAGGGAAGGAAGTGGTTCGGTCTGGTGATAACTGCGAATGCATGTATAGCATCAGCTGCTGGGGAAGTCCCGCGAAGGCCGGCAATTATGCTGTTGCTTCCTGCCGGTCGACAGAGTGGCACTTGAGGGAGTTTACAGCCTCTGGACAGACATGTCGTCCAAGGCTGGGTTTTTTTTTATTCTTCTCACTTCGTCATCAAGCTCGGTATTCCCAAAGCAAGCCGCCAAGCCCTCTATGCAAGTGAGGCTATTAAATCAGCTTTTAGGCGCCTCAGACAGCCCTTTTATTCCATGCATGCATTGTTTAGCACTGCCGAGCCATTGTTCTGACACTGCTCGACAGCTGGCTACAGTTTGGATAGATGGATGGATGCCCTGAACGATGCTGCCCATGCTTGCATTTTCGGTAGGCACATGCCTGCCGAGTCATCAGCCGGAGCCACTGTCCTCACTCACCCTTAACCACTTGACAGCAGGCAGCTGCTTAAGATTACTTAGGATGCCTCGAAGGGCCCCCTCCAGCTGCCCAGCATTGCTCTTGCCACATAAGTCAGCGTTCTCTCACCGAGGGTCCGGTGAGAGCAGGCTGAAAGCATTGCTGCTGCTTGGGAGAGACCCCCATCCCATTGGTCCAGATCCTGTCTTCATCCCCCGGAATGCCCCATTGGCTAGCCATCCTTCCACGGAGCAAGATCCCGTGGCTGCTGCTGCACGTTGGCAGCTTGTACCTGATGAAACTGCCTGATCAGAATTCCAGTAATAATAATGATAACGATAATAATAGCAAGTCGTTTTTGTATATAGAGATTGAGTTCTCTTTGAGTATACAGCTATTAGATACTGATATTAGGTTGGGTACAGATAAGGCTACAGGTATTAAGCAAGTACAAACGACCCATTATTATTATCAATCACTCCCAGCTTCTTTTTACTCCTACAAAAGAATTAGTAACCAAGGGTTAGTCACATGCATGGTATCTATCAATCAACCATGCCAAAGCAGATAAGTATCACACTTAGGCCAGCATGCTTAAGCAAGTGTGCAGAGACTCATAGCCACCGGGAAGAAAGACCTCTGGCTAATAATACGAACTGAAGCACACACACACACACACACACACACACACACACACACACACACACACACACTGAAATTTCGCCGGAGCACAAAAACGGACAAGTGACCTGCGACAAAGGGAAAGCTGACTGGAACATTTGAATCTTCAGCTGAGACTTTAAAACTGCAATATCATTGCCGTTAGTGACTGTAGCTAAAAGGGATTAAATCCTTACTTTCGATGCGTACGAGTTGCATTCTCGATCACTAAAAGATTTCAATATAACTCAAGGGATGGCAAGATGATCATATATCTCTCTCAATATGTATATATCCATTTGTATATCGCCCTAAGAGAACTTAAATCTCTATTCGGGCGCTTCACATATGCTGCGGGCCTCGATCCCACGACGAAGGCCATCAAATACGTTCACCTTGACTTTGGTCGAGGCGAGCACCTTAACCAACCACAGAGCCAAACCAGCGCTAGATTCTGAGGAGTGGGTGGGTTTTGTGAGGGTTTACGGGAAGAGCGAGGAAGTATATTGCACGTAGGAAGCTGGTACTAGCTAGTGAAGTGACCTGTAAGCTGGACGGAGGATCTTGAAATCGATCCTATGCTTGATAGGGAGCCAGACAGTGAAGCTCTGACAGGAGTGATGTGTCAGTGTGGCAGCTACTCCGCTTACGACAGACCAGGCGAGCCGCTGAGTGTTGCACTAGTTTCAGACGATTGAGGGCACTGCCCGGGGTTCCTGAATAAAGGGAATTGCAATAATCTAGTGACCTATCGCCTGCAAATCGTAAGCCTAGATTACAGGCCCATGGGAGTGTTTCTAGCTGAACTAATCTTTAGGGTTAGGCCTTCCAGCCTGTGATGACACTAGGTTTACCCATAACTCTTAAGATTAGTCTTATCATTGTTAAGCAGCAGGAATTTAGCAGCTATCCAATCGTGAATGTCGACTATAGTGGCAGATAGGGAATTAAGTGAGTCGGATGCAGAGCAAAGCATAGCAAGGTCCAAAGATAGATAGAGCTGTGTGTGTCATTAGTGAACGGGTTAAAGCTGAGATGACGTTTGACATGACATATGCCAGAGGGAGAGTATAGATAGTGAAAAGAGATGTAACCCTGAGATACCCAATACTGCATGGGCTCCCTGGATGACCGACAGCCGGTTTACACTCTTTGCACTCTTGGCACCTCCCACTGAGGTAGGACCTAACCCGGTTTAGCATTGTCCCATTGATATCTAAGGCATGGAGAGGTGGTGCTCCTGAAAGATCTGGTAGTCAAGAGTGTCAAATGCTACTGATGGATGCACGAGTACCAGCAGAAAGATCCTACCCTGATCAGCATTGGTCAGGTGGTCTTTGTAAACTCGAATAGTTTACATGGAATGGTTAGCTTAAAATCCTGATTGCAACTAGCTATCAATATCTGTGGAAATGATGTTTAAGTGACTTGTATAAGAATAGCTGAAGGGAAACAGGAAAGTTACTGAAATTCTGATGATTAGTGGCATTTTTTTAATGAATGTCCTGAGAATTGTCGTTTTCAGAGCCGAATGAACTTGAAAAGTAACCAGAGACATTTAGAATATTTATTATTGGCAGTGGCAACAGGTGTATGCAACTCATAAGGAAAGCTGTCGGGACAGGGTTCAGAGGACTGATGGTTTTTTTTATCCTGGGAGGCAATAAAATAGGATTTCCTTGCATAGCACCCAAAGAGAACTAATGCTCTTTTTAGGTACTTAATATTTGCTGGAAAAGAAGCATGCCAATTGGTTAGTGATAATGTGCACAATGCCAGCTTGCATCATTGCATAAAAGACATTTCGCAAGGATGGAGCAAATGTTGTGAGGAACAGCTAGGTCTTTAGCTTCTTTTAAAATATCGTCAAGTCTGAGGATGTCGTGTCGTCAGTCAGGAATAAGTTAGTGGGTTAGTAGCATATGAACTAAAGACGCAGTCTCCTAAAGATTTGAGGTTGGTTAGAGGTGCAGCTAAACGACTCAAGTCAGTATAGTGGGCGGTCGGATGGGAATTTCCGTTAGGGAGATCGTCGCGAGCGAATGAAGAGACCTGCAAGTGAGTTGCAGATCCTTGAAGTTGATATGATGCTTGACTGGGAGTTTTTGTGCAGATCGGTAAGAAGTGGTGTAATGTGGCATTTCGACGTTCGTGACAGACAACTAACCTGTCGATGAGCAAGTGATGGGAAATGGTCCCTCTGACCTATAAGGTATGCCATGGGTTAGCCCGTCATACCTGGCATTACTGCTACAACTGTATCAGCCTTTACTTGAATCTCTTGTCAGTAAATGAGCCTGACCACTTCTCACCTTTGCTCGAAAGCTCTTGGCAACGGTTGCGTTTGGTCTTCGGAACCCACACTAAGGAACCCATTTCCACGATTATTGCGTTCGTTTACCGTGTTTTGCATTTTTTGTGTTTACGGTTTGACATTCTTTGCTAGATACTTTCTTAACTATCTCCTAATTCAGCTGGTCTTCTAACTTGCTTAAACAAGGACAGCTGGCGCTTGAACTTTGAGTGTGCAGCTAAAAATTCTTTAGTGTGCAGCACATCGTATTACTTGTCATGGTTGTTTCTTTTTCTCTCGGGTCTCTCTCTCTCCTCTCTCTCTCTCTCTCTCTCTCTCCTCTCTCCTCTCTCTCTCGCCCTTCCTTGCTCCCTCCCCATCCACCGTTACACCTCCCACAACTGTATTGTGGGCCCGAGCCTCGAGGCATATGTGAAGGGCCTGAATAGAGATTAAGAGTATGAGATGACCCAAACGAGAAGTTGTAACGAACAGTAGACACAGCTGTTGCCTGTTCTATTGGTGGCCTCTAATTGGGCAGTCGCTATAGCATGCACGTACGACACGATGCCCCACTATTCCCTGCTGCTTGTGTGTGGATCGATGTATTTCTTGGGTGTTTCCTGTCGTAGGTGGGCGATTTTCTTTGGCATATGCTGGCTGAGCTTCGCCGGTAGTTAGGGTCACTTGTAACTCACATTTTGTTGGTTTTCAGAATCCCGATGAGCCAGAAGCTTCAGGCAGATTGTTGCTGAGCAGCTACCCCTCAGGCGGCTCTGAAAAGCCAAATGACGTCGTGCCTGGGCTTCCGAGCGATGAGCTGCCTGATGTTGCATGCACCGACGCCAGTGTTGCAGCCATTGCGCGGTCGCTGGCAGGCTTCGTTATTCGAGAGTCCAAGCGTACAATGCCGAAGACTCTGTGCAGGCACATCAATCAGCTGTTTATCAGAGGTGACAATGTTGTATCTGTCAGCTTCTTAGGCCAGTGATGTTCTGTGAATCGTGGTCAGTGAGATTCGTTAGCAGACATTTAGGTAGCTTTTCTGCTGAACCAGCCGTAACGTTTGTAGTAACCTGTTTCGAAATCAAGACTTTGTTACGGAAGCTGCCGCTCAGTGTATTAAAGGCAATACACTCAAGCTCCTCACTGTCGCAGAGAGGATGACTTTTTTTGCGACTGAGGGGATTACTTTTGTTACAGTGAGAGTACATTTTCCTGCACTAGGCATGGTGCAAGTTTCAGGAATAAGCTACATTTGGCAATCAGTGAATGATCAATGGCACCGTTACAGACCTTCGGGCTCTGAATGATATGCCATGACTTTGCCACTGATCTTGGAGCTAAATACAAAATAGAAATACAATATATACATACAATATATACTGTATATCCAGCCTCAGTAACTCCATCAGACTTGTGTTTCTGCAGAACCGCATCTTATACTGTGAATTGCTCGTCGACTGTAGTGATTTTTGGTTCACCAAATGCTGCTATTCAGTCACGGCATTGCCAGTGATGCTTAGATGTCGATTAGCGTTGGTTGGACTCAGAAGCAGCGAAATCACTTTGTGTATAGTCACATGCGTTTGATTGACGAGCTTCACGAGCATGATCATGTAATAGCCACTACCTCTGTGACCAGCAGCCACTAAGCTGGTTTTACTTTCCGATATTGCGCCTTTCTTTGTGAAGCAATTAATGCAAAAGCCTCAGCACAGAAGGCATCCACTATCAGTTTGACAAAGCCTCGCCACCGGGAGGTTCCATTTTCTAAATATTGAAGGTGTTTCACAATGTTTACGACAACAGAATTTGCTTGACTGTTCTCCTTTAACTCGGTCCATTTGATACTCGGTTGAGGAATTTATTCAGGGTAAAAAGTAGGGGACAAATGCTAATGGCTGTAGGGCTCGGCAGGGTAGCTATGCTAGCAAGCTTGTTACATCTCAGCCATGGGAGATAATCTTATGATGTGACAATAATGTATCAGGGGATAGTAACCTCCCCCTTACACCCTGCGAATCAACACGTATCTCAAAGACTCGAGTTTTACGACATTAAGACCCTACAATACCGATGGTTGAATTATTATGAGGAAGCAATACATTTTTCAAATTGTGCATGCTGCCATCTTTGTTAGCTTACTAGGTTTGATAACGATAGAAGATTAGCATGATTGACTTATCCAAGTATGTTTGGAAACAGTTGCGGTTTTTCGAACAACGTGGTCACATCACAGCAAAGTAAGTCTTTTAATGTTCAAAGCATACGTTCTCTCGAAAATTAGATCTCAGCATAGGTTTTTGAACCTTCACAGACGCCAGACCTCGTTTGAGACTGGAAGAAGTCGATAGGGATGTTTCAGCGAGAAAACAGCTAACTACGTTTCCAAATGAAAAAAACATCTGTAAGCATAGGAAACTTCTTTTACGTTTGCTGAATATACCAGTGAATTTTGATATATCTATAGTTCACTTATTCACGATTAAGCATTCTCAACCATCATAGGAAGCGATATTTCGCTTGGGATGTCTCCCACAGGTGACAGGAGATGGGGCTGAAAATTATTTGGTCAATCGCAGGATGGGGCTTTCGCGAAGACAGCAACGGCATAGCCCAAATCCGGCGCTCTGTGGGTTTCGCCTTTCCCACAGACTTGTAGCCTATTTACAGGCTTGTGTAGTGCTCCAGTGAAAAAATATATAATTCATTTGTATAGCGCCCTAAGAGAACTTAATCTCTATTCAGGTGCTTCACATATGCTACCGGGCTCGAGCCCACGACCTCGGTAAGTCCTTGGTAAGGGCGAGCGCCTTAACCACTGGGCCAGACCAGCTCGGCACTAAGAATTTCGATCGATGCCGAGGGTCGTGGTGGACTGCACCATTGGCAGTTGCAGGCGCTCAACGGCGAAGGAACGGCGTTGGGCGTGCTGCTCCATGAATATAATAACAACAATAATGCACCTGACGAAGCGCCCTCAGAGAACTCAATCTCTTTCTAGGCGCTTTAAATTTGCTACAAAGGGAAATGCGATTGAATGGTGAGTAATATCATGCTTGATAAACAACATGAATAACATGGTTAGGGGTGACATGCACAGGGTCAGCATGCAAATTTGGTTAGTGGCAGCGTGCACAGCGTCAGCGAGGCTCAGAATTGAGTTATCGTTTTCGGCTTGAAACGATTCTTTCATAGATGCTCAATCGGTAAGGCATTTGTGAAAAGGGACAGCTAGTGAGGCAGTCGATTTATAGCAGCTGAACCGTTACGTGAGGGCCTAACCGTTGCTGTGTAAGGGCCCGAGCCAGCCCAGCGTAGCCGGTGGCACGGGCGTGCCGCCCAGCTTACGCACGATCCTCGACCGACAGTGTCGTCCTCACGTCCCTGAGAGGGAAAGATCGATTGCCGAGAGTTCAGAACTGTTTTTGGATTTTTTTCATCAAATTGTGAAATCTCTAGGTTAAAGGTGACCGACCGAACTCGTTACTCGTACAGTGCCGAGGTTGTGTAGTAACTGCTGGTGGTGAACCCGTACCCCCATGTATGCTGTCGAGATTCTCTGTAACCCTTGAACTGTTGGACTTGAAGCTTAGTTTCTCCTTTATTGCTCCCTTTTTCGGAACGCAGCTCGCTCCGAGACAGTGCAACTTAAAAAAGAAGTTTATTGCCATGGACTTCTTAGCTTCGACTGAGCGGCCCAGAACGTGCAGCCTTTTTTCTGGGGTTTTCCTGCCGCCTTTTTTTTCGTGCCGCCTGCAGGTAATTTTTTGAGCTTAGCGCGTCCTGTTCAAGTTGGCGTAACATTCACCCGGCGGCAGCGGGATGATTGCAGCCTCGAGTCAGGGTCTAGGCCGACGATGTCGCGGCCGATTCGCGAGCACGAAGGGTTCGACTCCTACTGCTACTTGCTACCCGGCTGAGTTTAATAGATCGTGCAGGTGTCCGGGGCTGTAGGCCTCGTCCACAGAGAAAGTGTCAAGCAGAGGCAGACGTTGAGCTCGGAAGAAATCTGCTGCGAATGAACTTCTCCTGACGAACGAATGAGCTCGTCACGACGACGTCGATTAAAAACAGGTGCGACGCCTTGCGAGGACGAGGCTTCGGAATGAAAGACGGTCGTAGGTCCATCGACATTACGGAAGCAGCAGAAACGATTTCGTGTCGATCAGTTCTGCTTTTATAGGGACAGGCATAGGCTGAAGCTGATACGGAGAACTCAGCCAGCTGCTCTCTCTACAAGTGGGATAGGCGGCGGCCTCTAGATCTCGGGAAACACCATCGGCAATACGGTGGAGGCATCTTGGCCGCAGCCGGAGTAAAAAATTGAGAATCCGCTCTTCGTGGGCGGCAACCTTGGCTGGCAACCAACCCGTGCGAGACTTCTGCCCCCACGTACAGTCAGCCATTTACTTCAACTGAACTGCGGTCAAAAGTCCTCGACGGGCCTAACTCCGTGGCAGGTCTTCATTTAATCTCTCTCTCGCTTCAATTCTAGGGCTTCAACTGCGGCCGAAGTAGTCGCCCGCGGATCCATGTTTTAGCGGCACAACAGACGGTTGCCGTGAGCTAGCAGCCACCCAGCAGATCGCGAACATTCGCGTTGCCTCGCGTACGAAAAAACGCGAACGCGACATCTGTTTCCAGGGCGAGTCGTTTAACGCGATACACGAATAGGTAAGTTAGGAGCGGGAGGACTGCAGTCGAGTGCAACGAAGCCGACGACGAGAAGGAGAGAGAGAGAGAGAGAGAGAGAGAGAGAGAGAGAGAGAGAGAGAGAGAGAGAGAGAGAGAGAGAGAGAGAGAGAGAGAGAGAGAGAGAGAGAGAGAGAGAGAGAGATAGCAATAGAGCAATAGAGATGGACAGACCGAGACCGAGCAGCTAGCCGATAGCTTTATTTCAAACGAGTGCTAGCTTCACACAATTGGAAGTGGTACGGACACGAAGCTTAGCCTGAGCTGCGGCAGCAGTTGCCTTCACAGCCCCGACAAGCAGTAAAAAGCCAAGGCTTCGCCTGTCCAAGAGGACTGGCTGCCCTCCGGAAGGGGGTGGAATAGTTAGATTTCGCCGGCTCAGAATGTCTGTGAGGCCGGCCTGTGACAGTCAGGGCCAGGCTTTACTTAAGGCCAGCTAATATCGGTGTCGAGCTTTACTAAATAATGTGCGCTGTAGTATACGTGTATATATATATATATATATATATATATATATATATATATATATATATATATATATATATATATATATATATATAGATAGATAGATATATTGTGGGCCACTGTCACACCGGCTCAGATATACTGAAATCAAGGTGCTCTGCTTGCAACCAGTGCTCAGTCAGGCGCCGGCTGCTGCTTGCCGACGACACATGGGCACCGGTGGGTTACATTTCTGTTCCTCTTCGACCGGGATCTGAAATCATGGAAATCACGCCGTTCGACCAGCAGCTCTCTCAGCAAGCGTCCGAGGCCGGCGCCTGAGGCTGGCTGGGGGCACTTTCTACATGCCGTCGGAGTCGCTCAGCCCCTCGACGGCGTCCGACGAGGAGCCGCCGGACCAGACGCCGAAGCTCATCGACTCGCCGCCACCGCCGTCCTCCGCGTCCGTGGCCCGATCGTCGTCCTCGCTCGGCGGCTGCGACGAGGGCCGCGCAGCGGCTTCGGTGGCTGGGAAAGGCCTTCTTCTACAGCTACCAGCCAGTTCGGCGGCCTCCTTCCCAGGCACGGCTGTGGCGGCAGCGGCACAGGCCGGCGTCGGGAAGCGCGCTGCCTCGACCGCACCGTCGCGTCTGCCCAGGGCGTCGGCCGAGACGGCTGCCTCCTCCGCTCCTCCGGCGACGTCACGACCGGCAGCAGCGGCGGCAGCAGCCTGCAGGCCGTGGTGCGTTCGTCCGTGACTCTGCAGCTGGCCGAGGGTCTTGAAGGCCGCCGGGCAGTCGCGGCACGCGTACGGCCGCTCGCCCGTGTGCGTGCGCCGGTGCACCTTGAGTATGTCGGAGCGGGCGAACGCCGCGCCGCAGTCGGCGCACTCGTACGGCCGCTCGCCCGTGTGCGTGCGCATGTGCACGCGCAGGTAGTCGGACCAGGTGAAGCGCGCCTTGCAGACGCCGCACTCGAACGGCTTCTCGCCCGTGTGCACGCGCCGGTGCTGCTTGAGCCGGTTCGCCGTCGAGAAGTCGTCGCCACACTCGGCGCACATGAACGGCTTCTCGCCCGTGTGCCGCCGCGCGTGCTGCCGGAGGTGGTGCGCCATCGAGAAGCGCGCGTCGCAGCGGCCGCACGCGTACGGCCGCTCGCCCGTGTGCGTCCGGCGGTGGATCTTGAGGCCGTCGGGTCGGGCGAACGAGGCGCCGCAGTCGGTGCACGCGTACGGCCGCTCGCCCGTGTGGATGCGCATGTGCGTGGCGAGGTGTGCGCGGCACTGGAAGCTGAACGGACAGAGATCGCACTTGAAAGGCTTCTTCGACGGCGTCGTTGCCGCCGCCGCTTCGCTGCCGTCCGGACTCTCCTGGCGAAGCGACGGCTCCGGCGATCCCTCCTCTACGGCAGCAGCATCAGCAGCAGCATCAGCAGCAGCATCAGCAGCCAGTGGTGCCGTCCATTGCAGAGACGGCTGCTGCTGGTGCCTCGGAGGCAGAAGCGGCAGCTGCTGCTGCTGCCGCTCTGCTTCCGCCGCCGGCAAAGATGGCGGCCGTTCGACTTTGAACGGAGGATCCGACGACGAGTCAACTGCCTCGAACGGATAGGAGACTCGAGGCGGAGAGCGCTGCTGCCTCGCCACTGCCACTCGCCCGTTGACGGTGGCGGTGGCGCGTCGGTGGCGCAACGGCATCTCGGTCTGCTCATCGTAGCGAGCAAACGACGCGGCAGCGGACGGTGGGCAGGCGCGGCGAAAGGCCGCGGCATTTTCGGCGAGCCAGGATGCGTCCAGGTAGGCAGCAGCAACGGCGGCCTGGGAGGGTGATGACCCGTTCAGCGGCAGCAGCGGTGCTTCGACCGGCGGCTGTGGCGGCCGAGGGACATGGCTGGCAGCGTGCCGACGAAGCTGAGCGAGTGACGGCAGCTCGTCGCCGCACTCGCGACACATAAACAACGACGCCCTGGCCGCGGCTCCGGGCTCGGTGTCGGCGGCATCGGCGCCGCCGCCGGCATCGCTGCTTCCTTCCGCTGCCGCATCTGCCGCCGAGTGCGTTCGCGCGTGCTCCTTGAGGTGGTGCGCCACGGCGAAGCGAGCCGAGCAGTGGGCGCAGCTGTACGGCCGCTCGCCCGTGTGCTTGCGTCGGTGGATCTTGAGGCCGTCGGAGCGGGCGAACGCGGCGCCGCAGACGTCGCAAGGGAAAGGCCGCTCGCCCGTGTGGATGCGCACGTGCGTCTTCAGGTGATTGTTGTAGGCAAAGCTGGCGCTGCACACGTTGCACTTGAACGGCCGATCCTTGATGCCTCGGTGCAGCTTCACGTGTCTCTTCAGCGTGCTCGACCTGGTGAACGTGGCCTGACACTCCTGGCAGCGATGTATCTTCTCCTCCTTAAAGTTCGTGGCAAACGCCTGCGCTGCGGCCGCCGAAGCCGCCGCCTCGGCCGGCCACAGCGGCAGCACGTGGCTCGTCAAAGTTACCATGCCACCGTTCGGGATGGCAGGAGTCGCAGCTATGAAAGACGGAATCAAAGATGGCAGCCAGGACCGATGCAGCGGCCCTTGTCTGACGTCCGGCAAGTCGGGCGCTGCTTCGCCGGTCGGGCTCTCGCACCCGGAAGTGGCACTACCTCCGCCTCCGCCGGAAGCAAAGCTACCTCCACCGGAAGCAAAACCGCCTCCGCCTCCGCCGGAAGCAAAACCGCCTCCGCCGGAGGCAACGCTGTCGCCGCCGCCACCGGCAGGCGACAGCGCACCGTCCTCGAGGCTGCAAAGCGGCTGCGGAGAGACCTCCTCGCCGAAACTGCCAGCGCCGAAGTGGCTCAATCCAGGTGGCTCTCTCGTTTGCTGTCCGCCGTTTCTGAGACTGCGACGGCGGCTGCAGTAGCCCGGAAGCAGCGATCGGATTTTGGTTCTGCACGCCTCTGTGATCGCACGGGCCGTGAACTCGGCCCTCAGAGCTTCGAACTCGCGATCCTCGGCTGCCTGCTGCGCGGCGTGCTCTTCCACATCCCACTCCTCGACCAGCGGCGACGGTGCATCCGGACCGTCGGTGGGTTCTAATTTTACGACACACTCTCCACCGTCATTCAAAGATGGCAGCTGCAGGGGTGGCAGAGGCGGCTCGTAGGAGCTTCCTGACGAAGCTCCGAGTGAAGAGGCCTCCATGGTCTCTCGGCGACCACGGCAGTCAGGGCATCGACGAGCCGAGCTATATGAGCTGGATGCCTCGCTCTGGAAAACAAAGTGCAAAGCGACGGCATGGTCGACGAGCTCGGCAAGTTCCTTCAAAGCAAAGAGGCAGTTCAAAGCAAGAGAGGAGAGCCAGCACGAAAACGCACGCGAGCGACCGGCGCTGATGGCGTGACGTTTCGATGTCGAGAGTGGAAACGACGCAAGCCCAACGGCTGCTGAAACATTCAAATCGCCCGCTTCCAAATGCCATTTCAGAGACAACGGCCCCCCCAGGTACCAAAGACAGGCAGTTTTCTCAACGACTCTCTTTTTTTCCAATTGTCAGTTTCGCGACAGGTAATCAATCGCAAGCTTATACTTGACAAATATGGCCGAGCACAGCCCTGCTTGTGTAGCACGAACAGAGCTCGCACGGTTCTCATAGCACGTTCCTTGGGAAAACGGGAAAGGACAGCTCGGTGGCATTCGACAAAGACGTTCGTCGCTGAAAGCTAGAAACTGCCCAGATATCATACTGTGTTGCATTTTCGACCAGGTCAATACGACCAAAGTACTATGCAGGTCAATACTTTCTTTGAGGTACAAAATGAGCACATGCTGCAGTCACAAGGAAAGTTGTTAATATAGTATTTAATGCATTTTTGATTGGCTGTCGCCCCAAGTGGTAGGAATTTCTTCGACTACTGGTTGCAGGTGCCCGTGTTCCATAACCCTGGGAGCAAGGCTACGCTACGACCAACACAACCACAATCATTGTTTTTAACTGCTGCGGCAACAGGATAGTCTGAAAGCCGGAGGGGGGAGGGTAAGGACGAGTAAGAGGGAGACACCTGATTAGGAGCTCCAAGTGCCTTCACATAGCTGAGCACTGCAACGATGATCAACGATGATCAATCGATAATGCAACGATGCAACGATCCGGGAGTGGCCTACGGCGGTTTGCCGTAGGCACTCGGTGCTGCTACCGTGAGGTGATCTGATTTTTCCTGAAGCACTGTTATGGTCTTTACCCAGCACACCATCAGCAAGGCTTATCAGAACTCGGGGCAGAAAATCATCAAGTGACACATTTGATCCCGGCTTCTGAATTCTCCTGAGTTGTGCAATACACATCTGTTCGTAGGCCAAAAAGTGCCTCCAAAGCATGCACTAACCAGTACCTAACAGCTTTCGGGTCATTCGCAGCTCGGCTTGAGCAGAGATAGTAATTGAGGCTGAAACGTTCAACTCCACTGCAGAAAGCCCGAGTCTGACTACTTGACCACTGTCACCGATGGTGCATGAAACAGAACAATGCTCATAAACCAAGGCCCCGAAATTGGCTAAGTGAGACCCAGTTGCTCCAATTTTGAAGTCATTTAAACGTGCCGTAAGGTTATTTCAAACCACATGGCAGTTGCATGGAAAGCTTGCCAAAGGTTCCACTTGCCGGTGTCTATTTGGGCTCCTAATATTTTGCAGAGATGATTTATTGCAGATGGCTAATTTTCGTTCTTGCAAATTGACTCTATACGGCATGACCATAGACAACATGAACCTTCTTAAGAACGCGTATATACACAAAGAGGGACACACCCACCCACCCAAACACACATCTAAACATTTTTACATTTTAAGCATGCACACACAGTCTAGCTACAAACAGGTCTAAATGCCAAAGGGGAACTTTTACGTACTGGGAAGAGGGCATAAGGGTTTAACAGCTTGTGGTGATTAATAATAGTGCAAGGCTCGACCGATAGCACGATTCATACAGAGCTGCCCCAGTCCTGTAGTCCATCCGACGGATGCGCCAGTAAAGAATCAACTAGAGCGGTTTCCATTTCGGTTTTTATAAAAGCTTCCTGCAGAGAAATTTGCTCTCTCAAACTTCTGCATCCATAATTTCTGTTGCTACTCGTAGTTCATTGATGTCCAAGTCCCCCCCATTGCTTTACACCTTTCCGGTTCAGAAAGCACAGTATATCAGCCCGACGTTAAAAGATCTACTATTTCACGATGCCGAGTTTGCAATGATACGTTCGTCCATACTCACCATACACGTGTCGGTACTTGAATAGGCATTAAGCGGTTTGTTGCCCATTGTTTGCTGCATGCGACGCCTTCCATCTCACTACCTAGAAGTCAGCAAGTGCTCCGAGAGTGGGAGTTACTCTGCCACTAGTTACTCTGCCCAACCGACCCCCAGAAACAGATCCTTTGCTATCTCCCTAAACCATCGACCGTCGCGATGAAAGATGAGAGGGCCACAATGAGTATAAGTACTGCCTGCTGCATTTCTCACATATCATGAATGCTGATTCACACTCACATTTGTCCACAAACCCACACGCTTGCACAAAATGTTTACCTTTAGCTGCTCGCTTGGAAAACTACCAAGAACACCAACGAAGCACCGACACTTAGCAAGATGCCGAGGGCACTCACACCCTTCTCATCCTACATGTATCGAACTTGATAAGCACCAATGCCGTGCATTTGTCTAATGTGCTCTGATCTTGCAGATTCTAGCAAGCAGGAGTGAAGCCATGTGCACACCAGGCAGAGGCCCTCCTCAGGTTGAGCATCTCGCCAAGCAAGCACTCCCGGTGCCTCCCAAGTCCAACGATTCTAAAAATTCCAAGTCCAACGATGCACGTCAAAGCCACAGCAACTTCCTAAGGGATGCACAAGGGTGTAGGCCAAGCCAAAGGCCACGGACGGCAGGGCAGGCTTTTTTCGTATAGAAGTCTGCATTACCAAGTTTTCATCCACTATTTTGCAGTGGTCAACAACCAAAATAAGTGGAGCAGACTTACCTACCTTGTACCCCAAGCCATTTTTTGTTCGTAAGAGAATATATATAAATAATGCCTTTACAAGGAGATGCCGCCTCTCTTGTGGTCGATGCTGTTTCTCTTGTGGTAGATGGCTTCTTCCTTGCGGACAATGCAGTCTCTCGTAACGAATGATTTCATCTTGCTTATATATTTATATATATTCTCTTACGAACAAAAACTTCTATACGAAAAAAATACACAGCTGCAAGGTGAACAATTAACCGGCAGGACTGATGGACAGTTATACCTGCTAAAAACACACCTCTTTTTACCTAGTACAATCAGCCCCCTCTGTGAGCCTTCAATGATAGGAGCATACTGTACGGTCCTTTGGATGAGTTGCTTTAAATCTCGACTAACCTCCATGTAACTGGACAGTATTGATTTTGTTAAATGGCTGCTGCTGGTATGCCGAGCTCTCTTGACATTCGCAGAGCGGAGGACAAGTTTTAAAGACGCTCCTGCTGGCGCAGCAGAGCACAGGAACAAAGTGAGCAATAAAGTATGAGCCATGTCGCTAATACTTGGCTCATCGATAAAATCAAATTGCACACGCAGTCTGACAAATTTCCGGGCACTAGTGATTGAACTGCTGAACATATATCAGCAGTTTAAGCCAGCCACTGAGGTGCACCCGTAAGGTTGTGGTTATCAGCAAGCCGACCATGTCCAGATCTGGTATCCAAGCGCATTCGGCTGCACATACAGCTCCTGGGCAACTTGGTTGCAATCAGCCCCGTGCAAGCTACATGGATGCACTAACAGAACTGCTCACAGAGAACAACATCTAGCTGACACGTCGAGCTGGCTGCAAAGTCCAGCCTAACTCAATACAAAGCCATTCGTACAAGAACGTCCTTTTCTTCTGACCGGTAGCTTGGCTGGTCAAACCTCTGAGGCTAGGCTTGGCTAGAAGCTTCGGCGGCGGAGCCTCTTTGTTCCTCTTTGACGGTCTCTCCACTCATTGCTATTGTAATGTGCCTTGACAGAGACTAAGCTCTCTCACTGCACTATACGAACGACCTATTATTATTATTATTATTATTATTATTATTATAGTTGTCTATGGGCCGGGATTTTCGTCACTAATAGAAAAGTTTTAACCCTACTCCCCCCCCACCTGACCTCGGCCCTGCCCTCAGCTTACAACCAGGGAGCATGAATGTGGGTCAACCCTATACCATGTACTAAATTTGGTGCCTCGTAAGTCTGGTTTCGACTGTTTGCCATTTTCGGACAGGAGAAAGCATTGTCTGGATGTCTGCTGAGTTTTTGTTCTGTAAACCTTATGTTAAGAAACTTTCAGGTCCTCGCTGGCTGAGCTAACATGTAACATGTCACGTAGGGCAGTGCACACACGCCCCCAAAGAGCCAGAGCCAGGTCGAGGCTGCCAGCGGACCCACCCACGCAGCAGCAGCTGCGCGTCCTGGAGCTGCTGCTGCTGCTCGAGATGTGGCTGAACTAAAAAGGTTGAACTGCGGTTTATAGAAGACGACAGGCAACCAAGTGTAAATCCAGAGCAGCTGCAGCCGGTGCCTATCAAGGAATACCCACCCACCCAATCATACAATCCAGGAAGTTAGAACTAAACTAAACACTAAACTGACCGAAAATGCAGGGGATGGGGTGTAAGCCGATCACTGCTGCTAGGCAGTTGTGCAGAGCAGCAGGCCAGGATTCCAGGGGGGTAGGGCAATGTAATGTTATGTATCTCTGTCTGTAACTCTACAAAGCCACAAAGACTATGTGGGTGTTATGCAGGAGCCTCCCCCCCACTCACAGCCTAAGCGGCTTTCGGAACGAATTCGGTAGCCAACAGACTTCATCTCACACAATAAAGAGAATTTTGATCAGCTATCATTGCTTCCCTAACAACAACATGGCTTCGAATGGCATCAACCACGTGGCAGAGTCAGCACTGTACCGAAGTACTCTGACTCAATAGTAGTGGTGGATAATAGTTACACCTTTGGCAAGAGAGGTCGAAACGTCATAAACCACAATCGAGAAAGAGTGAGGCTGGGCGATTCTGTGATTGTGAGTTAAAAGATGTGCAGCGGTTCTGACTGAGACAGCCATTTCGGTTCGGATAACAAGCCAACCCTTCCAGGCAAACCATGGTAGCAGCTTCTCCATTTTACTGCCAGCTAACAGCAATTCATAAGTCGGCTCGGTGGGCCAAAAGCCGGAAGATCGTCACGTGACACCCGCCGAGCCGCTCCCTATTTCAGAGCATCTTTTTCAAGCTGCTCCTAAGCTACGGCTTTGGGCTGACACGACTGTTCTTCTACTTCAGCTCTACTTGTCAAGTTAAGTTGCCGACCGGGTGTCAGCAAACACAGGAAGCAAAATGGGGTCCCATATCAAGACGAATAAGAAACGAATGACTGACTTTGACCCAGCCGGCTACCCTTGGGACAGACACACACTGCAGAGCCAAATATACAGTGCAGGTCACCAAAGCTGATTGCACAACGCTATAATTCACTTGCCTGTAGGTGGAAAAACAACTGGCACAAATTTGGTGAGCCACTAGCAAACTGAGGAAAGCCCTTTCTCTTGAATGACTATCCGATTGTTCAAACACAATCCTAGGCAATGCACGATAGGCACAGTGGAATACGATGTCTCCATAGAGATCAACCCAGAGGGTTGGGCAATACCGTAAAGCGATGCAATGAGCTGCCAGCCACCAGAGCTTTAGCCAAGCTCTGCACCCAGCAAAGCATCTTCCAAGTGGCTGAGCCATACAATGAAGTGTAGCTGCTGCCACAGCGGTCACGAGGAAACTGGAGAGGAATGGCTGTTTTCATCAGGACGATTATGTCGTTGGCGCCAAAGTGTTTGTCACGTGTCCATTATCTTTCCAATCTAAGCTGCGTCGAGGTGTAATGATAATAATGCAATTTTTTTTAGCACCCTTAGAGAATTACATCTCTTTCTCGGCTCATAGCATATGCTGGAAAGAGAGCACATAATTGATTAGGGATACGAATGCAAATTTTGGCCTGCACAAGCGCTTAAAAGGGCAATTCACATAGGCGGATAAATGCCTCGAGGAACAGATGAGTTTTTAGCTTTTAAATTACGTCAAGCCAAGGGATGTTGTGAAGTCAGTCAGGAGTGACTTCCAGGCTTTGGGAGCATGCGAATAAAAGGCACCAACCTCCAAAGGACTTGAGGTCGGTTGCAGGCACAGAGAAACGACTTGAGCCAGAAGAGCAGGTAGTGTGATGCAAAGCCAGATTGGGAAGTAGTTCTGAGAGGTAGGCTGGAGCAAGAGGAAAAGAGGACCCACAAGTCAGTGATAGAACCTTGCAAAGTCGTTTGCTGCTTGATGAGAAGCCTGTGAAGGTCGGTGTGAAGTGATGCATTATGGCAGTTTCGATATCTGCGACAGATAAGTCTAGCTGCCGAGTTTTACACCAAACGCAGTAAGCAAGTTATAGCAGGGGCAGGAAGATCTACAAGTAGTGAGCTACAGATGTCTAGCCTGGGTGTCACGAAATCATGAACAAGCTTGGCTGAGTGCCGTAATCCAAGCAAGTCCTAATTTTTGTAACGATACATAGCTGAAATTAGGCAGACTCGACTGTGGAGCTGGTGCAGTCATTTCTAGTGAAAGTTCAGGCTACAGGAGATATGCCGAGCCCATTTGGACGGCCGGGCTTTCCAGATTATAAGTGGCACTGGGTTTTCCCATGATTATTAAGCCGGTTTAATAACTATTCAGTTTCAAAAAATTCGGTGTCATTCAAGTGCAATGTCAGCATTACAAGCTGCAAGGAAGTTAAGAGAGTTCGATGGGGGAAAAGTAAGTAAGGATCAAAGCATAAGTACAGCTGATGGTCATTTGAATGAAAATTAAAGCCTATATTATACTTAGCAACTACATCGGCAAGTGGGAGAGTATACATTGACGAAATAAGCAGACCTCGCCAGATGACCGTTGGCTTTTGAAATCAAGAAGAAAAATCATATACATGCGATTTATCCATCACCATGCGATAGGATTATTGGTGTACATACTGCTGAGAAAGCTTCCAAACTATGTGTTTGCTGCTACAACAATCATTCGTATGCATTGCTAGTAAAACAGTTCGATTATTCAGGTGAGCCGTGATGGCACACTAGGTAAGACGGTTGCTTTCACGACCTCGGTCCCGAGGTCGTGGGTTCGATTCCTGTGGTGGGCGATCCTTTATTGCCACTGCAAGCGGTGGGGATAGCCGTAAATGCTCTTCTGTCGCTATACAAAAAGAGGCTGTTTAATCAGCTTTTTTTTATGCAGAGCTAACAGCGAGCTTAGTGTGGTTTGGCCCATTGGTTAAGGTGCTCGCCTCGACCAAGGTCTTGCCGAGGTCGTGGGCTCGAGCCCTGAGGCACACGTGAAGCGCCTGACTAGAGATTAAGTTATCTTAGGGTGCTATACAAATGAACTACACACACACACACACACACACACACACACACACACACACACACACGCACACACATATATTGGCGAACCAAAGTTACGAATTTTGGCCACAGACAGCTCCACACAGCCTCTCCGTAATGCTAGTCCGTTTTGTCATTGCACTTGGCTACTAGATGCCAAAATCGTTATTGTGTCAAGCTTTATGCCGAACAAACTTTATAAACACGACAGCAGTGTTGAAAAAAGATATTTTTTCTACAGTATGCTGAGAGGAACCAAATCTCTCTCCAGGTGTTTTACAACTCGATGCAAGAGAATGAATAATCACGAGTTAATGAGAAGCAAAGTATCATGCTGAGACAAGCATGCAAAAGAACACAGGGAAAAACTCGGGCCACAAAATATAGTAGGACCCCTGGTTAGCAATTTGCACTGAGTTGAGCACAGATGAGCAGGTAAAGCCCACATGTACAGAACAGACAAGCTTGGACACCGGGGCACATGGACAGCTGAGTGGAACAGATGTGTCTTCGGCTGATTCTTTAAATGGTATAAAATCAATGCAGGCGCCAAACAGGTGTTGGAACCAGACTTTGGATGCATACGAACTGAAGGCCCTATCCCCAAAACATGTCAATTGAGCTCGAGGAACGACAATGCGACCAGAAGCTGAGGAGCCGGTGGTGCAAGAGCACAAAGGAGTAGCAAGGAGGTGTGACAGAGACAGGCTCGTGCCACCTGTAGGCCGCAGGAGGGATCTTAAAATCGGTCTGATACTAGGGATAGTAGGGAGCCAGTGAAGCTCAAGCGCAAGTGTTTTTCTGCTCAGGCGCAGCGTGTGACCCGGACGACACCCGAGCACATGCAGTCAGTGCACGAACGACATCAGACAGCTTTATGCCGGCAAGAACACGTGACATCAACTGATGCTCAGGTACACGTTCACCTTGACCAGAGGCTGTCCGAAGATTTAGAGCTTTTCAGATTCACCATCAGAATTGGCACGTTTTGCTTCGGATCTGTACACGCTAGAGACAAGCACAACAAGCTGCATTGTCCGAGTGAATATGGCTTTGTCTAGTCTACAGCACGACAATGGTTTGCTGCACAAATAGCTGAACGCTGACCATGCACAGAGCCAGTGCAGCTGCGATTCCCCGAGTGGCCAGCTTCACGATGCAGGCACACAGAGAGTGCTCAGAGGGGCACTGGGGGGGGGCAGAGGCTGCTCCTCCCGATCAAGTTCGGGCCAAGAGTTCGGGCCAAGTTAAGCCGACTCGTCGGCTTTCAAACCCTTTTAGAAAGCCCCGTGGCTGTAGTAAGAGCAATGCTCAGCTTGTGATATATCAGCCGAGACCCAGCATGAGCGTAATAACCGTGGCACCAAAGCCATGCCCATGATGTTCGATCGCTTAACTACCCGCTCTACTTCTACTTCATGCCGAACATTGGGCGTGCCACCGGTGCCAACATACATCAAGTGGATCGTCCACATCAATCACCGCAAAGCATCATGCGAGACATCCCCGAGCGTTTGCACTGCTCAAAAGCTTAAGGCAGCCCGAACCTAAAAATGCTGCCAGAGCATTGTGTGGGCAAGGAGCGGCTAGGTGTTTCATTGAGTGGGAACTCCAGCTGTTGATCAGAGCACTGCTGCTGGTGCACACTACTATAGCCGGATCCCACTTGATAAGGGCAGTTTAGGAATTCGGTGGAGCACGCGATAAACGAACAACCCGAAGTTAATGAGGAGCGCCGGACGCCACTCGATCGGCTCGCCCCGTTTGGAGACTCGCAGGACATTATTCAATGGCACGATAAAGGCAGGCATCGAGTAACGCCCGGGCATACAAATTGCCGAAAATATAGAGCTTAGATCAACCGAATTCCATAAGCGATGTCACCATATTTTTGCTTTGACATCCAGCGTCACATTTGAGCACCAACGGTAAAGCTACGGTCCACCAAATGACGAAAAATTCCTGTAGAGACGACGTGCCATATCTGCATTTACAATTTCATGCAAGATACAGAACTCCGCAAGCAGGAGAACACTGCACGAGTCCCTAAAAATACCCTGCAACTTTTCGAGGTCACAGTGCCGTCGCGCAAGCCCCGTCGCCAACGATTCCCGAGTTAGACGCCGGGGAACGCTGCTAAGCAGCAGGTGACAGCTTGGGGGCGTCGCAACAAGTGGAACGTCACTGTCTCAAGTACGTGTGAATAAAATGAGACATACAAAATGGTGCTTAAACGTTCGTAACTTTTAATGCGGGAGTCGCTATGATCAAGGCACACGGCGAAAAGTAGGCTGGAGCTACTGGAGCGTATACCACCACCCCCGGCCCGACCTTCCGTAAACCCACAACGAGCAATCAGCCAGACGCAAAGTAACGCATTTGCATACATACAAAAAACAATTATACGTAACGCATAGTTAAACCAAGACGCGCGCACACTACAGTGCCAACGGCTCGCTTACCGCACAGACAGACTTAAGTAAATGCAACCAGCCAACTAGCCTTCACCTTAGACGCATTAGAGAAAATGGGCTCGCTGAGCGCGTGCATTTGCCGCGCTAGTTCAAAGGGACCGCCAGTAGCGCCGCGTGCGACGCTCGGAAGCGCGCTGGGCGTTATGATAGCCGCTAGGTGGTGGTAAAGCGGCGTTGTTCATTTTTATGGTTTTTGACGCAGCAGCAAATTTTATAGGGACACTACTGGTCCTCGCCCGTCTAGCTGAAGTTTGGTGTCCGGAGACTGTCGAAGATTTTCGGAATCCGAAACCTTCCGTAATGCCATGGTAAGAGCACCGCATCAATCCGTGTTTGCGGCAGCCGGTGATCTATTCATCCTCGAAGTACAGAATTCGGCAAACGCGCTTGTATTGCTATGCGCCGCTTCTACCAGCTTGGCGGCATATTAAATGTGTAGCCTTTCAGTAAACAGGATGAGTAACTTTGAACTGGCTGTTGCTTGAATCCAAAGGTGTCGGTATCTTTTTTAAGGACTATTAATTTCGCCCACTTTAGCAATGCCTCCTGACGCAACCTGTCACGTGAGCATGCTAAACTATGTCGCCGAGTTTTAACACAGCTTACTTCCAAGTGCTCGCACTTGACCCTGGTCGTGGGTTCGGGTTACGCAGCGGTTTATGCTTCATTTCTTGTGCAAGCGGATTGAAGGCCGCCGGCGCTGTCCTGCCACCATATAAAGCTACTCGTGGCCATGCTGCGCTGAGCAAGTGGAACGAAGGTACCTTTCCCGACGTTTACGGTGTAGCATTCGGTGCCCTACGTGACCTAGGGCAGCAGTTGCACATGGACAGATGAGGCTTATGCTTGGGCACTGTCGAAATCGGCAGCTTCCTTAGCTTGCGATTTACGTCGGCTTTCACTAGCGATCCTGCCGGTCGTACCCTCCATTTAAGGCATGTCTGACTTTGCATGTTTGAACAAACTTAACCATCACTGCCCCTGCGAATCGCCTTAAACAGCGATTCTAAACTAGCTTTAGACCATGGATCGCGAGAGGAGCTGCCACGAACCACTCCGTCCCAGATTTTTTTAATTAGATAACTGTGATCTTATTCTCGGAGGTGCTGTTGCCGTTTGGGCACCACATTGGGCTGCCTGTCGTGCACTCTCTTCTTTGTAGCGAAAATTCGAAAATGCTTGTTTAGATAAGGATGCCGCGTACAAGTGGGTCCGTGCATTCGTGACATCCCGTCTCGACTTCTGCAACTCACTGCTCGCTGGCCTACCAGCATGTGCGATCAGGCGATTGCAGCTGGTGCAAGACTGCGCAGCTAGGCTTGTCTGTCGTGAGCGTTGCAGTTGCCACATCACACCACTTCTCGCCGACCTGCTCTGGCTACCAGTCAAGCAACGGATTGACTTCAAGGTTTTGTCGCTCACTTTTAGGTCACTTGATTCTTTGGCTCCAGCCTATCTCTCAATATCTACTCCCCCCACCAAGCCAAGCATAGTACCACCCGCTTTTCGGAATCTAACAGTCTACCAATACCTCGTACAAACCTCAAATCCTTTGGAGACCGTGCATTTAGTTCGTATGCTCCCAAATCCTGGAACTCCCTCCCGACTTGCGTCAGAACATCCCCTGACTTGACCACATTTAAAAAGAACTTGAAAACACACCTATTTAGGACAGCATTTAGTGGGTCCCTGTGATTCGTTCTTGATGTGCTTATGCGTGCTGACACTGTGTAATGTAATGTAATGTATCTCCGTCAGTAACTCCACAAAGTCATAAAGACCATGTGGGTGTTACGCAGGAGAGTTTTGTATAGCACACTCACAGCCTAAGCAGCTTTCGGTACGCATTCGGTAGCCAACAGACTTCGTCTCACGCAACAAAGAGAGAGTGGGAAGCATAGCAGAGTTAGGAGAGCAGTTGAGGTAGTGAGTAGCATAGAAGTAGCAGTTCAGGACCGCTGAAAAAGATGTGCCATAGTCGGCAGTTGGAGAGTAGATGTCGTTGCGTAAGAATTGTGGAAGCGAGTTCCACAGTCTAGGACCTGCAGAGCTAAAGCTTCTGTCGCCAACTGTCTTTAAGCGGAGGAATGGGACAGCTAATTTATTGTCCACACAGGACCTGAGGGCGCGAACAGGCTGAAACTGATGCAGCAGTTCAGCTAGGTACGAAGGAGCCAAGCCGTGGGGGGCCTTGTGGGTCAGCGTAAGAACTTTGCTCTGTATTCTTTGCTCAACCGGCAGCCATCCTAGCTCTTTCAGCAGAGGTGACACGTGCTCAAACCGCTGGGACTTGAAGACCAGCCTTGCAGCCATATTCATAGTCCACTGTAGTGGCATAATAGCTTTCTTTGGTAGCCCAGCCAAAAGGGAATTACAATAATCAAGCCGAGACAGAACTAGAGAGCTAGTTAAATTTTTTACAAGCCACTTTGGGAGACAGCTTCTAATCTTGGATAGGGGTCGGATGTGATGGCTAGCTGTAGAGGCAGTCTTCTGAATGAAGCTTTTGAAATTGAGGCAGCTGTCGAACACGACACCTTGATTACGAGCACGTGGTGAAGGTCGCACAATAGCATCACCTATTAGAACAGCCAAGCTTTTTAATCCAGCCCCAAGCTTAGGGTGTCCTATGAGCAGTGCATGCTGCCACTAACCACATTTGCATGCTGACCCTCTGCATGTCACCCCTAACCATGTTATTCATGTTGTTTATCAAGCATGATATTACCATTCAATTGCATTTCCCTTTGCAGCAAATCTAAAGCGCCTAGAGAGAGATTGAGTTCTCTGAGGGTGCTTTATCAAGTACATTATTATTATTATTATTATTAACACACTTAACATTGATACACTGTCTCCCCTTCCCCCTCTAGCTGTCACTGTCCACCATGTTTGACCCACGTTTGCTATGCCATGCTTGTCTAAGCATGACACCATGCAAGTCGCCAATCCTTGGTTATTGATTCTCTTGCAGTAAGTTGCATAGTATATGAATAAAGATAATGTTTTTTAGGGAGCTATGCATTGGATGCCAGGTCATTGCAGGTAGTGACCATAGCTTGAAGTGAGTCCCAGGCTTTGAGTGCCTTCGGGCCAAAGGCTCGATTGCCAAATGATTTCACTGTAGTAAGATGGACGGCACTTGGACTGGTTGCTGAGTAGCAAGTGATGCAATAACGGATCTAAAGGAGCAAAGAAGTCGTATAGGTAGGCTGTTGCAAGCGAGTGCAGGGACCTGTAAGCCAGAGGGCGGATCCTAAAATCTATTCGATGCTTGAAAGGATGCTAGTGAAGCTCAGACAGAAGTGGTGTGACACGGCAGCTATGCCGTGATGACAGACCAGACAAGCTGCTTAGTTGTGCACCAGTTGCAGAGGATTAAGGGCACTCGCAGGAGTTCTGATTAAAGGGAAGTTAAAGCTCCTGTTGTGAATATCTCCACAAATTCACATTCATGGTCAGAAGAAGATGGGACCTGCTTCCTTCCATCCCTCCACTCTAATTTGCTAAAAATTCATCCACCGTAAGAGATCTCTGGGTCTAGAGTTTAACCTTAAGGTAGTTATAACTGAAAAGTTGGTTGACATCGTCGGGAAATTGTAACTTAATAGCAACGATAGCAGAGATGATTATATTTCTGAAAAATGACTGAGGTATCATCGTATCATGAATCAGATCTTTGCAAGAGTAGTTTGTTTGTATGATCTGCGAGCAATCTTAACTGTGACGAAGTCTTGATGTTAAGCAAAATGAATTTCAGGTGATTTCGAAATGAAGCCTCAAGCCGACTGCTTCCTCATTAGTGGCTCTAACTACTTCCTCATCAATCGCTCCGCCTACTGCAAATGGTGCCTTCAGCACCTCGCATTTGTAATGCCGAAACTCAAAGTTGATGAGGTTGCATGCCGATGACTAGGGATAGTTATATGTATCCGGTTTACA
Organism: Cristatella mucedo; assembly: GCA_009760855.2. NCBI lineage: Eukaryota > Metazoa > Bryozoa > Phylactolaemata > Cristatellidae > Cristatella > Cristatella mucedo. The sequence continues at coordinate 1,084,725 of WPIO01000036.1, read as the reverse complement.
TTTGGCTTGTTTTCCTTGAGTCATTTGTTCATGGGGATGTACAGGCTATTACACTCTTGCTTCTGTTTCCTAGTGCAAGATCAAGCGGCAGTGCATGATTCTATTTTGGCTGCTGCCACTTGACCTGGCAGTATTGTGGTCAGTCGACCGAGGAGAGTGGCTTGTTGGATGATGTCGGCTTTTCGTTGCTTTCAGAGGAGAAGCCAGGCGCCGAGTCTTCAGCCACTGATCAGCAAAAGAAGACCAGACGATGGCTGCTTTCCCGATGGCAAAGATGGCGGATCCGAGAGGGTATGGACTTCTTGGAATTAGGGGGCGGTAGATGGGTGGACTCCATTTTCCCTCTCTCTCTCTCTCTCTCTCTCTCTCTCTCTCTCTCTCTCTCTCTCTTTTGTGCGCATAATAGAGACTGCCTTGTGCTGGTTTTACCGTGCCTTGCTGAATCTGCTGCAGGCCGTCAAGAAGGTCAAGGGCGGTGGCAAGAGCAGCACCGGTGAGGACTCGTTGCAGTCCAAGCTCGTGTCGAGTCCGTTCATGTCGCCATTCAGGAAGCCCCTCGCACCTATCGTCTTGCAGCCGTTGACGATGGACGTCAGTGCGCATGTGAGTCGATGCCAGCCCCAGCTTGGGACTGGCGCCGGAGCAGCCCGCCGAGGCTGTGCGTGCGTTTGCTTCTTTTGCATCGTGCGGAAAGCTGGCTTAAAGCTACTGGCGGGCTTATAAAGTGCAACCACTCTTCTGATGTCCTGTTGCCTGTGCAGGCTGCAGTCATGCTGAAGCCTTCGCAGCACGGCATGCTCGAGCTTCTGACCAGCCCGTGCCCGGGTCAGAGGGTCACGGAGGAACAGCTGCTGGCTGTTCTCGGTGTTCATGAAGCAGCCAGCAGCTGCAAGTGGTATGCATGTCTCTCCCTCCCCTTCTCTCCCTCCCTTCTCTCTCCCTTCTCTCTCTCCCTTCTCTCTCTCTCTCTCTCTCTCTCTCTCTCTCTCTCTCTCTCTCTCTCTCTCTCTCTCTCTCTCTCTCTCTCTCTCTCCCCTTACCATGTTATTCTGGTTGTTTATCAAGCATGACACCACTCACCATTCGATCGTGTTTCCTTTGCAGCAAATGTAAAGTGCCTAGAAAGAGATTGAGTTCTCTGAGGGCGCATTATCAAGTGCATTATTATTGTTATCTCTCTACCACCCTGCCCCTCCCTCTGTGTTTGTATTTGTGTGTGTGTGTGTGTGTGTGTGTGTGTGTGTGTGTGTGTGTGTGTGTGTGTGTGTGTGTGTGTGTGTGTGTGTGTGTGTGTGTACACACACACACACACACAACTGCCCAGCCTAAATTTGTTGATGCAATCTACCCAGTGCTTATGCCTTTGTGCTTAGCATTATAAAAAGATGAGGCTTGCTATGGTGTAAACTGAGGTGAGATCAAGTGTAATAATAATGTAATAAAAATAATAAATTAATATAGCATCCTCAGAGAACAACAGCTTTTTCACGAAGGAAAAACGGACTCAGTTCGCCTAGCCAAGCATGGAGGCATAGCAGCGCTGCCAGGTGACAAGTGGGATGACGTGTTGCCAACAAAACCAGCAATGCGTTTTATTAGCACTTGAGTGCTATTTCGGTGGCATAGGCATCCCATGCAAAGGACTCCCATTCTCACTCGCTTCTTGTGCAGTATCTGTGCTCGGAAGTATCGTAATGGCTACTGCATGTTCGGTGTCCTAACCCGCTAGCTGCTCAGATAGCTCGATGTTTCTATGGCACATTTTGATGCGTAGCAATGGATGGTCAACCTTGAGGCATTGCCATCACTGCCGGTCATGTGTGGCAGACGTGGTATGCATAGAGCCATGCTTTTCACGGAGGGGGAGGGGGATTGGTTGACGTACCACTCACTGCGTTGCAGCAGCTTTTGGCAAACTTTCAGAGTCCCACTTTGTGTATCTCACGTGCCAAAAGGCACCAGTCAAGGAGGCAGCAGGAAATTGAAATGTTTAGGTGGGGTATTCTGATGGAAAAAACCGTTGATGCCTGCCCCTATATATACAATAGAAAGAATAGTAGCATGGTGCTGCACGACAATCAAAGGCAGGCTGCTCCTAAGGTCTAACAAAAATGAGTCACCACTTGTCTACTCAAGAAAATGAAAACTAGAGAACCAACAGATATTACAAAATTCTTGAGAAGATCCGATAGAATAAAAAGGCTATCGCTGCTGCTGCTGCTGCTTCGCTAGCATGGAAGAAACCTCACTGCCAAGGTGCACCTATGCACTTGTGTGAACTTGCATTTGTATGTGCTTGTACGAGTGCTTTTGTGTGCATGTACTCCTTTGGCTGTGCTTGTACCCTTTTTGATCAAGCCGGATTAGGAGATCTCAGAGCCCATAGGTATAGTTAAGCAAGCTTTCTGTCATAGCCGCTGAGTTGGTAAGCAATGTGTGTGGTGCACGAGCAATGAATAACCTCTTCATTCGTGTGTGCCAGCAGGCCTCTTTATATTTACCCACCCCCTTCTTTGTTGGGAGGCAGCTGCAGTGCAGTGCAACTTTTTATTAGTATCCATCACCACTCACTGAGCATGTTTTGTGTGCTAATGTGTGTGCATGCACGTGTGTGCGTGTATGTGTGCGCACACGAGCGCGTATGTGTACTTCTGTGCTTGCGTTCGTGCGTGTTTATGTCCATGCAGGCTCGTGTATTTGTATTTGCACGTTTGAATGTGTACGTATGTGTGTGCACGGTAATGTGTGTGAATATTTGTGTCTGCATGTTTTTGTGTTTCCGTGTGTGGATGTATGTCTGCACGTACTTTTGTAGGTATGTGTGTGTGTGTGTGTGCTCACGGGTACGAGTGTGTGTGCAAGCATGTTTGCGTGTGTCTTTGCACATATTTGTGTTTGCGTGCTTGCTGAATATGAGCACACCAACTTGCATGCAGGTATGACTCGGCTAGCCCACTTTTCTCAGGGCCGTGTGCAATCAAGCCTGAAGCTAACATGGTTAACTGGAGGGGGGAGGGTCGATGGGTAGGTGATTCTGTGTACAGATCTACGACTTGGTCTTACGTGGTCGAACTTGGGCCTCATGACGAATCTCGGCTGTTACTTGTAATGCCAGTCTCTGCTCTTCTCGACTCCTACTTCTAACCTCCCATCGATGTGCTGGCAATGCAGCGTGGCCTGTTGCAAATAACCTGAAAAGTGGTTTGCAGCGGAAGAGACGGCCGACTTCTACCGTGCGCTGGGTTAGTTGCTCCTCTATCTCTGTCTCTCTCTGTCTCTCTCTGTCTCTCTCTCTCTCTCTCTCCCTGCGTGTGTCTCTCTTGCTCTCTCCCTCCATCGGATCAGCTATTGGCCGTGGCGGCTGCAGTGCTCTCGTCCCAGCAACCGTTACGGCTGCTTGTTGGGTGTGCTCGGCCTGCTCGCGGCACTCGTACGGTGTGGCTTTCAGGATGCCATGATAAGGAAGATACTGGCCAAGCCTTTCAAGGTGCCCATTCCGAATTACAAGGGGCCCACGCGCAGCTGCGCCCTGGGCATCCGGCGGCAAGGAGCCAAGGTCGCTCTGCACGATCCGTTCGAGGATGGCGCACTGGTGCTCTACGTGCCGCCAGAGGTCAGCGCTCACGACATGCTCAAGCTGGACGCGTGAGTGGCCCCTCACCCCACCCCCACTCATCCCTTGCCCCCACTCAACCCTCGCTTCACTCACCCCTCTCCTCCATTCCCATGTCCGTCAGTAAGAGAGCCGAGCTGCTTGCTCGCTGCTGCAGCAAACGCTAAAAGCACGCGCTGAGAGGCAGCAGGCTGCCTCTCAGCGCTGAACCAGCTGCTGCACCAGCTCGATCTTCTGACGAGCGCCTCGCTGTCGACCAGTCGGTCTACTTTTGTCGTCTCTTGAGGATTTTGCACGCGCCATTGCAGAGGATCGCGCGCTGCTCTGGGTGCGCTCCTCTGTATCTTTCCTTCGAAGGCGGTACGTGGTGTTACGATAAGGATGGCGCGCTGCCTCCCCCCCCAGGAAGTGCGCGAGCTTATGGAGACATTCGCCCCACTACCAAATGTAAAGCGCCTAGAGAGAGATTAAGTTCTCTGAGGGCCCTTTATCAAGTGAATTATTATTACCAGGTGTAGCTCTGCACCCTATAGCGACATAGTAGCTCTTCGACTTCATTTACCGCTGCTGCTGGCTCACCTAGCTTGATTCGTCTGCCGAGATCCTGCTGTAGCCATGCACAGTGCGCCAGCAGATCGCTAGCAGTCAGAACAGCAGTGCAGCCAGCTCTGCGCACAGAGAGGAGAGATCTACTCGCTCGCTTGCCCGCTGCTGGCTGTCGTGCACGTTGCGGAATTATTTTCCCTAGTGAGAAGCAGCTGGTGCACGTCGTGGTGGACCCGACCCTGACAAAGGTGCTGCGGCCGCATCAGCGCGAGGGCGTCAAGTTCATGTACGACTGTGTCACTGGGGTGAGCTACGCTGCCGCCAGTGGTAGTCTTATTTCGGTGGCGTTGTCGCATCGCCGGTGATCCCCTGCCGTCGCCACCGTGATCGGGCGCACCTCCTCGCACTGCAGCATCCTCGGTCCAGCAAGTGATCGCCGATATTTCGCAAGCTTCGCCTCTTAAAGGAATTGACCTGTCTCTCAATCTGAGCGTCGCTTCTTTCGCTTGCTCAGTTCTGCTATTTCTACCACCACACGGAGCTTCAGCTCCGCAGCTCTGCGTTTATCTTAGCAAGAGCATTTGCATAAAAAAGCCCCCCTCCCGGTTTGGGTGGGGGGGGGAATGGCATGCGCTCTTTCGGACTCGACTGTAAATTCGCAAATCTTATAATTCTGTCTCACGAGTGCAGTTGGCTTGAGCTAGGCTATGGCCTGCCATCGAATGGTCGTTGGGGGTTGCAGCGCTTTACCACCGTCGGAGTAAAAGGCCTTTTCCAAAGTCGGAGTCGAACCTCGTAGGACTTCTTGGAAACCGTGCCTACAGTAGCAATTCTGATGCTGCCAAAGCCTGGAACTCACTGCCGACTGATATGACGTCATTCCCTAACCTGACATATATTAAGAAGCTAAAAGCATGCCATTTCCTCGCAGCTCTTGCTCCATCCGTTGCAATCGGCCCTCGTTTGCTTGCACATACTGAATCTGGGCACGTTATAACCAACAACCGCGTGTCTATCATATGCTCAGTGCCCATAAAGAGATTTACTGCTTTTAGGGGGTTTTATGAACGTATTACCCCTATGGCCTGTATCATTTCTCTGCATTTTCTGGTAGCCATCGAGACTTGCTCTTTCGAGATGAACTTTCGATATTTCCCCCAGTCGGCTGCTGTTTTACAGGCGGTGTGACGTCTCTTCTTTCGTGGGGGCGAAGTGACACATACCTGTAGAGACTCGTGTGACGAAGTGATTCGGCTCGGGTACACAAATGCTTAACCAGTAGTGGTAGTAGCTCGATTGCTAGAGCATTCGCCAGGTTCACAGAGGCTGTGAGGTTGGTTCTTAGTCCATATGGGCATGCACGTATAGACATCTTATGAGAGAAGCCTATTGACCAACTATGTCTTATGGTCTTTGCGACCCTCTGTGTACCCGGTGCAGCTGCTGCTTGCCTCTCTCAGCTCGCTGCTGCTGCTGAGTCCTACCGAGTGGCGTCCGGAAGCTGCATGCTCACTGTAGTCTCACTGCCAGCGTGGGCGGGGTCGTGCCACCTTCTGCATGCACTTGACCCTGTTGGGTCGGCATTGGCCTGAGATGGTGTGCTCGGCTTGTTGCCACCGGGCGTCTTTGCTTTACCATGTACACGTTTTTAGGTGCAAATCGAGAATAATTTTGGGTGCATAATGGCCGACGAGATGGGTCTTGGGAAGACTCTGCAGTGCATCACTCTAGTCTGGACCCTGCTGGTAACGATCTGCTCACCCACTGGCAGTCACTGCTGCCAGTTTTCTCCGTTGTGCTCACTCGAGATGCTGCCCTGCGCATGCAGTAGGGCGCTTGCGAGTTCACCGCCTGCTTCAGGAACTTGGCATAAACGCAACCGAGTTTCTTACCCTCGAACCCCCTCCTGGGCCGCTTACCACCACTCCATACTCAGTGTTTGTGAGTTCGTGATTGTGCGCACCTTCAAATATTAGCTTGGTGCGTGTGTGGATGGTGAGAAGATAGATTTGAGTGAGAGGGCGAGAAGACAGGAGCATGAGGGAGAGAGAGAGTGAGCTCATCTCACTTATGGTGCACATCTGTGGCTGCGCATGCTGGCTTTGCAAGTTTTGTTCAGATGATATTGGGTTTTGTTAGCCGTGCCGGCCTCTCGTCGGCGGGGGGGGGGGGGGGGGGGGCTGGTGGGGGGGGGGGGGGTACCTGCGCACATCGGGGCGTTCAGCTCTCGCCCCAGTCGCGGTGCTGTACGATGCTCTCGCGCTGGCTGGATCGCTCGCTGGCTGCTGCCTGCTTCCCGAGCACGAGCTCAGACGTAGCAGCTGTGCACGCATGGCCGGCTGCTGCCTGCCTAGCCGCAGCTGCTGCTGCTGGTCGGTGTTTGCTTAGCGGAGCGCTAGGAGCTCGGCTGCTTTGTGCTTCTGCGGTCGCTGCTGCGTGCCTAAGCTATTCAATCGCTGCACTAGTTCACGCGGCGAGAGCTTCACAATCACCTGTCCCGCCGGGCTGCGCACTGGACACTTGATTGAGCGTGCAGCGACGCGCGGCGGCTGCCATGCCCCTAGCCGTCAGCGCTTCTTTGTCTTGCAGAAACAAAGCCCCTCCGGTGGCGCTCTCATCGACAAAGCCGTCATAGTCTGCCCTTCGAGTTTAGTCAAGGTGAGATGCCGAGACGAAGTCGAGGCTCGACCATGCTGCGCATGTACGAAGCCAGACTCGCATCATTACCCCCCACCGTCTCACCAGCCCTACCCCCTCATGCCCGTGAAGCTGCGTTGGCCACGAGCCACGAGCTGGCTGCATAGTTGGCATTGCTTTGCAGTGTTGGCATCCTGCCAAGTCCTTGTCTTGTCTGTTCTGGCCAAGTGGAACCTAGCTGCTTAGTGGAACCTGTCTGCTTAGGGCGAGTTACTTGGCTTTGCTGGCGTTGCTGCTGCTTCTACCGCAGGCCCAGTGCTGCCGACGAGGACCTTGCACGAATGCTTGTGCTTTGCTGCACGCAGCCAGCCTGCATTCCTGTGATTACGCGGACCGATCTTTCGCTTGATCTTGTGCACCCCTACCCATCCACTCACCCACCATACCAGGAGCTAGTGCAAACCGTTTGGAGCACTTGAGTTCGCTCATTTTGCCCCTCCTGCGCCCAGATAGGTCTGACCTTCTCTGCTGAAGTGCTACAAAATGTCTTGCAGAATTGGTCGAACGAGATCGCCAAGTGGCTCGGTGGGCGAGTGAACTGTCTTGCTATCGACAGCGGAAGCAAAGACGAGATTGACAAGGACCTCAGTGAGCAATTTTGCCAGCCGCATAGCCTGTCGCGATGACTGCCCGTATCTGGCTTTGAGGTGCAATCGTCCTGGGGTTGTGGCTTGGCTGATCGGTGCTGCAAGGATCCCGTCTTGCACTGGCTCGACTGACGCTCAGACCCGATGCGTCTGCTTTGGCATTGTAAACTTTGTGGCGGTGTTTACATCTGCGTCAACTCAAAGCTGCTAATCTTTCTTTATAGCCCACTGCAAGCCGAGGGATAGCTGCTATGGCTTATATACCGGTGCATAAATGAGGCCGTTGAATCAGCTGACTTTTGCCTTTTCCTCCTTTATCGCGAGTTTTGAATTGTGGTCGCCTCTAGCTATAGATGCGTACGAACCTTGTTAGATAGTGTCCTTCATCGTTCGTTGTAGCCGACATAGGCCGATATACATACCTTTACATGCCGAAGGCTATGGGCATCTGTCCTGGCGAAATCCTTTTGCTGTGCAATGGAGTTGGTACCAGGGTCCTTGCAGGACGGAATGGGCATTAAACTTGTAGCCAACAGCAGACAGAAAATAATGGAGCTGCAGGCTCGCTACAATGAGCACGGCTGACTGCTTGCACGAGCCATACTTACAAATCGGCCTTCAGCAGCGATTGCCTCAGACCAGGGACTCTATCCTTATGGTATGCTTATAATAGGTCTTCATGCGATTTTGGTTTAGCTGGAGTCCCAGCATTAAAATTCGCTCGATATTTATAGCCATTGACACGTGACTCGCGACTCTAGGCCAGCTTGGCCTTTTTTCTACTGACCCCAACAAATGTGGATAGCAGAATCTTTAGTGTGCCGGTTTCTACTGCCGTGTCTTTGATCACATTATATTTTTATCTCCGACGATAGCTGCACAAAAGCTATGAATAGTTCGTAGATTTGCATCAGAGAGATTTCATCCTGGGGTCAGCAAGTGATTGTGAAAGATATTTCCGAGAGATTGCCGAAGTGAAATTCTATGGTAGGGTTTCTGGTCCTTATTGCATTATGACTTGTGTGACGTGCATCTCACGGAAGGAAGCAGAAAGCGTACCAGTGGCAGAGCCAGGATTTTGATCTGAGGGGCTAGACCTGCAAAATTGTATGTAGGAGCAAGACCTGCACCATTTTCATGTAGGTGCTGAACTAGGTGGTGCTGGGTGAGCTAGGTGGTGCTGGACCCACAATTATTGAAAATTATAGCGCAAAACTGTAGTATTTATTCGACACGAACTCGGCGGTTGCTCATCGAGTGGAATTAGGACATAATTTTGTCTTTGGTGCCGGTCGGTGAGTGTAGGAATAGGGGCAGCCCAATTCCCTACCCTGCTATGTGATGGGGCAAATACCCCATTGCCCACTCTGGGTCCACCATTGAAGGCTTTCGGGCTCTTGCTGACGAGCCTTTCTATGCATTTGCCGACCACCAAAGCAAACTCCTCAAATTGCTGCTCTATTTTTGCTACCCTCTGCAATCGGCGGCTTTGGGTTTTATTATCGTTTGTTATCAATTAGGAAAACACATCACTCTTTTAAAATACGAAAGAAAAGCAGCACCCAAATATTACGAGATACAACGAGATCGTTTTAAGCTTAAAGTTGAAGCAATCCATGTAAACCTGTGGGCTGGTAGCTAAGTTGCAGAGGCTAGTTCGTGTGATTCTCTTGCTTGATGAATGGCTGACACATTTGATGTGGATGTTTTCGGGTTCACTGCTTGACGGCAGGTGAACCGCACGAAGCCTTCCTTTCCTGCCTGATGTAACCATGTCTCGTGCCAACCGATGGGAGCTCTCTGTGTTTGTAAACAATCGGCTCCCTGGTCGTTTTGTTGTAAGCAGGGAAAAGATGCAACTGCACCGACACGGCATGATTTGGTTAAGCTGCAGATCGGTTCGCTGCACTTCTACCCTTAGCAGACATTCGATCGTCGTTGTTGATAGGTCCTCACTGCTCGATAGCTACGGCTGTCTGTACCGAATGGCCTTTTTGTGCCAGTAGCTCTGCTGCTGCTACCGTTGGCGTTAGCAGCTTCTGGCTGGATCATCGATTGGCAGCGTCGCCCGTGAGGTTCACCGGCTCATCGAAAATGTGCCTGTTCAACCGGGCTCGGAGGGCATCCATTTGCAGGGATCCAAGTCTTGCCTTCACCTATGTCGAGTTCGCCTAGTCGATGCTTGTTTAACCATTCTTGCTTTTGTAGCTTTCTTCATGCAGCAGCAAGGACGACGGTGCATAAATCCAGTGCTGATAATTTCCTACGAGACGTTCCGTCTGCATGCGCACGTTCTTCACAAAGGCCCCATCGGTTTGGTCTTGTGCGATGAGGTGATGAGCGCTTCATCGCGTTTTTCATTTTTTTTTTCCAATCAAGAATTCGCAGTATGTGTGACAGTTGTTTTATTTTTCTGAATCAGCACTTCACGGCGACCCATCGTCGCTGATCATGCGCCCTTGGCTCGCACTGCCGGCATAGCTAGCTGCTCAGATGCCTGCTAGAGCTGGCCACCCCGCCCCCCCCCCCCCCCCCCCCCCCCCCCCCCCCGGGCAAGTTTCGTGCACGGCGACTTTTCCTCGGCCTGTGCCAAGTTGTGTCCGCTTGCCGTGAGCTCTTGCTGTCCGGGCTTCTGCTTCGATCACCGCCTCGATTGCTCCGGCTGCTCTACACTTCGTCTGCTGACATTTTAGGGCCACCGCCTGAAAAATGCCGAGAATCAAACGTACAGTGCTCTGAACGGGCTAAACACGAAGAGGCGAGTACTGCTTTCGGGGACTCCGATCCAAAATGATCTACTCGAGTACTTCAGCTTGGTGCACTTTGTCAATGGCGGCCTGCTCGGTACGTTGTAGTCGGCACAGGTAGCAAGGCTTTGGCGTCCGCGACAGTGGGCGAGCCAGCGTGGGCGCGCCCGCTCGCTAGTCCAGGCCCTACGCGCCATGCCAGCATGTAACTGGTCGCGCTGTGCCGGGATCTTTTTTGCATACCTCCTCACTGCTATTTTGTTAGCCTGCTCTTGAGGCTTGCATCACTCCAATTTTGGCTGGGCTAACTAAAAGAGCTACTGAAGCCTCTAACAGCTGGTGTTGTTGACTGTGGCCTCAAGGTTGGTCAACAAATACTCGATGTTTGGCCGTGTGTCTTCTTTGCTGACAGAGCTGCAACTGCTGCCAGTTGATCAACGGATGCAGAGCAAAATTCCTACTCTGACTCGCAAGACTCACGTGGCTTAGCTCCTTCATACCTGGCTGTACTGCTGTACCAATTTTGGCCTCCTCGACCCCTCAGATCATCCTCTGTAGACAGTAAATTGCGCGAGGGGCTAGGATGCTGCTGCCTACCGATTGGGTCTAGCAAGGTTATGGTGCTGCCTGAGCGCACGGCTGCAGCTGCTGCGACGATGCAGCAACTGCTTCTGCTGCGACGATGCAGCAGCAGCTGCTGCTGCTGTGACGATGCAGCTGCTGCTGCTTCGGAGACAATGCAGCCGCTAGCCGGCTGACTGCTGCTGACGCTGCTGCTCGTGCAGGCACTGCGCAAGAGTTCAAGAGGAGGTTCGAGACCCCGATCCTTCGTGGCCGCGATGCAGACGCCAAGGAGGCCGACATCGTGAGGGGCAAAGAGAAACTTCAGGAGGTTGGTGAGCTATGACGATTGCGAGGTTGTGTCGAACGTTGTGAGAAAGGGTCGCCCCGCAGGATTCTATATAAAAATGTAGTCTTGATCATTGATTCACCGGCCTTACCTATATACCGACAGGATAGCCTTAGCGGCCATCATCCCCTTCTCTTGCAGTGGGCAATGAAGGATCGCCTAATGCAGGACTCGAACCCGAAACCTGGTTCGTTAAGAGTGAGCACCTTACCTCTGGGCTAAGACCAGGGACACTTAGGCTGTAGCACATGCCACATAGCCTGAGTTTTACTGAAAAAGGTTTGCCACTGGTGTGTAAGCCGAACGATTTGCCTCAGCAATTTGCCTTTCGACCTTTGCCACCCTCCATACGTCGGTCTGTGGGGTTTCAATCAGGTGAGTGGCCGGACCACTTCGCCCGCTCGCACCAAACAAGGATTCGTCGAAAGCTACTTTACTCAAGTTATTGTTGGTCAAGCAAGTTGGATTTCAAAGCCCAAATATTCTGCTTGGGTTGGTTACATGTGGCAGCCAGATAACGACTCTAAGCTCACTTCCAGGCAAGTGAAGTACTTTTTGATGGATCCTAGTGTGGGGCTGATGCCGTGCCACAGCCGGTCGCCTGATTTGAATCTCATAGAACGACTACGGTATAATAATAATAATAATAATAATAATACACTTGATAAAGTGCCCTCGGGGAACTCTACCTCTTTCTAGGCGCTTTACATTTGCTGCAAAGGAATGGAGTAATATTGATATCGATAATAATATATATGATATATACGCTATATACGATATTAGATATTAAGGTGGCTAAGGTGTGATATTAAGGTGTTCGGCGTATGCCTTGAGCCATGGTTTGGCCCAGAGTTTAAGGTACTTACTTTTGATGACCGAGGTCAAGGTCCTTGCATTTGACGACCGTGGTCATGGGCTCGAGCCCTGCGGCATACGTGAAGCTACTGGATAAGGATGAAGTTCTCCTAGAGTGCTAAAAAAAAAGCTATACAAACAAACAACATAGGTAGGTGTTATTTTGGGCTTTTAAATAATAATTTCACAGGCTGCACATCACTTACGTCTGTCTGGCATCGTATAAAAAAAAAAACTATTACCCGAGCGAATTTACAGCCGCTGCAGGATCGGTCGTATATACAAATACGGGTGTGTGTGTATATATATATATATATATATATATATATATATATATATATATATATATATGCAGTGCTGGCTCAGCAACTTGGGAATCAACTTAAATCTCAAACATTGCAGGCTTTTCTCAAAGCCGCGGCTCAAAAGTGCCACCACAAGATTAGTAGGAGGAAGAAGAAAATGTTGCAAATTGTGCTTGCTGTCACTTGGTTAACTTTAATTCACTTGTTTAATGGTTACATGTGGATTTGCAAGCAATTGCGACTTTCATATATTTTTTGGTTGCGCAATCAGAACACGGCAAAGTAAGAATTTGTTATGTACTTTATATATCTGCCTCTTGAAAAAAAAGTGCATCTCAAGGTGTGTCTAGTAGTTCTTCGGGATTTTGACCATTCTTGGAGAAATGATTGACGCACTCGTTGTGGTGGTTTTGAGACATCCGGATTTGCGCGTGAACAATGTAAGCCAAACCTGGTTGGAGACAGTGCAAGAAGTCGTCGGTGCTGTTTTAGCGTGAGACCAGCCAATTTTATTTTGTAATGAAAACAATTAGCTATGGGACCGGATTTTTAAAGTGCTTGCAAGGTCTTAGTAAACATCTCAGATACCTATAAACTATGGTGATGTTCATGTATGAGAAAGTTTTTATTAAATATAATTAAAAACATAATTCATTTATATAGCTTTCCAAGATAACTTAATCTCTATTCAGGCGCTTCGCATATGCCTCGGGGCTTGAGCCCACGACCTCAGTCAGACCTTGGTCGGGGCGAGCACCTTGACCGCTAGACCAAACCAGCTCAGACTATAGGACGGTAGTTTAATATGTTGTATGCATTTGGCAGACTGAGATAGTTAAGACCTAGGGAGTTCTTTAATTTCTTTTATATATAAAATAGTTATTTTGGGTGGTTTTTTCCTTTTCAACGTGTTATCGATTTCGTGCATCTGTTGTTGTGACGGATTCCAGAATTACCACTGCAAACGTGGGTCGTTTTGCACGTGTTTATACTTCCTAAGCAATTCAGGGTGGTAGCAGGTACGATTTGTGACAAATATTGGTTACTCATGCAAACTCCTATGCTTGGGTTGGTTTTGTTGGCCAGAAGTTCATATAGCACTGTAACACTTTATATTCTAATATAAAGTTGGAAATTACCCTTGTGGAATACATTGTTAAAAAATTGATAGAATTCTCATTGTATATAATTATTTCTCTGCTTTGTATAGTAAAGATATAAGTAGCCTTGCTCGTGATGCACCAAAACTAGAGCAATATAAATTCAGCATTTGTAGTAAGTCTATGCACTTGGAAGAAAGACAATGCTATTGTCTATGCCCTGTATTGGCAGCTTCCAAGCCACTTCCACTTTATTGAGCCTAGAGCTGCCATTAGAACTATCTAGAAGTCTGATTTCAACCTGGCAGACTTGAGCTTGAATTTTAAAAAAAGGCTAAACTTGTGTAAAGCAAACAACAATACTCGCCAGTTCGTTTGGTGATGAATTATGGACAAGGGGAATTTCTGTGTCAACATTACATTAAATATAAACCACCCGAAACATTGCTTTACTTTGAACCTGTTGAACGCCTATGTAAAAGTAGGGGCACTGCTTCCCGTGGCCGTGGATGAAGTCAGCCTCAATCATTTCTCCTCATGTACGTCCATGTACACATAGATATTGTAACCATAGACCTGGAGTTGATAGTGTCTGAACTCGGTCACTTTTCGAGCAAACTCAGCCTTCCCTTGCCTGGTTTTTTCTCTCTTCATGTTGGTCAAACATCGGTGGTCACTTTCGTTTTAATTAGAGAGGTAAATCTCAGCCGCAATTTGCACGTTTGATGTGCTGTTATACCTTGAGTTTTGCAGGAATATACAGGAAATATATGTGAGGAATAGGCTGGCTCTTAGTTTTGCCATTAAGTCCATGTATGTTGTATTTTCAGTTTGTTGCGAGTTCCTTGCTTTGAGCGCCTAACCGGAAATTAGTCTCCAAATCATCTGGGGTTGGTTTGAGGCATGCATGCCAAAGTGACCTGGATGAGTGGGGAGCCGAGGACTAAGTGGTGAGGTGAGGGTGAGGCCTAGTGTGCAAACATTTCAGGCAGGTAAGCCGGAGCAAGATAGTGAAGGAACTTTAAAGTGAGTGACGAGGTCTTGAATTTGACTTGCAGCTTGACGGGGAGCCATTGCAGGTTGGAGAGCATTGGTATTGTGTGGCAGTTGTGACCTTAACGAACAAGCATGCCATGCTGCCTAGTTTAGTGTGATGCTAATAGGGTTATCTAGTGAAAGCGGCACTTTAAAGCAGGACACCCAAATTCCATGCACAGGCTTCAGGGGTTATGCTGTGATCTAATTTTCTGAATTATGTCACATTTCAGTTTCTGAGGGATACTGGGCTCCTCATTTGCTACTAGGTGGTCAGGTGGTCATTGTCATCATTCGATGTAAGAAAGTTGGCCGCTATCCAAGTGAACCTCGACAAATACAAGCTGGATATACTTCTATATACCGGTGTAATATATCCGATGGTTTAGGAGTGCTTTGCTTGCTATGTTTTTTATTTATAGTTTATAACTCCTCAAACTTTTAATAAGCATGACCTTAATCATGACCATGCTTTAGCAACTTTTGCCTGCTCCTCTAGGCTGGATGTTAGAAGAAAGTAAGATCTCTTGGAATACTCTTCTCGGAATTCTTCAGATTGGGTGTTAGCAAATGTGGTTGAAGTGAAATTGGACATAGAGTAGTCTCAGCTCTGCACCGCCAAACTAGTCTTTACACGGGCTGTGTGCTTTTTTGAAAGTTGCTGCCCGACATTGCAAAACGCCTCGGGCAATGAGATTTATCTGAAGTAATCGGATAACAAATAGAAATTTTATTACTAACATATCTTCTGCCGAATCGATTGTTTCTCAACAGACCATTTCTGCTCTAGACGATCTGGGATGATGATAATAATAATAATAAGTGATATTAATAACAGTAGCAAGTCTTTTGTATTATGCCCAAAGAGAACTTAATCTCTATTCTTTTGGTCAATGTACTATTTCTCATTTCTTGGCATCCTAGTTGGAAGCATAAATATTTTCAGCATCGCCTTCATATAACTTCGGTTTTGGTATCCCACCTCACCTGACATTCTATTACCTGTTACTACTCCCTGTCTTTAGCCGACCTCGATTACCTACCTTCTATAATCTTACTTTATTGACCATCATGTTGATTCAGGCCTTAGAGGATCTCATTTGCCTCTAATGTTTTAGCTGTACCTCAATCTCCGAATCTTGTCTTTTCTATGGATCCGCAAAATACCATTTCAGATCTCGCTTAGAACGGTTATTTAGTTTTTATGAGGATGGTAATAATAATAATACATTTGATATAGCACCCTCAGAGAACTCAATCTTTTTCTAGGCATTTTACATTTGCTGCAAAGGAAGCACGATCGAATGGTCAGTGTAGCATAAATAACAAGAATAACATGGTTAGGAGTGACATGCACAGGGTCAGCATGCAAGTTTGTTTAGTGGCAGCATGCACAATGTCCATGCATAAGCACATAAAGGACGAAGCGCAGGGACCAACTAAATGCTGTGATAAATGGATGCTTTTTTAGTTTCTTTTTATATGTGGTCAAGTCAGGGGATGCCTTGATGCAAGTCAGAAGTGAGTTCCAGGCTTTTGGAGCATACAAACTAATGGCACAATCTCCAAAGGATTTGAGGTTCGTTCGGGGTATGGGTAAACGATTAGATTCCGAAAAGCAAATTGTACGATGCTTAGCCTGTTGGGGGTCTAGATCTGATAGGTAGGCCGAAGCCAAAGAATGAAGAAGTCAATGTGTTGATTGACTGGGAACCAGTGCAAGTCGGCGAGAAATGGTGTGATGTGGCAACTTCTATGCTCACGACAGACAAGCGGATCATTGTGCATCTTAGACCACTTTTGGAATGTTTGTACTTTTCATTTTGCACGTCTTATGTGTTTTATGAACCAAACTCGAAGTTCGGCTACTTTGACAAATCCATTAGGTTTTGCAACCTCTAACGGCTCACTGCTCTACATAATATAGGGTGCGCATTTTTTTTAGCAGAACTGACATGCCCAATGCTGCTCGTGCTTTTGTGACAAGAATCTTTCTTGGCTGTTGTAGCCATCAAACGTTCAGTTTGGCTTTTGGTGCAACGAAGCACATCGTTCATAGTCTGTTATGGTAACATCGTATGTAGTGTTCTGGTGCTGATTTGAAACGGTTTTTGTCACAGTTAATTGGCATCGTCAACCGGTGCATCATAAGACGTACCCAAGTACTCCTCACCAAGTACCTACCCGTAAAAGGTATTACCCTAGCCGCGATTTTTCCTAGTCATAGCGTAACTTCGCATCTTTTTGCTCCCTTGATCTGTGATGTATTGCGGCTATCCAAATCGTTATTTTTGTCTATCCTTTTGTCAGTGGAGCAGGTGGTGTGCTGTCGTTTGACCGACCTACAGACGGCCCTGTATAAGAAGCTCATCAGTCACTATGCTGCCGACCTGATGTCGGTTAAGGGCGACTCTGCTTTAAGTCCTTCGTCTCTGTCGTCTATCACGCAGCTCAAGAAGCTGTGCAACCGTGAGTATTTCCCTGCAAATTACTATGACCTCTGAAATTTTCTGTGTCTCGTCTGGGTGTGTGTGGGAACACTCTGTGTGTGCTGTCATTTCTTTGCATACCAATTTGTCTTCGAATGAGCTAAACATTTCGATTATTGCAGTTGATGGGGATCGGCATTTTAGAACAGCAGTGGTGTGGTACACTGGTATTGTAGAATACAATTTATGCTGTGAAGTGACCTGGTAGCCTATCGAGTCTCAGGGTTGCTATAAACGAATCCATTCCTCGATTACAGTCTACTTAATGACTGAAAATGCAAGCATACATTGTCGATCAGTTAGGGTGTGGCTTTTGCAGTGTGTCGTGGGTGTTTGTGCGGCCGACAAGACGACATGCTCCTTTTCTTGTACATGTGAGACAGCTCGACAGCTCGTCTCCTATTCAAGTACAGATTCGCCCGGGAAGTGGCTCACTGAGAGTGGCTTCGCATTGACATTAGCTGGGCCTCTGAGGCTTAAGGGGTATTGTGGTGCCAAGTAGCCTGACATGCATCTTCAGGTCGTTGTATGGAGTCATCAGCCACCAGTTACTCGCATTTGCTGTTAATGTACTTTCTTAGCCTACTAAAAGGGTCCCCAAAGGTCTTTTGGGGGGGGATTAGCGCATCGAGTGAGCTCCGATGCTGAGCAACCGATATTGTTCTCCTACCTTTGTTTTGTGCAGCTAAGAATCAACATATGTGTGATAAGTCGCTCTACATCGGCAGCTCTACAGACTCGTCTGACCACGAGCGAGGCCTCCGCAATTAATAGGATGTTTTGGTGGTCCTATAGCGTACTGTAAGCCTAGGCGACGTTCGGAGCCAACTTGTGCAGCATCATCTTGAGAGCCCCATCTTGTGCGGCGAGGAGAAAACGAGAAGAATCCTTGAGTCAGGAGGGCAGTCGAGAGGAGACACGAAATCAGTACTGCTGAATGCAATCTTGCGGGGCATGAGAAGACTGAAAGAGTTATGGAAGTGAGTTCTGCCGTTTAGAACCTGCAGAATATAACTTTATGATTTCTAACACTTTCACTTACGGGAACAGGGGGCAGCTAGTTTATCGATTTTTGTTACTATTATTATAAAATGTAGAGATGTAATGACTTCTTTTGCCAGCCCTGCCGATACTGAGTTGCAGTAGTCCAGTCCAGAGTGAACAGCAAACCTTTGTGAAAATCGGCTGCTCTCCTGTCGTCAACGGCATAGCTACCATATCACACCACATTTATCTTAACTGCAGTGGCTTCCTAATATAGGCCTCAAGCATCGAATCGATTTCAAGATCTTCAGTTTTGCTTGCAGATCACCTTGCTCATGTGCACCACCAGCAGCCTACCAATCAGCTGTCCTTACGTCTCCATAGTCCTCTCGTACCACCTTCTCCTGAGCATCTCGTCATCTCGCATTCCCTCGCACTAAATCGAAATCTTTTGGTGATCGAGCCTTTCGCGTGTATGGACCAAAATTCTGGAACTCGCATCCAGCTACAGCCACTACTTGCAAAGACCTTTCATCTTTTCTAAATTTCAGAAAAAGATGCATCTGTTCTGTTCAGCCTTTTTTCACCCAAATAAACTAGTTTTTTTGTTGTTGTTTCGGTGTGCATTGTGGGCCTATCTGTGCGTGATTTAATAATAATAATAATAATAATAATAATAGTGCACTTGATAAAGAGCCTGCAGAGAACTCAATCTCTTTCTAGGCGATTTATTCGCTTTAGCAGCAACAGGTCTTACAAAACTGCAGTGATGAGTTGTCTTCATTTTTTCTTGAGCTCTCTAGCCTATGCATAATACGTGCTTGCTTTTAAATGCTTGCTACCGTGTATATCGGTAACCCTTGGATATTGATTCTCTTACAGCGAGTTGTAAAGTGCCTAGATAGAGATTATATTCTCTTATGGTGCTATACAAACGACTTGCGTTTATTATCTTAAGCCAGCCACTTTGGCAAGTAGCCCTAAATATTGCACAATTGCACCCCCTAATATAGCCCCAGAGTATTAGACAGGGATTAAACATGATGACCAGCAGTAGTACGTTTTTTGAATAAAACAAAGCGGCAAGTACATATAAAGGATGATGACCTAAATTTAGGGCTTCCGATGAGGAAGACTGTTTTTATTATAGTGTAAGACAATTGTTATCAATCACTAAGTCGCTTAGTTCGATATAGTAAATCGCCGAAGTTGATGCTGAAGACTTTAAAAAGTACATTTGGGTGTAGTCAGTATAGAAAAAAGAAAGAGATAGCCGATGCAGTGACATCGTGCCTTTTTATGCCATGCCGGTAGGACTGTGGGTGATCGTGGGGAGCCTGTGGACGCACTGCTCTGGTTTGACCCAGGGGTTAAGGTGCTTGCCTTTAATGACCGTGGTCAAGACAAGTGCATTTGATGACCGAGGTCGTAGGGTCGAGCCCTTTGGCATGTGTGAAGCATGGTGATACAGATTAGGTTCTCTTATGGTGAATGGTGAAAAACAAATGAATTATATATACGCACACTTGCATCCATAAGTTTTGCCGAACCCACTCCAATCATGGCCGCCTGATCGACTATTGGTTTAGGCAGTTTTAAAGTCCTCCCAGAGCATCCAAACTAGTGAAATTGATGCCAAAGTAAACAAAACAGTCCACACAATTTTTTAACCCGACAACCGCAGCATGGGCAGTAGAAACACGAAATCTTATAGGATGTGGCCTCTCCATTAGTGACCACTTCTGCTATTTGAGCTGGCATGGACTCACCAAGTTTCAGAGTTACGTCGGATGGTATAGCATGCCAGACCGCTTGCAATTTGTCCCATAATTTGGCCGGAGATACGTTAGTGTCTAGGGCTCTCAGCCGACGCAGAACCTCCTCCCACAGATGTTCAATCGGGTCAAGGTCTGGGCTCTGATTCGGCAAGCGTGTGAAATGAGGAGACCTGTCGAGAAACTGCAGCACAGCTTTGGCAGCATGTTTCGGATCGTTGTACTGTTAATATATACACCTAGTGCCCAGCAGTGGCAATGCACTGGGCCCAGCAATGTCGTCCAGGATTTGCTGGTAGCCGTCTTTATTCATTATGCCCTCAATTCGGTGAAGGGCCCCTACACCGCCTGCTGTGAAGCATCCCCAGACCATCACTAATATGGGCCCGAACTTCAGTACGTTGCAAGCAGACATCAGCATACGCTTTGTCACTGCTTCGTCGAACGTTTGCAGCTGCCACACACGTTATACTTATAATAATAATAATAATCATAATAATAATATACTTGATATGGCACCCTCAGAGAACTCAATCTCTCCGGAGGCACTTTACATTTGCTGCAAAGGAAGCACGATCGAATGGTTAGCGGTAAGCATGCTGTATAACCAACAAGAATAACATGGTTAGGGGTGACACGCACAGGGTCTGCATGCAAGTATGGTTAGTGGCAGCATGCATAAGCACATACAGGACAAATCACTTGGGACCCACTAAAGGCTGTCATAAGTAGATGCATTTTTAGCTTCTCTTTAAATATGCGTAAGTCGGGAGATGTCGGGACACAAGTCGAAGTGAGTTTCAGGCTTTGGGAGCAAACGAACTAAAGGCACGATCTCCAAAGGATTTGAGATTTGTACTAGGTGTGGGTAAACAGTAGCAGATCTGGTTGGGCCTAGCGGTTAAGGTGCTCGCCCCGACCAAGGTCTGACTGAGGTTGTAGGCTCGAGCCCCGAGGCATATATGAAGCATCTGGAATAGAGATTAAGTTCTCTTGGGGCGCTGTATAAATGAATTATATGTATTCTGGAAAGTGGGTAGTACGCTGCTTAGCCTAGTGGGGAGGGGGTAGATCTGATAGGTAGGCTGGAGCCAGAATAAAGGGACCTAAAAGTGAGTGACAACTTGCTTTCGTCCGTAAAGAATACCCAATCATCCAATCTTCGGTAGTCTAGGATCTATGTTGCCACACCCATAGAAGACGTGCTTCTGTATGGGCTTTCGTCAGTAACAGAGCTTTCTTTGCCACCCTTGCCATAGGCCCTTGTTCGTTGAGCCTTCACCTCACCGTCCGCTCACTGGGGATCTTGCCGGTGGTAAGCTCGATTGCTTTGGCATGTACTCGAGCAGGGGCAGAGCTGGCCTTCAGGCTGCACTCCATTTTCAGGAGCCGATCATTCCTCCTAGTAGAAGCCTGAGGGGGCCAAGACGCAGGCTGGTTCTTCATCGTCTCTAGTACAGACATTCTCCGAATGTTATATCGGACAGCTTTCTCGCTTATTCCCTGCTTCCGAGCGATCTCTCGGTTGCTAATCTTCAAGATGGTAAGACCATAGCTGACCCTTGACAGAATTAGTAAGGCGACCTCTCTTTGCCATAGCTGCTAGTAGTGTACTCACGTGTTAATACGGTCTGCCGGCTGCGGCCAAGGTCAATAGGTGTCTGCCCAACTTCCCCTGTGTGCTAGCGCAACAAGACTACGTCGCACCGTCTATTAGACGAATAAAGTTGCAAATGCTACAAAAAAGGAGTGTCGGTCATATTCAAAGGTACAATCACAATACATTTTTTCTCTACTAGCAGATGATTCCGTCATTTATTATCGTGTACCATGCCTATGGGTGAGTGGAGTAATGCTTCTCACCCAGCCACCAAAATCCGGAACCACAACCGGCCATCGGTATTGGAGTTATCTGGTTGCTAAGGAAGGCATCGAAAGACACCCCTTCTTCTGGGTTTCCTGGGTTAAAAATACTAGCCGATTTAACAGCCTCTTTTGCGTGGCTGCAGAAGAGCCTTTATGGCAATCACCACTGCTTGCAGCGGCAATATATAGGATCGCCCACAGCAGGATTTGAACCCGAAGAAAAGCAACTGCCTTACCTAGTGTGCCATCACGGTTCAGCACTCAGAAGTCATCCTGAGCAAAAAGTTAGTGACCAAAACACTGCTTCTTGATAGCCAATTAATGTAAACATGTTCATTACTATTCACCATCAATTTACAGTAGTTCCAGCAGCTATCGGCTGAGATACATCGACCCTACTCGCAGGAGGCCAAGTGCTGCAAAACTTATGGCCGCTAGTGAATATATATATATATATATATGTTCAGAACATATATATATACATATATATATATATATATATATATGTGTATATATATGTTCTGGTATTAGGCAAACAAGGGCTTGATTTGCCACTTTACATCATGTGAGCTCAGAGGGACTCGTTTGTAATGTTAATATTAACAATAAATTTGTGTAGAGCCCTCAGAGAACATAATCTCTTTCTAGGCACTTTACGTTTGCTTCATTTCCATGGCTGTTACAGCTATAGCCATACATATTACAGCTATGTTATTTTATACCTTAAGTCTTTAACTAACTCGTCAGGCGTCAGCTTGCTTAATGGTGTGCACTGAACCGAGCCTCACTGAGCCAGGGAGTGCTGCTCTAGCAGCGCTCATGAACACAGCAGCGTCATTTCTTGGCTCATTGTCGTGCAGATCCCAGCCTCGTCTATGACAAGTGCGTCGACGGCGCCGACGGCCTGCGTGGCGCCACCGAGCTGTTTCCGGCATCGTACGTTCACGGCCGGCAGCTGGTTCCGGAAATGTCCGGCAAGTTCCTCGTTCTCGACTACATCCTTGCCGTGATAAAAGCCCGGAGCGACGACAAGGTGGTGCTGGTGTCCAACTACACCCAGACACTGGATCTGTTCGAGAAGCTGTGCCGCCAGCGTGGGTGCGTCACGTCACGTGGCACTCAATTGACGTCACCCATAGGCTGACGGGAGGGGTGGTGGTTGGGGTGCTCTTCTTACCTCAGGTCCTGGACAATAAATTAGCTGTTCCATTCCTCCACTTAAAGACCGTTGGCAACAGAAAAGCATTTGCTCTGCAGGTCCTACACTATGGAAATCACTTCCACAATTCTTACGCAACGACAGCTACTCTCCTGTTGCCGACTATGGCACATCCTTTCCAGCCATCATGAGCTGCTACTTCCACGCTACCTTAACTGCTCTCCTGACTCAACTATGCTTCTCGCTTTCTCTTTGTTGCATGAGATGAAATCTGTTGGCTACTGAATGCGTACCGAAAGCTGCTCAGGCTGTGAGTGCACTATGCGAAACACTCCTGCATAACACCCACATAGGCTTTGTGGAGTTACAGGCAGAGATACCTGCAGGTCGGCGAGCAAAGTGTGTGGCGGGTGTGTTGTGGAAGGTGGGGGTGATGGCGGCCTCCACTCTTCCACTGCTGCGAGGTGTTACCGTTGCACTGCTGCTAGCTGGGACAGTTCTGCTGGTCTCACTTCATCCTGCAGCTGTTCTCTTCCTAGGCTGTGCTGTTTGCATGTACACTTTGTTTGATCCCGGTTTCAGGTACATGTACGTTCGGCTCGATGGCACCATGTCTATAAAGAAAAGGGCTAAGGTGGTCGACAAGTTCAACAACCCATCGGTGAGTCGATGCGATGAGGCGTCTACTGCACCTAGGCGACTCTCTTTTGCATTTCTCGCTCTGTCGGTGTCGAACAGATATATATATACATATATATATATATATATATATATATATATATATATATATATATATATATATATATATATATATATATATATATATATATATATATATATATATATATATATATATATATATGCACAATTCATTTATATAGCGCCCCAAGAGAACCTAATCTCTATTCAGGCACTTCACATATGACTTTCTCTCATTCTTACCGTGTGCTTATATCATCTACTTTAATCTGTAGACTGCTTGCTTCTCTCACTCTTGCTGTCTCAGTCTTTCTAGCTATCGATATCTCTCTTCTGCTTTGCCCTTTCCCTTTATTTCCGTCCTCCCTCTATAGCTCTTTATAATATCTTGTTCACACTGCTCACACTCACTCACCAGCAGATTCCTTTTGTCTACAAATCTTGTTCAGTAGTTTAGTTGCTTCTTTTAAAAGTGTCATCAATGCAAGTTTCGATGTGCTCTTACTTTTTACTGCTCTGATTTATCCAATCAGTGTTACCAAAAATCCCTTTCACATTGCATACAAGGTTTTAAAAATTTTTTAGAATTCTGCAAATCTGGCTGAAGATTGCGTGTATACATGTATGCATGTATGGATTTAAAAAAAAAACTTTTAAATGCAAACTTGTTAGCAATAGTAAGCAGTCAATGCATTTCTATGTGGCAAAATGCAATTCATCTAACTTCATATGAACCTCACCTGCTTTCTTTGTCCTGGTATCTTAAGTCGGGAGATTAAGGTGATTATATTTCGTGACACCTAGATCGTGGGTTCGAGTCTCTTTGCAGCAAGTTCTGTGTCGTTTACTGCAAAGTGGGACGGGGTGATATGGTGATGATGGTGCTGAGGCTTTTCAGCTGCTATATAAAAAATTTGGCTGTTAACTTTGACAAACCTTTACTTTACTTTGATAGTGGAAACGCGATCTCCGAGTGAAAGCTTTAGTACATTTAGCTCATAGCTGGTGTGATCTTTAGTTTTTATTCATTCTGTTCTTCCGACGTAATCATAACAATTTGTGCATTCATCTAGGGCTTTGCATAGGCTAAGTGTAGACCTGAAAAGCCTTAAGAATTGCGGTTAAATATCCTATTTTATGCGTTCCTGGTGGATTTAGCACTTGTCACCGTCGCACATATGAGGAAATGTACTTAATAATAATAATAATAATAATGCACTTGA
The DNA here is from genome assembly GCA_009760855.2 of Cristatella mucedo. Taxonomy (NCBI): domain Eukaryota; kingdom Metazoa; phylum Bryozoa; class Phylactolaemata; family Cristatellidae; genus Cristatella; species Cristatella mucedo. Next base: position 1,060,135 of record WPIO01000036.1, on the reverse strand, counting down.
TAAAGCACCCTCAGAGAACTTAAATCTCTCTCTAGGCGCTTTACATTTGATGCATGCACGTTATGTGCTTGAAATTCTCCAAAAATGGAACAGATTTAATTAGTCTTAGCCGGAAGCCATCTCAAAAACGGTGTCGCCGAGTTGAGCACCATCTGGTGCACTGCATTGCGACGCCGGCGCTGTTCCATCGTGTACCGCGTAAGCCTGTCGAGCACTTCCCACCTTGTCATATCGGCTGGCTGGAATGGTCGGAATCTAAAAAACCGCCACAGCCTGAGATTTGGACAGCTCGGCATTGCGGCTTGCCGGGGTGTTCGTTCCTTCTTCTCTGCCGACGTGTCACGTGTTTACGTCGTCTACGAGCGTCCATTGCAGGCATGCAGACTCTAGTGGCTGCTCTATCGCTTGCTGCGATCTCGGTCTGCGATGGCGGCATGCTGCACAGGGCTGCTGATTCATGTGCCGCGTGACGGTGGTATGCCTCTCCGCCGTGTCCACTGCCGCGTCGGTCGCGTTGGAGCTGATCGCTGGGAGCTCGCTGCTGCTTAGAGCCCGGAGTTCGTGTTCATGCTGAGCAGCAAGGCCGGCGGCTGCGGTCTGAATCTCATCGGGGCCAATCGACTCGTCATGTTCGACCCGGATTGGAATCCTGCCAACGATGACCAGGCGATGGCGAGGGTGTGGCGGGATGGTCAGAAAAAAGAGTGCTTCATATACAGGCTCGTCGCGGTGAGTGCTACCAGCATCGCCTGTGCGCCTCAACCCGCGGCGTTTAGTCATGCAACCGCCGTATAGCCTGCCCCATCCCTGCCATTGGGAAGATACTAACTAAATAGGCTGGTGGATGGTGCGATCGTTCAGAAATTGTGGTTGAAGCTTGGCACCATCTAGTAGCAATTAAAACTGTGCTCGGAAACCCTGGCATCGCACCAAATTTAGCTCGAGCACGTCGGCGGAAATTGAAAGCCAATGCACTTAACCATCTATTTAGTGATATCTCTATTAGTTCAAGCCATTCGCAGTACCCACGAAGCAGTTTTTTGAATCAATTGTCTTGGCACTGCTTGCTGGTCTACCGGCATGTGCAATCAGGCGATTACAGCTGGTGCAAAACTCCGAAGCTAGGCTTGTCTGTCGTGAGCATTGCAGTTGCCACATCACACCACTTCTCGCCGACCTGCACTGGCTACCAGTCAAGCAACAGATCGATTTCAAGGTTTTGTCGCTCACTTTTAGGTCACTTCATTCTTTGGCTCCAGCCTGTCTCTCAGATCTACTCCCCCACCAGGCCAAGCATCGTTCCCCGCTTTTCGGAATCCAACAGTATACCAATACCTTATACAAACCTTAAATCCTTTGGAGACCGTGCATTTAGTTCGTATGCTCCCAAAGCCTGGAAGTCACTCCCGACTTGCGTCAGAACATCCCCTGACTTGACCACATTTAAAAATAACTAAAAAACGCACCTATTTAGGACAGCATTTAGTGGGTCCCCGTGATTCGTCCTTGATGTGCTTATGCATGCTGACACTGTGCATGCTGCCACTAACTACACTTGCATACTGACCTTGTGCATGTCACACCTAACCATGTTTTCCATGTTTTTTATCAAGCATGATAACACTCACCATTCAATCGCGTTTCCCTTTGCAGCAAATGTAAAGCGCCTAGAAAGAGATTAAGTTCTCCGAGGGCACTTTATCAAGTGCATTGTTATCATTATAGTTATAATAATAATAATAATAATGCTCTTGATAAAGCGCCCTCAGAGAACTTAATCTCTCTCTAGGCGCTTTACATTTGCTGCAAAGGGAAATGCAATTGAATGGTGAGTAAAATCATGCTTGATAAACAAACAAAATGAATAACATGGTTAGCGGTGACATGCACAGGGTCAGCATGCAAATGTGGTTAGTGGCATGACAGAGTCAAGCATCATGTTCACCCGTATCCTCAAAGGCTTTAGGGGATGGCTGCATGTCGCTTGCTGTCGCTCGAATTTGTTTCTTTTTTTCCACCTGCAGAGTGGCACGATAGAGGAGAAGATAATCCAGCGACAGGAGCACAAGAAAGCTCTCAGCAGCTGCGTCGTCGACAACGAGGAAGACGTCGAGCGGCACTTCAGCCTTAACGACCTGCGCGAGCTATTCAAGTACAACGAAGAGACGCTGAGCGACACCCACGACAAGTACGGTGCTGGGGTGCAGGGCGATGCTGTTACGTGCCACCACCAACCTCACCACCACCGCCCCGTCCTGCCCGCCCCCCAGTGCAGTGATTATCCGGTCCTCTCCTACTGCTGCTGCTGCCTTTGCTGCCGTCTCCTCAGCTCCTCAGTCGTTGACTCACCATTTGGCCGGCCATTTTCGTCGCATTATAAAATCTCATCGACTTCCACTTATTTCTGATTTTTTTTACCGCTGCGATCTTTTCTAGGTGATCTCATCTAGTGCTCTTCCTTCTACTCACGAATTACATACGATTCACTGATTAATCGCTTTGCCATGCCCCAGTCGTTTTTTCTGCTTCGCAGGTTCTCGTGCCGTCGTTGTGTCAATGGCATACAGATCAAGCCTCCGCCTGAGAATAGCGACTGCAACGGCAACTTGGCCGTGTGGAACCACTGTGCCGATAAGCGAAACGTCACCGACAGCATCCTGAAGTCGGCTTGGGACACGTCGGCAGTCACCTTTGTGTTTCACCACAAATCTCATGAAGAGCAGCGACGCGTTTGCTGAGCACACGGTCGTTTAAGCCACTGCCTGCTCAGCATTTAGCCCAAGTTTTTCTGGCAACGAGTGAACCATAAATTATTCTTCTGGTTCTCCTTCTGTTGAGGCAATGTAGTATGAGGATAAAGTCGTATAATAAATCATATATTTTTATAAGCACTCCGGAACCACTGTTTCCGTACAAGTTTAGACAAGACTACATTGATGGGCCACAGAAAACTGTCATAGCAGCAATGCACAAAATATGAGGAGAAGCATACCAAGATCATCGCCTTCATCACTCCATTTAAGCTGTAAAAGTCGAGCCTAGTACCGTCGAATGTTCCAATCGAAAAAAGTGCAACGAGTCACGATTGTGACGTCAGTCGTGCTTAAGTGAATTTGGCTAACAATAATAATAATAATAATGCACTTGATAAAGCGCCCTCAGAGAACTCGATCTCTTTCTAGGCGCTTTGCGTTTGCTGCAAATGGAAACGCGACTGAATGGTGAGTAACATCAGACCGGTTACGCACCGTTTGCTTGCAAGGAACTTTCCTTATCCACCTAAGTAGTAGATGCAGGGCTTAGTTAACATGATTTGCAGCAACAATGTAATTTCGAAAATGTTTATTCCAGTGCTTTTATTTAGTAAGCCACTGGGACAATTAGCAAAGCGTTCAGAAGAGTTGCTCCACCAGCCCAAGTTGTGAAAAAGTGATCCCTAAATGCTTCAGTAATAAACAGACGAGCAATTTTGAGAGGCTGGTTGAGAAATAGCGAGTGCGCCATTATCGTCCACCGATACAGTCTTCGTTGTCAAAGTCCAGATATGAATTCGGCTCCGGAGTGGCACAAATTGGCCTTCCACCGGCAACGGGCGGTGCATGGTCTTGAGACATGGTCCTGGAAATACATTTTAAAATAATGAGCACCATTTACGATAGGGCGTTCTAAGGCAGCAGCAGAATATGAATTTCGTCTCTACCGATCGCATGTGTTCGAAGATGCACGGCTCGATCGTCGTCTCCGTGGCAGTGCCCTCGGTCACCTGCCAAGTGCCAAGCGCATCAAGGCATCGCGACACTCCTGAGTAGAAATAAAGCCGAACTTGGCCATTCCGTTGGTCATTCCTCGACAGACTGGGATGGCATAACGACCTAGATATTACTTTAGATATACATCTACATGATATTACTCACCATTCAATTGCATTTCCCTTTGCAGTAAATGTAAAGCGCCTAGAAAGAGATTGAGTTTTCTGAGGGCGCTTTATCACTAACACCAACTACTGCTCTAACGAGAGTCGTACGTAATTTGTTATCCAAAGCGAGCAGATCTGAGCGCTCCTAGGTTCTCGGGCATTCTCTTTGCCGTCATTAAAGAATTAAATCGTAGTACGCTGAGCCTGTATGTAGCATTGGTGAGCCGTGATGGCACACTAGGTATTGGTGAGCCGTGATGGCACACTAGGTAAGGCGGTTGCTTTCACGACCTCGGTCCCAAGGTCGTGGGTTCGATTCCTGCGGTGGGCGATCCTTTATCGCCGCTGCAAGCGGTGGTGATAGCCGTAAAGGCTCTTCTGTCGCTATACAAAAAGAGGCTGTTAAATCAGCTAGGATTTATTTATTGTGTAAAGTGGACGCTGCTCTTAAACATTAGGGACCTTCCGCGAAAGCCAACCTTGGCTACAGTGGGTGAATTAAAATAAGCCTGCGGTTTCCGAAGAAAGTGCTCGGAATACCGTAAATAAAACCGCTAAATAACGCGGCAGGCGACTGCTTACCCCTTCAGAGCTACCCAGCGGGAATGTCTGGCTCAAAGCCGTCCACAGTAGGAGGCAACACGAACGCTCGTAGATGCATAGGAGAACCTGTCCTCAACGAGAATTCAGATTTCGCAAGGCCTCGTCGACATCAAGCCAATTAATGCGTCGTTGCCACAAATGGGACGATTATCTCTAAAACCTTGTTTCGCTTCTACACAGGCGCACGCCATTCAACGGTACGATGCAAAGGCTGAAGCGAAGTGGCGAAGCGGCTAGAAATCAACGCAGGGCGAGTCTTATAGTTTGCCAACTCGGCAGGAGTGCAGGTCGGTGGAGGCGTCGTAGCCTGCGAAGCTGAAGGTTCGTCCAGCCAGTCCTCGAACGGCATCAATTCATAGTCGCTCGTATCGATGAAATTTGAATTGTGAGCCGTTGTGCTGTGTGGAGCTGAGTAGACGCTGCAGCGCCATCTCAGCTCTTAACTGCATACTGCCGCCATTCTCATACAGGCGACATTATGCGCTTATGCGGATCCTCAAGTTAATTCGCCAAATTACAAATACTCGCCCACACTAGATGCCCGGCCTAGGTCAAGCAGACTCGTAGGGCAGTTAAGCTCGGCTAACGACTCGAACTTCCTGAATCCGTACGCAGGCAGGCGGCATGCAGACAGCCCGAAGGTGGCAGAGTCCGACAGCGATCAAAGAGTTACCTTAAATAGCCGCTCGTTCCTGTAGACCAGTTTACGTCGCGGCAGCGTCGAGGGAGGGGCCGAGTTCGCAGCTTCTGCCACGGACTTCAACTCGCGCTTCCAAAGCCTCAAGTACAACAGCGACAAAAGCGCTCAAGCGGTCGAAGAGCCGAGACTCCTAGGCACAATAATTGCTGCCGAACTGCAGTGCTAGACCTGGTGAGAGCTGGATCTCAATGTTCTGCAAACTGACTCATTGATGCTTCGCCAAAAACATGAAAGTATGTTGACGGCAGCAAAGCACGACAGTAATCGAGAGCACTAACCAAACGATAATGGTTGCTTTACACCACATGCAAAGTGTCTTAAAAGAGATTACGTTCTCTGAGGGCGCTATACAAATGTATCATTTACACTGTTATTGAAAAGTCCACGATCACTAAACGTAGTGAAGTTTGACAGCCACAGGGAGTCACGTCTTTTCCGAACCAGCCGAAGAGAAGAAGTTCACTAGGTCCAAGCCCCAAAGTACAACTAGCAGACTTTGGAATTGAGCTTTTTGCATTCTGTCAACCTTCGACTATGGCACACAACCTCGGGAGTAGTCCGAAGTACTTTCAATCTGACCACTTTTGTATGCACAAGTTTCTCTGCCCTCTCCCTAAATTAGGCAGACCTGGGCTAGAGTAATAAGCAAACACATCCACGGCAGGTTTCAACGATAGACTTGGCCAGCTCCTACGGATCCAACTTAAATTGCTTCCGAGGATTTTCAGAGGCATTTTTCGAAGCCGTCATTGCAGCCGTCTTCTTTTCCTCTTCAGCGCCAACATTTAGCTGGGCTTCGGAGTGTCTTCAATCAACAGTGAAGTTGCAGATAAGCAAAGCAGATCAGCACCTGTGAAGCAGTCCGTGACATCAGCAGCTTTCACAGAAGCCGTCTCATAACAAGCTACTTTACTGACAGACTCAAAAGTGCTGAAAACCAGCACAGGAACAACGATTACTTTGCTCACCTCAACCTGGGTCAAGCCTAAGCAACCAGACGATACAAGGTATACTACCTCAGCCAGCTCCACGCCCTCTAGTAAAATAACAAAGCTCGGCCTCCCTAAGATGTAAATCAGATCTCAAGATTTAGACATTCAAAACGCCAGGCCTGCGCTACATAGGCGGCCTTGTTGCCCTTTATATCTTCTCAGGCAACCATTGTCCATTCCGCCGCTTAAAGACCATTGGCGTCAGAAGCTTTTGCTCTGCAGGTCCTAGACTGTGGAACTCACTTCTACGACTCTTACATAACAACAGCTGATCTGCTGCTGCCGACTATGCCACATCCGCACCAGCCGTCCAGGGCTGCTACTTCCATGTTACTCGCTACCTCAAGTGCTCTCCTTACCCTGCTATACTTAATAATAATAATGCACTAGATAAAGCGCCCTCAGAGAACTTAATCTCTCTCTAGGCGCTTTACATTTGCTGCAAAGGGAAATACAATTAAATGGTGAGTTAAATCATGCTTGATTAACAAACAAAATGAATAACATGGTTAGGGGTGACATGCAAATGTGGCTAGTGGCAGCATGCACAGTGTCAGCACGCATAAACACATCAAGGACGAATCACAGGGACCCACTAAATGTTGTCCACGACCCGCGTTGTGGTGAGCCGTGATGGCACACTAGGTAAGGCAGTTGCTTTCACGACCTCGGTCCCGAGGTCGTGGATTCGATTCCTGCGGTGGGCGATTCAGTATCGCCACTGCAAGAGGTGGTGATAGCCGTAAAGGCTCTTCTGTCGCTATACAAAAAGAGGCTGTTAAATCAGCTAGGATCTAATTTAATTTAAATAGGTGTGTTTTAAATTCTTTTTAAATGTGGTCAGGTCACAGGATGTTCTGACGCAGATCGGGAGGGAGATCCAGGCTTTGGGAGCATATCTCCACTTGAATCAGCTCGAAATCTAGGTGTCATATTCCAAAGCGACCTCTCGTTAGACGACCACATCAGCTCCACAGTCAAATCTGCCTATTTTCAGCTTCATAGCATTGCTAAAATTAGGGCTTGTTTAGATAAGGATACCACGTCCAAGTTGGTCCATGCATTCGTGACATCCCGTCTCGACGTCTGCAACTCACTGCTTACTGGCCTACCAGCATGTGCGATCAGGCGATTGCAGCTGGTGCAAAACTCTGCAGCTAGGCTTGTCTGTCGTGAGCGTCGCAGTTGCCACATTACTCAACTTCTCGCCGACCTGCACTAGCTACCAGTGAGGCAACGGATTGACTTCAAGGCTTTGTCGCTCACTTTTAGGTCTCTTCATTCTATGGCTCCAGTCTTTCTTTCAGATAAACTACCCCAGCAGGCCAAGCATCGTACCACTCGCTTTTCGGAATCCAACAGTCTGGAAATACCTCGTACAAACCTTAAATCCTTTGGAGACCGTGCATTTAGCTCGTATGCTCCCAAAGCCTGGAACTCCCTCCCGACTTGCGTCAGAACATTCCCTAACTTGACCACATTTATAAAGAACTTAAAACACACCTATTTAGGACAGCATTTAGTGGGTCCCCGTGATTCGTCCTTGATGTGCTTATGCGTGCTGACACTGTGCATGCTGCCACTAACTACACTTGCATACTGACCTTGTGCATGTCACACCTAACCATGTTATTCATTTTGTTTGTTTTTCAAGCATGATTTTACTTACTATTCTATTGCATATCACTTTGCAGCAAATGTAAAGCGCCTAGAAAGAGATTAAGTTCTCCGAGGGCACTTTATCGAGTGCAATATTATTATTATTATTATTATACGAACTAAATGCACTGTCTCCAAAGGATTTGAGGTTTGTACGGGTATTTGTAGACTGTTGGATTCCGAAAAGCGGGTGGTACGATGCTTGGCCTGAAGGGAGAGTATATCTGAGAGATAGGCTGGAGCCAAAGTATGAAGTGATCTAAAAGTTCCCACTTTCTCTTTGTTTCGCGAGATGATGTCTTTTGGCTATCGAATGCTTATCAAAAGTCGCTTAGGCCGTGAGTTCGCTATACAAAACTGTCCTGCGTAACACCCACCTAACAGTCTTTGTGGAGTTACAGACGGATGTAAATTACATTGCATGGTAAGTCCGTACCTGCTGACGTCGTTAGCGCACAAGTTCCGGCTTTAAAATAGTCTCAGTAATACTTTTAACAGACTGCCGGCCGTCAGTAGGTAATAGCTACTCTGATATCGTTGCCCTTAACAGCTGCTTCCAATATCGTGCTTCTACCCCAGAGGGATTAACCTTCCATTTAGTGATGTCTAAATTCAATCGGGTGCTCACTAGCTGCTCATAGTTTTTGGGGTGACTGAAGCTATCGAACTGAGCCTTTACCAAATCGTTCGACCCACCTCAGGGCAGCGCTAATGTAAAATCCGCACAAGTCCGATGTAACACTCCTCGAACATTCGCCGTCGAAGTTTTGCGGGGATTTTCCTGCTCGTCTAATATTGGCAGATTGAGCAGCCAATTCAGCTCTCAGGCAAAATTAATTCCTCAAAGAGTGCACGACACTTTACGACCGTCTAGATCGAAAGTCAGATACGTACCGGTACGACCAATACAGTCGCAAGCAGTAAACTAGCGAAAAACGAGTGTCGATTGTCCTCGGCTCCGATGTGACTCACAACTTCTGACACCCTGACGCTATGCAAACCCACTCGAGCGGTTCAGGCGAAGAGGTCTTTGCAAAAACCGCAGCGGCGCTTGGTGCTGTCACTAGTCCTCGCAGACAGACGACAAGTCGGCCTGACTACTCGAAGCAAGGTTTGTCGAGTTGTAGAAGCTAAATGAGTATGCTGCCAGTTGCAAAGCTCGCTAACGATTGAGAGCTTCAATAACTTAATTATAGCAATTACTTAGTTTAACAACTATTACAATTAATTAATTGCCTACAATTACAATTACTTAATGTAACATTGCCTTGTCTTAAAGCGCTTGCAGGCCCTATCGGCATGTGCAATCAGGCGATTACAGCCTGTGCAAAACTCCGAAGCTAGGCTTGTCTGTCGCGAGCGTCGCAGTTGCCACATCACACCACTTCTCGCCAACCTGCACTGGCTACCAGTCAAGCAACGGATCGACTTCAAGGATTTGTCGCTCACTTTTAGGTCACTTCATTTTTTGGCTCCAGTCTATCTCTCAGATCTACTCCCCCAACAGGCCAAGCATCGTACCACCCGCTTTTCGGAATCCAACAGTTTACCAATATCTCAGACAAACCTCAAATCCTTTGGAGACCGTGCATTTAGTTCGCATGCCTCCAAAGCCTGGAGCTCCCTCCTGACTTGCGTCACAACATCCCCTGACTTGACCATATTTAAAAAGAACTTAAAACACACCTATTTAGGACAGCATTTAGTGGGTCCCCGTGATTCGTCCTTGATGTGCTTATGCGTGCTGACACTGTGCATGCTGCCACTAACCACATTTGCATGCTGACCCTGTGCATGTCACCCCTAACCATGTTATTCATTTTGTTTGTTTTTCAAGCAAGATATTACTTACCATTCAATTTGCTTTTCAATTTGCAGCAAATGTAAAGTCCCTAGAAAGAGATTGAGTTCTCTGAGGGCGCTTTGTCAAGTGCATTATTATTATTATCACTCATAGAAGCGTACTACAGAGGCCGCAGAGGGCTAAGTGTGGGCAGCACCGGCACCAGTCATCGCGAACTAATCACTAGTTAAGAGTGTACAGCTGACCAATCACTTCTTCAATTGGATTTTTCATATCGTGTACACCATCTCTCCCTATATAACAAACATGGCTTCCTACGCTTGTAATTAAAGAGCTGGTTTTAACCACAAGTCCCATCCTTAGCTATCCGATGTAACGAGCACACGTTGGTAGAGCCATTGAGCTGTAGCGATAGCTGGTAGTCTGCCTGCCGGCCGGCCGCGCTGCCCAGTAACGGAACTTGTGACTCTCGAGCGTCAATTTCAATCCACACATTCTGCCTGCTATTCACCTCAGTTGTTGGTCTCGTCCGCTCTTGTCCGGCCAGGACTTTTCCGAATAAAATCTCAGAGATCTCTAGAGTTCAGTGCAAAAACATAGGCTAACGGCACGGGGAAGCCAGGTCCAACGAGAAAAGAGAGGCCTGCTTCGAACTGGCGACCTGTTGCCCTGGATTTGTTCAGAGCCATCATGTCAGCCGTAACAGCTCTATAATTTCTCAGCATTGTCCAGGGGGCCGAGATTGCTACAGATTCCCCAAGAGGAAGGCAAGATAGTGAATAGACAAGATTAGCACTCCCTCTTTGAACTAGTTCACATCGAGATCAGGAATCAATGCGCCGGTTTGGCCCAGTGGTCCAAGGTGCTCGCACCGACCAAAGCCTGGCGGAGGTCGTGGCCTCGAGCCCCTCAGCATATGTGAAGCGCCTGAATAGAGATTAAGTTCTCTTGGGGTGCTATACAAATGAAGTACATATTTGTATATATGCGATACAGGATGGCGCAAATTTCCATCATGGAAAAGGACAAAAAGCCAATGCAGCCATTGTATGTTTCGTCCTGTTCGTGTTCTTCCGTCCGAGACTGCCCCTAGAATACAGCGTGCAGCTAGAGCTGGAAGCGTTTCAAGGGCTGAACTCCGACCTTACCCGGGCAGGCCTTTCGCAGCGAACTCACGGTCACGTTGTTTTCCCGGTGCCTTGAGGAGGTGCAGCCCGATACAGTAAACCTCACTTTATCTCGATCACGAATATCGCCGCCCCCTCTATTACGTGGCCTCCAACATTGCCGCCCTAACATTTATTGCCGAGGTAAAGATTGGGACACGGCCGCACCGTCAGCTCTTACGTTTCTACAATCAGAAGCTCACTGCCTACTGAAATTTTGGCATCCCCCGACTGGAATTTAAAGAAAGGCTAAAGATCCACCCGTTTCTCGCAGAAAATTTGAGCTGTAAGTGTGCGCATAGCTTTTGCGACCGTGTGTGGGGCCCATGTTTCATTTGTGATCGTAAGGTCTGACTGTCGTTCGAATCGCCGCACAGCAGAGAGCCAGCCGATGACGCGACACCGACAGTTTATTTTCTCAGACGCACGGAGCCGAAGGAGCGCACGCCTCCCTTCGCCGCCTTCGCACACTCGATCCTTCTCTCGACTCGACTGCCCCTGACCCCTGGTCGACCACTGACCCCTGACCCCTGGTCGACCCCGATGGTGAATCCACCAGCTGCTCACCAGCCGGTTATCGGCCTGCGTCGGCGCCTCATCAGAGGCGCCGACCGCAGCTGTGCCCAGGCCCCTCACGATGAGGCTCCCAGCAGCCGTTTAGGAAAGGAGCGGTACCGACCTGCATATATTCAAACCACAAGGACATCGTTCATGTATAATCATGACCTAAAAGACACGCGTCCTTTCCAGCAAACGCAATATACATACTCGTCCTTTCCAGCAAATGCAATATACACAGAAATATATTTGGTTCAGTGAGGGCACTATTCAAGGGTATTATTCTTATTGTAAACCTCTGTCAGCGGCAGCGCCGGCGGGCACAAAGCTACGGACGTGCGGTAGCTGTCTCTGAACTAAAGTCCATGGCAACAAGCAAAGCGCAAGCGTCGGGTGCTGGTGTTGGTGGAGCTGGCGCCTCGAAGCGAGGCTAGCGCGTCGCCGCCGGAGCCACGCATCGCTATACGAAAGTGCGCGGACGGAAGCAGAGCGCGGCTGCCATCAAGAAGGAGCGCCCGCGCCTTTATTATTGCCGTTATTGCATGTCAGTCTATTCAAAAGCCTCAAAAATGTGCGCGTAATGATAATAATAATAATAATAACAACAATACAGCCATTCCTCGCTACTTCACGCTACAACTTTCGCGGCTTCACTCTGTCGAGGTTTTTCAAATATATTCATTAAAAAATTGATCGAAATAGTAATAATAATAATGATAATGCACTTGATAAAGTGAAACTGATCTAAGTGAAAATATAGTGAGAATTGTGAGTATAGTATAGTGAGTATAGGGAAAACGATGCAGTCCAGGCTCTGCTATTTTAGTCAATTATAAAGCCATGCATTACAATTAAAATCAAAATTACTCTACGTATGGACCGTTTGCCTATGTATTCGATCGCCCTCTCAAATCCTTCATTGCCAGGTGCAGTCGCTCGACCACTCCTTGTGCGTGGGGGCAGGAACTTTTTTCCAAAAACTCGAGTGTGGTGAAACCAAGCTAATCAGTGCGTGCTGTTAACTGATTAGCTATCCTATCATCTTCCTATTCTGGCCACTGATCGGCTCAGTATCGCGCAAGATAAATGACACACTGGCTGAAGATACTGCACCACGTCAAGACTCTCATACTGAAGTCATACCTTCAGAGGAGCAGTGACCTTGCTTTTCTTTGCTGTGCACTGTACATCTCTTCATTTTAATCGCTTCACCATCGAACATGCTGCACTATTTTCATAGGTTAGTGGTTGTGTGTAACAAACGTGTGTGCAATTGAATTTACAATAACAATAATGGGATATTTGTAACGTCTAGTGTAATACCAGGGTAATGATTACTAAGGTTTATTTTATTTCATGCCCTGAGGGCTCTAATAATGCTAAAAGCCGTATTCATAGGGTCAGGAACAGGTTTTCCATGCTCTAAATAGGAAAATTTTCTATTTATAAATAAAGAATCCTACTTCGCAGAAATTCACTTATTACGGTAGAGTCTGGCACGGTGGAGGAGACGATCATCCAGCGACAGCAGCATCCCTTTGCAGCAAATGTAAAGCGCCTAGAGAGAGATCGAGTTCTCTGAGGGCGCTTTATCAAGTGCATTATTATTATTATTATTATATAAGAAGGCTCTCAGAAGCTGCTTCGACGACAGCGAGGATGACGTCGAGCTATGCTTCAACCTTAGCGACCCGCTATTCAAGTATAACGAAGAGCCGCTGAGCGGCACGCCGCATGCCTACTCCGGCACTGGGGGTGCAGGGTGCACGCACGGCGCCACATCTCCACCCCCAGTGCCGTGGTCATCAAGTCCCGTGCTGCCGCCGCTGACGTCTCGACCTTCGGTCGGTGAATCACAACTTGTGATTTCCGCCTCTCATGTCACCATTATGCTTGAGCTTCCCTAGTGTATATATATATATATATATATATATATATCGAAGAAATGATCCTGACACTATTCCCGTTGAACCTTATCATGCTTTTGATTTCGTTATATTACACTATATTATTATATTATATTGATCTTTTAACAGCAGCGGCTGCTCGTGCACTTTAATTCCTTCAGAGTTCATTATATTACTGATCAATCGCTCTGCGATGCCTCTGTTTTAAGCTTTTTACTACGGTGCAGTCCTGCTCGTGCCCATCGTCGTCTCTCTCAACGGCATAAAGATCAAGCCTCCGCTAGAGAATAGCGACTGCAGCATAAACTTAGCCGCGCATGTGACCACAATATTTCATATCCCCATATCTCCCTTTGCAGCAAATGTAAAGCACCTAGAAAGAAATTTAGTTCTCCGACGGCGCTTTATCAAGTGCATTATTATTATTATTACTATTATGTGACCATAATGCTGTCAAGTACAATGTCTCCAAAATTATCCCGATGTCAGCGTGGCACACATTGGCAATGAACGGTCCGTGTTCCGCGACAAAAATTTCACGGTTTGCTGAGCACGGTACCGCTGCTTAAGCTACTGCCAGCTCAGCAGTTGGCCCACGTGTTACTCAGAACGAAGCCTACCATCCCAAGTTTACCGGAAACTATGCTGCCGGTGATCCTGCTGCTTAGGAAATGTAATAATGTGAAGATACAAACTTACCGGAAACTATGTTGCCGGTGATCCTGCTGCATAGGAAATGTAATAATGTGCGGATAAAATCTTTCGCTGAATAATATTTTTACACACAAAGTCTAGCCGCACAGCCACAGTTTACGCACAAGTTTGGACGAGACTGGGGTAAACGAGACTCTAAAAACTGTTGTAGAAGCAGAGCACCAAATGTGAAACTAAAGACGTCCGTAAGTAATTCCTGTCTTACACCGTTTAAGAAGGGAAAGACCAGCCAGACGCCACCGATAGCCTTAATTGAAAATAGAGTCATCAATCATGACAATTACTCAGGTGATTTGGGCTTATATTTTTCTTGCTTACACGACACATTCCTTGTCCGCCTCAGGGTCAGGGACAGGGGTTAGTTGACATAATTTGCGGTTGCTGTTGATGCACAACATTGCTGCCTAGTTCGCTGACAGTTTATTTAGTGATTCGATTTGACAATTGACACGGCATTCCAAAGATTTGCAGCACTATCCGCCAGTGAGTCCTGAACGGTTAAGTACAACCAAGAAAGTTTAAGCACCTACTTGAGACGTAACCGGTTGGCAATGTTATTGTCCTCTGATACATTCTTCTTTGTCGAAGTCTGAATATAAATTCGGTTCATCGCCCACACAAATCGACCTTTCGCCGTCGACGATAGTGCATGTTCCTGCGACTTCGTTCTGCAAATTAAGTCTCACGGTTGTGAGCGAAATATACGGCAAAGCGTTAAAAGCGAACAAGCAGCGCTGTATTCATTTGGTCTCCTACCGGTTGCGAGTATATGAAGCTGCACAGAAGGCTCGCCGTCTCCATGGCAGCGGAAGTTCCCTTCGATCGCCTGAAATTCAAGCACATCATGGCGCTGCTTGCACGGTCTAGGCACAATAAATTAGCTTAGGCGCTGCTCCTACCGGCGCTCACGTGAATGGGACACTCATGGCCGGATGCCGTGCTGAACAGAGGCGTTCCGTCAACCATTCCTCGACATGCTGGCATAGCGTTGTTGCGTAGCATCGCGCAGCTGCCCTCTACTCTTACCTGATTGCAAAGGAGCATTGAAGAACTCATTAAAGACGATGCGAGGGGCAAACGAAATAAATGGAAATGAACGACGCACCGACAGCTATTTCAATAAGAGGCGACGGAGATACATACATGCATGCAGAACGAGCAGGTCTCGGCACGCCTAGACTCTCGGCACGCCTAGACTATCGGACTTTCTCCTTGCTGCCGCGAAGGAGTTGATTTGTGCTGTGTTCAGCGTGTAAGTAGGTACCGTTACACGAACTGGACGATCCTTTTTTGCGAACAGTGCTATCGAAGACATTCGGCTACAATGCGCGATACAGAATGTGCAAAGTGAATGACACTACGAACTAAATAGCACTGCCGATGTTCAGAACAATCTAGCGGCCGTGTCTGGCTTAAAGCCGCCAACAGTAGGAGCAACGCGAACACTCGTAGATGCATATATATATACATATGCATATATACATATACATATATACATATATATATATTTATTTATTTATAGTTGTTCAAGGGAGGGTCTCCTCTCGAGACTTTTCCCCTTTCGATGAACTTACAGTCTCACTAACCACCTGGTCAGGCACTGCAGCCTTCTCTCTTCATTCTTACCTGCTGGGAGAGATTGTGGCTACGCCGCACATGTCTCTGCTGTAATCATGACGGCCGCGACCACGACGACCATCTCAGTCACGGAAGTGATCCACCGTAAAAACAGATGACCTCACGGGGGGGGGAGGGGGGTTTGCGCTGACACTCTGGGAGCCTGAGTGCCACAGACGTCCCGGCGAGACTAGATGCGCTGATTAAGGACGCGGTGATCGCTAGTATCGAATATTCAGCCAAACGATCAATTAAAGGAAGCAGGGAGATTGTACTTCAGCCTTAACTCTCGAGAATGCCAGAAGACGAAGCAATTCTGACTCTGCAGAGTGATTAGATCAACAATCGGACCGCAGCTTGCCTGCAAAGTTTCAAGTTTTGATATAAGATTTTAGCTAGTTTGGCAAGACTTGTTCAAGCATTTCTAGAGCGAATGGCAGTTGGGAGACTAGGCGGAAGTTGCTCAAGTTCTCCAGGTAGAGTATTTCCTTCTTAGTGAAAGGCCCAACAATAGCCTTTTGACAGGAGCAGGGATAAAACCCGGTGCTCAGGATATATATCTGACAAGTTTGTGGAACTAAGTACATTACATTTGCTGCTTTACGGATACTAGTCCAGACGCCACTACACGGCGTCTGGGATAATTTTTCACGTGGCAGGTCCTCAATAATTACCAAGGACACTCAGTTGTGATTTTGTGCTAGTTTCATTTCTTGTGACTATTATGGTGAACTGTGTACCAAAATATGCTTTTTGATCAGGACGGTTGCCTCGGGGTCTTAGCCCTGTGGTAAGGTGCTCGCTCTTCACGACCCGGGTTGTGGTGAGGCGTGATGGCACACTAGGTAAGGCGATTGCTTTCACGACCTCGGTCGCGAGGTCGTGGGTTCGATTCCTACGGTGGGCGATCCTTCATCGCCACTGCAAGCGGTGGTGATAGCCGTAAAGGCTCTTCTGTCGCTACACAAAAAGAGGCTGTTTAATCAGCTGGGATTTTTTTGTAGGTTCGAGTTCTTCATTGGTCACTAAAAGATTGACCACTGCAAGCTGTGGTGATAGCCGTGACTGCCCTTCTACTTCTCCATACACGGGAGGCTGTTAAATCAGCTTAACCTTTCTATAGAGCGCTAGACCTCACTGCCGTAGGACTCGCTTCGCTGAGTCATAGTATAGTTCTGTGGATAATTTGAGATGTTAGTGCATTATGGGTCAATTTATGGCGTTGTTACCCCCCCTTCGGCCAGTTTATGGCTTAGAGTGATTTATGGTCCAGCAGAGAGTGTGACACTGCCGTTGGTTTATGGGGCGTTGCGATTTATGGTAATGATATTTAAGTAACGGGCGGCAGAGGCCCGAGAGTTGCTTTGAAGATGCGGGGCAGTGCGGTCGCGTGACGCTGCCCGCCGCTGCGGCGGCATCCGCGTGAATTAACGTCCTTGAATCCGCTTTGGTGCTCTGCGTGGTGTCGCGTATCTGCTGCTTGGAGAGTTTCAAGCTAAAAATTTCACGTTTATTACGCATCGACGGTCTTGTCACTCGCTTCTAGGTTCCTTCATCCTTTGGCTTCAGCCTACCTATCAGATCTACTGCCCCACCAGATTAAGCACCTTATCACTCGCTTTTCGGAATCCAATTTTTTGCCAATGCTTCGTACAAACATAAAACCCTTTGGAGATCGTGCCTTTAGATCGTACGCTCCCAAAGCCAGGGACTACATTACATTACACCCCTAACCATGTTATTCTCGTTGTTTATTGAGCATGCTGCCACTAACCATTCGATCGTGCTTTCTCTGTGGCAATCGTAAAGCGCCTAGAAAGAGATTTCTCTGAGGGTGCTTTATGCAATTTATTATTATCATTACATCACTCCCGAGAGTATGGGTTGCCATCTTAAATATAATTAGTAAATGCAATTAATTTGCATAGCGCCCTAAGAAACCAAATGTCTATTCAGGCGCTTCGCATATGCCATGGGGCTCGAGCCCTTGGAACTCGTCCAGATCTTGGTCGGAGCGAGTACCTTAATCGCTGGGCCAAACCAGTGCGGCGCGACGGGGGCAGGGGAGGGACAGACGAACCTTTTCCCTTTGATCAGTAGACGCGCGCCGTCCGAGGAATTGGCAGAATGCTGTGCGCTAATTACACCGAGGCCACAATACTACTCCGGTCACGACATTCCTATTCCTATAACACTGGGAGCGGACACTTACGAGTTGGACTAAGCAAGCGGTCAATCTTCGCCGGCTGCGGCCCTAGCGAAAGTCGGCCGCGTAAACTATATCTGCGGACGAACCGAGCGCGCGATCAGCATTCTCAGCAGCCGCTTGCCCACGGAAGCCCAACATAATATAGGTACGGCGTTTCTGGGGCACTTCGAGGATGAGCGGCCAGACCGCGGTACGGACAACGGCGGCAGGCTAGTTGGGTAGCGGCGCACGCCGGAGGGAACCGCGCGTGCGTGACGTCACTGTACGCCGGCTGTTGAGGCATCACCAAAGTAGCCACGGTTAGAGCTATTTCATTTAACTGCGACTAAAAACTTAAAATATTTATTTTATTTAAATTAATAATTATTTATAGTGATTAAATGAATAATCGTGGCGTAACAGCACATCCGGAAACTTCGAGAACGGGGGGCTTGTCCCTAGAAACGTCTAGATGGGTCGACCTTACCGTTCCCGTATATAGGCTGCGGCTGCCTGCTTTCCCGGAGGATTTGCCGCCTTGGCTGTGTGTGGTCGAGTGGCGTTGCGGGCCAGAATCTCTAGACAGAAATGGGTCGAGACTTTTACGAAGTGCTTGGATTGTCGAGGTCGGCCTCAGACGATGATATTAAAAAAGCTTATCGGAAGATGGCTCTCAAGTTTCATCCCGACAAGAACAAATCGCCGGGAGCCGAAGAGAAGTTCAAGGAAATAGCGGAGGCGTACGAAGTTCTGAGCAACAAAGACAAGAGGGAGACATACGACACGTACGGCGAGGAGGGACTGAAGCCCGGCGGCGGCGGCGCCGGGGGACCGGGCGGCGCCACCTACACGTTCGCGCAAGGCGACTTGGATCCGCACGCTACGTTCAGATCTTTCTTCGGCGGGGAGGACCCGTTCAGAATGTTCTTTTCATTCGGCGGCGGCGGCGGCGGCGGCGGCGGCGGCGGAGGGCCGACGCGACACACCTTCGCGAGCGGCGGCGGCGGCTTGTCGGATATGGACGTCGACGACATGTTCGGTGGCGGCGGCGGCGGCCACTCGGAAGGCGGCTACAGGCGCAAGCGCCAGGACGCGCCCGTCCTCCGCGACCTGATGGTGACGCTGGAGGAGGTCTTCCGGGGCTGCACGAAGAAGATGAAGATCACGCGCACGGTGGTCGGCGCCGACGGCCAGCGTCGCACCGAGGACGAGGTGCTGACGATCGACGTGAAGAAAGGCTGGAAGTCGGGCACCAAGATCACGTTCCCGCAGGAGGGCGACCAGATGCCGAACAGCATCCCGGCCGACGTCGTGTTCGTGCTCAAGGACAAGCCGCACCCCAAGTTCAGGCGCGACGGCAGCGACCTGCGCTGCAAGCTGCCTGTCAGCCTTCGCGACGCGCTGGTCGGCTGCACCGTCCACGTGCCGCTCGTCGAGGGCGGCGCGATGCCGCTGCGCCTGAGCCACGTCGTCAAGCCCGGCTCGGTGACGAGGGTGACGGGCAAGGGCATGCCCAGCGCGAAGGACGCTTCGCACCGCGGCGACCTGCTCGTCGAGTTCGACGTCGTCTTTCCGGACTCGCTGTCGCCTACTGCCAAGGAGATACTCAAGGACACGCTGCCCTCAATGTGAGCCGCCGGCCCAGCTCGCCTTTGACTGTTCGCCTTTGACTCGCTCGTGCTGCCTGTCAGCGGTACGTGACTGGTCAGCTGTGGGCTTAGCCGGCTGGCTGAGCCACCGTTCAATGTGTGCGTCCATGTGCCTGCTTGCGTGAGTGCGTACAGTGCAGCTGTGCCCCCCCCCCGAACCGGCCCCTACCAGGTCGAGCCTTTTTTGTGTGGCTTAATTTATTTTACCGGTCGCCTGGCCGTAGAGACGTTAGGCCAACGTCTGAGACTGTCAGACGTACCCCCAGCGGACGCTGGGGCTCGCCGGCGGCGCGGATCTGAGAAGCGCTTTGTCACCGGGCTACTGGTGATGTGAACATGTTGCAGCGAAAGCAAACTGGTGCAGTGCGCCACGGCTGCCGTGCGTGCATCAGCCTCGATGTGCTTAGAGGCAAGCGTGTGCTACCCGCTATCTTGCCAGATAGCGGAGCATGGTATTCCTGCTCCAGGGCGGCTGCCCTCCCATGATTGACTGCTCCGTGGCTGTGTACTGTGCTGCCATGCTAGGGCGGAAATTTTATGCTATTGATTATTACAAAGGAAACAGCTATGTTGTCGCCGTGTGTGTTGACTGGGCAGCTATGGCGTGCAGCTAATTGAGTGGCTAGAGCAGGCAGCATTTAAGCCAGGGCTGCATTTAAGCTAGGGCTAGTGGAGCAGCCAGCCACCTCCAGGGATCCCGGGTGAGAATCTCGGCCAGAGCGAAATGTAAAGGCTGCCAGCGCTAGGTCGGCTTCCACTGCTGCAGCCAATCGAGCATTTGATCCTGCATGCCAGTGTGGCCACGGCAGCAGCAAAGGTTGTGCAAAGGGGCTGCAAGGATTGCCTTAATTAAGCATACAGCTGCTGCTGCTGCTTTTGCTGCTTCTCCTATCGCATCGTGGGATGCTGCTTGCGTAATTGGGCTGAGAGCTTACTAAAAGCTAATGAAGCAGGCTAGCCAGCTCTAGAGCTGCACCCATCTCACTAGCAAACGTTTTTGGGTCGAGACACCTGAGAACTTGAGTCTGTCATCAGCTTTGACTGGTGGCTGCCGGGAAGGATACGCACATCGCATGCTGAGGCTGAGTTTGAGCAAGTAGCTGGGCTGTCTGTTTCTTCGGGTTTTATTCGAGTATTTCGAGTCAGCCCTGTGTGTGGCAGATCATTAGTTAGCCGTGTGTGCGTGCGCGTGCGCGCGAGCCCGGGTGCCAGTGTGACTGATCATGCCAGGTAGAGCCCTGCTTTAGGCCAGTTCTATCCGAACAGCTAACTAAATCGTTGGCCCAGTCTGCCTGGGCTGGCCGCAAGTGCTGGACGGCTTTTGCAGGAGCCACTGGCATTCTTAAGCCCATTGTACCTAATCAATCGTTTGCTAGGTCTACGGCAGCCTTGGCTGGCCGTGAGCACTGAACGGTTACCGAAAGAACCACTGGCATTCTTTGGCCAATCATACCCCTCACCAAGAGCCGGATTGACACGTGCGCTGGCAGGGTCATGGCTGGCTGGCTGCCAGCTGATAAGCAACCAGGCAAAGCCGGCCGGCATTCTTACAGATCACCAGCCCACTGAGCATGATGGCCGGCTAGCTGGGCAGCGCACAAGCTTCTGATCGATCGAAACTTGTTCTGATCGATCGAAATACCGCGCTGCCTGACCCAAACTTGTGGCTGTTTGTGTGGCACGGCCCACAATTGAGCTGCTCTAGCTGTTGACTGCGCTGAGGCTTGCTGAGATCTGAGCAAGAATTGCTCGCTGAGGTATGCGCGGGTTTTTTGTTGCTGCAGAGAACCAAATATGATCTTTGCTGGCCTTTGGGAAGGGACCAGTAAAGAAGGGTTGTGCAAAAGAGCAAGCTGCCCTACACGCCTCGTGTGCACCATCCTCCTCTTCTCTCCCCCTCCCCCTTCGGGGGCCACGAGACACTCCAAATGGTCTGCTCAGATGGCTGCTCAGGGTGGGGCCCTCAGATCGAAGGTTGCTGCTCTTCGGCTATCCAAGCGAAGCGTGCCAAGCTAAAGGCTACTTCGAAAATTCCCTATGGACTTGAAAGCTGCAACGTGCATTATTATTATTATCTGTGTGGATTCTTGCTTGTGGCTGGCCAGTATTGCAATTATGCTGTTGGTGGTCCATTCAGCTAGGCCAGCGAATGACGATGGACGGCTTGCGAACGACAAACATGCTGCATAATGGTGGCTTGCTTAGCACAACGCTTAGAGCCAGCCTGATCGTTCGGTAGCTACTTGTAATAATAATCTTAATGACAACAATAATAATAATAATAATAAAAGAAACTTGCATACCGTCGTAACACAAATCTGTATGTGCACTTTGCTGATGCTGGAAAGGAAGTAATGTCAATTGCTTAGTTATAACATGCAGTGTGTGAGCATGCAAAAAGCATATTAAGAGATGACGATGACAACAAGTCAGAAGGTGTCGTGACGTCAGCCGGGAGCAAGTTTTACGCTTTGGTCGCATGCAACCCAAAGGCATGGATTTGAGGCTGGTTAGAAGCACAGCTAAATAGTTATAGTCGGATATGCGCTCCTCATAGGAAGATGCTATTGAAAGTGCACGTAAGTTATTCTGTAGTGCCATAGTGCCGACGAAACGTTAAGGGGGTGAGCTACTTGATTGAGCTTTACTTGCTAGCCGTCAGAATGTCCTAGTTTTTGGAGTATTCATGAGGTCACCAAGTTTTGTGCTCTTCTGTCGTAGCAGTTTGTAGTTCGTGTTCCATGCTGCCACTAACCATACTTGCATGCTGATCCTGTGTATGTCCCCCTAACCATGTTATTCTTGTTGTTTATTGAGGATGCTAGCACGAACCATTCGATCATGCTTACTTTGTAGGAAATGTAAAGCGCCTAGAGAGAGAGAGAGAGAGAGAGAGAGAGAGAGAGAGAGAGAGAGAGAGAGAGAGAGAGAGAGAGAGAGAGAGAGAGAGAGATTGAGTTCTCTGAGGGCACTTTATCACACATTATTATTATTACTATTATAGCAGGTTTGCACCTGTATGACTCACGGACAAAGAATAGTAAAAAGTGCTGTAAATAAAAGCATCAGAAGACCAGCTGACGACCTCAGATATAGCACTTTATACAAGTCTAATCGTTATTTCTCCACCTGTCTTCCAGCATGTCAAACTCTCACTTTACTCCTTTACTGTATTGCTGTATTTTTGCTTGGATGACAACCAACTAAAGTAAACGGCGATATGATCAACTTACGAGCTATTGACAAACCTATCATTGGTCAGGAATTGGAAAACCCACCCCCTCGAAAGGGGCTTGGCTAGTTTGTTTCCGGTAGCATTTTCGAGAAATCTGAGTGTCCTGCCTTCGTTAGACAAACGTGTCAGCTTCGCAGTCAAGCCTGCCTACCTTTACCTATGTAGTATTGCAGAAATTTGGGCATGCTTATCAAGAGTTGGTTAATTCATGTGTGTTTCGATTTTTTTAACAAGGAGCAGCTCACTGCCTGTAGACTCCCTTTGCTGAGTCATTGTAGTTTCGTCACGAAAGGCAAAAGACGAAACGCTGTGCCATCTTGCCGCTTGACAGAAGCGCACCATCTTATGGCATGACGGGCTTTCTCGCTTTAATTAATAGGGATACTTGCAGGTCTTCCCACCGGCGCATTAAGTTACTTAAGAGTTCATTCAAAATTCTGCAGTCTGACTTAAACGTCGAAGCTACCACATTGTAAAACTTGTCGTGGATCTCTGCTTGCTCCCCATCAAGCAGTGCATCAACTTGGAGGTTTTGTCACTCACACTAGCCCCTTCATTCTTTTGCTCTAATTTTACCTATTCTAACTACTTAGCAATCAGGCCATGCATCTTACCACCTGCTCTTCTAACTCAAGTCTTTTAGCTGCGGTTGTAACCGATCTCAAATTCGCATGCTCCCAAAGCCTGGAACTCACTCCTGGCGGTCGTCACGACATTCCTTGACTTGACAACATATAAAAAGAAGCAAAATCAACTTTTCCTCACTGGCTTTGCTTGGTCCGTAATTGTTCCATTTGCAGCATATGTAAAGGGCCTAGAGAGAGATTTAGGTCTCTTATGGGGCTATACACATACTTTGATACTTGTATTATCATTTTTAATACTCTATACCAAACGGAGATTTGTATGGCCAACCGTTCTAGAGTACGGAATCTCGTATTCCCATTAGTGGTAGTGTAGGAAGCTATCGAAGTGTTGCAAAGAAAAGAAACCTTTAGGATCAGCTGGTGTGACAGCTCCATTTATAAAGCTGCAGAAGAGATGTAACGGCTCTCAGCAAAGCTTAAGGGGGTAATTTACAACCACCTACTGAAGTACTCGAACCCCGACCCGACGGTCGTGAGGTGCAAGCCTCTAACCTTTAAGGTAATGGCGAGGAGTAGTGAATGGGGGAAAGAATTTAGTCGAAACATTACCTAAGAATATGGCATTACAATTAAGAAAGCAAGACGTCCTGTGTTGTTATCCTTACAGATGAGCTTGCATTACCATACTTAAGCTGTATACATAATCAAGAATGCTGCTCAGAAAGCACCTACGAGCCATGTCGCCTATCCGGTTAGGCACAATGATAGATGCCGTGAGCGAAATCTGGACTGCTTACCAGACGCAACTGCAATGTCAATCACAACTTAAGGCACCGCCGGCAGTTGAAATCTTAACTCACCAATCAACCGGAAAGCTACATTTTTCGATAGGATCCGAGTACTATGTCACTTCGAACAAAGCCTGTAGACCGAGGCACGGTGCCGAGCCTATTGCCTAACAAAGCAGTCGGTGGATTCAGCTCATTCAGGCTTAACAATATGCTTGGATGCCGCTGGTCGACGATTGACAAAGCTGTGCAGCATGCGGCCGTGGCGGCGGTGATAACTAAATGACCAGTGAGGCGGAAGTGACTGAAGGTGCACACAGACATGAGCACGGTGACGTGTACGCGAGAGGCAGCACAAGAAGGCCGACTGCTTCGCGCCGCACACGCTCAGTGATTTGGCCGAGACTGTGCAAGCTGTGGCAGCAGCAGCAGCCGGGTGCGGAATGCACTGCGACAGTCCTACGTGCTTTGCAACGGCAGACACAATCATCGTGGCTTCCATAGCACTCAGCTCCATAGCTCCATAGTGCATGCCAATCGAAAGCATATTCTGCCACTAGCTGCCAGCTGCTGACACAGCAGCAGCAGCAGCAGCAGTAGCTGCTGCTGCTGTCACTGTTGCTGCTGCCACGGCAGGTGCTTATCGTGATTACTAAACGATCGCCTGCAGCAGCAGCAGCACGAGCCTCCTTCGTGAAGGAATGCGGTTTGCCTGGCTGGGAGCCGGTGGAACTTGCGTGGCCTGCCACCACGGACGCCTGTTAGCGGCCTGATGAAGCTGTGGCACCTCTTCGGCCAACCAGCAGTGCCTCTCCGGCCACTTTGAGCACTTTTTTAGAGGAGTTATCAGAGAGAGCTATGACAGAGGCAGCAATGGCCTTGTGGTGTGGCGACTCACCCGTAATCTCACACCAAGCACTTTGATGCTGCCTGCTGTTACGCCAACCATTTTGCACTGCTGCTGCCAGGGTTGGCAGCGCAGTGCAAAAACAATCACGCACAATGCGTCCGGTGGCTTAAATTCTATTTAAGTTTAGGCCCAAGTCGTCTTTTTGCTAGGTCAAGACCGCAGGCATGCAGCTGCAAAGATCTTGCCAGTCAAGACAAATTTCGTCGTCAAATGAAGTATCTGCTCCGAAGGTGCCAGTGCTTTCATCAGTGGTGGCAGCTGCAGACAACGACTCTGCTAGATTACTATTAAACTTAGGTGATGATCCTTAAAATGATGAGTCGATGCATGGCACAGCAGTTTCATCGTCCAAAGCATCGACATTGAAGACACTGATTTCGCCCTGAGTGTTGGATTCCGTGTCCAAGTGCATGACTTGTATTACACATTCAGCAGTGATTCCTGCACAGGCCACAAACGTAGGGAAGGATAATTCATGGCATGCATCCCTTCTTCAATTACCAGCTCTCTAGCCATGGCTAACGCTGTTCAGCAGCCTAAAAGCCTAAGCCGATTCTCAGTGGCACGGGTGAGGCATAGGTTCTGGCGACCCATGCAGTAGGCTGAAAACCTTTTAGGCTAGTTATCGATCGATGCACTTGACCGCCAATTAAAACCAATTAATGCTGGGAAAAAGAGAATGAAATTGGCCCAAGAGCAACGTTCTAAGAGCAGCTAATGAATAAATAAATAAATAAAAATAAATACAATTCCTTTGTACAGCGCTCTAGGAGAACTAAATCTCCATACAGGCGCTTCACATATGCCGTAGGACTAGTTTCCATGACCTCGGATGTAAAGGTAAGAATCTTGACTTTTGTTTTTGAAGGCAAGTACCTTGACCCCTAATGAATCCCTCCATTAATGGCGAATAGTCGGTACACAGTGAAAAGACTGGCCTAAGATGACAATAGCAACATTATTCCGAAATTTGTATTGTGCATTAAGTGAGCTAAACTCTTCTACAGATTAATCTATATAGGCTGGAAAGGAAGCATATCGATTGCTTACTAACAGCAAGCACACTCAGCATGGCCCGAATTAGGAAATGGTCTAAAAACGAGTAAAAATCCATTTTTCGATTTGGTGTTTGAAAATAAATGCGTTACAAATGCAGTTCAAAGTTTTGAAGATTTACACATTACAGAAAAAATTAAAAAGACCTAGGCATCGTTTAACCAGATATAAACCAGAAGTAACTCGCCGACTGTCTTTATTATGAATTTTGGTCGCATACACTCCCACGAGTTCGCTGTACCAGACCTGACAATACAATACAAGAGATAGCAAATGTTTCGCTCATAAATTCCGTAATGAATGATAATAAACCGTTAATTTATCGTTCGATGCACACTGTTTTTGAGTAACCAAATGGTCCGATAAAAAAGTTCGAACATCAATAACCTACACATACGCATAGGCAAGGAGCCTAGCTGCATGGCATCGCCGGTACAAAGATGTGGAAAAAACTTATCCATTGTGAGAACTACTTTGCTTGAAATTATTTACATCGAAACACAAGGGTACTCTGATTTTAAGTAACCCAGAAGTGAAAAGACGTCTGCCGGATGACTGAAAGTCACTGGCCTTTAGGCATGTGCAATCAGGTGCTTACAGTTAGAGCAAATCTTTGCAGCCAGGCTAGTCGGTCGTCAGCGTCGCAGCAGTTTCAAGATGTCACCACTTCTCGCAGACCTGCACTGGGTACCAGTCAAGCAACGTATCGACTTCAAGGTTTTGTCATTCACTTTTAGGTCACTCCATTCTTTGGCTCCAGCCTATCTCTCAATAATAATAATAATAATAATAATAATAATGCACTTGATAAAGCGCCCTCAGAGAACTTAATCTCTCTCTAGGCGCTTTACATTTGCTGCAAAGTGAAATGCAATTGAATGGTGAGTAAAATCATGCTTGATAAACAAACAAAATGAATAATATGGTTAGGGGTGACATGCACAGGGTCAGCATGCAAATGTGGTTAGTGGCAGCATGCACAGTGTCAGCACGCATAAGCACATAAAGGACGAATCACGGGGACCCACTAAATGCTGTCCTAAATAGGTGTGTTTTTAAGTTCTTTTTAAATGTGGTCAAGTCAGGGGATGTTCTGCCGCACGTCGGGAGGGAGTTCAGATCTACTCCCCCACCAGGCTAAGCACCGTACCACCTGCTTTTCGGGATCTAATCTTTTACCTATACCTCGTACGAACCCCAAATCCTTTTGAGACCGTGCCTGTAATTCGTATGATCCCAAAGCCTGGAACTCACTTCTGACTGGCGTCGCGATACCCCTTGATTTAACCACATGTAAAAAGAAGCTAGAACGCACCAATTTATGATAGCATTCAGTGGGTCCATGTGATTCAACCCTTGTGCGATTATGTATGCTGGCACTGCTCGTGCTGCCACTAACCGCGTTTGCATGCTGACCAAGAGCCGGTCACCTCTAACCGCGTTACGCTGGTTGGCGTTGAGCTATTTAGGTATCAGCAGGAAGGGAAAGCCGCACGAGGCCGTTGCTGGGGCGGTTCACCTCTGAACCGGATGCATTCCAGCAATCTCACGTTCAGTTTGTACCTCTTGCATTTGCCGCCATCTAATCAGCTCCGTGTGATTTGGAACGACTTCGCCAAGACTCGAAGCTAAGTCGTGCTATGGAACGCCCGCGTCGTTCTTCGACTGTTGCGCAGTACACAGGTGGTACTTTGAGTGCAGGCCGTGATGTAACTCGTCGTGTTAATGAAGGAGCTTCTGTGAGCAGCTTAGGGGAATCGGTAGGCCCGCGTCCGCGTGGTCGTCCGCGCGTAAGGCCACTGCCGGTTAGTACAACGGGTGATGGGGCGCCCACCCCCAAAAAGCCCCGCGTAGTAAAGGGTGTAAGAAAGCGGGCGAATGCATGCGGCAACAGGATTTACCATCTCGAAATGCTATTTAAAGCGGTCAAAGCGTACGCCCGGTGTCCTACATGTAATGGCAAGGTGTGGATTGATGAAAGTGACTTAGATGGTCTCGTTAGTACACTAGTACTAAAATGTAGGAAGAGAAGTTGTCAAAACTATCATGCCAAAATGCCTTTCTATCCACCGCCTACTAAAAAAGAGCTCCAAGGCATGGTTATTCACAGCGACGGTAGGGATAAAGATATGGCTATGCAAAATGACGGTAGTGATAAGGAGCTCATTGTAGAGGAAGAGGATACGATGCAAGATGCCGGAAGCACATTCAGTTCAAGATGCTCCGAGAAGCCCCTCAACGTACAAGCGTGTTATGTTGCCAGAAGCGTTGGGCTAGGCAGAGCGGGTACTGCAAAACTTTGCGGTTTGTTAGATTTGCATCCGCCTATCCCAACGAGCCGTTATTCTGCTTGCATAAAACAAATTGCAGCTGTAGTGCAAGAAGAGGCTGAGCTGTCAATGATTCGTGCTGTGGAGGAGGAGAAGGAGTTAGAAGGATCGGCTCATCTAACCGTTGCCATCGATGGAACAGGGAGGACTCATGGCTATAGATCGAAGCACGGGGTAGCTTCTGCCACTTCCCTCAAAACTGGCAAGGTTATAGATGTAGAGGTTATGAGCAGCTTGTGCAGGTCATGTAAAGACGGTGCAGGAGAGCATGTTTGTCATAAAAACCACACTGGAACAAGTGGTGACATTGAAGAGGAAGGGGCCAAACGAATTTTTATGAGATCTGTAGCAACCCGTGGTGTTAGGTATGTGAACTATTTAGGTGATGGTGATTCGAAAGGTTACCAAGCCGTGAAAGATGCTAAAGTGTATGGAGACCAACAAATAGAGAAGCTTGAGTGTGTAGTTGATGTTGCCGAGAGGCTGGGTAAAGCTTTGCGAAACCTGAAGACCGACGTGACAAAATACCCACAGGTTACCGACGGGTTCGCGGAGGCCGGAGGGCTCACTGCTGAAGTCCTTAATAGGTTGCAGACTGATTATGGGAAGGCCATTAGATCTAATGTCGATAATCTAGGAGGCATGAAGACTGCTGTCTGGAGAACTTTCCATTACACCTTCTCAACTGATGCAGACCCGGATCACATTCTGTGCACCGAAGACGAAAAATTGGACTGCAAATATAAACGGGCACTAGCCCAAAATCTGCCCTTTACTCACGTGTCATCACCTTTGTATGTCAATAAACCCGGTATAAAAGAGGTCGTGAAGAAGATTTATGAGGAGAAAACAGCCGACGATCTCTTAAAAAAATGTTTGCACGGGCAGTCACAGAACAATAATCAGGCGTTGCATAATCTTATCTGGATGGCGAGTCCGAAGACCGAGTTCGCAGGCCGATCAGTAGTATTTTTGGCAACGTACGATGCATGCATACATAAAAATGAGGGTATGCGCAGTCTTGTGCAAGTGTTCAAGAAGTTAGGCATTCTTGTCGGAACTAGGATGCGAGAGTTTATGGAAGCTTATGACAAGCAGAGCAGCTGCAGTGAAACAGAAAAGGCTATATGATAGCTAAAAAGGAGTTTGGGTAAGAAGCCGAAAAGTAAATTGGCACCTAAAGGCAAAGCTTACTGTTCTAGTGAAGGACCCTATTAGTTGTTGCACACTGTGAAGCTGCTAGAAATTAGTATTGCGTTGGTCACGTCCCTGTATGCCACTGTGTACTGTCTTGGTCCGAGCAGAATGACTGCCTTTTTGCAATGCATGTGTCTAATCGTTCTGTGGCTTCTACTGCAGGGCAATGCTAGCTGGTTAACTGTGAATGGCTTCACGATCCTCGGTTGTCTTTGTTTGAACTGCCAGCCAGAACTTCTGGTTTGGCTCTGGAGGCTGCAGTGATGATAGCTGGCAGAGGGTTGCCAAACCCCGATCTTCATCAGTTATGATGACTGCTTATACTCTGAGCTCCTCCAGAAAGATAAATCAACATCATCTGCGACTTTTTCCTTACTTCGTATGCCCTAGACACCGAGGTACGTGCTCACTGCTAGTTCTGGTCAATGCTGCATCTTTTTATGGGATTCCTGAACACATTAATCATGTGTACGTTTTTCAGGTAGTAAGTAGCTCGGCCAATTCTGGTCCGATCGACTTGAAATTTAGAGCTATGCACGTCCTTTTATGTCAATATGAACCTAATGTACCCAGTATCTTGTAAGTTTGTCATGCCAAATAGATGTTTTTTTTCTTTCTAGAACAAATTCTGATCAAGCCAAGCATTCTGCATCGTTAGAGGGGTTGGGCATATTTTTACAGTTCATGGTATTGTGTCTGTTGATTGTACTAGAGGGTCATGTTAGGCCGAAGACCTGTGAAAACGTGACCATGACTCTTACAGGTCATCAGAAGTTCAGCCTTACAGCTATGGTTGTATCACAACATAGCCCCTTGTTGTTTTTGCGAATTCGTTGCTGATCGCTTTATCGGTCTTGAAGTATTATGAATAAATGTGCTCAGGGAAATAAATCTTATCAGGGTGGGTCATAGCTCCATATCCCTCTGCAGTTCCGGGTACTGCAAAACATGTCCCTTTGACCTTGAACTGGAGACAGCTTATGGAATATCCACGATTGCCGACATTCAAGCAGCATGATATTTATTTGTTATTCGATTTTTGTGTGATATCTCCGTACGGTTATTCATTTCGTTTGTTTTTCAAGCATGATTTTACTTACCATTCAATTGCATTTCACTTTACAGCAAATGTAAAGCGCCTAGAGAGAGATTAAGTTCTCTGAGGGCACTTTATCAAGTGAATTATTATTATTATTATTATTACGGGGAATCATTGCACAGTGTCGAGGCTATTGTTACCTTAAAGAGTCTTAGCTGAAGTCAACTGCCATACCAGCTGTAGGATGCAGGCAATTTATCGTGCTTTAGCTTGCTCGACGTTGATAAGAGCTGCTTTAGTAGTTTCGTCTCGTCCTTTTGACTTGCTAGGAGCTGCAGGGCTGTACATGGCACACAGAGCCCTGCAGCTAAAACCCTAACTACGGGTGCTCAGTAATGCAGGAACAACACTCGTAATGTGACAACTCATTTTTGTGGTGTACGTGTGTTGCCCCGTTATTCTCCATGGCCACCATATTGGTAAGTCCTGCTGGAATAAAGCCAAGTCAATGACTGAAAAATGGTTTTCAGCAGGTTAACAGCAGTCCCTAAAAGCATAGTACGAGACTGCAAATGCCGTGAATGTTGGGCCACCCAAACACTCGGCGAAAATGAACGGCCGTACCAGGCTATAGCACTTATCATAGCCTACGATACACTTCGAAGCCTATTATAGTACAACTAAATTTTGCCTTTGGTAAGTTGTCTTAGCTGTATAGCAGGAGCTCCTAATAGCCTCTAGGGGTGTAACAATCTTGCATAATTTCATTTCGACGCCTTAATACTAACTGTAGTTAGCATGAGCAGGGCAGCTTATTTGACAACGTGAGGCAGGGACAGAGTCAGAACCACGACGTCAGAGGCTGTATAACGTCATAGCAGCACTGTGTCTTACTGGCTCCTTGACAGTTTCGGCTTTGAGTTTTCTCGGTGACAATAATGACATAAGAACCGATGGGCAATACCATCAACCAAGCTCTGAATCGATTAAGTGACCAATTCTCATTAGTAAACTTCAACGTTACGACAATGCCACTAAATCTAAGCCAAGGCCGAGTAACTCTTCCTCTACATTTGTCAGGCCGTAGGCTGGTAACGCTTAAAACAATTCCCACCAATACGCTATAGAAGATGAGCTCTACAGAAAAATCCAGATGAGAAAATCATCCGGTCACTCACTCAATCTATCAACACAAATTCCCCTCAACTCTCTAGGTTTGGTATTTTAGTCTAATTTGCAAAGACATGGTGTAGAGTAGGGCTGATATTTGAAAGATCTCACTTTCGTCATAGGACGATCGGTGGACATTCAAAATGAAGGTTTCTCGCTTGCCCAAATATAAAAAAATGTAGCCTCAGTTGATGCTTTCATTTATTCCAAAGGTAATTTTGCAAAATGGATACTTAGTCGACACAACTTGGTCGCTAACAGCCGTTAGCTGACGAAGCGAGCAGTAGTCTCTTTTTGACAGCTTTCGTAGCGGCTGTTCACCACCGGCTACGGCTCGAGCGTCCGTTTGAAAGCAGGGCAGCAGCGCTAGTCGAACGCGAGTCCCGTGGATCGGCAGCCTCGCCTTCTGGCCGTGCTTGAGCTTCCCGGCTGCAAGCACGGCCTGGATCGACTCGAGGTAAAAAGCAGGGCTGCAGCGCTGACGTAAGCAGCGCTGACGGCTCTGAACAAAGCTCGAGGCTTAGCTTGCCGCTTAAAATCGGCATAAGAGCTGCCTGCAGGAACGAGAAAACAGGCCATCGGGGGGGGGGGGGAAGCTGACGCAACCAAATATTGCCCGAGATGGTGATCCCGCCCAGCGTCGGAGCAATCAGGGTTGCACGCGGGCATAGTCACCCCCACCCAAGCATCGCTGTTCGATTGGTGCTATCAAATGATTGTAGCCCAATGAGCCCAACCACCTGTAAAGAGATCTGCTCTGAGAGGCGGTAGCCTAATGCCTGCAGCGCTGTGGCCCGTAGTATACCACGAACCCACCCAGCATTCTTACGTAGAGAGCGTGCTGGTGCCAGCAGCCATAGGCGACCACAGGGATTCGCAATCCTACCAAGCGCGCCGTTACGACAGCCGGCTGTCCAAATGCAGCAGGGCTTGCGTTCGGAACGAGAATGGCTCGACACCACAATCCTGAGGTGCCACGTTGAAGCTTGCACGAATCGAACGTTATCGATACAAGATCGGCGCCGAACGAGCAGCCTAGCTCTCTCACTCGACTTGCGTCAATCGGCAGCTGTGGTTTTCATGCAGCAGCTAGCCCAGCTTTCCTTTCAAAGCACCCCGAGTTGCCAGCTCGCTGGCAGTCATCCGATATTACGAGCCTGACTCGAACGCGAGCGTTTCTTTAAAAAAAGGCAGCAGAGAAGGAGCAACTTCGGCCGGGCTCAGTGCCCAGCTACGGCCGCATACGCTGTGTGCTGACCTGCTATACCGGTCAATCTAGCCTCAATCTTTATGTTTAAGTTTCAACGTAAGATGCAGCTTAATGAGTTATTACAATAAACAATCATCTCTATTTACAAAAAGGAGAAGCCTTTAAAGTGGCTATTAGGTGTTGCGACGAGGCCAGAGCATTAATTCTCGCGCCCGTTTCAGGCTCAGCTCAGCTCCGTCTACCGCTCGCTCTTTTGCACCGACCGAGGTATTTGAGAATTTTTGCTTGACACTACACTCACAGTGTAGCTTAAGCTTCGAAGGACTCAAATGAGATGCGTTTTCTGCTGGCGTAGCGATAGCGGAGCTCCGCGCAATTGACGCCGGCTGAAACCAGGGGAGGGCGTTGTATGACAGCGACTCCGGCGGCGGCGGCTGCTGCTGCTCTAGCGGGAGTCTCGCTGAGACGCAGCGGGCGCACGTGCGCAGCAGACGAGACTCTCCTTTATTCCTCTCAACGGGCGCGTATATGAGAGCTCGATCAGTCGCAGCAGACGACACGAAATGCAGCCTTCAATAGTGGCCCGACGCTGCGCTGCTTCAATGGCTTAACTAAATATTGGCCACAAGCGAGGCATTTGCCTTAATGTCAGGCGCTTCGCTAATTACAGCAGACGACGCATGCGCACACGCCACCGGCATGCAGCCGCAAACGCATTTCCTCGTTCGCTGTGGCACCGAAGGCGAGCGTAGCGACACATGAGCGCTCCAACTCTGCCCGTGACCATGCTCGAAGCTAGTAGCGGCTCGTGAAGCAGGATTGGAAAGAATTCACGCTCCCCTGCTTAGATGCGTACACTTTTGACGATGCCAGCTCGCTAGCGCCGAAAGTCGGATAACTCGCTTCTGGCTAATAGCCACAAACGCGACGAATTTGCATGGTTAAAGTCTAAAAAAAGATTCACCCGCTTCGCTAAGCCATTCTGGTGCACCGTGAGCTTAGGCTTTTATTCGGGCGCGCTTGGTATTCTTACCTGAGCGCGATGTGGGTCAGTTCACAAACCCGCGGCGCTACTGACCTGCGGTCCGCAGTCTCTCCGTGCGCTTTTGTACGCTATTCCAAGTATGATAATTGCACACTTTAGCCGTCTTTTCTAAGCACAACAGCACACTTTTCATTGTTACTTCTTGACGTCCGGCGCCTTCGTATATGTAGTTCGGTGAGCCGTGATGGCACAGTAGGTAAGGCGGTTGCTTTCACGACCTCGGTCCCGAGGTCGTGGGTTCGATTCCTGTGGTGGGCGATTCTTTATCGCCACTGCAAGCGGTGGTGATAGCCGTAAAGGCTTTTCTGTCGCTATACAAAAAGAGGCTGTTTAATTCAGCTAGGATTTTTTTTAGTGGCTTTTTGATTATTCTGCTTTGCTTGTTTCGCCGGGCTACTGCCGAATTTACTTTCGTGAGTTAAGTCTCCTGTCAGTGTTACTGTCTGATTGAAAGAATTTTACTGCAGACACACTAAGAACCTTGTCATCGTGTTTGAGCCATTTACCGCGATTCGAGCTTTCCTCGCCTCTATTCTGCCTTTCCTACATTTCGCTGATGTGTTTATTCAGGTACTGTTGTTAATCTTTTATTACTGTGTACAGGGCATTTTTATGGCCACCGAGGCTCTTTAGCTGCGATTGTAGTGAGGCTGTCCAATCAGCCAGAGTCCACTATTTTTACGTGCCTGCTTCGAATCCGATATCAATATGAGCTGAGGATCAGTACCAGTTCCGCTAGCGAGTAGCAATCATCTTCACAGATCTTCATACTTTGCTCTTGGATGGCCGTTGCATCGGCCCCCAAGCTCTCGGAAGCATGCCAATTATATGTATAGGCTAGTTTGGGGAGTCTCTGAGACCAATGGCGGTAACCCGGGTTACTGAATTTCCGCAAGTAGAATCGCAATTAATTATTTATTTTGTGAATAGCTGCTCTGAAAAAATGTAGCGTTTCGAAGACGAAAACGCCGTTGACCCGATTCAGGAGCAGCGCCGTCAGAATCATGTCGAAGCAATCTGAAGAACTATGTGCGCAAGAACTCAATTAAAGTATGCACGCTATGGTTGGCTATAAAAACGATATAAAATATGTTAGCAATGACGTTCTTAGCAACGCAATGGAACTGGTGCGCAACTTCTTGGAAACATTTCCCGGGAACTTCTTGGCCACTCGCTGGTCTGAAAAGATTGTGCATGAGGTCCAGAATCGCGGCACCAGTGCTCGCTTGGGCAGTATCGCTGACAGTGAGGACGAAGATCCTGACAATATTGGCGCGCCGTTGGCGGTGGCATCCGATATGGTGCAGACTTGTGGCAGAAAAAAGAGCATCAGCGCAGACGGCTGCTCCGGGCGTGCAAATACGCTCTGGGGGGGGGAGGAGGCGCCCGAAGAAGGCACCAGCGGTTGTCCCAAATCAGCCATCAATCTTAAGCTATTTCTTGAAAAAATTGGCTCAATTTTCGTGATCGAGCCCCGGATCTGGTTAGCTGCCGCGCACTTTCGCAATAAAAATAATCGTTTTCGAAATAGCTGTCTTTCTGCTGACGAATAGAACTCGACGAGCCCGAAATTTTTAGCCTATTTGCATGTGATTTGAACCAATGTTACGATAGCTATCGCAGTCCGCACGCACCCGAGTCACCATGGTAACCCAAATTACCACCATCGGGCAAATCTGTATGCTCCAGCAGCCGCTTCCACCCTGCCCCCTTAGGCTGACTCCTTTTCGCTGTCTAGCGCACATTCAGCAAGCAGAAATAAGGCTGAGCTTTTCTTCTAGTTGCATTAAATGTCTACTCACCTTGAAGATTATCATCATCGAGCTGTGAAGGGCTATTTCTTGGTGAAATAGTAATTGAATGCCCTCAGACAATTGACAAAGAGTATCCATCAACTGGTGCTCAAATCGAGTTGGATCGCCTGGCTGCCTCACGACACGGCTGACTTGACGGTCGGCGATCGATGCTCAGAGCCGGGATAAAAGCTAGCTATCTCCGAGTAGTTCTGCATTTCTACGTTTCTGCAACTCGTCTATAGGTTTCTGCCTGCTGTGGTAAGCTCGGTGTTCTGAGTGCCATATTGTCTTTGCGGCTTCTTCGGCAACTATTGACTTGGCAACTTGGTGAATTTAACGACGTTATTTTTTTAGACACGTGTTTCAAACGCATTTGGGCGGTTACAACTATTATACCGCTGCTTAATCGGTGTATAGGAAAAGCATATGTATTGTAATTCTTGAATTTTTAGTAACTATATTGTTCAGTGAATTTTGTCAGTCTATCAGTGGGTGCATGTTTAAAGAAGCCATGTGGGATGCTGTCTAACATAGCCCATAGACCTAACGACTGAATTGAGTGCTCACGAGACAGCATGAATGAGACTGCGCCAGCAATTATTCTAATAAGTCGAATTCGCAGTCTTTCGTGCATTTCGTACAGGAGGTCTGCCGCAATTTTAGCCGTGTTTACAAATCAAGCTTTAATTTGAGATAACTTCAGGTATAACACGAGAGCTAACTGCAGGTCAAGACGCTCGCCTGTCTCAAGGCAAGTGAAATGCTGATGATGTGAACACATAAATTCCTACAGAAGACGCTATGCAGCCATCTTAGTGTTTGCTATGAATACTAACAATAGGCGACAAGGACGGCTGCGAAGAAGGCGTCTGAAACTCCTCGTTAGTAATTGATGTCG
Source organism: Cristatella mucedo (assembly GCA_009760855.2). Lineage (NCBI taxonomy): Eukaryota > Metazoa > Bryozoa > Phylactolaemata > Cristatellidae > Cristatella > Cristatella mucedo. The sequence goes on along the minus strand of WPIO01000036.1, from coordinate 1,023,401 downwards.
GACTTAGACGAGGTGGTGAAATCGAGCGTTGAAGCCTAATATAGTTCGACGAGGTTAGTTTCGATTATTACCCTGAATGAGAACGGCCTTAATTTAAGGGAGGAGCCATGAAAATTGTCTGCACCAATGCGCTAAGATGTGGACAGTGTTTGAGCTCAATAGCGGCTCTTGATAAGAATTATTGTATACTCAATGTGCCATAGTTCATGGTTCATAGCGGCACGCAGGTTAGTCCCTTGGATAAGTCGCTCGCCTTTTACGACCGAGGTCAAGGTGAATGTATTAGATGACCGAAGTCGTGGGCTTAATCTCTGTGACATATGTGAAGCGCCTGAATAGAGATTAAGTTGTCCGAGGGAACTATACATCTGGGGCTGGTTCTATGCAGATTCATTCCTCCGCCTAAAGACCGTTGGCGACAGAAGCTTTAGCTCTGAAAGTCATAGACTGTGAAACTCGCTTCCACAATTCTTACCCAACGACAACTTCTCTCCTACTGCCGACTATGGCTCATCCTTTTCAGCGGTTCTGAGCTGCTACTTCCATACTAATCACTACCTCAACTGCTCTCCTGACTCTGCTATGCTTCCCACTTTCTCTTTATTGCGTGAGACGAAGTCTGTTGGCTACCAAATGCGTACCGAAATCCGCTTAGGCTGTGAGTGCGCTATACAAAACTCTCCTGCGTAACACCCACATGGTCTTTATGACTTTGTGGAGTTACAGACGGAGATACATTACATGTGACCCTCTCTCTCTCTCTCTCTCTCTCTCTCTCTCTCTCTCTCTCTCTCTCTCTCTCTCTCTCTCTCTCTCTCTCTCTCTCTCTCTCTCTCTCTCTCTCTCTCTCTCTCTCTCTCTCTCTCTGAGGACGTCTCATAGACTGCTTTTTATTTATTGATATGGGGATTTCATATTAAGTTTTTACTGCTCTTGGTTACTGCCGTGCTTTGCTGCATACGTACGTGCATTGGCGTCCCTGTGTGTGTTAGCGTAGCATCGACGACTCAGTAAGAAAATAGTTGCCTGATTTAACAGTCTTATTTATATATCGGCCGAAGAGTCTTTACGACTATCACTGCTAGTAGTGGGCAATAAAAGAGTGCCCATCGTCATGACCCAGGACTCGAAATAATGACCTAGGTTGTGAAGATTGAGTACCTTACCCCTATGCTAAGACCCAGCGGTATAGGTGAGCATTGCTTTGAGGTGCGAGCTCTGCATTGATTCTTGCGAGTTTTCACGCGTCTAGCACTGGTAGATCAGCCTAATTTATCACAGAGAACCCTAACTCTCTGACCGTTTGAGCGTGTTTGCAGCTGTTATGCTTGATGTGTGCTGTGCTCTCGTGTCTCAGCTGCCATGAGATAGACTGGTCTTCAATATGGTCTTACAGAATGACAGGTGCTTGCTATTATTAAGGCATTATTATTAAGGCATTCGCACTCTTGCTTTGTTTAGGCGCTCTGCTACCGCCTGCATGCCATCGTACTTTGCGAAAAGAATGGGTCGTCGTGAGCATCGCTTCCAGTCTATAGTACGACTGGTGTGAGCGGTGCTTGTGAGGGGCGTAGCGTCATGAGGCGTGCTGCGTTTGTAACCATGGATTGTACTTCACTAGCCACTGTCGCTACAGGACCTTTGTAACAGTGTCAAAACTAGTTATTGTGCTTGTGCTTCGACGCCTGCTCGCGTCGGCGCTGTTACGGTGCGGCATATGCAGCTTAGCGCTAAGCTCACATTGCAGCATCCATACAGGTCCAAGAAGCGTAACGGCCCATTCAGCCTCCATGGATACTAACGGCTATAAATTGGTGTTCGACAAAGGCTGGCTGCATCTTCACCTTCGCAGACTACGTGGCCTTCGCGCTCTCGTCTTGTCGCTGCTGATCTTGCCGTAAACCGTAAGTCTCGTCGTACGTGGCTTTCTGGCTGTGACGCTGTGATTAAGCCTTTGCATCGAATGTGAGGAGACACCTCTACAGAGGTGAAAGTCGGTTTTAGACATTAGCGTCGCATTCGAGACAGCAACTGGCCAATTGGATTGATGGTACAGTGAGACTATGCGAATCTTAATTCCAGGTGACAGCCGATTCTCCGATGCATCTGCGAGTGTTCTCGTTGCTCCTACTGTGGGCGGCTTTGAGCCAGACGTTGCCGCTGGATTTCTCTGAAGGGGTAAGCAGTCGCCAGCTGCGTTGCTTAGCTCGTGCCTTTTCACGCACTTTTCGGAAATTAAGGGCGTATTTTCCAACACTCGTCGTAGCCAAATTGATTCTCTCGGATGACGCTATTGTGAATGGCAGCATTCATTTTGTGCAATGGCATTTTCAGGGTCTGCTTGAAACGAATCACTTACCCGACGGCGGCCATGATGGCGGCGGCCGAGTAGCAAGGAGCGCTAGGACCTGCTAGTTTTGGATAACTAATTACGTATGAATCCTCGTGGAATAGCTGTCAACGCGCAACTCCCTTCAATTGATATCGTATGCCTTTTGAATCGGCGTACTTGAACTCTTCATTGCTCCTTTGCAAACAGGTAACGGTGAGCGGCAGTTGCCATATGGTACTAAACGGAACTGTGGCTGCTGAGTGATCCTATGATGCCTAGGCAATCCGTGCCTTTCAGGTGACTGGTGATTTTTGGGATTCTCGGTAGGGTTTGCTATTACGGGTTACTGGAACATCAATGGAACCCCGCTAGCTTTTGGAATAAGCTCGATGAGTTCCATAAGTTGCCACTATGCAGTTTCATAAATTACTCCTCAAATCGTATGAAGAAGATTGCGATAAATGCTGACGTTAATATTATTAATTTGTTGAGGACCCTAAGAGAACTTGATCAGGGCGACTGTTACCACGAGCGCTACGCCCATGCGTCCATGCACCTTCGGTTAGAGGATATCAGTAGGGAACCAGATACATATTTCTGCAGCACTGCCTTTGAACGCTCTAGCATAAATTACGGTCATGATTTTTTTTAATTATTTCCAGGACCGTGTCACGGGAACTTGCACCACCGTTTCCAATGGAAAGCCGATTTGCGTGACTTCTGAACGGAATTCCTACATGGAATTAAACAGCGCTGCCTGTGTCCGAAGACAATAATGGCCGACTGAAATTTGCTCGGCTGTTTCCTAGTGAAGCATTTTTGTATCATAATGTTCCATGCTTGGCGGGTGCATGCATAACTTCTAGGTGCTTCGTTAATTGTGCTGTGAAATCTTTAAATAAACTCTTTATGGAATATGCACCTTTGTATTAGTAGTAGCTGCAAATCATTCCAAATGACGCATGCATGGACTAAGCGAAAACCTTTCGAGCAATGTTCGTGTTCACAATTGTACTTCGTTACACCAATTTTTATTGAAGTTGTCGGTGGCATCTGTCTGGAATTTTTCTGTTTCAAGAAGATGCTTGGTGTTGTGCTTCTACGACGGATTTTGTGAGACCTGTTTACCATGGTCTATTCTAAACTTGCGTGTAAACAGTGACTGCTGTTGGAGCTAGTACAGGATCAGGTTTTTTCTCCTAATACGTTACGTTAACAGCAGGAGCGTTAGCAGCATAATTTCCGGTAAACATTTTAAGATGATAAGTCTAGCTTTAAAGTACACAGCGAAGTACTAAGCTGGCAGTAGCTCGATAGCTGGTAGTGCAATAGCCCTAATGATGCAAAAAATATTCACGACAGACAGACTCACGCCCACAACTTTCCTGCTCTCCAGAAGGAGGCTGGATAAGACCAAATATTACCGATGAAGGTGCTAGACCGAGTCCTCAAGAGATTGCGTTCGAAGCTGCGGTCGTCATTTAAAATGAGTATGGGTATGTGCATCTATACTGTAGTGTGCAATGTGATGATTTATTTCATCTTATAAGATGTTTAGGCAAAGACGATATAGAACGTCAAACTGGCAGGAATCACCGTACCGTTCAACAACATTAAAGACTTGACTGCACGTGGGCTGCAGAGATTTGAGAAGACGGTAAAGAGATCGCACAAACAGCGAACGAACAGAGAAGTTGCCTGAGAATTTTCCTTATGTGTAGGGTGCCAACCATTTCGATTGAAACCCAATAAAGGCACAGGAGACTACACTGAAATACGAAAGGTTCTGTTGGTCACACGCTCTTGCTTGATTGATTCAAAGCTTACAACGAACTTTTGAAATGACCTAGTTTTGATCGGACTTATGTTGGTTCGTAAGTGTGAATGCTGGTTACCTCGTCTGGTGCATCGCCGGTCTGCTAGGAGCGGCTAAGACTGCGAGCCTCCCTGCAATGGCTGTGCATGAGCTCGTCGATAAAGCATTGCTGCGGAGGAAAAAGTTAGCAGAGCAGAACATTACATTTTTATTTGTTTATAGAATCTGGCGCATTAGTGGAAACTCTTCTTCCAAAACCTTACGCCAGGGCACTTTCAAGCACTGCTCGGTCGTCAAGGATACACAACACTTTGATGCCAGCTGCTAAGACCGAGGCTACACTACACTTCCCTGCTAGCTGTTCAGATCGCTTTGCGAACCCGAACTCAAACGCCGGCTCGGCAGAGCTTTATTGACAGTGAGAGAACGCACCCTCTTTTTGTAGCAAGACTAGCCTTCGTGCGAGTCTCCCTTGCAAAATTTGAAACGCGGTATTAGTGGACGCTAGATGATTTAGATCGATTACCTCCGGCTCCACATAACCCTCTTCACTCCTTTGGCTCCACGTATCACTATTACATTCGCACTTAAATCACTTCGAACATTTGGAAATGAATAAAAAATAAAATCGACTTTCTGTCCATGGGCGAACTGATTAGTGCTCAGAAATCGGAAAACCTAATCCTAAAAAAAATGAATTCTGCCAGCATACCGCACATATAGCAATTGCGGGTAGTCTTGTAGCCTGGCTCCAAAGTGACCAATACATCGGCTCCACTATCAGCTCCTTTTTCTTTCATATATGTGACATTGAAAAACCTTGCCTGGTTAGGCCGAGGTACCCCATCCAAGTCGCTGTCGCCTGATCGATTTGGCTGTCCTCGACGTATTTGGGCTTCAGCCGGTCGATTGAGGGATCCATTTGGCGGCCGTTACGACGTTAACGGAAAAATATTTTTCTGCCCGTTCAAGCACAACGTATGGGCCGTCGTAGGGTGGCTCTTCGCACAGCGTCGTGGCGCACATAGACCTTGGCGAAATGCTGCAGGTCGTTGGGAACGTAAGATGGACAACGAACGTAAGAACACGGAAATATCGGTCAGAGGAAACGCTTCAGGCCAACTTGTGAAACGGTCGACGTCCGTAAGTAAATATGTCGCACCGTCGGAGTGGGGTAGCGGCCCGACGAGGTCGACGTGGATACTGACTGAATCGACGCGACTGGGGGTGGGGGGAACTGCCTAACAGACGTCGAAGTGTGCCGGGCTACTTTGGCACGTTGGCATGCGATCCAGGTTCGGGCCCAAGAGCGAACGTCGGAATTCATATTCGGCTACGCAAACCGCGATGCGATCGGACGCAGTGTAGCTCGTATTCCTGGGTGTGCGAGTCCGTGCAATTTGTCGAAGATTCGTCGCCGGAAGACGGCAGGCACGCATGAGCGATCGTGACCGGTAGAGCGGTCGCATAAAATGGTTCCCTGCGACGTTGGTATTGGAACCGATTGAAGCTGCAGGGAAGTAGTTGGTGCAGCGCGGATTTCGGGCTCTTAAAATTAAATAAATTAAACACTAGCTGATTTAACAGCCTCTTTTGCATAGCAACAGAAGAGCCTTTATAGCTATCACCACCGGTTGCAGTGGCGATAGATGATTGCCCACCGCAGGATTAGAACCCACGACATTGAGGTCGTGAAAAGCAACCGCCTTACCTAGTGCGCCATCACGGCTCACCACTTGCGCGGCGACGAGCTCGTTGTAATCGATAGGACGGTCGTCCGTATCGAAAACAGCGTTAGCTCGAGAAAGCGCGTTGGCGACACAATTCTCGGAACCCTTCAAGTATCGGATGTCGGTAGTGAATTCGGAGATGGAAGCGAAGTGTCGCTGCTGCCAAGATGTAAAGCGGTCGGATGACGAAACGATTGCGTAAGCGATCGGGCGACGATCGGTGAGCAGCGAGAAAGCGCGGCCTTCCACAAAGTATCGGAAATGTCGGAGCGCAGAGTAAATAGCGAGACGCTCTCGGTCGAAAGTCGAGTAGCGAGATTCCGCGGGTGAGTGTTCGAGAGAAAAAGGCTAACGGTTTCCACACGCCGTCCAGTAGCTGTTGCAGAGCGGCGCCGATAGCGGTGTCCGAGGCGTCAGTCGCGATTGAAAACGGTGCGTCGGGCTCTGGATGGCCGAGCAGTGTCGACTCGGTCAACGCAACTTTGCTGCGCTTGAAGGCGGTGGCGTCCTCTCGCGACCGCGTGAGGTCGGCGTCGGCTTTTGGGCCGGTCGGGAGGAGCGCATAGAGCGGTGCCAACAAGCAAGCGCAGCTCGGGATTAATTGGCGGTAAAAATTGACCATGCCTAGGTAGCGACGCAGTTTTCGTGCTGTATCGGGTCGAGAGAAAAAAAGATCGACCCAACTTTTGATACCTGTGGTTGGAGGCCCTCGAGGATACATGGTGTCCGAGGTAATCAAGCGATGGAACACCGAAGACGCACTTAGATGCGTTGATTACCGCATATTCCTCGAGGCGCCGGAAGATTGCTTCCAGGTGAGTGGCATGCTCGGCTTCGCTGACAGACGCAATTAAAAGATCATCCCGGAACGAAAATAGAAATTAAGCCCTCGGGTTGCCTGGTCGATGAAACGTTAAAAGGTCTGGGCAGCATTCCTGAGGCCGAAACTCATTCGCTTGAATTGAAACAGCCCGAAGGGCGTGATTGGGGCGGTTTTAGGGACGTCGTCAGGATGAATGGTCATTTGATGGTATGCCCGCACGATATCGATTATGTCATCTGATGGTATGCCCGCACGAGATCGATTTTTAGAGAAAACCACATTGTCATGTAGAGCAGATGCAAAATCGCTTAGTAGCGGCACAGGATGACCGTCGTGCTTTGTGATGCGATTCAAAGCACGACAGTCACAGCAAGGGCGCCAGTCGCACTAGTCCGCCCTACCTCGGCATCGAGATCGGCTCACTCTGCCGGTGCAGTGACCAACCCGGATGCTGGAGCCGCTTTGGCGAGAAGGCTGCTGGAAAGATTCGACTTGTTCGACTCTAGGGTTGTGGGCGAGTTTCTTACGAGTCAATTCAACAGCAACACCACGGCCGACGTGGACACAGCAGTAAACAAGAGTTCGCGACTCAATAATCGAGAAGGTCATCTGTTTTGGGTACGAGATGGAGAGGGCTGGCGTACTCGCTCTCCGACGGCTCTATTATTCCCAGCTGCAGCATATGCTCGAATTCCACGCGAGCTGCTCTCAGGCGTTCTGGAGCCGGGCGCCGAAGGCGAGAGCAGGCAGGCGGGCCGCTCGTGACAATGTGGTGGCGAATTGAATGCTTGACCGGCGCTGAGAGATTTTCCGGATTGCGCGATGCTTGGGAATCGGCAAAGCAAAGCAGGGTAGTCAGCCCGTAGAGTCGAAGGGATGCAGCAGAGATGATAGGGCGTAATAGACGAAGTAAGCTCGCACCGCTTGCGAAGCTGAGTGCGACCGTCGCATAGTGAGCGGTGCACGAGGTCTACGATGAGCCCGAAATGAGCAAGGCAATCGGCACCGATGAGAGGGTACGAAACATCGTCTACCGAGAAGACCCAGGAGAGACTCCGTCGAATACCTAGGCTCAAGTTGAGGAGTCGCGAGCCGTATGCTGCAATTAAAGAGTCATTGGCAGCATGCAGATGAAACAGGGCCGGGCGTGGTCTCTCGGTAGGATTCGAGGGGAGGACGCTAACCGCCGAGCCCGTGTCAAAAAGAAAGCGCGCGTCGTCCGTGTCGGGGTCGTGCACGAATAGTAGGCGGCTAACTTCGTTCCCCGGCTGTGGCACCGCCTGCGCTAGCAGTCCGGGTTCCCGTTTAAAGGAAACTTACAACCCGGTCGGCACTGGAAAGCCTTGTCCCCACTTTACTTTGTGCAGGATCCTCCTTGTAGAGCTGTTTAGTTCTCCCCTGTTTTTGTTGGCGCATGCGATATTATATAGAGGTTCAACCTGACCTAAGCCTGTTGTCTTATCCTGGCTCGCCGGCGTGGCGAGCGGCGGGCGGCGTGGCTTGAGCATGGCGGGGCTTGGCGGGAAATAGACTCTGACCAGTGGATTTCGGCTACAAGTTCTCTCGCTGCCTGCACGATCGCCTTCGCTAACCTTATCACTAAACTTGTCTCGCCGGCAAAAAGTTCAGCTTGATCTATCTCTGAATGTAAATGTGAAAGTAACAGATCGGAGGTATCGTCACCGTCTTTTTTGTCCTGCTTCTTGAGCCGGTTAGACGGTCTGTGCTTCTGTCGTAATGCGACCGGTCTATTCGAGGCTACACGAGTCACATGCGACCAGAGTAAAGTGGCACCGATTCATTGACAACACATCGAGCAGCATAAAAGCACCGCTGATTTATGCTAGAAAAAGTACCCTCATCACGTCTCTAGTATCGTAGCTCACTCTGTACACCTCGAGGAGGAGGACTTCACCAGTTTCAAAGTGCTGCTGAGTTCCTTGAATTGTGAGTATGACTTGCGGTCCTTGGAGACTTAAAACTTCGCTAGTCCTGGTGGGCCATCGTTTTCGGTGGTTTCACGAAGTCTGCGTGGTTTTTCTGCTTACGGGACAGCAGCAAGGATACTAATGCAAAAAGTGTCACAAAAGGGACAAAAGCCGAATTTGACCTTGCTATGTCCGGGGAAGAATACAATCCGGTGGGAGCAGCTGGTGGACAGTGTGAACGTGTTGACTCCACATCGAAGCATCAAGTTGGGCCTCTAAAAGATTTGTCACTGCTAATTTTCAAAAGCTTCATAATGCAGCGGCCACACTCGGATCCTTTATCAGACGGCAGATAAAGAAGGCTGCAGATTCCGCAAATTCGCCGAGATGCTAAACGGGATACGGAAAGTGGTTTGGGAAAGGTTTGCCGCACTGACTAACGGCTTTTTCGAGCAATTTTACGCTTGAACATTAAGAGCAGCTGGTTAAAGCTCTCATAAAGGACTATAGCTAAATGAGATGCTGAATATCTCCTCAGAGTCTAGGTTCTATCGTCTCATCTTGGAATATTTAAAGAGAACGCGAGGCTTTTCGTGAGAACCAAGGTGAGCACTTTCATCGGGAAAATTCTGACTTTGAGCGTCGTTACTAAGGTCAGCATGATGAAAAGATGCTGGCGTAAAATGCTGTGGGATTTCTTTGAGAAAGCGATTGGCAGTATAGCTCCTTTTCTACTGGTAATTTTGAATGACTTCGGAGGACGTGCATTCTAGTTTTGATTCAAAGACTGTTCTTTCTGATTACATATGAGCCAAAAGTCGTAAATTTGTAAGTTGTCCCTTTAGAGATAAGTTAATTTCAGTTTAATTAGTGTCCTGGTCACAGATGCAAAGTTTGTTTTGGATAAGGGCTATTTTCTATACTTCTGAGGCGTGCGCCATTAGGAAACAACTTTTTCTAACGAGAAACAAGAATTGCGTCGAAGGCCTAGCGAGTCTTTCATCTAATGCCCTAAAAGAGCAAAGCCTTTATAACAACTCGCCGAAGAAGAAGCGCTAATTGATACAAACAAGGAATTAGTAAAGTAAAAAAAGCAATGGATGGCAGCAAATTTTCTTAAATTAAATGATGATAAAATGAACCTACTAGTTATGTGCAAACCAAGTGTGATTCAGAAATTGGAAACCGAACGCTCAAAGTCGGCTCTGTAATCATGTCTCCTGTTGAATCAGCACGTAATCTAGCTGTCCTGTTCCAAAGTAACCTTTTATTAAACGATCACATGAGCTCCGCAGTCAAGTCTGCAAGCAATCACGCGTCCTCGTTCATGTGCAGTTACAGGCCGATTCAACGGTCTCATTGATGTTGCGGCAGACGAGCCTACATGGCTATCACCACCACACGCAGCGGTCAGTAAAGGATGGACTTGAATCCACGACCGTCGGTTGGGGAGGAGCGAGCTAAACGCTGGTCTAAGCCTCAGAGGCAATGCAAATGGCTTCAAAGGATCCGGCCACATACAAATTACCCGTCGTTTTAAAAATGCAATCCGTCGCCATTTCCATGATGAGCCGCGTGAAGTTGCCGTCTCGATTCCAATTTGTAGAAACGACGCGTCAGATTTACAAAATTTCACGAAATTAATTAAGCATGGGCGCTTCCGCGAAAACGGCCTCTAACGGCTCGTCTCAGCTAATTGCCCGGCGGCACTTTCGATTTTCGAGCCACCTGTCATTTCCGGAATCATTTCAGCGACCCTATGAGTTATGATTTCATGATAACGTTAGAAGCACACTGCGCTTGCGCGGCGGCCAAGTTCTGACCGGACGCGGAAGCCACGAGCAGCGCGCGTAGCGTCGCCGTCGTGTAGTTCCGCTCCAGGTGACGCGCCGCTCGCCCAATGGGTGCGCGACACGCCCGCACGTGACTGAATCCTTGCCACGCTTTTGGCACTTTCTGCCTAGCTTTAGTCTACCGGCCTGTGTGGACGCTATCCACTTCCTCTCTCTCTTATCGCCTCGCGCTCCGGAGCAGCCTACCGGACGCTACCCCTTTACGCCACGTTCGCGACTTCACCCTTGCGTACGCCTGCGTCGCCTCGTTCAATGCAGTTGTCGTTATTCTCAACTCGCGCGTCGGGATTTCATTCGTTCTCTGCTCTTGGGGGCTTCCTCAATACCACTTTTTTGAATGCAGCACTTTCACGATGAATAGTACACGTTTTTTGTGATTCTCTTGAAAAATGTCATTCGTTTGCGCACTCGAATTCTCTTTTGAAAATGACCTTCAGGCTTCTCAACTCTGGCCATCCCAAAAAAAAGAAATGCGACAACATCCGGCAAGACGGCACACTGCAAGCGCTGCGCTGGGAGTGGTCCGGACGAATTCAGACCGATCACCCTTGCGCGCGTTAACACAAGTAAAAACCGTCGGCTTAAAATGAGTTAATTCAAGCCAGTTTAAACTTTATTTTAATCGGGGGAAAAATATGCGTTAATACGCCAGCCCCGCTAGGTTCTCCGGCGGCAGGAGTTGTTTACCGGGTCGCCATAGACTGTGCGGTGATGCATGCTGAGGCGTCAATTGATATTCGCAATGTCGCTACGGTTTTCGAACCCGTAAGGTGCACCTGCTTCGTTTTGGTCGGTTTTCCGACCGGTGCCCGGAACCGTAAGTACATCCAAGAAGCCGCACGCAGACATCCGCTTGTAGGTTTCCACGAGCGCGCACAAGTACCGGCGTCATCCGCCGTTGGTCCTCCTTATCGATAGGATGGATGGTGCCCGCGAGTGATAGCTGAGGTCGTGGTCGTGGCTGAGGTCGTGGGCTCGAGCCCCGAGGCATATGTGAAGCGCCTGAATAGAGATTAAGTTCTCTTGGGGTGCTATAGAAATGAATTATATACATAGCTCGTAGAAGTGCGTATGCGTACCTGGGAGGTAAGAATTCCCAAGGCGACGAATCGGCGATACATGTTTCCTTTGCAGAAAATTTAAAGCGCCTTGAAAGAGATTGAGTTTTCTGAGGGTGCTTTATCAAGTGTGTTATTCTTCTTATTATTGTTATACATGCAAGTCCACAAACTTGCACCGCATGTACCGGACACAAGTCTGCGTTAGTTCGCCGAGCAGCTAGTCGTCTATGTCATTATGTCACCACTTCGAAACGCGAGACGCAGGCTATAAGTTGAGAGGGAAGTGGAAGACTTGGCAGACGTGGAAGCGTGAACGAGCCCAGGAGGTAAAGTGCTCGCTCTTCTCGACCGAGGTCGTGGGTTCAGATCTCATGGAGTGGGCGATCCTTCATTGCCAACTGAAAGCGGTAGTGGCAACTGTTAAGAATCTTCTGCCGCTAAACAAATGGCCATATGATAAAAATGAAATGAAATTTTGATTTTGGAGCAGGTCTGTGACTACATTCCGGAGTACGCCCACCGTGGTACGACGCATTCGACGACTGCGAGAATGAAATTTTTAAGCCGCTACAGAATAATAAAAATTCATTTGCATAGAACCCCAAAAGAACTTAATCTCTTTTCAGGCGCTTCACATATGCTTCGGGGCTCGAGCCCGCAACCTCAATCGTGTCTTATGCGTGCTGACACTGTGCATGCTGCCACTAACCACATTTGCATGCTGACCCTGTGCATGTCACCCCTAACCATATTATTCATTTTGTTTGTTTTTCAAGCATGATTTTACTTACCATTCAATTGCATTTCCTTTTGCAGCAAATGTAAAGCGCCTAGAAAGAGATTAAGTTCTCTGAGGGCGCTTTATCAAGTGCATTATTATTATTATTATTATTATTATTATTATAGCCTGGCCTTGGTCGGGGCGAGCTTCTTAACCACTGGACCAAAAGACTAACTCGGCAGGGGACGCGGCTTACATTATATATGTGCTGTCATACAAGCTTGCTTCGTGGAAAAATTGTCCGATACAGAACATTAGCCCATATTGAGCAAGATTACGAGATGCTGAACATTTTCGTTCTACAGACCAAGAACAACGATTTTATTGCGAAGTGGCTACTTTGCTTTCTTTAACTCTACACAAACTTCTCACTTAGTAGACAGGCTCTGCATGTGATGCCGTTGGCATTCTGCGACATGTCATCCGTGTCGGCACTAGTTTTGTACATTCTCTCCGCTACTGAGGCCGGTGGTGCTATAGGCACACAATGTCAAATAGTCGTGTCATTGACTTGGCAAGCTGCGGAGTACCCGAAACATAACTCTAAAAAAGCGGGACTCTATAAAAAAGCTGCCTTAACCCGCTCTCTCAGAGCAGCTTAATAGATATGATTAATAAAGAGCTTATAATAGGATTGCTGAAAAGCAGCAATTGTGCCAATGTCATTGTACAGGCTTACAAAATGTAATTCAATACTTGTAATATTAACCTCTGCCGCACTGGCTAATCGTACTGCTTTCAACCTTGGTCACACGTTGCTTCATCCATGCGTACGTGCGCACAAAAGCACTTTGTCAAGTGTGTTGTAATTATTGTTATAAGCTTGACCTGGCATAAGACATTCTCATAAAGAAAGTTTATATCGCCTGCATTAATCTGGTGGTCCTTCCTGTGCTCTGTTTAGGTATGATTATGTCACAGGCGATCAGCCGCTTCATGCTATCCTCAACGCAATATACGCACTTAAACATAACCTTAAAGCAAACCGATTGAAATACTTCATTACAAGTGCCATCCTTGCCATTAAAATTACCTAGAAAGAGATTTAGGTCTCTTAGGCTGCTAGATAAAAGAGATGTGGTTTCCTAACGCACTATACATGTTTTATTATTATTAATATATACAAGTTTTATTATTTTTAATGGAATAAGCCACTGTTGCATCACATCAACAGACACAACACACACGCAGACACATGATACATATGTTACGCCACACGCACGCACACACACACACATACATAATTGTGAGCCGCAATGGCACACTAAGTAAGGTGGTTGCTTTTCACATGGGTTTGAATCCTGTTTCATCCTTTTTTGCCACTGCAAACAGTGGTGAGAGTCTTTAAGCACTTTTGTAGCTATGCAAAAAGAGGCTGTTAAAATCAGCTGGCATTATATATATATATATATATATATATATATATATATATATATATATATATATATATATATATATATATATATATATATATATATATATATATATATATATATATATATATATATATATAATTAATGTGTATAACGCCCTAAGAGAACTGAATGTACATTCAGGTGCTTCACAGATACTGCATGGCTCGAGCCCACAACTTCGGTCGTCAAAGATGAGCACATTGACCGTGATCATCAAAGGCGAGCACCTTAAACCCTGGGCAAAAGCTGCTCGAAATGATAATATACTTGCTCTATACCCCCCTGGGCCACAACATGACGGCCAATGACAGCACTGCCTTCAATGCCGGGGCTCGATTGAGCTGGGATTTTTTTAGAGCTATTATACGCGTTATGATTGCACTATCAATGCGATATTACTGGCTTTTCGATGAAGAATAATGTCGAGCCGCGGTTACCTTGGCAACGATCCAGTTGGCAGTGACTGCACACGAGTTCGATCGGGCTAGTATGGTAGAGAACACTGGTTTTTTTTTTATCAAACCAGCCTTATTTTGTTTGTACGGAATGGACCCGTAACCCCTATTTTGCATGCGGATACACGAGGCTAGCGCATCGATAGAGTCTTTAGAGTAGCCAGAGCGTCTACGAATCACAAACAAGAGGAATGCTTTTATTTGCAGGCGGCATTCTCAGTAGCAGACAATTACAGACAGATCTTCGCAAAGCACATTTCTATTAGCCTTGCAAAATCGAAAGTCGAAAGTGCGAGGCCACCCTGCCAGGCCTGAGATGAGAGCCATTTAAACCAAGCGAAGGTAATACACTTACAAGTTGGCTGATTTAACAGCCACATTTATATAGCGGCAGAGAAGCCTCAACGGCTATTACCACCACTTGCAGTGGGTAATAAAGGATCGAGTAGAGCAGGACTAAAACCCACGACCTGGCTAGTGAAGAGCGTGGGACCAACGGCTTGAAATCGTGAGGCAAAACCCACATCCCCGTGATCTACCATGCGGAACTAATACTGGAGCGCCGCCTCAGATATAATAGAAATCGCTGGTAGATCACTGCTTAAAATAACCGGGTCACTGGGTAGGCCAGGCCGTTCGAGTGAGGCCATTTTCACGAGATTAGGAACTCAGAACTCCATGAAAATTTACGACTAAACGTGAAACACTATTATTCTAAGAGAGAACCAAACCACAGTTTCTTGAAACTGATTTGGTTGGATCGCAGTTCAAAAGTAGGCAGCAATTAGCTGGGCCGGTCCGTTGGTGGACATTTTCATCAGAGTGTGCTCTCGAAACTCATGAATTTCGCCAGTGAACTAACGAAATCATTGACTATTATTTGGAGTGAAGACTTCAGCCTCCAGCTGCTTATATAATAATTATTGGTTGTACATCAGTTCAACGTGCCAGACCATTGATTGGGCCGGCCTTTAGAGGTCATTTTCGCGAGAACATGCGAGTGCAATTACATGAAATCCGGCGAGTAAAGCCAATTTAACGGTTTCTATCGCCCTATATCTAGTATTGCTATACCATTCACTTTAAATTCTATCACCTTGAATCGAGATCGCAGCCTGGTCGCAGCTTGTTTTGGAAACGGCAAGTGGATAGCAGTATATCGAATTTACCTGAAGTGGTCGTAAGGACCGTCACGTGACTCTCGAAGTAATTGGCCGACCCAAGCTTGCAGCTAGCCAAAAGGAAGTGGACTGTTGTTGCAAGGCTTATCGGGCAAACGGAAGTGCTTATGCGTGCCGACGCTTTGCCGTCTGCTACCAACCATATCTACATGTTGACCCTGTGCATGTCACATCTAACAATGCCAAACTTGATGACATGGTAAATGTTACCACTGATCATTTGGTCATACTTTTTTAGAGCATCTGTGAAGTGCCTACACAGCAATTTAATCCTTTGAGACCACTGAACAAATTCATAATTAATAATACACAGGTATAGTGCCCTCAGAGAACTTAATCTCTTTTTAGGCACTTTACATATGCTGTAAAGGAAACATGATCGAATGGTTAGTCGTAGCATGCTCAATGACAACAAGCATAGCATGGTTACAGGTAGCATGCACAGGGTCAGCATGCAAATATGGTAAGTGGCAACATGCACAGTGTCAGCACCCAAAGCACTCGATGGATTATAATGCTAGCTTACCAAGGACATCTAGAATACGAACGTCCCTAAATGGGCTCGCTGCTATCCAGCTCTAGTTACTGGTGCCGATATGAGTTCGGCTGACGTAATAACAGTCTCTTCAAAGCCAGAGAAGGCCCACTGTATAGCACCAGCCTTACCATGTCGATTACCCAAGCCGACTGCCGGACTACTTCCTAACTAGGGGTCTTTATGCCACTTAAATATAGGTAGTGGCATAGCTGAATCCTAATCGCCGTGAGAATTCATGATGAACCGCGAATACTATCTCGTCATAATCTGGGTGATACAGCACGCCAACGTTTCACTAGTAACTTGCTGGCCGGAGGGAGGAACGGAAGTCATTTCCGGATGTACCGGCCAGCGGCTTTTGCCGTCGTGTGCTCTGTCAGTCGTAGGGCTAAGGAGGCAAGCCGAGCCTTTTTGGTCGCTCGATCAGGTCGTCAAGCAGAAATGCCGAAGTCCGCGAAAGACAAAAAGGGCGCCGCTCCCACAGTCGCGGTGAGCTTGGCGCCCTAGCGCCGTCGTTAATGTCCTGGGCACGACTCGTGTCTGGCCGTCGTCGTTCTGGAAACTCTTGTCGTCTTACAAAGCCCGCTCATTGTGATCTCACTACTTTTGAGAAGCACAACCTAATCGCAGCCAAATGCTGCCTGCGCGGAAGCATCGTGGCACTTTCGAATGCCACGTTTTTGCCAACCGTAGAGCGGGTTCGACAGCTAGCAGCCGAGTGCCAGTTGCCTCGCACGTCACGTGGGGTAGCTGGTTAGCGAAAATCGGTCGTCGCACCGGGAGCACTCCGTTTTGACCGCTCGAGGCATCCCTGAATAGTGCGAGCGAGCGTGCTCTATAGGCGTCGGTTCGTTTCAGTCGGCTTTCGGTGCCGGTGCCTCTCAGCCGGTCAGCAGTGTGGGCGGCGTGGTTCGTATTCAAGTGCTCGCGAAGCCTGGTGCGAAAGTGAACGGCATAACGGGTAAGCAGCTGCGTGCTGCCGCGGATTGCTTGCCCTTTGCAAATAATTTTCCGTCGCTGTGACAACCTCGGGGAAAACCTATCGTCTGGCAGGGTAGCGACCAAGTCCCCTGTTTATAGCTACAACGCTAGTGCACTACAGCACCAACACTCCACTGACAAACCACGTCGGCATGGCCAGCTCTACGCACTAAGGACGGCCGCCGACGTACAGGGATCCCGCCATTGCTCTCTCTCACTTTCTTGCACTCACTCTCTCCCCCACTCTTTCCCTCTCCTCTCTCTCTCTCTCTCACTCCCTCTCCTCTCTCTCGCTCTCTCTCCTGGTAGCTCTTTCATTCCATGCACAAATTGTGTTGCAGCGCTGAGCCATTGTCCGTCCATGCGCATGCCACTCGTCAGCTGGCCACATCTTGTTTAGACGAATGACCCCACGGATGCTGAGCTGGAGCTTCGCTTTGCTTCCCGCCATCATCAGCCTCGAGCCGTTGTCCACCACGCCCTTTACCACCCGCCAGCAGGTGGCTGCTTAGGAAGATGGATACCTCGAAGGGCCATCGCTCATTTTGCTAGGCTGCCTGAGTCAGTGCTCCCTCACATGGGGAGAGAGAGAGAGAGAGAGAGAGAGAGAGAGAGGCAGAGAGAGAGAGAGAGAGAGAGAGAGAGAGAGAGAGAGAGAGAGAGAGAGAGAGAAAGAGAGAGTGAGTGACCATACAGTGAGGGGAGAGAGAGAGGAGGGGTAGAGACCGTGCTGCCGTGTTTCGTGTCTCTCGATCATGCCCCATTTTCCTTGTCAGTTGAATGAAAAACTCAACATTCATTGACCAACATCAGATAGTAGTGGTAAGGTGCTTGCACTTCACGACCCTGATAATTGGTTTGAGTCCTGCCGCAGGCAATCCCATATAGAGCACAGCAAGTGAGTGATAGCCCTCTGTCGCTCTATAAATGAAGCTTTTAAACTGCTAACCTTTACATTACTTAATTGATGAGGCTTCTTGTCACGTTGGCAATTGAAACATGTCTAAGTATAGCTGGCACCTCTATTTTCCTGCCTTTTTTGGTTGACATACAAATATGGAAGTGGATGTATGGCTGAATAAGAGCATGCTGCAGCTCATGCACAATAATAATTCTAACACCAATTATAATAGTTATAGGTCGTTTGTATTGCACTCCAAGAGAATAAATCTTTACCCATGTGCTTTTAAAACTCACTGCCAGAGAATCAATAACCAGCTGTTAATGACAGCTGCGGTGTCATGATATGAGAAGCATCCAAAAGCAAACGAGCATATTGATACTGCTAATAATAAGTCATTCGTAGAGCACCTCAAAGAGCTGCATCTCTGTCTAGGCACCTTATTATATACTGGCTAGGATGCATGCATTGACATTTCCTGCACGCATGCTGCAGGCGAATTCATACAATTCTAGCGAATACTTTGAGGAGTTGGGATTTCGACTGCCTGGCAATTAGGCTAGGTAGGGTCAGACACGTTGTAGAGCTCAGCTTCGTATCATCAGTGGTGGGGGATGTTTGCTACCATCCATTCACGGGACATCAGTGATTTGGTGCTTGATTCATGGCCGTGAACTCTGTCTCAGTATGCCTTTCTTGCGCGGTGTTGATGTGGCATCACCCTGATGCAAAAGCGCTGTTGTAAAGTTGCTGCTGCAAAGTTGCTGCTGCTGACGATCTGTCGTGCAAATTTCCTTAAGCTATAGCAGTGGAGACTCGGCCGAAGCACTCCAGTGGGAATTTCCATCTCTCCCCTTCTGTCGAGCTGACTGCTTCATAGCTGGTGGGTGGTAGGGCCCTCACTGTTTACCGCGCATTTGGATTTGCGCTGTCCTAGCGTCGGCTGTGGGCCGAGTGATACATTCAATTGGTTGTCATCATTCAACTGCCGAGGTAAAGCTGCCGAATCGGGCACCTTCTTTCCCTCCATTCAATTCGACAGCTTCTGGACTGCTTACTTTCGCTCTTGCAGGATTCAGGATGCAGATTTATGCCGACTTGTTTGGCCGCTTTTGCCAGCTGTTCCATTCGCTTTGAGGGACAGTGTTGCTTGCGAACGCACTTGGCAGGATTCGAAGCAACGCCCAGGGGTGTCGTTGTTGTCGTCGTTAATCCGTCGTGCGTAATTCCTGGATGTGGCTCACCTGCTTTTATTTTTCCTTTGCGAAAAGGTATCTCAGCCGAGTCTGTAGACGTGCAGGTGGCTGCGCAGCCGACGGACGGAGAGGCGAACGCAGAGCTCGTCAAGTACGTGGCCCACGTCCTTAAAGTCAGGAAGTCTGACGTCTCACTGGACAAGGTGATCAGGCACTGCACTGTAACGTCAGCTGCATCGATAGCAGCGAAACTGCCGTGGGTTCGGCGCCCTTCCACTTACTAACAAGGCCCGATGTTGCTTAGCTTCGGTGATCGGACGAGAAATGGTGTTTTCAACTCTGTAAAGCTGTAGACGATAATAACTTCAATTTCAATATGCAGAACAGCCAAAGGCCGTTTACCAGGGTGCCAAGTGCTGCAATGTTTTGCCAATAGTTGGGAGCGATCCCTAAATCGGGGTTACCTGTCCAATGCTCAACCAACTGAGCAATTGAGACTATTGGTGGCATATATTTCTTTTTGCAGCATGTTAAGGTAGTCATCGTGTCATAAGCTCCTTTTTGCTGTCGATACTTTCCCTTTGGCCAATCTTGGCTTTCATTTCTATGACAGTGACACTCAGCTCTACTCCCTATCCTTAGCCCTGCTTTACATCCGACTTACCTGCCTGAATTGACAACATTTGTTCTTGGATGGCTATTAACTTCTTGAAACTTACGGATGGTAAGACCGACCTCATAGTTATGGGATAGACTGGTGTCACTTTCAAGACCTCACCTTCAAGATTGGTTCATGTGCAGCACCCCAGTGACGTCTGCCTGTAATATGGGCATGCTATTCCAAAACGACACGTCATTGTATGAGCACTTTGCCTTCATTGTTAAGTCGGCCTACTTTCAGCTGAGGAAAATTGCAAATAACCAGAGCCTGCTTTGATTACGACAGCCAAACTAGTTCACATATCTGTGATATAAAATCTAAAATACTGCTATTCCGGGCTTTTGATAGTACTGAAACCTCTGTATTCAGGACTCTTGGCCTGTGCCTAACAATCTGTAACTGGTGCAAAATTGTTCTACTTTTCGTCTGCTCTGTCGTCATCGGCGTAGTTGCCACATCACACCTCCTATCTCTTAGCATCATAGGCTCCCTACGAAGTATCTAGCCCTGGCTTGGCCCAGAGGTTAAGGTGCCGGCCTCTGTCACCTGGGTCGTAGGCTCGAGCCCTTTAGCATATGTGAAGCCTTTGGACAGAGAGCTCAGCATTATACCTTGCTTAGCCTTGTCATTAACACGTGGATGTTGAATCTCCTGCAGTGAGTTTTAAAGCGCACCTAGATGGAGATTCATTTCTCCCAGGGTGCTTTGCAGCAACCTACTACTGCTAAGAAAATTACTCATATTATAATTAATCATCACTTATTTCACTTGTTATTTGCCATCTGCTGGGCTTTTTAGCCTCGATCCTGCTGGCAGATGTACCTTAGTACATCTGTAGCCTCCGGTATGTGCTGGCTATCTATCAGGACTTGCTGTGTATGGACAGTGAGGTCAGGCATACTGCTCTTTGGCATCGTCCGAAGATTAACTACTTAGCACAAAGGATTCCTTACCTACCGTCTAGTTGTTGGAGCACACTGCATTTTTCAGTCAGATGCAGCTCCCCACTCAGAAAAGCTGTACAGCCACTACCAGCTGCTTATCCGTGATCCTACTGGCTATCAACGTTTTGTAGATTGACTCTTCGGTGTGCCATTTGAAGATGATGATGTAGATGATGTACCATTTCCTTTTCTTGAATGGCCATTTGAAAACCGTGAAATCACTTTCCGGCATGCGTCGCACGCATGGTTGTCTACCTTTGAGAGAAAGTTGAAACTCTGGTTTTCCTCAATAGTTGCAACCTCTGAATTTAAATATATTCAATAGCTAGCTTATTCATATCCAACCTTTATAGCCAATGCCATGACCTCAGCTGCATGGTAGAAGCCACTCAACTGTGCAGCGTAGTACTAACTAGTCTATCGTTGCACAGCTGGGGGTGTGGGAAATTACTACAGCGTACGCCCTTCAGCTGGGGTATTCGTCTTTGCTTGATTTACTTGGTATATTCCCTGTATTTCCGAAGACTATATGTATTGGCACCGCATTGGATGCTGTTTACTTCCACCTTGGCTGGCCTGTTTCCTGTGTGGCGCCACCTTATCGTGGCAATATTTCGGCAATCAGGTGCTTACAGTTGGTAAAAATATCTGCTGCTAGACTTGTCGGTCGTGACCATCGCAGTTGCCACATCACACCATTCCTCACTGACCTGCACTGGCTTTCAGTAAGCCGACTATAGAAATCAAGGTTCTGTAACTCACTTGTAGGTCCCTTTATTCTACGGCTCCAGCCTGCCTATCAGAACTACAATCCACCAGGCTAGGCGTCTTACCACCTGCTTTTCTGACTCAAATTTCGTAGCTATACCACGTATGAACACCAAATCTCTTAGAAACCCTGCCTTTAGATCGTATGGTCCCAAAGCTTGGAACTCACTCCTGACAGATATAACCGTGTTGACATGCTTCCTTTACAGCATATGTAAAGTGCCTTGAAAGAGATTAAGTTCTCTGAGGGCGCTTTATCAAGTGATTATTATTATTATTTTTATTATTACTAAGTAGCAGGCAGTGTTGCTGCTTGAGCGGAGAGAGAGAGACAACGTGATGGCGTGCTCCATGCAACCACTTCGCAGGCTTTCCTCAAGCCGGCTACGTGCAGTGGCCCGCCTGGCTTTTCTCGCGCCAACCCTGCAGGTCTGCAATCATGGATGGCATGCGATTGCCGTGTGGTTAAGCAGCCGACCTAACTCGGTGGTCACGTGTTTCACAACCAAGGTCGTGGGTTTGAGTCCTGCAGCAGCAGCAGGCATGTTTTTCAGCCGCCCTCTGTAAGACCCGCCACTAAGGCTCATCTGCTGCTGTACGAACGGTCGCATCAGCCGATCTCTCTACAGAGTCACGCTGCACGCCAACCACGATTCCGTCTCGTCTTATTTTAAGGGCAGCAAGTCACGGACAAAGGTGCTGGCCATAGGCGGCGGCCTGTCGGCTGAAGCGGTGCTCACTGCCTTGAAGCTGGAGCTGGCGGCCGGCTGACCTGGAGGTGCACATCGGTGAGACAATGTGGAGCCGAACGGTCAAATAATTGCCACTACCGACCAACTCTGCTGCCTCCGGCTTCATTGCACCCGCAGTGGCTCGCTGAACAGGAGCTACTGCCGAGCCCTGGAGCAAGCGCTGGTTGCATGCAGATAAAGCTCTCTCTCTCTCTCTCTCTCTCTCTCTCCCCTCTCTCTCTCTATCTCCGCTCTCTGTCTCTGTCTCTCTCTCTCTCTCTCTCTCTCTCCCCTCTCTCTCTCTCTCTCTCTCTCTCTATGTATATATTATGAGAACGGTTCAGCACAGGAAACCGAGATCCGGGGCGAGTCTTTATGACTAATTCTTCTACGAGTCAGTGAGAGGAGCGCAGAGCTGCAGGCTGGTCCTGCTCACCACGAGGAAGCGACGGGCAACTGCCCGCGCCTGCAGAATGGCACAGAATCAGGCAGCCGCAGCGACACGCAGCTGTGTGCGGCCTGGGCATGCGTGGGGCACAGACAGCTAGCTAGGCGGCAGCAGCAGCGCCGTGCAGCTTTGGCAGGGGCGCCTCATCGGCGCGATTTGAGCGAGCAGATGGTTCACACGCAGAGAGACGAACAGCCCGACCCCCCCCTTCCCGCAAGGGCTCTGAATGCCTCGGGAGCTGCACCACTCGTCCTTGCTGACCAGAGAAACGATGCCAAGTGGTGCGCCGCACGCAGCGGCGGTGCAGAGCAGCAGCGATGCATGCCAGGAGCCTGTGACTGCCAGGCCGGCGAATTTCCCTGGCCGCTGCGCACCGACGTGTGACACACTGTACCGGTGACGAGTGCAATCCATCGGCAGCAGCAGCCTCTCGCTGCTCAGCTCCGGGCACCGCTGGCTGCTGCCATCATCGGCCGATGACGTAATCAGCCGACGACTGCCCAAGTCAGCTTGTGTGTGCTGTGGCTGGCAGGCCGGTCTGGCAGTCACAGGCTTTCCTATTCAGCCGGCCACCGAGCAGCGCTTCGACATGAGCAACGTCGGGGCCGAGATCGGTTGCCGGATTAGGTGCATTCGGTTCTTCCGACCAGCTACCCTGCCTTTCGGCTGCCCGCGACAGACTGGGCTGAAGCCGATTGGTGCAAGGCTAGCTCAGCCGGCCGAAGCAGTTATAGCCGTTGCGGCTTCTTCACGGAAAACACATGTATGTTCAAGTGAGCGGCCATCTCCTTAACCTGCATAGGAAAATGAAACGCCGAGAAGCTAGGCTATGATCTCGGCAGATCTCTTTTGTCGCGTGCACGAAACGCAGACCCTTGAATAAAAATAAAAATGCATTTGAGATAGCCCCCCCCCCGGAGAACTCAAATCTCTTTCTGTGCACTTTAAATTTGCTGTAGAGGAAGCACGATCGAATGGTTAGTGGTAGCATGCACAATAAACAACAAGAACAACATGGTAAGGGGTGGCATGCACAGGGTCAGCATGCAAGCATGGTTAGTGGTAGCAAGCACAGTGTCAGCACCCATAAGCACATTAAGAACAAATCACAGGGATCCACTAAATGCTGTCATAAATAGGTGTTTTTAAAGTCAGGAGTGAGTTCTAGGCTTTGGGAGCATTTAACTAAAAGCACGGTCTCCATAGGATTTGAGGTTTGTACGAGGTATAGGTAAACAATTAGATTCCGAAAAGCAGGTGGTACGATGCTTAGCCTAGTGGGTGAGTAGATCTGATAGGCCTTTTTTAAATGCCTAAAACCCACAGCAATCGCATTGCTTTTTGCACTTTTGACACACAATGCACAAACTATGAGTGACAGCTATTCACTGTGACTGCTGCAGTCACGGTTTAGTGGATCTTGTAGCTGCGCTTGAATCAAGCTGGAATTCAGTGCATTTCAACCACACACCATTTTGCCAGGCATACACAAATGCTTCAGCCTAGTCTGTAATGCACAACTGGGTGGGGGAAGAGGCAGATAAACTTAACATAAGAGTGTACAAATCGACCATCTGAGTTTAAAGGTCACACATCGGGCTACCATCAAGAATCTCACAATGGTGACTTGACACAAGCCTAATTTCTGCAGCTAGCCTGTTGCTGTTTATTCGCAGTCTGGCATAACTAGAATGATGGACCTCCGGCAACACTGCTTGGGCCCAAGTACAGTGTTAGATCGCAGGACGATGGAGCAGTCGTGCATTGTCTGCAGGTTGTGCCACTGCTCATACCTGGATGGCTCTCTCTGAAGTCGCCCTGATTTTTTCCAGGTGTCAAGGTGGTACTATTTAGGCCAAAGAGGTCGTGGGCTCGAGCCCTGCCGCATATGTAGAGCACCCGGATAAGGATTCGGTTCTCTCTTAAAGAACGATGCAAATGAGTTACATTATTTTACTTCCCTGACTCGGCTTGTCCTCAGTGTAGGCACCCGAAAGCAGTCAGCTCCGACAAGCAGAAGGTGCCAGGCCGGCTGCTGCACATCACAAGAGGTCCTTGCGATAACCTTGCTGGCATTGGATACTAGATGCAACCCCCCTCCAAGTACCTATCTCTTAAGGTCTGCCAATGTCGAGGAGCTGGAAGCTCAAACCATACAGCTCGTTGACTGGCAGCAGTACCTTACTCATGATGTGCTGCTCTGAAGACGACTTAGCGTAGGTGAACGTTTGACTGCCCGTGGCAAAGCTATTATTGACACTAAAGGGCTGACTTTGAAACTCACTTTCCTTTGGCTGGCATTCGAATGATCAATAGCAGAAGAGACAGTATATGCAATTCCTTTCGGTCTGCCATCTACAGGTCGTTGAGGCAACAGGGCTAAAGTGCCTTTGAGTAGCCATTGCCGACTGGGGCTAATCTTGATGTCTTTCAGCTTTTACACACGGCAGCATAAGAGAAATGACAAATAATACTTAGGATTACATCCAGCAGAGGCCGTTCCCCCCAGAGCCCGTTATTCCAGGGAAGTTGACTTGGCTCTTTCGACTGCTGGCAGCAGTCTTTCAAAAGATGACCGCATCAACTAACACAAGTAAACTGCCTACTTACTGCTATGTAGCATTACGAAAATTCGGGGGCATGCTTTGATATTTAGAGAAATTAGGAACACATGATAGCCAAATTAGTCCGTGCCCGTCTGGACTTCTGTACCCAGTCCATACAGATCGTACAGTCTTTTCTGTACGGAGCATACACAGACGGGTTCAGAGCTCGCTCACTGACCTGCCATGTCTCCCAGCGTTCAGCCTGCTCCACTAGCCCGGTCTTTTAGCCAAGCCTCGATAACCAATCTCAAATCATTTGGAGACCGTGGTTTTAGTACTTCTGCTCCCTAATGTCTGCCAGTGAGTAGCTTTTCTAATGGCATCATGTCAGTTGCTGACCAAAGGACAGTTAAAAGTAAGCTCAACAACGCATCTGCTCCTCGGCAGCATATGCTCTACTAGTAGAATCGTTCGTGCGCTACGGCATGCTAAAAATTGTGCCCCCAGGCTTGCATCAATAATGCTT
The DNA here is from genome assembly GCA_009760855.2 of Cristatella mucedo. Classification (NCBI taxonomy): domain Eukaryota; kingdom Metazoa; phylum Bryozoa; class Phylactolaemata; family Cristatellidae; genus Cristatella; species Cristatella mucedo. The sequence continues at coordinate 997,786 of WPIO01000036.1, read as the reverse complement.
ACCAGCATACACTAAGCGCCTAGACTGACCCATAGTTACCTTGGGATGCTACATATTTAATTATTATTACACCAAAACATTAAAAAATGGTCGAGCCGATAGCTGGCTTTGTGCAGCTGTGGCTGTCGAAGCCCTGGCATCTAACGTGGACCGAGAGAGAGAGAGAGAGAGAGAGAGAGAGAGAGGGGCAAGACAGGTGCGGCCTGCATTTCGCATGCTCGTTCCTGGTCGATCCTATGGGTCAGACTCAATGTGTTTTTCCTTAGAAATCATCCACCCGTTTCGGTGCCGCACGAGCCAATACATGCAGTGCCGGAAGGCTAGGGCATGCCGGGGCAGAGGCCTAGGTCTCACGAGCAAAGAGCAAGCGCAAAAAGCCAGCATGCTGACAAAAATGATGACGCAGCGAGGAGTGAGAAGTCCTGCGAAAACTGCCCACGGATGTCCTCTAGTAGCCATGCTCAGGAATGCACTCTAGCCGCGCGGCCAGCTAGGGATGTCCCCTAGCCACGCCCAGGGATGTCCTCTGGCCCGTCAGCCTGCTGAGCCAGCAAATCACGAGGGTTCATCACGACGAGCTGCTGCTGCTGCTGCTCGACCCCATCCCCTCTTTGCAGCAGATATCTCCCGCTCGCAGCGGCTACGAGAGCCCGCAAGCCTGCAGCGGCAGTGCGCTCAGCGTACCACGCAGCAGCCGTAGTGGATGTGCTCGAGGACTACGACGATCGCCAGCACCCAGAGCAGAGTCACCTCCGCGTCGCGGCTCAGCGGGAGCGCGAGTGCCGAGGCCACGACCACGACGAGCGGCAGCAGGAGCCAGTTGAGCAGCTCACATCGAGTGCTGCTCATTTGGCTGACGATCAGTCGACACTGAAAAGCCAGGCAACGTCACTCGAGCAAAAAATCACACGGGCTGGAGCAGGCAGGGAGCTGCTGCCTCTTTGCGCAGCCAGCGTTGAGAGCTGCTGCATCGCGCGCTCCGATGGCGGCGTGCGCGAAGCAGCAGTCGCAGCAGGGCCGTGGGTAAGCGGTCGACGGGGGGGGGCGCGCCGTGGGGTGCTTATTGCCGAGCAGCCGACTGCACGAAGCAATGGCTACTGGACTGCGCTGCGACGATGGCAGCCACGGCTGGCGAGTGCGCGCGCTCAGGCGCTTGCCCGGCTACCGTTATGTTAGAGAACAAGGTGCCGGTCATGGTGTAGAACACTCGAGCGTGCGAGAACAGGATGGCGTTGGGCGAGAAGACAGCCCAGAGCAGCGTGGCCGCCAACAGCACCAGCACGCCGACCAGCGGGCGCGTGCCCTCCCACAGCGAGTGCTGCTTGTTGGTGCCAGCTCGGCAAGCCCTGCAACACGAGCCCCATCGTCGAGGGTGACATCAGCGAGACATGAGAGCGCATCGCGAGACAAGCACACGTGCATTTTGCATGCATCTCCATGCAATCTGCTAGTGGCACTGCAGCGGCACACAGTGAAGCTGTGCAGAGGGCGGGACGCTCAGGCTGCTGTATGAAGCACACCCGACCTGCCAGGCGAGCAGGCAACTGCATGCAAATGCAGGCTGGCCGCCAGGGCTCAGGGAGCTCGATTGATGCACGGCGGCGGCAGCGCACGAGCAAGGGTCGCTACCACGCAGTGGCAGCAGTGGGCACTAACTAGGTGCTGCTCGACTTGGAACCACCACCGGCGATATAAGGCCTTCACCTGCTGGGCTACTGATGGGGGTCTCTGTGGCCTCTTCCATTCGGGCTCACACTCGTAACGCCAAAACAGGTCGCGATGCCTCGGCGCTTATCGCTCCAGATCGGCGATCGCTCAGCGATCCTCGATCGCTTAGCGATCCTCCAGATCGGCCGACAAGGAGCTGCCATTGAAGCTCCGAGACCGAGCTCTAGTGAAGTTACAAAGGTTCCAATTACCACGACTGCTTCCCGGCAATCACGAGGAACGAGAGGAATTAAGATCGTGGAAATGCTTGAAAGGGAGGTTTGCCGCACGGTGTTTTCCGGTTGGGGCGACCAAAAGGTAGCCGATTCAAGTTGCATTCGATTCGGCTCGGTGGCGGTAGCATCGTGTAGCAGTGGCGGCCACACAGCGAGAGGTTTGACATGCAACACTTGTGACTGCGTGACTGCTGCTGGCAGTCGGCCGCTTTAAGAGCTGGAAAAAATCTCGAGAACAGCAAGATTTTGCCGTCTCGATTCAATCTGCATGCAATCGAAGGCAATTTGAATCGATTTACATCTCTAGCAAACCCGGACTTACTGCTAAATCCGACACTGGGATTCAGAAAATGAGAGCTCATCCCATCATTGCTAGATGTGCCTTGCAATCAATCTTAGCAAGCAGTTCCAAGCAGGTGAGATTCCTCGCTTAGAAAAGGCCAGGCTCGGAGATTGGTGATCGTTGCCCAATACGGCATCGGACGGGACACCAGTTGACAAAGATTCTGGCTCAACTTCGGCATAGCATAGGGGGAGGGCTAGGCTACAGCGCAGGATGGCACACCGGGCACACAGTCAAGTGGGCTAGCCGAGAAGGGGCATTACCCTCCTTTACGATTGGCATGCCCCACCAAGACAGGGTTCATTTCGTCATGAAAAAAAATACAATACGCATCTACTTTATATGATTAACTAACACGATGTGTGCAGAGGTCATGATGCATTCAAGCTGCAGAGCTTCTGCAGTCTAGTAACTAATAACTAAATAACATGGCAGTGCTAGTCGTTTCGATGGCTACTGCGGCATCTGGACTGTGGCCATGGCCATCTCAAGGCTAGCTGTCCTTGCATTTTAACCTTGCTACCCATCAGCCGACCAAAACGTCATCGAACAGGCAGAGCCAACTTTTCTTGGGCACCGGGCTAGATACTCTGGGCAGCTGCCCCGATGTGAACATGACCGACTGAGACGACCGTTTTGCTGGTCCATTCCGTTGGGCCGGTTGGTCCGACAAAAGGCAGAGGTGGGCAAGCGGCTCCAGCCAGTAGCCAGCTGCAAAACCATAGGTACGCATCAGTTGTCACCGTGTCACCAGTGTCACTTCCAGAGAAGGCCATTTGGTGGTCACAAGTCTGAGGCAGAACTAGCCGTCTAGGGATCACACCGGATATTGCCTCTCTATGGAGAGGATGTCTCTGCTCATTGTGGCAACAAATCGTCGGAGAGTTCTATTTCTCCACCCTACCCCCTTCAGACTCTGTGGCCTGCAGCATCACTCAATGTCGGAGTAACCGAGTGCCACAGGAGTGCCCTACAAGTCTGGCAAACACCGACGGATACCGAGTTGGTAGTGCAGCACCGGCCATTATTTTCCAGCACTTCCGTCAGCCGGCTCGAGGGTGCAAATACAAGCAAAAGTTCAATCGAAGATCGACAGACTCGGCAGTCTCATTTATGGAGCGACAAGCAGACGAGCTTCGGCAGCGCTTCCAAGCTGCCCATTGGCTGCAGCACGCTGTGCAGGCAGCGACGCATCTGTCACAAGACTCGCACCACAGTTCGGTACAGGGAAGTGCGAGCACCTAACCGGCAGGCTAAGGTCGTCGGTAAGCCCAGCGCTAAATGTGCTCACAGCTTCTTCCGTTTCGTCCGACGAGTCGCACTGCTACAATGATACTCTGCAGCGGCAGCAACAGCAGCGCCCTGCTCGGCAAGAAGAGACTGGGCACGACACTTTTAGAAAACGGCTCCCATTTCGGTCGGAAAATTCGAAACGACGACGTTTAGCACCTCGTGCCAGTAAATCCCGCTAGGCGGCGCTTTGACGATGCAAGGACAACAAGTATTTCATTAAAAAGTCACCACCTGACCTCAAGTCCGAAGGCACCACCAATCGGTCGCTTATCTTTCGTGTGTCCGTCTGCCCCCTTCCCAGCAGACCCGAACCGGCGCATGTGAAAACCATTCGCCGCAAACCTCCGAAAGCCGAGTAATAATAATAATTAAAATAACAATAATACATTTGATATAGCGCCCTCAGAGAACTCAATCTCTATCTAGGCACTTTTACATTTGCTGCAAAGGAAGCACGATCGAATGGCTAGTCCTGCCTTCTGGCATCACTCCGTGAGGCCTGCACAGTTGGCAAAACACTGACCGCACTCGAGGTCTTATCTCGATGACTTTGCACGGGCTGGCGCTATCAGTGCGCACATTCATTCATTCGTTCGTTCGTTCAGGCATTCATTGACGGATTCGAGAGGCACGAGTGAAGACAGCGTTCCTCGAGCACGACCGGCCGCGGCCGTGCCCTGCCCCCGGCTGGCCTACTCACGCGTATATGTTCCACAGGTTGATCGGCAAGGCGAAGAGGAAGCACTGGCCTGCAACGCACCAGCAGCGAGCGGCTACACTGGCTATAGCGCGTGGGCGGACGCAAGAATGGGCGAATGATGCATTGTGGTTGAAAGTGAGCGCGCACACATTGGTTCGTGATGCCGTGCACAATTTCTGCACACAAAGAACACTTCATATCGCAACTGCAGAAAGAACGAATGTTGTGAAGAAAAAGGCGCCAGCAGCTACCTTGCACCCAGCAGGTGCATGCTGGGACGGTCGACACAGAACTCGAGAGAACAGTAGAAGTGCAACGCCCTCCCCCCCACCCGAAGCCACAGTCAGGTGGAGAGCAGAGTGATTTCAGCGAGGTCGCAGGCAGATAAGATCGATCGAGCAGAGGCTGTCGATGTCGATGCCTCTGCTCGATGCTGCTCCCTTTCTTTTGACGCCCAGTCGCAATTTTTCTCGCCACAAGCAGGCAGCAGGAAGAGAAAGCCGGACAGCTGCGGGTCACGCGACGCATCGTTTCACAGCAGACACTTCCGCCTAGCTAGCTGGCACTGTGCTGCCAACGGCACAAATGGCGGCATCTCGAGGCGTCATTGCATATCAACAAGCGGCGGGGTTAATAATAATAATAATATTATTAATAGTAATACATTTGCATAGCAACCTCAGCAAAAATTACCTGTTTCTAGGCACTTTACACATGCTGTAAAGCAATCCACCATAAGTCACTCTAATTAAGTGAGAGTCCATTGGAAAATGGCAGTGCAAACGTCTTTGCACTTGCGCTTTCTCATGCAAATGTACTCAAAAGATACTGGCCACTACGTCTATCCACCACAATCGACTGGATTCCAGCGCAAATGAGCCCATTGGGAGAAGCTCCAATTTGGATTGCATAATAAGCTACACTATCATTCAATCATTACACACAATTTCGCGCCATTGCTGGCGTTCTCATGCAATCGAATGCAGTGCCCCTGGCACTGGATTGCGGTAGTTGTGTCCAACGTCTTTGGAGCCCATTTGCATGAGAACGAGTGTAATTACGTGAAATTTGATAGGTACATTATAAAGACCGGGTACCGCAATATTCACTCGAAATTCGAACTTTGCACTGCCGATGTCCCGTCGATTTGCACTTAATTGGAACGGTTTTCAGTACATTTAATGTAATGTAATGTATCTCCGTCAGTAACTCCACAAAGTCATAAAGACCATGTGGGTGTTACGCAGGAGAGTTTTGTATAGCGCACTCACAGCCTAAGCGGCTTTCGGTACGCATTCGGTAGCCAACCGACTTCGTCTCACACAACAAAGAGAAAGTGGGAAGCATAGCAGAGTTAGGAGAGCAGTTGAGGTAGTGAGTAGCATAGAAGTAGCAGTTCAGGACCGCTGAAAAAGATGTGCCATGGTCGGCAGTTGGAGAGTATCGGTAACTCGTCGAGCCTTTAGAGTCGCACATGCGTTAGGCATGCTGCTAGCTAGCTAGGTTGGCTGCTGCCCTTCTCTTGCTTCGAGCAGCCAGAGCCTGAACCGCATGCATGCCACCTCCAAATGCAGGCCCGTTCAGCTGCATGTAGCACACCTAGGGCGAACCAGATTCCCTTTGCAGCAAATGTAAAGTGCCTAGAAAGAGATTAAGTTCTCTGAGGGCGCTTTATCAAGTACATTATTATTATTATTATTATTATTATTATCTCCCTGTACACTTTTACATATCCTGGAAATGAAGTGTGTCAATTAGTAAGCTATAACATGCGCAGTTTTAGCACAGAAACGTGCAGAACGGGCAATTGCCATGGCCAGATCAATGGCTGTGAGGAAATGATGGGTTTTAAGATTCTTTTGAATCTTGTCTGATCGAGTGATGCCACGATTCTGTCGGCAGTGGAAGCATACGAAACGAAGGCATTGGTTGGAAATTCGTTGGAGGCACAACCAGACGACCCGAGTTCAAAAGAGCAGGTGTATTGGGAGGCCCGATTAGAATAGATTTCAGATAGGTAGGCCGGAGGAAGAGAATGGAAGGGGGAAAATGCGAATGATAGAACCCTGAAGTCGATACCCGGCTTAATGACGGGTGGCCGCTGCCGACTGGCGAGAAATGGTCAAACGTGGTAGCTTCGACGTTCACCACAGAAAAAAAGCGTAACTGCAGAGTTTTGCACCAGCTGCGAGCACCTTGTTGCACAGGTAGGAAGACCTGCAAGTAGCAAGTTACAAGGTTCTAGTAGGGATACGTGACGACTGCATGGAGCAGCTTGGCTGTGGATTCTTTTATCTAAAAAAACACGAACATTGCTAAGTGACGTAGGTAAAAGAAGGCAGAATTGACCGCGTAGCTGAAGTGATCTTAAACAGGATAAAGGCATCCTAAAAAAGAAGGAGGTTGAGGAGAAGTGGATGGATTAGTCGGCACTGCAGGGCAATGCATAAAGGACCACATGGGCATGGCACCGATCTCTGCCACTGGGACCCATTGCTAGCACTAAAGGTTACAGCAGGAGGCTTCAGCTTAAGCCAATTTGACCTCGGATGAATGAACCTCTTTCCACCGAATGTGGCAGAAGATTGACACGAACCGCTTCAGGAGCAAGAGAGACGTACAGAGTTTCAAAAGAAAGAGCACGACAAGGAGGAAGGCGATTACACGATGCAGAGAAGCCCCTACGTCTTGAGCATGCCATAGAGCAAAACTGGCATTGCAGAATTGCAAATGCAGGCAGAAAACCGTATGCTACGAAATCGGCAGCAGTTTGGTGAGAGGGTTATCACGAACAGAAAGCAATGCACTCGAGTTGTTCATGTACTAGCAAACGACCGGGTGAGGGTCGGAAATGGCAGACAGCAGGCTGACCTTTAGGTGAGTTTAGTCAGCAGGGCAGGTGAATGGCTGGCAAGCAAGCCCTATAGGTAGCACATGTCAAAAGACAGCTGACAAACAAAGGCCAAATGACCTATTCAGTTACGCCGACGGCCAGTTGACCGCAATGCCAGCCCAATGCTCACGGCATCGAGCTCAGAGACGAGATCGTGACTTGGCAGCAACTTGTCAACGTTGTGACTCACCGTGCATAATGGCTTCAAATACCCTGGCAACGCCAATGCCCAGAAATGGTACTTCAAACTTCCAAATCTCGTAAGTACCAAAACAGGTGACCATGAAGGCAAGGCTCATGAGCTACAAACAAAGTAGAGAGTCGTTACTGTAGAATCCTAGAAAATATGTCAAAGCAGAGCTACTCACGACTGAAGTCACAAAGCAGCGAGCAACGATGATACAGAGAAGAGAAGGAGGCCCCATGGAAATGAAGTGTGTCATGAGCAACATGTTAAACGACACTCAGCGCCTGGCAGCTGGTGATTTCGGTGGTGGGGCCGTGTGCCATTCGGACATGCGGTGCCAGCCCCAAGCAGTACGAGCCACATGCAATGCTGGTCAACTAAGTGCCGCAACAGAGTCAGCTCTTGAAACACGAATTCTGACTCCTGTCGCATGATGACATGGCCAATTTTATGCTGAGCCATATCAAGGACTGGTCAAACGAAGTTCTTTTAATCGCAGAGCTCTTATTTGACTGGCGAACCGAGGAGTGTACTGTGCTGACCTGTTCCATCCTTCGAGTACTTGCCATGATACTAGACACACTGAATGCTTAACAAGCTTGGCTATTCACGTCCCATCCGTTAGCAATACGGACCGCAAATAGACAGGTAGCGAGATCGATGTGGCAATGGTAAATAAAAGCGCACACAACTGACTTGTCTGGCGATGAGTCACTCTAACAAAGGCACGACAGTCATCTTTTATTTGAACCTTTAACCATCGATCGCAGCAGCCCGAGTGTCTTTCTCGAAGGCGCCAAGCATACATACTGCAGCATCAGCTACTTGACCCATGGCGTCGACATAGTTGTTGACACGACGGTCGCACAGCCGGTCGCTGACACTGGCCTGCAAACTAGCTCACTAATGCCTGCCGCGATTCAGCAGGCTCACTTCAGCCACCGCCCTGAACCGCCGGCCGAACTCGTCGGGAAAGTGCATCAGCTGTGGCGCAGGGCACGCTCGCGCGCTAGGCATGGCCCGCTTTCCTGCCCAAAGCATCGATCGGCAGCCGAGGAGGCAACAGAGGCAACATTCGGAGGAGCTGCCGCCGAGCCGCCCGCAGCGCCACTCACCACTTGGGCAATGTCGTACGACCAGGGAAGGAACAGCACGCCCGTGTTGTACTTTTCCCAGTGCGATGCGATAAACAAGAACATGACGTTGAACAGGACGAACAGCATGCGCAGCTCGTCCAGCCCGTGGTCGCTGCCCGTGCCGAAGATGTGGTACATGCCGAGCGGCAGGAACAGTGTGGCCCAGCTGTCGAGGCCGTGGTCGAACAGCTCACCCAGCGCCGAGCTGCTCTTCGTGCGGCGCGCCTGCTTGCCGTCGCAGCCATCTGCAAAGCGGCGAGTCACGTGCCGGCAAGATGGCAGCATGGCGACTGCCGCAGAGCCTGGGCGAGGCGGCGGCCCTGGGAGCCAGCTGCCTGGCAAGCGAGGCGGCTCGTTATGCAAACGCACTTGATGCCTCTTGCGTCACGCACCACTATGCGTCTTGACCGCCGGATTAAGGATGAGCTTGCAACGTTTACCACATGAGCTGAGCGGCGATAGGTAGACAGCCGAGAATGTTGGCAGCGCAAGAAAAGAAAATAGCTAGGATTCAGAGCGAATGCTTGGCCTGACGGGCATGCGCTGAAGTATGCATACATTAAACAGGTAGCCAAACCGACATTTCTAAGGAACACATACTGTAGGCCGATGGCATACACTATAGCCCAAGCAGCAACAGCGGTTCGAAAAAGTAGATACAGCTAAGCCGACAGATACAGCGATAGCACGGTGCCAGCAAAATGCCGTGGATTGTACAGCAGGCTAGCGCACAAGCACGTGTGCATTCATGCATGCATACACACACACACATTCACAAACAGCAATCCCACAAACACACACACATGTACAGATGTGCACATACACACACACACACAATCACGCATGCATTAACACACAGGAGCACAGGGCATGCATATACATCCTGATTCAATACACACACACATGTGACTTGTAGTCACAGCGAGTTGAACCAATGACATCTGACGTCAGGGCACCGTACAATCATCCTCGCTAATTACGATAACTACACAATACAAGATCTGCACGACAGGGAGAGAGTGAGACAGAGAAAGATAAGAGATAGAGAGATAGATAAGAGATAGAGTGATAGGGAGAGATGGAGAGATGGAGAGAGATAGATAAGAGATAGAGTGATAGGGAGAGATGGAGAGAGAGAGAGAGAGAGAGAGAGAGAGAGAGAGAGAGAGAGAGAGAGAGAGAGAGAGATTGAGAGAGAGAGATTGGGAGAGAGAGAGAGAGAGAGATTGGGAGAGAGAGAGAGAGAGAGATTGGAGAGAGAGAGAGAGAGAGAGAGAGAGAGAGAGAGAGAGAGATTGGGAGACAGCCCGAGCTGCTGAGTGCCAGGCCTTGCTAGTGGCTGCTGCCTGCACCTGCAGGTGGCTAAACGGTGCCCTATAGGATTCTAACGACCGCAAAGCAGCCCATTCGTTCGGATACCACAACCGAGCATCTGCACGGGCTGGCGTCCACATTTTAGGGCTTCAAATTTTGGGCCACATGCTCTGTATGCTCGAAGCCAAATCCTTAATGAGAAATAATGTCGAGACAGCTTTAAAACAACTACTTAAAACTGCTGTGAGCTGGTCTGAAATTGCATGGGATAAAAAAAGAGTTTAGCTAATTCATCAGCCTCATTTCTATAGCGACACGAGAGCCTCGGCGGCGGCTTTAATCACCGCTTGAAGTGAGCAATAAAGGACATCGCCCACCGCTGCTAAACTCGAACCAACGACCGTCGTGGTCGTGAAGAGAAAGCACCAACTCTTTTCTTCTTTTAACTTTTGTAGCCACTCTAGAGCAGCAACACTGCGGCTATCCACTTTAATATCCAAGACAAGATCTCTGAACAGCCAAGAGGTATGTGACTGCTAACTCAGCCGGCCACTGGAACACACGGGCAGGTGGTTTAGGAAGACATGTTCAATCGTGGATTCACCCGGATTTTCAAGCCTGCGTAGCTACTGGTCCGACAAAACAGTTGCTACTACCACTGGGACGTAGCCGAAGGCTAAGGTGCTCGGACCAAGCAGGTTGAGGGTTGGAGCCTTGTTGCACACATGATTGTTTCCAGTGTGCTGCGTGCGCTTAACTGAGCATGGCTCGATGCATATTACTTACCACATCTACAAATCAGGGGTATGAGTGCCCACTCGTATGGTTTTGTACGCTTTTCTAAGCATAATACCTTGCCTGCCATTATCTATAGGGAACTGCTTCTCTTGCACTAAGTTGTAAAGTACCTGGGTAGAAAATTGGTTCTCTTCGGGTGCTACACAAAAGAATTATCATGATTACTATTACAATCATCTAGTGCCTCCTCGAGTGCCCACTAAAAAAAAGAGGAGACTACTCAAGGTTTTCTTTACTGCTGCTATACAGATGAAATGAATCTGCCAACTTGTACTTTTTCAGTTCCTATCACAGTCCTGCATAAACCAACTTATGGATTCACTAGCATCTTGCCATTTAATGCACCGCTTAGAGGCCACTCGAGGAGAGTCAACCTGACGTCAGCTTCCCAGCCATGTTAGGGGCACGGGCAAAACTGTATGTAGCCAGTGGGTCTACACAGCGAGCATGACAGGCTCGCTGTGATAAAATATCGAAAGCTAGAAAGCATGACCACACGGCACTGCACAGTTGTGGCAGGTTGCACTGCTTCTTCGCAGCCAACCAAAAGCAAAGAGGAGACTGCGCAGACGCAGAGGAGGTGCACAAGCACGCAGAGCAGAGAAAACTCAGCGCACGCTCCGGATTCAGCGCGCCCCTGGCGCGCGTCGTCCAATAGGTAGCCACAAAGGAGGCGGGGCTCGAGCTGAATGAAGGCCTTACCGAGAGTGTGCGACAGAAAGTTGTTGACAGCGCACACCAGCCAGACCCAGCTGGGAACTATGAAGAGGCCGCGCGCGTTAGATGCTCCAAAGCTGTCGTCGTAGCAAGCCAGGAGGAAAAAGTTGACCACCAGCAGGCAGAATCCGAACAGCGTCATGAAATTCGGCGCTAGCCACGTAGGCAGCATCTGCACGGACGCGATCGTCGTTTGTGCGCGCATCTAAGCTCAGCGTCAAAGCTCGGCACTGTATCCCTTTTCGCCTTCGCTGTCTAGCGCAGGATGGGTTGGCAGCCGCGGCTGCAAGCAGCAGCGGCGGCGGCACGACCAGCAGGGCATGAGCAGCGCGTGCGCCATGACATGAGAGAGGAGATAAAGAATGCCATCGCACGACGACACGGAGCTTGGCAGCATCACACCAAGGCTCGATGCTGCTCGGCAGCGATGGCATTAAATCTCCTTTCACTTGGCAAAGATTCTTCAAACGAGAGTTGGCACATAGTGCAAACAAAAAAGGTGCAGAGATGCACAAGAAAGCCAGACCGTTCTCCTCAATTAGCAAAATTTGATCGTGCTTATGTGTGCTGAAACTGTGCATGCTGCCACTAACCACATTTGCATGCTGACCCTGTGCATGTCACCCCCTAACCACGTTGTTCATGTTGTTTATCAAGCATGATATTACTCACGATTCAATCGCGTTTCCCTTTGCAGCAAATGTAAAGCGCCTAGGAAGAGATTGAGTTCTCTGAGGGCGCTTTATCAAGTGCATTATTATTATTATTATTATTTTTACTTGGTGCCACTAAAGTCAGTCAACGACGTTGTTGACAGCTGATGCTGCTTCAGGAGGCTCATATCATTAGGTGCAGGTGCTGCCGGCACAAGCAGAAACAAAAGGCAGGAGGAAATGCAGAGCTCCAAGATGGCCTGCCAGGTGACATCAGTCGCATAGACTATGAAAGCCAGATGAGGGATCAAAACACGGAGTGCTCGATTACCAGGCGTACGACGTACCACTTTGCTAGCGCTGCTTAGACATAATTGAAAAGTTCAAGTGCTTTAGCTGCAACTGCAGAGATAACAGCTGCAACCACTGAGTCGAATACATAAATTATTATTATTATGAATACATAAATGCGTATCAGATTGCAGCCCGTGCTTTGCATGCAGAGCACACGCAGGGAGCAAATTAAACCTCGCACGACTTACCGGTACAATCCAGTCCCAGAACGGATGCATAACATAATTAGAGAAGGGGCTCGTGTCCTTGGACGAATACTACAAAAATAACTTACTTAAGTTGGGGACAAACACCAATACAGTCAGCTCACATCAAAATTTTCGCCCGAAAGCAGGCAAGCACCATAACAACTGCACAACACTTCCAATTAAACGACAGAGGATTCAAGGGACAAAACTTTAAGACGTTTCTCTGAACAGGGGTGAATTTGGAACAAGCCGTCAACTCACAGCCACTGACTGACCATGTACAGAAGCATCACGTAAGTACCTCTCCCATGACTGGCCAGCGTGCACAGACTTGTCAGATTGCCAAAGTGCTTAGCTATTAAAAAGTAAAGCCTATTCATACAAAACCAGAAGGTCTATGACAAGATAAGGCATGACACAGTATAAGAAGTAATACAAAGTCCTTCTTTCCATATAATGCTTGTATAAAACACGGGTCATCCTCCAGATTTCACCTTTATCCACTACGAATACATTTCAGCCCACAAACGAGCAGAGAATCGTGGGGCTGACTGCAGCTGTTTGCATAATGATGTAGCCATAACTTTCAGACGGCAAACTCTCCAAGTTAGTGCAGGTTGTTACATGCAGGTCTCTCTCCCCTTCCATTCCATCTGTTTGTCTCTCCGTCTGTCTGTGTCTGCCTCTCCGTATCTGTCTCTCTGTATCTGCCCGTCTCTGTCTGTCTGTCTCTGTCTGTCTGCCTGCCCCTCTCTCTCTCTTTCTCTCCCGATAGGGCAACTGTACCTTCAGATCCGACCAAGGTCAAGCAGAGCAGTATTCTGTTGTGCAAAGAGTGCATAAGCAGGAAGCAGAAGCTGGCCGCACGTGTCTCTCAGGCTGAGCAGCTGAAGGCAAACAGCTGGAGAGCGCAGCAGACGCAAGCAGTGGCAGCCAAAAGACTGGCAATAGCTACGGAAGGATGAACTCAATGCTACTGAGAAAGTGCACCATGGTCACCTCAGAAGTGCAGCAACTGCAGTGATACTGCACATCCGGCAGCTGCCTCAGCAGGCAGTTAATGTCTTATATTCACCTCCCCACTCCACCGTCCATTATGCAAGAAACTGAGAAGCTACTGCTGCTGCTGCTGATGAATAAGTGAGCAATGTGAGGGCTTTAATAAGAACAATCCAGCTATGCTATCAATCAGCAGTGACAGCACGAACCCAAGAAAAAGCTTAGGTCACAGTCATATAAATCAGTGAGTGCGGTGACCACTTCAACGACAGATGAGGCCCACCAAGACATGGATTGAGCTGGGACTAGCATGGCCGCCAGCAATTTGATGCACAACGTGGAGCATCAAATGACGTGGAGACAAGAGCAGAGTGAACAGACAGCACGTCCGCCAGCTCTCCCGACCAAGTTGTCTACCAAGTTGTGCCTCTAACTAAAAATCCTTTGGAGACCGTGCCTTTAGTTCCCAAGAACCCAAAGCCTCGAGTTCACTCGTAACTAACATCACGACACCCCTGAATAGACGACATTAAAAAAAGAAGCTAAAAACGCACCTGCTCCTCACAGCATTTGCTGGGTCCGCATGAATTATCCTTCCACCGCCTGCATGTTCAGAACACCGAGCCAACCCAGTGCTGTCCAGACAAGTTTGATGCCCCATCGACAGAGCTCCGAGCCACTTAAGAACCAGCTTTCCTTTCAGCCACGTGATTTCACCAGGCATCCTCGGTAATGGGAGGAGGCACTGCCACGACTGACTTGCTCCATCATAGAAATGACCTCTCCCCTCCCCCCACTCATTAGTTCTGAGCCAGGGACCTGCCTCGAGCTGAGCCCACCTGGAACTGTAATCAACATGTATATTACCCTCAGCACAGCTTAATCTTTATCTAACTTAGCCTTGGCCAACCGGTCTTCCAGGTCATGATGCAGGTATGCCGTGGTCACAGGTTCGAAAATCCAGCCCTGAATGTGATTCACACATCAGGCACATCAGTCTACCGAGGTGGCATGCCATGCCCCCTCACACACAGGGGGCAGAAACAAAGATTACAGGCCTATCATCACTCCTCCATCATTCTAAAATGCTTTTACTGGACAGTAAGACCAGCGATTTTCATTCGAACAGCAATAAGAATGATTTACATTTTTTTAAACATGGCAAGAAGGGCTGCAACCCAGCGACTGCTCCACATTAAATCTTGATGACCATGATGCATGAACAAAGCTCAGCCTTGCCAAGCCAGAAGGCTGCTTGAGTAAGCACGAGACAAACAAGCCGACCAAAGACACACACAGAGAGAGAGAGAGAGAGAGAGAGAGAGAGAGAGAGAGAGAGAGAGAGAGAGAGAGAGAGAGAGAGAGAGAGAGCACACTGGCTCAGCCCAGATGTCGAATGGGTAGGCTGGAGCAAGCACGCAAAGCGACCTGTAGGCGAGAGAGAGAGAGAGAATCTGCAAGTCAAGCCGATGCTTGATGGAAACCAGCATGACGGAAGTGATGTCGTGTCGAAGCTGCTACACTGCTGACGTCAGACCAAACGAGCTGCTGAGTAGTTTTCCACACGATCACTTTCGATCATCAGCTGGTTTTGCAGCATATTCACGGAGGGAGGAGGGGAGGGGAGGGGGGAGGTAAGGAGGGCAACAGCAACACTGGCTCTGAGCCGCCAAGCCTAGCAGGTAAGCTGGGGACCTAAGTATCAGGCAGCAAGCATCTCAGCCGTGACAGTGCATTCCGTGGCAGAAGCCTTTGCCCTCCCCCCCCCTCCACATTCGGCTAGTCGACAGTGACATCACGCCTGCTCGGTAGGAAGAGGGCTTGGTGATTCGTTCTGCTCAAGGTCACTCAAGCAGGCTGCTGGCACTTGCTTCTGGCCGGCAGCTGCCTGCTACTCTACAGAAATCTTACAAGAGGACCAGCTGAATACTTGCAATCATACGCTAAAGTCATGCTGGCGATAAACTCAGGCTGGCACTAATGTCAGGCAGGCACGCTAGCACTAAGCATGCAGCAACTGCTCTCAATGCAATGCAGAAAAGAAAGATCCCGGTCTATTGGTCTAACAATAGCAGGGACTGACAATGCCCGGTCGCTTGACCGAAGACAACGCATTCGGGAAACAAGCTGAATCATCAGAGTTGTGGTGAGCAGCTATGACCGGATGTGAACAGCACTGGCAGGCATCCAGGAGGACAACCGGGCACAGCTTCCTTGTGCAGGAAGCAAGGCTGTGCCCCTCCCTCCCCCCCACGAGTCACATGCTCGAGCCAACCCCCACCCACTCATCGGCTCCCCTATGAATGCCCACTTAGACTACTACCCATTGCCTGCACAGGGCCAGCCATTCGATTGAGCAGCATGTGAAATAAGACCACGTGCTGTCTCGGTCACGGCACGAAGCTCGCATTTAGGCAGCACAGAGGCAATGCATCAACTCGGAAGGAACGTCTTTGTTCACTGCTGGGACATTCGCTGGAGTTTCGAGTCCCAACTTCGGGGTAGCTCCAGCTTTCCATTACGCCCCTCGTCTGTTTCAACCAGACGGCCTGAAGCAGAGACCAAGCTTGCAGAAGCCGGGTGAGCCCAGAAATGCGCGGAAGTGGACCGACCGAGGGGAGAGGGAAGGCGGCAGCAGAGCTGGCTTCTGCTCTCTGCAAACAGCTTGGGCAGCTTCGCTCCTTAAACTCTCAGCCGATCTGCTCACGCGGGCACAATGAAAGCAATAACAATGAATGCAAGTGACCATGTGGGTCGGTGAGCAGCTTGGTGGGTTGGCATTGCCTGCAGCCTGTTCTGTGCCCCTGGCCTAAGTCCGGTCGTATACAACAAAAGAAAACCCGCACGATTACAGTCGGCACGATTCCAGTCGGTGCAGCAACCGGGGCAACAGAAGGCGCTAACCCCATTGTCAGCCCGGCCAGTGAGTCCTTTCTCGGCTGCTGGCCATTTAGCTAGGCTACTTCAGCGTCCACGACGAATCTAAATGAAGCACGGAGCTGGCGGCGGCGGCGGGAAACGCCTGAGTCGGAAGACCCAGAGAGGCTGCAGTGGAGCCGGCCATAGTATCGCCAACAGCACGTAATCAGCATCCGGCGGCATCGAATTCCAAGGTGCAGCAAGCGAGCGAGCTGAGTCAACTGACAAAGTCCAGCGTCCCTCCTGGCCGAGCCAGCACGGCCGAGCGAGCCAGCTCGAGCCGGCCGGCACGTCCCTGCTCCATCGCTGGGGGCAGGCGAGCTACCGATCCTGGGCTGGGCACGGCTCGACGCAGAGCTGCCCCAGGGTGTCTAGGACTCGGCTTCCGAGTACTACGGGCTGAGTCGAAGCTCGTCACTCGTCACACGAGCCGTGAGCCACTAGGTCTCAATTGAGAGCACACGGCCGCGATGGAAAAGGCGCCGCGCGCGCCGTCGCGACGGCAGCTGCGGGGCTTTTATTGGAGTGAAGCGGCGGGCTAGCAGGCCAGCCACACCTCGGTTTAGGACGACCCAAAGCCCGAACGCTCGCAAGCCAGCAGGCAGATAACGCGGTCGGCGGAGCCATCGTACTCAGGAACCCCGCGTCCGGCCGCCGCCGTCTCCCGAGCCGCTCGGGGAGAGGGTACGTCTTCACACCTGGACGCGTGCCAAGCGCACGTCGGCGGCGATGGGAAGGCACGGCAACGGGACGCCAGCCCGACGGCCCAGCGCTCCGATCGCGCGCTCAGAGCGCACAGCTCTGCTGAACGGGCGCCGATCAAACGAGAGCTGCTGCTGCTGCAGCCGACGTGCGCAAGGGACTTTCGACGACGGAGCGAAGAGGACGAGATCGAGCTAAATCGATAAGGAGGGCAAGGTACGATGACAGCTTCAAGCTGACTTGGGCACTTACTTTGTATTTGTCAAAGCCGGCGAGTACATCCTTGGAAAGATACGGAGTGAAGACCATTTCATAAGATGTCGCCCTGGGGTCACCGACGGTGCTAAGCAGCAGCTGCGAGCGCGATCTCCACTCAGCAGCGGTCGCAGGCTAAATGCCGCAGGGCCGCGAAGCCGGTAAATCGGGTGCGCCGGAGGTTTAAAAGGTGACGAATTGCCTACGCTGTGCCGGGTCATTTGGAGGTGGTGGGCGGGGCGACCGGGTAACCTACCGCCCCAGGGTTTCCTACTCCCTCGCGGAGGTCTCGGTCGCAATAATAATAATAATAATGATAATAATAATAATAAAAATACATTTTATATAGTGCCCTGAGAGAACTTAATCTCTTTCTAGGCACTTTACATTTGCTATCTTTGACTGGGACAGAAAGCGGCCTCTAGGCCGAGCTCTGGGTGCATTAAGGGGAAAATCTAGGCAGCGTGGGATGATTTCTAAAAAAATAAATACTAGCTGATTTAACAGCCTCCTTTGTATAGCCGGAGAAGAGCCTTTACGGCTGTCACCACCGCTTTCCTGCGGCGGGCGATAAAGGATTGCCCACCGCAGGATTCAAACCCACGACCGAGGTCCCGAGGTCGCGAAAAGCGAAAAGCAACCGCCTTAGTGTACCATCACGTGGCTCATCATTTTAGTGCTCAGCTGAGGAATTATGCCTATATCAGGGCTTGCATGGACAGGGTGCTACAGCCAAACTAGTTGATGCGTCGGTGATATATATATATATATATATATATATATATATATATATATATATATATAATTCATTTGCATAGTGTCCTAAGAGAACTTAGTCTCTATTCAGGCGCTTCACATATGCCACAGGGCTCGATCCTATGACCTCGGTTGGCAAATACATTCACCCTGACCTTGGTTTGAGGCGAGCACCTTAACCACAGCGTCTAGATTCCCGCAATTCCCTTTATTCAGTACTCCCGGCACGTCGTGACCTTAAGGGTCTACAACTGCTGCAAAGCTCGAGGATTTATCTTGTCTGTCATCAACGGCGTAGCTACCATATTGGCCCACTTCTGTCTCAGTTTCAGTGGCTTCCTAACAAGCTTCAATTCGATTTAAGATCCTCAGATGGTTCACAAGTGGTTTTATTCACTTGCACCAACCTATCTGTACGACATAATTTCTCATCCAGTCACGTACTCTCACATTAACCGCTCCTCGGCAGCTTTCAGACGTCTCGCCGTCCCTCTCACTAAAGTGAGATCTTTTAGTAGTCGAGCGTTCAGTTCGTTTGTACCGAAAGTCTGGAACTCGCTTCCGAATTCCGTCATCACCTGTCACAAATTCGCACCATCCCAGTCTCAGATTAAGATGCAACTGTTCTGCTTACCCTTTCCCTTCGCTCAGCGTACGGCCCTTTTTTGTTTCTGGGTTTTTGGCGTGCCTACCTGTGCACGATTCACTACATGTTAGCAGCTCGAGGTCTTATAAAAACTGGTTGCAGCCTGAGTGTCTTTTTGTTTACTTAGGTATGCTGAACTAAGCAAGATACTTGTTTGTTTTGCATGCTAATTGTTGCGCATTGCTGCTGCTGCTGTTGTAATTAGCGCAGCGTCCGGCCACTAATGTATGCACGACCTGCAGCCGGTGGTTAGGCAGTTGACTTGGCGAAACGTCCAGCTCTGATGTAAAGGAAGTTATTCACTTTACAGCAAATGTAAAGCGCCTAGAGAGAGATTAAGTTCTCTGAGGGCACTTTATCAAGTGAATTATTATTATTATTATTATCCACCGCAGCGGCACTACCCAGTTTCGGTGATTCGGTGAGCTCTTATTAGTGTACACGTGAGGGCAATAAATAGAGTCTCTTTTAATATAATTCATTTGTATAGCGCTCCAAGAGAACTTAATCTCAATTCAGGCGCTTCACATATGCCACAGGGCTCGAGCCCACGACCTCAGCCAGACCTTGGTCGGGGCGAGCACCTTAACCGCAGGACCAAACCAGCTCGGCATTTTTTACTACTTGCATCTTCGCTGGTGCCTCCGTGAGACTCCCCAAGATCTGCCGCCGCCGGAGCAACAGTAATACAACATTATAAAGTCATAATGATTCCAAGACGTTTTATAACGCCCCGAAAATGTCTTCCCAGGAACGTTAAATATGCTGCGCAGAAAGCATATAGAAGCATTACACAGTGCATAGAATGCACCATCAGAAATTGATTTTATTGAAATTAATTGTTCACGTGCCTATATAGATTTAATTCTCTTTGCCGCTGCAAAATGACCTATTATTATTTATTACTGGCTAGCATTCCACGATAGATGTGGGTGTTAATTATGCACTGCAGAGGCGATAATGACAATAAATAGCAATCTCTACTAATTAAAGAGAGAAAGTCCGTCACTTGGCAAGATGGCGCACTTTCGTCAAGCAGCATGATGGCGTACCCTTGTCTTCCGTGACGGAACTACTATGACTCAGCGAAGCGAGTCCACAGGCAGTGAGGTGCTCGCAATAGTTATGATGAGTCGTTGTATGACACCTGAAGAAAACCAAGTCTCTATCCAATAGCTTTGGACCTCGCTGCAAGAGAATTAACAACCAAGAAGTAATGACGCTCTCGGAATTAATAGAACGGCATGGAAAAAACACACATGCTTCAAGTTTAGACGAGCATAATAATAATAATAATAATAATGCACTTGATATCATGCAAAACCATAAAGTAAAGTACTCTGACTATTAGGATCCCTTAATAGTAAACGTCACCCTATGTAATTCACTATAATGTATTTCTATAGCGCTCAAAGAGAAATTGATCTCTTCGCATGGCTTGAGTTCACGACCTTGGTCGTTAAAGGCGACAACCTTTACCCCTGGGCCGTACTGGGGCAGCTGAATCGTGCACAAGTAAGTATTCTCTCAGGTCTTTGTTTTGCATTTTAGAAGCGGTTAATGCTTCGTACTTATCAGTTCTTGATTAGAGCGAAGAAAAAATACTATTTCCGGATAATAAACCATACCATGCACTGCAAACAAAAAAATCTTTCAAATGAAGCATCGAGAGGCAAATCTTTCTCATGCAAACAACGCAAAAAAAGGTTCAAAACTGATTTAAAGCGTTTCTTTATTGGGCGGCAGAATAGCCCAATGATGTAAATATTAATATAACCTACGTAGGGACATTTGAGTAATAAATCACTTTCTACAAATATTAAATACGATAATAATAATAATACTTATGCACTTGATAAAGCGCCCTCAGATAACTCAGTATCTTTCTAGGCGCTTCACATTTGCTGCAAAGGGAAATGCAATTGAATGGTGAGGAATATCATGCTTGATAAACAACATGAATAACATGGTTAGGGGTGAGCAACAAAACAAATATAGTTAAGCATAGTTTCTGAATGCACGAGCAAAAGAAAGACGATTGCCACAGACAGAGGTAACTCTTTGACGAACAAGTGAGTTCTTAGCTTCTTTTATAAGTTCCACAGCTGACGGAATGTCGTGAGGTCATTTGGGACAGCATTCCAGGCTCTGGGAGCACACGAAGTCAAGATCTGGCCCCCAGAAGATTTGAGGTTGGCCAGGGGCTCAAGCTAAGCAGCTCAAGTGAAAGAACAGTCACTTTGATGCGAAGCCAGCCAGTCGAAGAAATATTTCCGACGGATAAGCCGTTGCAAGAGAGCGAAAGAGCCTGCAAGTGATCGTCAGAATCATGATGCCGCTGCTTGATAGGGAGCCGGTAGTAAGAAACGGTGTTACATGGAAGTTGCGATGTTCATTAAAGAAAAGTATAACTGCAGCGTATTTCACTAACTGTAAACGTCCTATTGCAGAATATCCCTGTCGTGGAGGGGTCAGGTCTCACCCACGAGACCGGTCACCTGTAGAATGCTTCAAGGATCCGTCCTCGGTCTCTTGCTGTTCTCCATTTATACTCAACCTCGGGAAATGTGATTAAGGCCCATAGAATAGGATATCACCTTTATGCTGAAGATAGTCACCCGTGTTTGTCATTCAACCGCCCGAATCTGCTGCAGCAACTGATAAACTGAATGCTTGCCTTGCCGATATGCGATCCTAGATGTCGGAAAAATTCTTTCACCACCCGCTCGAAATTGAGGTGCCGTTTTCGAGAACTGCCTAAACTTTAAAAACTTCATTCAGAAGCCTGATTCTACAGCTAGCCATCACGTCCGACAACTATCTAAGATAAAGAGCTGTCTTCGGTGGTGGCTTGCAAAAAAGCCTAACTACATCCTTAGCTCTGTCTCGGCTTGATTAGTGTAATTCCCTTTTGGCTGGGCTACCGAAAAGAGCAACTAGGCCATTGCAGACGGCTATGTATATGACTGCAAGTCTAGTTTGTAAATCAAGAGGTTTGATTACGTGTCTCCTTTGCTAAAATAGCCAGGATTGCTGCCGGTTGATCAACGGATTCAGAACAAAGTTCTTACACTGACCCAGAAGGCCTGCCACGGCTTGGCTCCACCATACCTAGCTGAACTGCTGCACCAGTTTCAATATCCTCGTGCCCCATAAAAATAAAAAAATACTAGCTGATTTAATAGCCTCTTTTTGTATAGCGACAGAAGAACCTCTACGGCTATCACCACCGCTTGCAGTCGTGATAAAGGATCGCTCACTGCAGGATTCGAACCCACGACCTCGTGGCCGAGGTCGTGAAAAGCAACCACCTTACCTAGTGAGCCATTACGGCTAACCATGCCCTCAAGTCCTTTATGGACAATAAATTAGCTGTTCCATTCCTCCGCTTACAGACTGTTGGCGACAGAAGCTTTAGCTCTGCAGGTCCTTAACTGTGGAGTTCACTTCCACTGTTCTAGGCATCGATAACTGCTCTCCTGCTGTCGACTATGCACATTCTTTTCAACAGTCTTGGGCTGCTACTTGTATACTACTCACTACCTCAACTGTTCTCCTGACTCTGCTATGCTTCCCACTTTCTCTTTGTTGGGTGAGATGAAGTCTGTTGGCTACCGAATGCGTACCAAAAGCGCTTAGGCTGTGTGTGCACTATTCAAAACTCACCTGCGTAACCCCAACGTAGTCTGAGTGGCTTTAGGGAGTTACAGACGGAGATACTTTACATTACATTACGCAAGTCGGTAGTGAGTTCCAGGCTTTGGGAGCATTTATACTGAAATCATGGTCTCGAAAGCATTTGAGGTTCGTACGAAGTATAGGGAGAAGACTAGATTCCGAAAAGCGAATGGTACGATGTTTAGCCTTGTGGGAAGTTGATCCGATAGCAAGGCTGGAGCCAAAGAATAAAGGGACCTAAAGAGTGACAGAACATTGAAGTCGATGCCTGCTCAACTGGGAGACAGTGCAGATCGGCAAGAAGTGGTGTGATGTGGCAATGGTGAAGCTCACGACAGACAAGCCTAGCTGCCGAGTTTTGCACCATCTGTAAGTGCCTAAGTGCATAGGCTGGCAGACCAGCAAGCATGGGGTTATAGAAATCGAGACGGATGTCAAAAATGCATTGATAAACTTAGATGTGGGATCGCTGTCTAAGCAGTAGCTGAAGTAGGCAGACTTGGTTGTGGAGCTGATATGGTCGTCTAATGAAAGGTCACTTTGGAACAGGATGCCTAGATTTCGCGAAGATTCAACAGGACATATGCTGGCAGAGCTGTATGTGAGCGTTGACCTTTCCAATTACCGAATCCCACTTGGTTTGCCCATAACAAGTAAGTTGGTTTTTACCACCATTCAATCTAAGAAAGTTTGCTGCCGTCTATTTGCGGATGTCATCAATGCATGCAGCAAGGGAGTTGAGAGAATTTGACATGCTGGAGGGCTGGGAGGGATCGGAGCAAAGGTACAACTGAGTTGTCATCTGCATAGAAGTGAAAGCCTAGATTAAGCCTGAAATCGCATCGGAAAGAGGGAGAGTGTATAAACCGTGAAAAGAACTGGACCAAGCACAGAGCCCTGAGGTATCCCATACTTCAGAGGTTCCTCGGAAGATCAGTGTCAATACTCTGTAGTCTCTCACTGAGATAGGACATTAGCTACAGAAGTCTAGAAGGAATGTCACAAATACACCGATTACTTTGGTTGTAGTATCCTTATATAAGCAAGCCCAAAATAGGCTGACTCAGATTTCGTGACTAGCTAGTAATAATTATAATATTAGTAGGTCATTTGTGTACCGCCCTAAGCAAACTGAATCTGTACCCAGGCTCTTTGAAACTAGCTACAAGTCAATTAATACTAGCATGGTTAGTTACATGCATGGTATAAAGGACGCAAATGCAAACGATAACATGATTTTGCCTACATTTCAAAGCAAAAATGCAGACACTCGTAGCTTCTGGCTAATACAATGTCTGGCTAGTAACTTTCAGTGAAGCATGGACCGATAGGCACATTAAGCACACGGCTACAGAAGATGTTCTGCCCAAGCTTATTTTAAGGAGTAGGCTTTTTGATTTCTGAGTGACACTAGTTTTCCCATAATTGCTAAGGTGATTTTATCATAATTACACTTGATTCTTCCACTCACGCGAAAACTTTATCAATGCATGCTGCAAGCGAGGGAGCTGAGGAGAGTTTGAATTGCTGGAAGGCAGGACAGAATTAATTATTAAATGTAGCAACAGCGAAGTTTAAGACACAAAAGCCTAGCTGCTGCTGAGTTTTGGACCCACTGTTAGTGCTTTATATCTCATAGGAGGAGGGGGTCTGTAAGTAGTGAGTCGCCACAAGATGCCTTATAAAAATGGAATAAATTGGATGTGGTATACCCCTTTAAAAATAGTTCTGAATTGTTTAAATATTATGTTGCTAAAAATAGGCAAACTTTACTGCGGAGCTGATGTGGTCGTTTAGTGAAAGGTCATTGTGGAAAAGGTGATCTGGATTTTGTGAAGATGCCACTAAAAATATGCTAGTCAAGACTATTTTGAGGTTAGGTATTTTATGTTACTCCATGTTTGCCCATTAATACTGCGTTGGTTTCATTGTTGCTTAATTTGAGAATGTTTGCTGCCATCCAGGTGCAGATGTCAGCAGTACATGCAACAGTACAGTTGTATGAATTCACCTTGCTGGAAGGCAGGTAAGGATCAAAGCACACATACATCTCTTTGTCTTCTGCATACAAATCAAAGCTTAAAATAGGCTTAATTATTACCCCTATCCTGTAAGGGCTCACTTGATGATCAATGACGTCTACACTCTGAAATCTCTCACGGATATAAGGCCTAAACTATTGCAGTGCACTGCCCGTGATGTGCTGGTAAGACGTTAGGCAATCAAGAATGACCGATTGGTCAGTACTATCAAACAGTGCCGAGAAATTCAAAAGAACTAGCAGAGAACATTTATGGTATAGGTTTTACCTCAGCGGGAGAGACCAGAACGTTGATATTAGCGGCGAACAATCACCACTACCCAAACGGTAATACGCTTGCACTCAAAGACCCAAACTTGTTATAGGTTCGAGTCCTGCAGCAGGCAATTTTTATACCCTTCTGCAAGCTGGGTGAAAGCCAAAAAAGCTGTCCGCCGACAAATAAATGAAGCTGCCAATGTAAATCTACTATAATCTTTATTCTGTTAAGAGTTCGCATGCAGCTTAATGTTGATAATTGTTATAATAACACTTAAAAATTGTGCTGCACCCTAAGAAAAACGGAATCTCTTGTTTACGTACTTTATGTGCGGTCAAAAAAAAGTTTGCTAACTTATTAACGTAACACACAAAATTAGGGTCCTTTGCATAGGAAAGTCAGAGGGGCGACTGGTATGACGAGAAGACTAAGGAATGTCATAAATCTTTGCCTTCAACACCACATAGCTACAAGTGTAGAGTAGTAGACTTTTTTTAGCTAAAGGACTGATTTGGTTTTACTCTGGAGAGTTTTCTTAAGCACACTCAAAGCCTGAACGGCTTACTTTGGGCATGCGGTAGCAAGTAGACTTCAAGTCACGAGTGAATAATATATGTACGCCCATAGCTAAATTATGAATGAGCCTTTCCTTTGCAGCAAATTTAAAGCACCTAAAAAGAGATTGAGTTCTCTGAGGGTGCTATATCAAGTGTATTATTATTATTATTATTGTTATAAGTGAGCTACAGGAACTTGAAGTCGATGCACCACTTTCTACAGAGCCAGTATAGGTGGGAGAGGTGTAAATATGACAGCTGTAATGCTCGCGACGCAACAATAGCCCTGATAAAAAATAAAAATTAATTCGTTTGTATGGCACCCCTAAGAGAACTTAATCTCTATTCAGGTGCTTCACACATGCCTCGGGGTTCGAGCCCACGACTTCGGCCACACCTTGGTCGGGGCGAGCCCCTTAACCACTAGGCCAAACCACTGCGGCTACCGAGTGGTATACCAACTCTTAAGCGCCGAGGTATCTAGACGGAACGTTCCAATGCACGGGCTAGCCGGGCTGTGGTATCCTTGCCTAGGCAATGCCACCACAACGTTACAATGGTGGCCAGCTGAAAGTTGTCAGGCTTGACTGGGGATCTAATGTGATCATTCAGTTATATATATATAAAAGGTCACTTCAGAACAGGACACCCAGATTGCTCGTAGACGCTATTGATTACATGCTCTCGGGCCCATAATAATAATAATAATGGACTTGATAAAGCGCCCTCAGAGAACTCAGTCTCTTTCTAGGCGCTTTACATTTGCTGCAAAGGAAACACGATCTATGAGGGCTAGGCCTGCCAATTTGTAAATAATAGTAAGCTTGTCTGTAACAGTTATTTTTGATTAATCGTCACTCAATCTGAGAAAGTTTTTTCAATCTAAGAGCAAATTTCAGCAACACAAAAGCTGCAGGCTATGTAGTACAGTTTTGAGGTGTTTGCAGGCCGGAAGGAAACACCACAGAGCTAAATACGTGCATCATCTGCATCGCCGTGGAGTGAAATGTTCTAGATCGCGCGCGCGCGAGAGAGAGAGAGAGAGAGAGAGAGAGAGAGAGAGAGAGAGAGAGAGAGAGAGAGAGAGAGAGAGAGAGAGAGAGAGAGAGAGAGAGAGGTAATCTCGGGACCAGCTGCGGGCTGGAGGCGGGGAGGGGGGTTTCTAAATCTTCCCCTGCGCTCTGGCGCCACTTGGAAGGTTTAGGTAGCTTATGTAGGACGGTATTTTACCGAACAGCCAACGAGTCCACGGAGACCTCTGCACTCAGTTCAGCCGTCTCCAGCGGCGCGTTGCGTCTCATTCTCCCGGAGTCACGTACGTTGATTGTTAAGCTCTGACGCACGATGCTACTTGGCCATTCTCAACCTACCCCGGTCGCCAATTTTTCGCCAAGGGCTTTCTTGCTGTGAAGCGACATCAGCGAATAGGGATCAGCATCAACTCTTGGAATAATAGTAATAATAAAAATAACAATAATAAAATAACTAATATGTACGCATTGTTCCAAAAGAGAACAAAATCTCTTTTTGGCCTCTTAGCATAGCATATACTGGAAAAGAAGCCCGTCAATCGATTAGAACTGCAAGATTTCCGTATGCATACGCGCACCGAGGAATATTTACGTGTAGGCGTCTCCCTGAAGGCAGCCGGCCCGGCAATTTAGAGCGGAAAGTGCAGCGAATACAATGCCGCCGTAAGTGTGTGCCCAAATGTCGGTAAGCATGTCGCACGCCAATGACTTCGCTAAGGAGACGCGATCGGTGTTGCCGGGGAAACCGTCACGCCGCGACGTCTTTCGGCGTCGTCCGGGTGCATATATTTACTTCCCATAGTACATGATCCGTACCATTTCGAGGAAGGTGGTAGGAGATGTGCGTTAACAGCGACGCCAGGACGCAGCGCGCGAAATGGTCAGTCGCACGACTCTTTTCTAAAGGCGTCTCGTGTTGTCAGCTACCGCATGCGCACCGAGAGCCGCTTAGGGTTTGAGTGCACCATAGAACAATCTCCAGCGTAGCGCCCAGTCAGTCCGTGTGGCTGCGTTGAGTTACTGACGGAGATGCATTTCTTTACAATACATTACATTACTGCGCGCGAGTGTGTATGCTGAGAGTCCAATGGCGGCGCGATTGCGAAAGGCGGGGCGTATGCATCGGAAGGGCCTGCAGCAGAAAATCTGAGGTATCCATAGGTGGCGCGACTAAATAGCGAAGCGACAGCCGAAGGTTCTGGGGCGGCCGCATTCAGATTACAGCCGCGCCCGGTCGCCGCTCGAGTCCACGTTCGCAGTGCGGAAGCTTCAGGCCCATGCATGAATAACCAAATGCAATAGACGTTTGATGTTAAAGAAGCCCCATCAGACTGATTTATATTTTAATTTAAGAGTTACGCAATTTTTTCTTTCATCTCTCTGGGGTGGGCCACGGAACGCGAGGGTGAAGTCTGCGGGTCAAAGGGTCACGCCGACCCACCGCGCCCGAAGACTGCCGTGTCCAAAATGGCTACCACCGAAGCGGCGCCACCGATGAACAAGACTTGGGAACTGAGCCCGTACGAGCGTCAGAGAACGCCCCAGGAGGTAATAACTGACAGCACGGAGATAGCTGTGTCGCCGCGGAAGCTGCACAGCGAGCTCATGTGCCCGATATGCTTGGACATGCTAAAAAACACGATGACGACCAAGGAGTGCTTGCATCGCTTCTGCCAGGAGTGCATTACGACCGCGCTGCGGAACAGCAACAAAGAGTGTCCGACGTGCCGGAAAAAGCTGGTCTCGCGACGCTCGCTGCGGGCGGACCCGAATTTCGACGCCCTGATCGAGAAGATCTATCCGAGTCGCGACGAGTACGAGGCGCACCAGGAGCGCGTTCTGGCCAAGCTGAACAAGCACCACAACCACTCGGCGCTCATGCAGAGCATAGAGCACGGCATGCGGCAGCAAGCCATGTTCCGCGTGCAGCGGGCGCGCATCAAGCGGCAGCTGGCCGCCGGTCCAGCCGCCGGCGGCGGAGACGACGACGAGCGGGCGGAGCAGCAGCAGCAGCCGTTGGCGGCCACCCAGCCGCAGCCTCAGCAGCAGCAGCAGCCGTCCACGCCGCAGCCGAAGCGCAGCCGAGCGAGCTCGGCAGACTCGGCCAACGCGTCGTCGTGTGCCGCCGGCGAGGCGGACGAATCGAGCGTCAACATGGACGGTCCCGACTCGGGCCAGTCGCAGAGCTCGGAAGTTGAGCTCGTGTTCAAGGCGCTGCCGAGCGAGAGCGGCGCCGGTTTCAGCAAGAGGACGCGCTACTTGAAGACCACCGCCAACGCGACCGGTAAGCGACGCGAAAGCCCGCCCTCCTGGTCTCGCTGTCTCTGTCTGACTGTCTCTCGTCACTCTCTCTCTCGCTCTCTCTTTCGTCTCTCTCGCTCTCTCTCTCTCTCTCTCTCTCTCTCTCACCTTTGTCACACCATGCATGCCATGCGGTGTGGGGCTTCAATGCCTGCGACTTACTCTCACTTTCGCTTGACTCGGTGGCCAGCTGGAGCGCTGCACCGGCTGGCCTGCCTGGCCGCACGGCTGGCCAACCCGGCGCACTCAAATTGGAACCGTTCCTAGTTTCAATGTAGCCACAAAGTCGGTGCTGAGTCGCCATTGTTCTGGCGACGCGACGAATTTGTGCCGTTTCCGAACGAGTTTCATTTCGTACCCCATGACACTGTGCAGTTGTGCCAGCTGCTATATAACTTGGTGCGAATGTAGGTATCCGTCTGTAGCTACACACAACCAAGAAGCCTGGCCGCATTTGGGCAGCCGTGAAAGTGAACGTGAACGGCTTGGGAGTAGCCTGATAGGAGGCTGCTTAGGCTTTGAGTCTTAGCTATGGGAACACTATCCAGCAGCTCGAAACCCACTCAGGCTTTGTCTTTGTGGCTTTGTGGATTTACAAAGGGAGAGACACGAGCATATATCGGCACGCGAGAGGTCTCGGCAGATCGAGTAGCATAAACCCAGTAGAATGGGCAAATCAGATCGAGTAGCATAAACCCAGTAGAATGGGCAAATCAGACTTGTAGACGCTTTTTTCACAATCCGGCAGAGCAAAAAAGTATGTTACAAAAAAATCGTTATCGTAATGCCAGGGATAGCTACATTTTTTTGGCCTGAGCATAAGTGAAGGTACGGAAAATGCAAGTCAAGACTGATAGGCAATTTAGCTTGGTATGAAAGACCTGCAAAGCTCAGCCTCAGGCAGGCTGAGCTTTGCAGGACTTGGCAGGTAACAGCAAGACCGGTTGACTGTGTGTGCTGTCGGACCGATAGCCGCCAACGGTTCTTCATCAAAGCAGTCTGTGACCTGAGCTTCTAGGTGCCTAAAGAGTTTTTTGCTGCTGCACCCAACCCTCAAAGAGAGCTGCTTTCGCATTGATGGCTCGAGTAAGGCTTCAGAATACGCATTTCTCTAAAGTAATGTCTTTACTTTTAATTTGAAGTCGATGCTTTCAGAACAGGGGTAGCTATGTTACGTGACAGGTCTAAGGTGTCCGGGTTAACTTACCTTCAGCAAGCTGACGTAGTCCTGATAAGGGTGAAGTCAATTAGGTGCATCTGCACAACTTTGAGATGGGCCAAGGAGCTGGTGAAATTGAGAGCTCTTGGCACTAAGGCACTAGCTATGGCATAGCAGCAGCTAGGTACGACCCTCCCTAGGTGGTCTCCTTCATCAGAAGCTGCTGTTATTCGAAGCTACTTCAGCAGTACTTGCATTCACTTGCCTGCAGGATGACCACAGTTAATGAGAAACCGGATGTTAGTGGCTTCCTGTTTGTTGCCGGGCAGGCTGCTCGGCATGCTTCCCTACGTTTGTGAGTCACCTTGCTGGTGTAGTGGGCCTTTCAGTGCTGCTTGTATTAGGAAAGAAACTCGAAGAGACGTTTGATGCTCGGGTGGCTTTTTGCTGGTCTCTAGCTGCCCTTGCCTCAGCGGGCCTTTATTTTTGGTCTGTGCAGCAGGCATGGGGCTGCTTCTGCAAATGTAAAGCGCCTAGAAGGAGATTGAGTTCTCTGAGGGCACTTCATCAAGTGCATTATTATTATTATTATTATTATTGGTTCGGTCTAGCGGTTAAGGTGCTCGCCCCGACCAAGGTCTGACTGAGATCGTGGGCTCGAGCCCCGAGGCATATGTGAAGCACTTCTGAATAGAGATTAAGTTCTCTTGGGGTGCTATATAAATGAATTATATTTATTTATTTATATTTATATTATTATTCTAAGCTGCCCCATGCTTTGATGGTGCCTCTTTTTTGAGCAGGTAACGAGTCGGGCAGGTGGCTATCCGATGCGTTTTTCAACGATGTAGCTGTGCAATGCAGCCGGTTCCTCATTTATTGCCGGCATCGACCCACATAGCCACCGTCGGCCGGTGTCTGCACCAGCCACTTGTTAGCATGCAGCTGTGCTGAGGACGACACAGAGAATAACAGGCAACAGCTGCCCCATCTAACGGCTGCCTCTGTATTCCGAGTGAGGCTTTGAGGTGCAATGCTCATCGTGTACGAATGCCTGCTGAGGAGGGCAGGCGCTTGTGCATGCAGCAGTTAGTGCTGACGTATAGCCGGCATCACTTTCCGGTCCCAGCCAGTGTAGGGCAATCTTTACCTGGATCATATACTTTGCCTGGCCCACGAACTTTGCCTGGCCATTGAACTTTGCATAGTCGAGCTCTTATGATTATCAAGAGCATCGATCTCTTGTCTTCACCTTGCTGTTGTTCCTCTCGTCCGTGTGCACTTTGGTGCCGTCGGGGCCAGCTGTGCTTGCTGCAGTCTTCCGGTACACTTTGCTAATGTTCAACCTGATAGCCGACCGTTATTTCTTGTTTCCCTAAACTATCCAGGCTGGATATGGTGTATTGATAAGGGGTTCGCCTGGATATGCTGCGAATGTTGAGGTTTTGCATTGTTTACTGTGACCGTGACTCATCTGAGCAGAGCGTATCGATCTGCCGTCTGTACAGCTTGAACATGTTTCTAAGAAAAGGACTATACCCTGGTTTCTCCAAAATTGCAGTTTTACAACGAATGATTAAGCAAAGAATGTGAGTCTAGGAATACTTGCAGTACTAATAATGATTAGGCATTTATATAGTGCCCTTCTAGAATATAATGTCTTTCTAGGGACTTTAATGTGCTGGAAAGACGTCAACGAGGACGATGCATCGATGCAACCAAGGCTGCAACACTTTCGGCCAGGAACCTTTAAATAAAGCAATCGTTAAAAGTGTATTCATTCAAAATTGATTACTCAAATAATCATGGTCAATGCCTCAAATTAGCAGAACACTAAAAAGCAACCAAAGTTGCCAAAGCACAGGTACTGGTCGATAAAATTGTCTACTTACTAAAAGAAAGTGTTTTTAAATGGTAAAGTCAATGCCGTCACAGTTGCTCCCTTCTGAGCCAAAGCAATGGATGCTTTTTGTTTGGCATTACGCAGCGCTTTAGTAGGAAATTGTGGTCTGAGCTCGACCTTGATTGTGGTCTGAGCTTGCGATTCTGAGCTATAACTCTGTTAAGCTTGCTTTGCTTTCGAAGGCTTTCAGAAATCTGGAGTATGCTCGTCAAGTCAAGGGTCAAATATACTGCAGCCTTGTACAAAGTAGTAGCAGTTTTCCAGCGTTGCATCCACGAAACGCTCTGTGCACTGCAGCATCGTTAGCTCATCTTGCAATGCTTTTGTGGTGTGTGTGTGTGTGTGTGTGTGTGTGTGTGTGTGTGTGTGTGTGAGTGTGTGTGTGTGCCTGTGCGCGTGTGCTCGTGCGTGTGTGTGTGTGTGTGTGTGTGTGTGTGTGTGTGTGTGTGTGTGTGTGTGTGTGTGTGTGTGTGTGTGTGTGTGTGCCTGTGCGCGCGTGTGTGTGTGTGTGTGTGTGCATGTGTGAGGGAGATGTACTATGTAGCCAGTGCGTGCCCCTCCATCGTCGGCTGAGGTATTTTCGTCCCACCTTTGCAGTCGATCACCTGGCCAAGTACCTGGCGTTGAAGATGCAGACAGACGGCGAGCGGGGCGAAGGAGTCTCTGAAGCTGCAGCAGCGGTGGCGGCAGCAGCAGCAGCAGCTAGCTTGGGTGAGTGGCGTTGAGCAGATGAGCAGCAGGCAGGCAGGCAGGGCACTGCCTGCCTGCCTGCCTGCTGCCTGCCTGCACTGCCTGCTTCTCCAGCCAATCAGCCGACGCCTGTCCGGTGCGCTTGCAGGTAGCGAGAAAGAGGGCGAGACCACCTTTCAGATATCCATTCTCACAGCAGCATCGGGTTTCATGCTGCTGCCTGGCAGCATGACGCTGGAGAGTGTGAACGGCCGCTATTGGAAGATGAACAAGCCGCTCGAGCTCTACTTCGGGCTTCTCAAGTGAAGCAGGCGCATGCATAGCTGTGGCAGCAGCAGCGTGCGTCTGTGCAGGTGGCGCTAGCGAGCCACGGTTCGCCCCATCGGTCGACCCTTCCACGGTGGTGGCAGCGGCGGCTGTCCTCGTGGCGCACACGGCTGCCTCCTGCCGTCCAAGAGTGCCGTGGCAGTAGCAGCAAGCAGCAGCAGCAGGGTGTAGGTGCTGCGGTGGTGGCTTCGGATGCCACCGAAGCAGCTATCTGCTCTTGCTGTTACTGTCTACGTAGCCAGCCGGCTGCGCTACCTCGATCTGCTAGTGTACATGCAGTCAGTCATATTTTAAATGTGTTGGGCATTGTACTATGAATGTATATATATATACATATATATATAAAATATATGTTACAATGATAGTAACGATAGCTCAATCGTGATAGCAATGATGATAGGCTGCTCTCTTGCTTGAATTATGAATATTGTTTATAGTTCTCTTCGCATGGCTGCAAGATAGTGCCTAGCGTGTTGCCACGAATCTTAATCGGGGCTGCACTTTGCATGGTGGCACAATCTTGATCTTGCCATAGCTAGCCGATCGTGCGGGCAGCACGCCCACAGAAGGGGCGTGCTGCCCGTCTAAAAGGGGGCCGCATACCCTCTCCCCCTGGCGGTTTGCGCAAGCATGCTCGCTCGGCAGCGCTGTTATTGCTAAAGCTGCCGATCGGCATTGGTTAGCTGTCTTCACTAGCTAATGGCTGCAGATTATTGAGTGCCCATCGGCTGGGCATCGAAGGCGTAGCACAGCAGTAGTACAGGTTCTAACTCGGTGGGAGGAGACACCAAGGAGGCACCAAGGACGTCACACTCGACGAGCAGCTCGTCCTTCTGCAGTCTTGCTGCTGCATTGGTACATTGGGATGACATTTGTCTCCGTCCATGGCTCCACAAAGCCGCACTGAGGACTAAGTGGGACTTTTACTCGGCAGAGCTTTCTATAGCACTCTCGAAGCACTTCTCTCTAAGCTGCTTTCGGTGCTCACATGGTGTTCAAGAGATCTCACAAAGCAAAGTGAAAGTGAGAAGCATAGGTGAGTCAGGAGCCCACTTGAGGTAGTGGGTAGCATGGATGTAGCACCCAAGGACGACTGAAAAGGATGTGCCACAGTCGGCAGCACGAGAGTAGATTTAATTGTGTAAGAGTTGTCAAAGTGAGTTCCACAGTCCACCTTCCGAGCAAAAGCTTTTGTCGGTAACAGTCTTCAAGTGCAGGAATGACACAGCTAATTTATGTCCATAGATGACCTAATGGTAGAGAAGGCTGAAGTTAAAGTGATTGTAGCAGCTAATTTATGTCTATGGAGGATCTGATGGTAGAGAAGGCTGAAGTTAAGTGATTGTAGCAGCTAATTTGTGTCCATAGATGACCCTAGGGCAAGAGGAGGCTGAAACTAAGCTAGTTATGAAGGAGCCAAGTCTCGGGAGGCCTTGTGGGTTAGAGTTGGAATTTTACTCTGTATCGGTTGTTCGATCGGGAGGCATTGCAGCTCTTTTAGCAAAGCCGACACTTGGCTCAGCCTCTGGGATTTGTTGGCTAACCCTGTATCCAGCCATATTCTTTACCAGCAGCCAAGGCCGTATCGCTTTTTCGGTGGCCCAGATAAAACTGAATTACCTCGATCGAGTCGAGACTGAACCAAAAAGCCAGTGAGATCTTAGGCTAACCACCTTAGTTGGCAGTCCCTAATCTTTTATAGAGATGGAACGCAGTGGCTAGCTGTAAAAGAAACTTAAGGAAAAGCTGTAAAAGAAACTCTCTTGAAGAAACTTTTAATAATAATAATAATGATAATGTACTTGATAAAGCGCCCTCAGAGAACTTAATCTCTTTCTAGGCGCTTTACATTTGCTGCAAAGAAAAATGCAATTAAAGGGTAAGTAAAATCATGCTTGAAAAACAAACAAAATGAATAACATGGTTAGGGGTGACATGCACAGGGTCAGCATGCAAATGTGGTTAGTGGCAGCATGCACAGTGTCAGCACGCATAAGCACGTGATCGAAAAACAGCAGTCAGTGAGGATGCCTCACATTCCGGGCAAATGAATATAAGAAGGAAACAATACATGCTGATTTAACAGGCTTTTTTATAGCGACATTAAAGACTTTACGGCTATTGCTACCGCATGCAGTGGTAATAAAGGATTGCCTCCCCCCCCCCCGCAGGATTCGAACCCTAGACTTTGAGACAGAGGTCGTGAAAAGCAACGGCCTACCCAGCGTGCCTTTACGATTATGGTCGCACTACAGCACCATGAATTAGTAGCACCAAGTCTCCTAGTTCAGCCGTACTCATATTGTATCCTATGAGGAATTTAGCCTTAAGAAAATTGCCGACATCCCCTGATCGAATGTCGGCAAGGCAGGCATTCAGTTTATCAGTTCCATTCAGCTGAATCCAACGGTTTCAATGACAAGTACCACTGCATATCGTCAGCATAGAAATGGCCGCCAACGCTGTGGGTTTGTGTCGCTTTCCAGAGAGGCTCAGTATACATATAGAGAAGAGTAGTGAAAGACTGAGAACGGACCCTTGTGGACCACCACAGGTCTGACGGATGAGATTTGACCGCCGCACGACACTGATTGACCACTAGCGGACAATTAGGATTCGAACAGCACCAGAGTCTCGGCAGCACCAGCATGGAGCATGATTCTCAATCATTCAAGTACGATATCGGGATCAATAGTGTTAAAAACAGAACCAATCGTGCCGCTTCCTAATCCCATTCAACGCTACCGATTTGCAATAATACTTCCCAAATAAGGTCGTAGGAGTTGTATGCCTACGAGGATTTTTGACAAGCGCTGTTTATATTTGAGCTGAGGAAGCTAGTGATGTCAGCCATTCAAGCTAGGTGCTTAAACCGCCGAGGCATGAGGCGTCTTTATGACAGAACTTACCCTTTTTTTTATCTAGGCCCTACACGCTACAGGGATAGCGCGTGTTGGACATGCCCAACACGCGCTATCGTGACAGTGTAGCTTGTATCTTGCAACAGCAACTCTGAGGTCTGAACCAGCGACTTCCTACCAAGCCGAGCTGATTTGGTCCAGCGGTTAAGGTGCTCGCCCCGACCGAGGTCGTGGGCTCGAGCCCCGAGGCCTGTGTGTGAAGCACCTGAATAGAGGTGAAGTTCTCTCGGGGCGCTATGCAAATGAATTTTATATGTGAATTATGTAACCAAGGTTCGGCCAGGATGGAGGAACTGGCGTCCTTGCCGACAATGCAGGAGCTCGGTGGATGCCGAGCGGTGCTTGCCGAGGCCAAAATGCTCAGCGCTCGTAGTCAGCTAGCTGAGTCTAGTGCTCTCGCATATTCATACCTAGCTGTGCTGCTGCCTCTACTCCCAACGGTAGCCAAAGAGACGGCAGCAACCCAATCACCCAATCACGCCCCTTCCGTCTCCGACGGATCGCTCAGTGCCATGCTAGTTTGCTGAATGGGAAGATTAGCGAGCTTTGATCTTTGATCTTTGATGGATCTCAACCTCAAGGTGGGTAGTCGGCAGATAGTCTGTGCAAGCAGCGCATTGCAAATCATGGGCAGGTAATTGATTTGATAGTTGAACGACGAAGCCCCGGCGTACGTAGGTTTTAGCACTACCGTGAGCGCTTCTGGGAGCACTGGGAGCCGCGAAGCCGTCGGCGACCGGCTTCCGGTGTCGGTAACCGGCTCTTCGTCGTCCATTTATTTCTCAAACTCGCTCCAGCCTCAGATCAAGCGTCTCGTGAGCAACTCCACCGCGGCGAATGCCAATTCGACGCATCGACGAACCAGCCAAAAGTAATGGCCAAGATTAGAAGTAAATGGCCAGAATTAGAGGGGCTCTGCAGCAAAAATATTAGATGGTAGTAGTAGTAATAATAATAATTGCTAATTTAGTGGCATTATTAGTATATCGGTAGAAAAGCCTCAATGGCTATCGCCGCCGCTTGAAGTTGGCAATAAAGAGTCGCCCACTGCAGAATTCGAACCCACGACCTCGGTCTGGGAGAGCGAGTTTCTTACCTCCTACGCCGTCACGGCCCTTGCAAACAAAAACTGAAGAAAACCAACGCAAAATAAAGAGTAAAACCTGCAAAATATTTTAAGCTTTGGCAGGAGATCGTTACTAGCTTTATGAACTTACATTCCGCCGGTATATTGTTCAAGTCTCCAAGCGTTCATTGCCATCCAGTTACGAGAGCTAATTGTCGAAATGTCGACTTTGTTAGCTTAAGTTTCGAAAACATAGAGAGGAAAAAAAACGTAGGATTTCTCGATAGTTCGTAAACACTAAAGAATGGCGAGCTGTGGGCTTTCTACTACTCTTTCTTCCTCGTTTCAGACACTTGACGGTGCATTCTTAGGCGCGTTGGTGCCTCAATCACGAACTTGCGCTCGTCTCGAAGCCACGGGGAATGTCGTCGGAGGCCTCGCGAAGCGATTCCGAATGGCTTAAATACAATGGCGCAAATATACAAATTCGCAGTTCCGAATGGTTTAAATACAATGGCGCTGCTGTAGCGGCTACTCGAGGAGTTGGTCTTCCCGACGCAAATGCACTCAATGCTTGCACTGTCCATGAAGACGCACGTTAGCAACCGCTGGCGTTGCTAGCTCCTCGAGGCGCAGCCTCGATATCGAGTCGCAGGAGCCGCTCCTCCGAGGCAATCGCCGGATACGCTGACTCCAGCAGTGCACGACCGAAATCGACGAGGCAAATATCTTAATCACTAGAGCTCACTGCCTACGGACTTGCTTTGCTGAGTCATAGTAGAGTTACACGTCTATTACACGTCCCTTCCGGAAGTAGTGGTCGCCATCTTGCCGCCTGATGGCAGTGCCGCGTGACGGAAGGATGGAGGACTTTCTCGCCTCAATAAGTAGGAATATGCCCGTATCTGTAACGGAAGCTGCTCATTTCGCAGCTGCACAGGAGCAAGTACGAACGGTGCGAATCGAAGCGTGCACAGGACTAACAACGATTTTTGATGTTCATTAGTGTGGCGCGACATCATTGAACCGTAAGAAGTGTCTTGAACTGAATTCTCCGCTGCTCGACGGGAAGCCAGCGAAAGTAACCGTAACGGAGGGGAGGCAACTTCGAACTTTCCTTGCCGGTAGGCATCTTGTTGCTTGAAAAAATCATTCGTCGTGAGTCTGGTCCAGAGAGCATTTCTGTCCGAATAAGTGAAAAAAATACTAGCCGATTTAACAGCCTCTTTTATGTAGCGACAGAAGAGCCTTTACGGCTGTCACTTGTCGCCGCTTTGAGCAGTGATACAGGATCGCCCACCGCAGGATTCGAAGCCACGACTCCGGGACCGAGGTAGCGAAAAGCGATCGCCTCATATAAGGTCATGCGACGCGGAGCGCTCCTCAGAGCTGGCTCTATCTCCAATAAAGACCAAAGGAGTTGAAGGTTGGAGGCCGGAGTTACAAACTGGTTTTGGGGAAATCCCAAAGGCGCAGCGTCGGACTCGCTTCTGCGGGACAACCACATGTCGTTGACGTCCACCGGAAGCTGACGACTCGAGCTTATCGGCAAGCCTTCTGTCACGTTGTCGCTCAGCTTTGAAAAACTGTATGCCGTCGACAAACAAATCCCCGAAAAGTATGCGTTTAGAGCTTTGATCGCTGAGCAGGCTCGCAAGTTTTGAAAGTGGCGCGGGGCCGCGTTCGTTACAGCGAGCCAAGGCAGGAGCCCATTTTGCCTCGTAGCGTATTTCGCGAACGCGGAGGAATCTCGGTGCTCGTGTCGCGTGCTAAATGCAGTCCTGGGCGGACAGCACGGCTTGTTGACCTACCTGACCGACAGCTCAACTAATGGTATTTTCCGTAAGCCGTTCAATCGCCGCTCGATGTAGCTTGGCTGGCCACCGAGACTTAGAAATCGCGTTGCTTAAATTCTTCGCCCGTATTTAACCGCTAAATAATGTATAAAGAATATAGCACACAAAAAAGTGTATTATTTGGTTTGTTGTTCTTCTACGTTGACTTCCGCTGAGTAGTAGACTATGGCGGTACAGCGGACCCAGAAATTTTCATCATGCATTAGCTCATGCAGGCTCAAACGTTCTGAAAGGTATCCTGAACATCTATCGGCTGGTGTTGTGTGCGCCTGCTGCGTCTGCTATTGCAATGAGTGCAGCAGCATCGGCCACTAATGTATGTATGCTCCACCTGCAGCAGGTGGTTGAGCAATTGACTCGGTGCAGCCTTTGATGTAAGCATGTAGCCCACCGCAGTTGCACTCCCTTATCTGTAGTGAGTCAGCCACTAGCTCGTATATGTACCTGCCGAGGGAATAAAGATAGAGTCTCGTTCACCGCTTACGTTCGCCCGCTCGTGTCTCCGTGAGACTCCACTAGCGCGGCTGCCGCAGCAGACACAGAACGCAACACTGACGATTCAGGACGAGAATTTCATTGGTTTAGGCCAAGCGCTGGCAGAGCAGAACGCCGCCACCGCCGTCGTGGAGGCAGAATAATCGCTAAATGGATCGGCTATAGCTGTCCTATGCATGCCGACGCCGGCTTGGTGACGAGTCGGATGGGTGACCTACGGGTTACTACTCGGTCCTTGATATGCAGTTCCATGCAGCTTTAGCTTGAACGAGGGCTTATCAGCTCAATAATTAGATTATTCATTATTATATATTGTATTATATTATAACTATATTTATATTACAATTACAATTACAATTATATTAATTATAATATATTAATTACATATCTAATTATATTAACATGTAATTAATATATTATAATTAATATATTATAATATATTTTAATTTATAAATTAATTTATAAATTATTATAATAATTGTATATTATAATTAATTAATTATATTAATATAATAATTGTATTATATATACCAATAGCTAAGCCTCAATCAGGTTCTCCGAGACACCTGGCGCAGGAGAGGGAGTCCCGTGGGTAGGGTGCCGAAAATTGCCGCTGATAGCATCGCTACTGGCATGGGGATCCTGTCTGACCCTACCCATCAGCCCCGCGGGGGGGGGCGGGGGCGCAAGCCTGGGCAAGACTGGGAAGCTTTCCCTACGATTTTATCTACAGCTTTATCCAGAGCCGCTCTGATAGCGCAACAAGCAGACACACGTCAAGTAAGACTTCCCAAGATGCTGCTCTGCATAATTCTACTGACAATGCATTTATATAGCACCCCAAGAGAACAAGTCCTTTTTATAGAGCATTATAAATGCCTGGAAAAAATAAATTTCATTTGTATTGCGCCTTACAATAATCGAATCTCTATCGAGACGCTTTGCATATGCCGTGGGGCTCAAACCCACGACCCCGGTAGTTAAAGGCGAGCGTGTTACATCTCGTCCAAACCCGGTCGTGAGTAAGCCTGAGCGGAGTGAGTAGAGCAGCGATGGGACCGACAAAGTCAGTGACAAGATCTGAAAGTCTTACTCGCTGCTTCTTGAGGAGTCAGTGCAGGTCGGAGAGAAGTGATGCAGTGTCGCAGCTGTGAAGTTAAGAAAAGAAGCCTAGCTGCGAGCACGCTTTGAGCCGTGGTTGCCTTGACAGTAGTTGCAGTGACATGCAGAGCTGCAGCTGCCTGAAGCCGCCGAATGACACCATCAAAGTCGCTTTGGGTTTCGCGAAAGAAACGTAGCGGCAGAGAGAGAGAGAGAGAGAGAGAGAGAGAGAGAGAGAGAGAGAGAGAGAGAGAGAGAGAGAGAGAGAGAGAGAGAGAGAGAGAGAGAGAGAGAGAGAGAGAGAGAGAGAGAGAGAGAGGTCACGGTAGAGCGATCGAGTCAGTTAGTGCGGTTTAATTCTCCCAGTGGATTGCTGCTGCTCAGCTCGCACGCACTGCACCAGGCTCGCCCGAACTTTGTCAGTCTCAACCGAACTTCGCTAGGCTCGCCCGTACTGTGCCAGGCTTGCTGACGACAGGTTCACGAACTCGCCGCTGGGAGCGACGCCGCCGTGTCTAGTGCGCCGCCGCGGGGTGCTTCGTCGTGCGAGAATCTCGTCACCATCAAGCATTTCACGCAATAGCCCGACGTGCAGTAGAGGCTCTCTTTGCACACGGTCGACTTTCCCAGCAGGCTCAGCAATTGCTCGCGCCACAGCTCGGCGAGGTCGGTGAGGTCAAGTTGCGCGTCTTCTTCGCCGCAGCAGAACTCTGCAGTGGAATCTCTTACGGTCGGTGAGTTTAGCGCGTCACTTCCGGGCTTCGAGGGATACGGGTCCAAGTCGCTCACTCTATTTAGTACGGCAGATTCGCTGAGCGACGGGGTTGAGCACCTGGAGTTCTTCTGCAAGAAGTTTTATCGTGGAATCAAGTGGCAACTTTGAAAAGCGCCAGCTGCAAGAAAACCGTTCAGCGTCAGTGCTAGATCGACGCTCAGCTGCTCGCGAAATGCAGCCGAGTTGCGGCCGAAACCGAAGACAGGGCGTGGCTACTTCGCTTCCGGTCCGCCTTGCCAACTAGCCTTGATTTTCCTCGACGTCGAAGACGCCTTTTCCTCCGCGTTTGAAGTTCTGCTGCTTGCCACCGACCAAGGCCTTGAGCAGGCGATCGACGAAGCGACCGCCGCCTCGAGGCGGACCGCTCGGCGGCCGGCGCTCTGCGACTCTAGCGGCCCCGGCCCACCGGAATTTAGAACTCCGCCGTCGTCGCCTTCGGCAGTGTTTGCGCATGCGAGCGGCGCATCTTTAGGCTGAGCTCGGCTCCATCTCGCACGTGCTCCGAAAGCATACTGCCGAAAATCGGCGGCCCAACTCGACGCGGCAGATTTGGCGACCAATTGTTGACAGGCAGCTCGCGCGGCAGGTGCTGTCGGACCTGCAACTTCCGCTTTTGGTTTTCGCCGAGCTACCGTCGAACGGTCAACTAATGGACGTTGACTGCTGACGTCGATTTCTAAAGTTAAGAGCGCGAGAGAGCTGAGAAGCTATCCGATCATATCAGGAGACACAAGTGAATGGTTAGAGGACCGTATGTCCTTCAATATTTAGCTTTGAGGAAGGAGCCTGGCTGAGCCGGCAGCACTATTTTACAGCCCTAGGGGAAAGTTTATATAAATAAATAAATACAATTCAACGGTACAACGCCCTAAGAGAACTTAATATCTACCCAGGCGCTTCACATATGCCACGACCTCGGCCATTAATAACATTAGCATTAACCTTGGTTCAAGGCTAGGCACCTTAAACACTGGACCAAACCGCCCCGCTTATAGCGCCTACTGCTCGTTGTGCATACTTTGTCATAGTGGTTGTTGAACTCACGGCTTCTGAAAACTAGAGCAAGATTAGTATGAACTGGTCCCTTTTTGCGGACAAAATATATGTCGAATCTACAGCCAGCACTATCCAAGAGCTTCGTTATCTGAGGCGATATCAGCTGACATTTTCAAAATACATTCCGAGTTCCAAATCGATATTTAAAATAATTTGTCTGATTTGAGATGCCGTCATTTCGCCAGGAGCACGACTTTTAAGAGGCGTCTAACTGAGCTAACTCTATTTGGGCACGCGTTCGCAAAACCTGAAGAGAAATTCTTCGGCCGCTATTTCGTGAGGCTGACTGACGGATGAAGAAAGCGAACGTATGCGAAGTTACAACGAGTCCATCTGGAAATTTTGGTGTCAAGTATCGGAGATTGCAGTAATAGCTAGTCACGGTCAGGGTGGCTGATAGCGTTAGAACGACTCCATCTTGCATGCTGGATTTCTCTTTGGAATCCCTTAGACTCTCACTCGCAGGCGTGCCACCAAAAATAGCCGGCCCTTCGACAGCACTAGCACGCGGAACGATCCAACAGGCAGGCTTTGCCTGCCGAAACAGACGAGCTGTCGGTGCAATTGGGAACTGGTGTCAGTTCTTCTAATCGGAGATACTGTAGCGCGACTATTTATTTAATTGACCCCTTTGATAGCTGATTAAAGTGAGATTCGCTATTAAGACTGCTTCCATACCATTCAATCCCTGTCAAGGATTAGGGTCACTATACATCGGTATATTGCTGAAAATCCTACTGGTTCTGTTCAAGCTGACTAGGTTTTGACTGGATCCAGGCTGACTGGTTCATCTAAGCTCGCTGGTTAGTCTAAACTGACCAACTACAATTTAGTTTTGGCTATGCTACTGAAAAAGTCATTAAGTCTTTGCAGCAAGTAAACAATGGGGCTGCAAGGTTAGTCAAGAAATCCCAGAGATTCAGTCGTGCGTCTCATATGCTGGAGAAGCTATGATGGCTCCAAAAATCGGACGGATACAGAGCCAAATTCTTACACGGCCCCAAAAGAACCACCACGACTTGGCTCTCTTTTAGATCTAACTGGACTGCAGCAAATAATAATAATAATAATAATAATAATGCACTTGATAAAGCGCCCTTAGGAACTCAATCTCTTCCAAGGCGCTTTACATATGCTAAGGTTTCAGCCTCCTCGTAGCCTAAGGTCCTCTAGGGACACTACATTAGCTGCTTCATTCCTGCACTTTAAGACCTTTGGCGACAGACGCTTCCGCTCTGCAGGTCCGTGATTGCCGAACTCACTACAAGTATTGGTGAGCCCTGATGGCGCACTAGGCAAGACGGTTGCTTTTCACGACCTCGATCCCGAGGTCGTCCTGCGGTAGGCGATCCTTTATCGCCTAAACAAGCGTTGGTGATAGCCGTAAAGGCTCTTCTGTCGTTATATAAAAGAGGCTGTTGAATCAGCTAGCATTTTTTTAAGTATTCTTAAACAATGGCATCGTCTCTGTTGTCAAGTCCAGAACATATTTTCAGTTGTCACGCGCAGCTACATCGATGCGCACTACTCACTTCCATTGCTACTCTGTAGACTTAGAAGTGCGTCTGAGTTTCTCTTTGTGAGACAGGTCGGTTTGATACCACCTAGGTACCAAAGGCCGCCTATGGTTTGAGATGGCTTTAGAAAACTTTCCATTAAAACACCATCTCAATCCTTGTGGCTTGACAGAGTTAGAGACGGAGACGCACCACATTGCATAACATTGACATCTTATTTTTAACTTACTTTTAAAAAAGCATCTCTTCTTCACGGTAGTGTTTCTTTAGAGCCTCGGAGCACTGCTTTCTTTTGTTAAACTGACACGGGCTGATTTTTACTGAACCCTCAACTGAAGAATTCCCTGAGCATCAGCAGCTAAATTGCGGCGCGTCGAAGTTCCGCGTTTGCTTAGCAACCATTCAGTAGCCACCAATGCAGGCCATTTCCTGAAAAATTCGTATTCCGAGCGCATGCAACGACAGTACAGCTGGGCTACAGCGATGTGCCGAAGATCTGACACATCTGACGCACATCGATTATGTGGCGACCAATGGCTGTCAGTTGGCCAGATGCGGAACTCTGTTATCGCGAACCTCCATTAGCGACAAAAACCAAGCCAAAAAGACCAAGTGCGTATATCAGAGAGGCAGAGAGCTACCTACCGCGCACTTAAGCCTAATCGGTCTTTCGGCACATACGGTAGCCGACAGACTTTATGTCACAACACTGAGAAAGTGAGAATTTCAGCCGGGTCAGGAGGGAGGCCACTGCACCGAGTGGCGTGAAAGAAGCAGTCCAGAACGGTTGAAAAGAATGTTCCACAGTCGGCATTACGAGGAAAGATGTCACTGTTTAAGAATTGTGGTGATGAGGTCCGCAATCTTGAACCTGTAGCGCAAAAGTATCTATCGATATAGGCTTTTAAGTGATATAATTGTAAAGCTCATTTATTATGATCCGAGAGCACGAGGAGGCAGAAACCGCTGCTGCAATTCAGCGAGGTAGAAAGGAGCCAAGCCGCAGCACGGTGCCTTTTGGTGCCTTTTGGTTAAAGGAATATTTTTCCTCTGCACCTGTTGACCGCAGCCAGTGCTACCTAACAAGTCGGGATATAGTTGTAAGGGACGGCGGCTGTCCGCACAGGCTCAGCACATTGGCCCATGAGGCTTGGCATGATTGCTCACCAGCAAACGAATTCGTAGT
Organism: Cristatella mucedo; assembly: GCA_009760855.2. Classification (NCBI taxonomy): domain Eukaryota; kingdom Metazoa; phylum Bryozoa; class Phylactolaemata; family Cristatellidae; genus Cristatella; species Cristatella mucedo. The sequence goes on along the minus strand of WPIO01000036.1, from coordinate 953,071 downwards.
CTAGATGAGGTTCTGTGAGGTTTTACAAAATTGAATCAATTCGTTTCTGGGTAGGTCCGGCCACGGCACGGTAATTTCTCGTGGGTGACTTCGGTGAGTTGGCCCCTCCCCCTCTTTGTAAAACGAATCCAAGTACTGAAATACTAAACTTCACACCGTAGACGATGTTTCCGCGCGGTACGACTAGAAAGTTGCAGGTAACATGCGACGAGGACCCTAGTAAGACGGATAGAAGGTTAAGTCTCTTAGTCAGTTCGGCTATATATATCTGTCCCCTATGACTTCTCTGCAAGTAGCCAAGCGGCGCCTGCTGGATCAGATGGCTGTCATTAATCTAGCAGCAGCCAGAGGAGGAGTTCATTACGCATCTGTTCCAGTCTGCTTCATGTGAGTGGCGATGCTCCAGAATCAACCCCCTACCGCACGCTCCGTTACAAAAACATCACAGGAAATCAGCATAATGTAATGTAATGTATCTTCGTCAGTAACTCCACAAAGTCATAAAGACCGTGTGGGTGTTACGCAGGAGAGTTTTGTATAGCGCACTCACAGCCTAAGCGGCTTTTGGTACGCATTCGGTAGCCAACAGACTTCGTCTCAAGCAACAAAAAGAAAGTGGGAAGCATAGCAGAGTTAGGAGAGCAGTTGAGGTAGTGAGTAGCATAGAAGTAGCAGTTCAGGACCGCTGAAAAAGATGTGCCATAGTCGGCAGTTGGAGAGTAGATGTCGTTGCGTAAGAATTGTGGAAGCGAGTTCCACAGTCTAGGACCTGCAGAGCTAAAGCTTCTACCGTAGTATTCGAATGTCCATTTGCGAATAAGTCCCGTAAACGGAAGTCACTGCTCTCATACTCCAATCTGCATTGACCAATGAAAGGAGAGCCCGCTCAAATATTAAATATATATAATATAATTCATTTGCGTAGCACCCTAAGAGAATCCAATCTTAATTCAGGCGCTTCACATATGCCACGGGGCACGAGCCCTAAACCTCGGCCAGACCTTGATCGGGGCGAGCACCTTAACCACTGGGCCAAACCAGCTCGGTAACGCGAATGGCAAAATGCAACTCATTATTTTAAAGTTAAAATCTTTGGTAAAAGGATGGTTTTTCCCAGTGATTAAGGTGCTTTTCTTTGACTACCAAGCTCAAGGTGTCAACGCCTATGACCGAGTTCATGGGTTCAAGCCCTGTGGCATATTTGAAACGCCCGGCTAGAGATTCATGTCTTTTAGGGTGCTGTAAAAAAGAATCAAATAAACTATATATATAAACTGATAATAACCAAAAGTGAGAAAAGACTAAGCTTCAACCAATGAAAAGAGCCCAAGCGAATGTAAATACGCATTCAAAAACGCCTTCTCACGGCTGATAGTTGAAGTTACAGATAGGAAAAGACAAAAGGTGAGAAATTACCAAAAGAGAGGAATGGTTCCGCAACGAAAGAGCGAGATAAATACTAAGAGAGTGTAAGAGAGAGAGAGAGAGAGAGAGAGAGAGAGAGAGAGGAGGAAAGAGAGAGGAGAGAGAGAGAGAGAGAGAGGGGGAGAGAGGGGGAGAGATATAGTGCGAAAGAGAGTGAGAGAGAGGGTGAAAGAAGAAGAAAAGAGATAGAAAGAGTGGAGAGAGACAGAGAGAGAGACAGAGAGAGAGAGAGAGAGAGAGAGAGAGAGAGAGAGAGAGAGAGAGAGAGAGAGAGAGAGAGAGAGAGAGAGAGAGAGAGAGAGAGAGAGAGAGAGAGAGAGAGAGAGAGAAAGAGAGGAGAGCACATAGAAAAGTGTACGCGTAATAGTAATAATAACAGCACACTTGATATAGTGCCCTCAGATAACTTAATCTCTTTCTAGGCATTTTACATTTACTGCAAGCGAAGTAAGGTCGAATGGCTAAAGGTAGCATGCTAAATGTCTACAAGCATAATACGGTTAGAGGTGACATGCACAGGGTCAGCATGCAAATATTGTTAGTGGCAGCACGCACAGTGTCAGCACAACATAAGCACACGCAGGAATTATAGCCGAGACCTTCAAAGGAATGCCGCACATCCAACGTCAAGTTATCATTCCCAAAGAGCTTCAAACGACTTTAAACATAGCTGCATCCGACGAACTCTGAACGACCCATAACTTTGATATTTCATTATTTTGATTAAGGGGCTGCTTCAGAAAGATCTCGAACGTACGCGAGCTTCTAGAATTTTGCAGCGTAAGTTGGAGAGCTTCAATCGCTCCTCGGAAACGCCCGTGCCTACCGCATAGCGAGGCTAGCGTAGCTGCTCCGCCCTTTTGCGGCGGACGCTTATTCGACGGTTTCCGCGCCCTGTCGCTCGATCGCAGCCGGCTGCCTCCCTTACCGTTAGCGGGCGTTGCGTTCTTCTTCTGCGGTGAGCAAGTCGAGCACATCGCAGACGCCATCGTGCTGACAAAGCTCGCCGCTCGCGTGCACGTCTCGGCGCCGGAGGCCCCTTCGGCAGTCACCGCTTCTCGATTTCGCACTGCGACTCGGATGGGCGCGGCGGCGGCGGCGGCGCCGCGGTGGCGGCGAATTTGCACGTCCGCGGGCGCTCGAAGCCCGCGCTTGCAGGACGTCGCCGTGGCGTCGTCGTCGCTGGGCGGCCGCGATCGAGACACGAGCGGCTTCGACGACGCAGACTGAGGCTTGCCCGAGCAGGTCTTAGACGCGAAGTGGTCGCGCTCGAGCAGCCGGAGTACGTATTTGGTTCGCTCGTACTTGCAGAGCGCGTGGCGGGCGGCCATGAGCGACTCTCTGACGCGGCACGCCGCTTCGATCTGCGGCACACTTCCGGCTCGAGAACGGGTCGTCGGCGATTCGGTCTGAGCGTCGCGAGGAAAGTAGTAGGTGCAATTTGTAAAGCACGTGACCGGCGGCCGCCAGTTGAAGTTGCTTCGTCGCTGCGTCGGCCCTCCTCTGTTGGCGTCTCGCCCCGCAGAGGAGATCTTGAAGAGACGGAGAGCGCGCGCGTGCGCAACGTGATGGTTGGTGCTGCCGAGCGACGGAGCCGGAAGAGGCTCGTGCGATCGGTGCGAGCGAGCTATGGCACTGACGGAATATTCGCGAACTGCTCGAGACCGTGCGTTAAATGTGCTCGCCTGATGCTGCGGCAGTGCCGCCTGTTCGGTGAATGCCAAGTGCAGCACCGACCAGCAAAATAATGATAGCGTACAACGTAGCCAGCCTAGGACAGCTGACTAGCGATTGCTAGCTCGCGCGCGATATTTCTAGTTCCGCAATACCATTTAAATTAACCACGGCAGCAGAAAAATATCAGCAGAAAAAATCCTGCAGATGGCGCTTAGCCATCTGCAGGGACCGGTAGCGCATCTGTGGCAAGGTCAAGTGACCAACTACCCGATTATTAGACTTCTGAATAAGTCGAGAATTAACTGATTTCTTTTCAGTATGCGAAAACTAATTGAAGCTACTAGGTATTAACGGGACATTCTGTAAGGTTAGTTATGCTAAGTTTTCAAAATAAATAGTGTTACTGGTTGACAATCCTGATAGCATTCCAAATGATCAGCTTATGATGTCTTTGGTGTGTCTGTCCGTCTGTCACACTTCGAGGTTAAATTTCAAGGAGATACTGAGAAGATTAGACCAAAGATCCAATATTTTGTGTACAAATTTCAAAAGAAAAATGTGAGAAATGAGATGTGAAGTTTTTGACGAGTTCAACATAAGACAAAGCATATAAAAACGATTAAAAAACCGTGTCTCACACAGCAGTAAATCGGAAGCAGCATATCTACAAATAATAAATTTGTAGATCTCCGCATAGTATGCAGCTGGTGAAACAACTTAATGAATCTTGGAACATCGAGATGCTTGATTAATGTTTGTTGAGGTACATGCTAGTGACTTTTAAAAAGCTTATTTTCTGTGAAGCTTTGTGCCTTTTAAATTCCGCAACTCAGTCGACAATTGATGCCTCGACGTTGGATTTCAAATGCAAATTCAGTTCTGTGCGTGAACGATTGCAGGAGTTCAATTCGGATTTTGTTTGATACTTTCACACGTTATCAAAAATCATTGAGTTTTATCAACTGTACTCGTGTTTCGCTGTGTAGCAGCCTAACGGATTTAAATTTCAAATTTTACAGTAACTTCTTAACAGGAAAGGTGCATTAAGAGACCATCTGAGAACAACTAAGTCTATGAACTAGTGCAGCAAGAACTGCCTTTGTAGCGTTCCTCTAAACGCGTTTATAAAAAAAATTGACTTTCCCTCATTTACGGTAATGTTTTAATAGGAAACCGAAAGGGTGCCACCAGAAAGGATTTGTGAACGCAATAAAGCAGTCGCTTACGCCCAACCTGCGATGCCACACCGCAACGGCTAACTGTCCTACCTCGGATAACGTGCCCGTCTAAAAGCATCGATCGCCCCATCCTAGGAAAAAGCAGCTGCACGCTGCACGCTGAAAAAGAAAGCCACTCTAGCGCCGAAATTTAATTACATTTAAGATACTTTTAATTTTAATACATTAAGAAATTTCGTTACATTTCCACTTCGGAAGAAGAGCCCGAAACTCCTCGCTGTAGGCGCACCGCGCGCGGAAGCCGCAATCGAGGCCGGCCATCTTCTAAGACACGTGCCGCTCACTTCGCTCACAGCTCTAAGAAGATGGCGAGAGTCAAAAGGACGCTATTCAGAAGCAAGCTATTCAGACCGATTCGGCGATCGCGCAGCCTCCTCGGCAACTCAAAAACGCATTTTTCTCGCCTCAGGAAATCTACAAATACGGTTGCCGTGCAAAGGTTGACGACATATGTTAATGTTGACATGATGATATTGATGCTCCTGAGAAAAACTGACCTTGAGCAAGCTTTCCGGATGCGCTCGGCGCTAGTGAAGTGTGCGTAGCAAAATCTTGCGGAAACATCGCTGCAGGCATACCTTCAATTTCCACGCCGAAGGCGGTGCATCGCCCACTACGTCGCCGGAACCGCGGCGCCTGCTACCGCTATCCACGTGGAACGAGTTGCCGAGCATCCGAGGCGAAAAATCTAGTTTACGGAGAAGTTTTCGAACAAATAGGGATGCTTGAACGGCTGTAATGATTGGTGTGGATAATCGAGATCCGGTCCAACAGTCGGACGGGGTGTTTTAGCCACCATAGACAATGTACCTACCACCCGCAGGCTTTTTTGCGCCGTCAATCTAATTATTTCGCAACCTCTCTAACGGGCAAGGTCTATTAATAAAAGATACAATTAAATGACTGCAGACATCGAGGCCATATGATATGTATGAATTTTTACTGACGCTTTTTAGCGATAGCTCTCACGACGCTCTCCCTTGTTCGAAGGACATTGAGGAGACGGCAGCTGACCGAGTAAACGCAGACGAGCAGAGGAACGCCGTACCCGACTGCCTTTATTCCGCAAGAGGTGCATTCGGTGAGCCGTCTGCGACGTCATACACTCGGACCTTGCTACCGAAATGTATAAAAGCTCAAACTGAAAGCCACAGTGACCTCCTTAAATAAATATTTATCAGGCCGAAGTGGTTCCCCTGCCTCTGAAAGAAACGGCATGACGGACTTTTATGATGCGGCCCGTAGAGTAGAATCGCGCACGTACGCCGCCACACCGCACCAAGTTTACAGAGAATCTTCAGCCAAATATCAATTTCTAACAAACTCGGGGAAAAGTATAGGCGCGATACTGTTACCTTTCTCGCCACTGTCTATTTGAGGTTCGCTGAAGTATCTGTGCCCTAGAGCAGCAGCAGTTTCAAGTATCGTCTCCATGAGAATCATTGTAATTATAGGAATTGAATGACTTATCTGAGAGTAACCTCCATAGTGGACTGAGAAGTGAAAAATAGAGCAGATTCATAGCTGATTAAACAGCTTATTGACTATCATCAATGCTTGCTGTTGGCTATACTAAATAACCCAAGTGCAGGATTCGAACCGACGATATCGGTTGTGAGAGCGAATACCTTTCTTCCTTCACTATCACCGACCAGTACAGACGGCTACAGCTCCATTTTCGGCCTTTGGAGAGAGAGAGAGAGAGATATATATATATTTATATATATATATATATATATATATATATATATATATATATATATATATATATATATATATATATATATCTCACCCGAACTGCCTTACCAAACCAACTTGTCGAATAGAAACCTAAAAGTGCCGATGGGAGGCCTTTGCAAGCGGCGTCTAAAACAAGTCTTACTTCTATCTGTTGAGCTCTAAGCTGAGACTCGGAGGCTAGCTACGCAACAGGTTTAAAAGAAATGCTAGCTGATTTAACAGCCTCTTTTTGTATAGCGACAGAAGAGCCTTTACGGCCATCACCACCGCTCACAGTGGCGATAAAGGTTTACTCTACATAAGTTTATTCAACAAATAATCTAAATTTTATTTTTGAAACTCAATTTTCATGTTTTTAGGATGTTCTTGTACAAAAAATTGATCACATACTTCTTTGACTGTCCACTTGACCTGTAAGTTTAAATCATTGCACATTTCGAAGTCAATCACTTACCAAGGATCCAACCTCTCGCCAAGGAATGGCAGTTTTAGAATGCTGCTAGCTCGCTCTAACGCAGGTGACGAGCTTAGATTTAATCATGGCAAGTGCAGTGGTGGTGAAGTAGCCCAAATAGCTTCAGCGATCGAAGTATGGGAAAGGACAGGGCAGCGCTAATTTCGCTTGCCTCTCACCGAGACGTGGCTCTTAGCCATCTGCTTGGTAGCACGGCTGCCGAAGGAGCTGTCGCAGACGACGCAGTGGTGCTCAATCTCGCCGAGCGTTTCTGCGATTGCTCGGCGAGTCTTTGTGAGCACATGCAAGCAGTGCAGAAGAGCGGTGAGCAGTCGACCTTCACCAACACGCACTGATGCCACTTGGTCGACTTCGCCCGCCAAAAGCTTCCAAAACGTATCTGAATCCAATGGCAGCGCGAGCTCACGGGAGCGTTCGGAAGCGCGTCGATCTCATTCGCTCAGCCTGCAGCGCGCTTCTCGACTGGCTGTAATCCCTCAGTGGACAGGGTGATGCAATTGACGCAGTGCAAGTGCCGCAGACTGTGGCGATCGACTGCGACCTTCGGCTGAGGGTGCGTGCACGCCGGGCTCGGTGCACGGACTTGATCGGAGTGGGCTTAGCTGGCCAAGTGCAACGGACACTAGTAAGCTTGAGGTCGAGCGGAGTGCACAGAAGAGAATAGTAAGCCAGCGGAGGGCGGAACTCGGGAGGAAATGCAGAGCTTGGCCGAGACCAGTCCAATGCCTGGCCTGCCACACCTTACCTCACCGTTTCCGATTTCATTCAGACATTTGATGCATACACGGCTACGGTCACTACATGCAATCGCGTGACATTGTTAACGTCGCAGCTAATGACGCACACGTGTGCCGCTAGCTTCCTCTTTTACCCAGTGAGCGCTTCTCATTTGTTCATGCATGCTGTACGCAAGCACTTCGAGTGAGTAGCTGTGCACGACAGAGTATGTATTACCAGCAACAGGCCTTAAAGTCGGCGGCCTGGAGTATCTTAATATTATCTCGAGCTGGCCAAAGCATGATACTTGCTCGTTTTGCAGACTAAATAACCTTCTCGTTACTATCCCTGGGTAATGATTCTCTGGCAGCGACTAGTAAAAGACCAGGACAGAGACTAGTTGCTCTTAGGGCTATACGCACACGAACTATCGTGATTATTATTTTTATTCCATGTGCATGATGATTCGGTGCATGCGACTTGCCAGAGGTCTTACTCTCAGGCTGCCAAGAGTGTCGTCATGCATCTTGAGCGTGCTGACTCAAGTATAAAACTCGTTTGCTTTTGCATGCTTCATGCCGTGTAATAACCAGTAAGTAACCCTTGAATATGGATTCAATTACTGCGAGTTCTAAAACATATGGACATATATTAAGTTCTATTAGGGTGGTGTGCAAGCAACCTACTATTACAGTTATTATTTCAATTATCCCATGCGAGAAGCCGCATGATATATTTTTCTGTAGAGTAGAGCACTGCTGGCATCATTAGTTTGCTATACTTTTGGCCAGAATATTGAAAGTCGGTCACTTGGTTCGCCCGTGGTCATGTAGAGAACTCCAGCGGACCGCAGAACGCCAAACTGGATGCGAATTACGAAAGGCATTGCTGTAAAGTTCTGAGTTAACTTGAGTGTATTCATGCTCATCTGAAAGCTGCGCCCACCAGAAGACCGCATTTTGAATCCAGAGTGACTGCGAAAACGGAAAGAAGAAGAAACGGCGGAAAGTGACTCCACCAACCATAGTTGTGCACTAACGATGGTAGTTTAAAGGTTTCAACGTTCAACTGTCGTCAATGCAGGTCGTACAGCTACTGTACGGCTACTGAACGGCTACTTGGGGCACTGAACGGCTACTTGGGCATCTCTATGTTTCGCTGAATCCCGATACGTCGCCTGAATGAACTGTGCCTGCTACTGACGACGTGATGGTTGCAGCTCTAGGGCCATTTAAGCAATGCAAGAAGTTCGATTTAAAATTACTCCCGCTTTCGCTAAAGTGAGCCCGTTGCAGTGTTTCAGTGCGGCAGCATTTATTCCTCAGACCACAGGTTAGTGGTGGTGATAGTGCTCACCTCGAACTAAGGTCAAGGTGAATGTACTAATGACTGAGGTCGTGGGCTCAAGCCCCGTAGCATTTTTGGAGCGCCTGAATAGAGACTAAGTTCTCTTACGGGCGCCATGTAAATGAATTATATTTACATATGTATTTTTTAATGGATTTATTCCGATCAAGATAAGCCTGCGAGTATTTTCCTAAGGCAGATAGCTTTATCTCGTTCTTTATTCAAAGAAAATTGGAAAGAAGTACTGAACACTTACATTCATTACGTCTGCTGTGCCGAGTTACCTGCGACCATTTCCTCCGCTCGATAACATAGGAATATAAAACCTCTCATAGCAACATATGCGTACGAATATTCCGTAAATACACTGTACTGTGTAGGAGGTATATACATATGTATATTGCTGTTTATTAAGACATGTGATACATTAAAATGCACTTGTTCATCATATCAAAGAACCGATGGCACCTTCTAAGTTTTTTCAATAATTTAAGCGTATGCAGAATGTTCATAAACAGTCTAAATATATATTCGGTTGGAAGTTTCAAAACTAAAAGTCCCAGAACAGAGTAAAAAGTTACTAACTTTACATTTTATGAACCGAAAGACTGTGAAAGAATGTAACAGAATTAAGACAACAAGGCATTAGTCCGACCGGCCTACTTTTCCAGCATCTAATTAAACGACCGATAACTTATCTGACGCTTTCAGCACCGAATTTCGTACATTGACAGACTCATTATCTCTTGTGGCTCATGTGCATGGCCCTACCCACATCAAGGGTCACACACTCGACCAAATTTTTCTCATATAACTGCACTTTGTCATCACCAGTTATCACCAAATCCTGCTTATCTGACCACATGCAGATCTCATTCAATCTACAGTGTGTGCCCACATTCTCCTCTAAAATAACCTGTGAATCGCGAAACCTCAAGACCCTTGATATCGATGCTGTCCGTGCGAGCATATCTGCTTCACCTTTGCTGCTCAGTCCTCCCTCCGATCTGTCATCACTGGTAGATTGCTACAACACGACACTAGCTGACACGCTCGACGAGTTTGCACCTTTGACAAAGCGCACTGTGCACCCCCGCCCAGACGGCCTATGGTTTACCACAGACATTAAACTAGCCAAGTCTACTAAACGAAAGCTTGAAAAGGCATACAAAAGATCCGGACTAACTGTCCATCGACAGGCATATGAAGACTACTGTAGGTCGTACCAATCGATCCTAGCAAAGGCTAAGTCTAGCTTCTATAGAAACATTGTTCAATCACAGATGCACAATCCAAAAATGCTGATGTCGACAATAAACCATCTCCTCAACCGTTCCCAGGTTAGCTCCTTACCTGATGATCCTTGTGATGATCTAGCCGATCGCTTCTCTCGATTCTTTGTGCAGAAGATAGACAAAATCAGGGAATCCATCCCTGCGATGACAACCTTCCCACTAGAATGCTGTTCCTCGGTTCCTGGCTGCGCCTCAATGTCTGCATTTAAACAGGTCACGAGTGACGTAGTCCTAAAGCTCGTATCTCAATCAAAGAAGACAACAAGTCCACTGGACCCTATTCCCACTGTCCTGCTCCTACGTTGCATTGATCTGCTGCTGCCATGCATAACCAACATCATTAATATGTCATTAGCCTCAGGTCAGGTCCCAGCACCTTTCAAAAAAGCTGTAGTCAGGCCACTTCTCAAGAAAGCTACACTAGACCAAGAGAACTTAAGCAACTACCGCCCAGTCTCCCTTCTACCATTCCTATCAAAGACACTGGAACGGGTCGTGGCAGACCAGCTGAACTCGTATATCGAAACCTCACACCTTGCTAGTAAGTTCCAGTCTGGCTTTAGAGCTAATCACTCCACAGAGTCAGCATTGCTTCGGGTATACAACGACCTACTTAGGAATGCAGACATGGGTAGAGTGTCTCTTCTTGTTTTGCTCGATCTTTCGGCAGCTTTTGATACCATCGATCACAAAGTACTTCTAGAGCGCCTCTCATCTCGCCTGGGCATCACTGGCACTGCTCTGCAGTGGTTCAGGTCCTATCTCAGTGGGAGACTCCAGAGTGTTAACGTGAATGGACAAAGATCATCTGAAGTACCTCTAAAATATGGAGTACCTCAGGGCTCTGTGCTAGGTCCGGTCCTTTTCACCGTTTATACTCTCCCTCTCGCTGATGTGATTGCCAAGCACAATCTAGGCTTTCACTTCTATGCGGATGACACTCAGTTGTACCTTTGCTTTGATCCCTCCCAGCCTTCGAGCACCTCAAATTCTCTCAACTCACTTGCTGCATGCATTGATGACATCCGATCATGGATGGCAGCAAATTTTCTAAAACTAAACGATGATAAAACTAACTTACTAGTTATGGGCAAACCTAGTGTTATTCAGAAATTGGAAAGGCTGACTTTCAAAATTGGCTCTGCCAGCATATCTCCAGTTGCATCAGCTCGAAATCTAGGTGTCATATTCCAAAGCGACCTCTCGTTAGACGACCACATCAGCTCCACAGTCAAATCAGCCTATTTTCAGCTTCATAACATTGCTAAAATTAGGGCTTGTTTAGATAAGGATACCACGTCCAAGTTGGTCCATGCATTCGTGACATCTCGTCTCGACTTCTGCAACTCACTGCTTACTGGCCTACCAGCATGTGCGATCAGGCGATTGCAGCTGGTGCAAAACTCTGCAGCTAGGCTTGTCTGTCGTGAGCGTCGCAGTTGCCACATTACTCCACTTCTCGCCGACCTGCACTGGTTACCAGTCAAGCAACGGATTGACTTCAAGGTTTTGTCGCTCACTTTTAGGTCTCTTCATTCTATGGCTCCAGCCTATCTTTCAGATACACTAACCCATCAGGCAAAGCATCGTACCACTCGCTTTTCGGAATCCAACAGTCTAGAAATACCTCGCACAAACCTTAAATCCTTTGGAGACCGTGCATTTAGCTCGTATGCTCCCACAGCCTGGAACTCCCTCCCGACCTGCATCAGAACATCCCCTGACCTGACCACATTTAAAAGAAACTTAAAAACATACCTATTTAGGACAGCATTTAGTGGGTCCTTGTGATTCGTCCTCGATGTGCTTATGCGTGCTGACACTGTTCATGCTGCCACTAACCACATTTGCATGCTGACCCAGTGCATGTAACCCCTAACCATGTTATTCTATTTGTTTGTTTTTCAAGCATGATTTTACTTACTATTCTATTGCGTATCACTTTGCAGCAAATGTAAAGCGCCTAGAAAGAGATTAAGTTCTCTGAGGGCGCTTTATCAAGTGCAATATTATTATTATTATTATATTGTTGGCTCAGATTACTTAATTATAAACATTTCTATCACAAGTCCTTTGTCATATATGGTCTTTTGCTACTGTTTAGTTTCACTCAGCCTGACAAAACCCAGACAGTTCCTAGAAGACCAAAAACGCTGTTCTAACCGAATCCACTTCTCAATAAAAAATAATTCATTAGTGTAGCCCTAAGATAAACTTAATCTCTGTACAGGCACTTCACATATGCCAAGGGGCTCGAGCCCAAAAACTCGGCCAGACCTTGGTCCCCGGGGCGAGCACCTTAGCCACTGGGCCAAAACAGCTCCGCAGTATTAACCTAATCCAGACCAATAAGCACGGGGCGACGGAATTTGAAATGATGTTCCCTCAAGGACCTGGGAAAGAGGCGACATACGAAGGACGACGAGAGATATAAGACAAGAAAGGCTACAGATCGAGGTAGCAGTAACAGCTAAAATAGGTAGAAAAAAATAAAACACTGCGGCTCAAGGACACTCCACGGTAAATTATCTAAGCTGATAGTTCAAATGTTCTGATGGTTCGATAGCTCGATAGTAGCTGATTGTTCAAATATACACAAGACGATGCAAAAGAGAGCTGAAGGCTGAACGCGAGATTTAAAGAGGACAAAGCCAAATTTTGCTCAGTTTAAAAGCTTCCTACCTGGAGAGATAACTCCAAGCTTTACCGGAGGATCGCCTGGTTTCTTTTCAATCCACACTACCGACCGATTGCTACTGTGGACTGCGTCGGCGTTAGACTCCGAGTTTGTCGTCATGTCAAACCACTGCTGCGGGTTAATTCCTGGAGCCAGCTTATCAGCGTCTGCCAGCTTGTCGCAGTGCAGCCTTAACTTCTGCAGCTGCTTGCTATTCGACTCACACTCGTCCGACGCCTTCTGCCTTGTCACTGCGGGGTCACTTTCTTCAAATAAGAAGGAGCAGCCTACGAGATTCAACCTCTGGTCTGCATTCATGTATTTTTCGTGCTGGTCAGAGGTGTCACTGATGGCTGAAGTAATTGAGCCGGAAGGGGTAGATCGAAGCGGCAACATTTGAATTGCCGTACTGGCTGACGCAGCGTCTAGAACGTCACAGCGAACGAAAGAAAAAGAGAGCAGCATTTAAAAATTTAAATAAAACAATAGTAGGTGAGAATATATTCAAGCAATGTTCTAGGAAGGGAAGCTACGAATTACATTGACAATTTTTTCTGCTTGCAATGCGAAAGCGATCGAATCTTTCGGTGATTACAGGAGTGTAAAAAAAGGTGGAACGGAAAATGCGTTATTAAGCTGCCGCTGACGATCTGCGTTTAATGTCAATCTGGTATTACCATCAAATCAATTTCAGAGTAATTTAGGAGTCCAAAGACAGTGAAAAGAAAGCGAAAAATAAGAGTGCACGCGTCAGCCGGAAAAGATTAATTTTTATCTACCGATAATCTTGTCGGCATATATTCTTTACGTATATACATTTTTTCATTTCATAACTTTTATAAAGTATTTTCTTTTACAAGACTTTTTGGTTGATTGAGCCTCTAAACAGCTACGGCATTTACCAGCATTTATGTGCAAGGAAGGTTTTAATTATTGTCGTTCTTGCTGATTGCATAGTTGATCTTACATAATCAAAATAAAATGCAAGAAAGAAATGTGACTGGAATTTTTTGTATCTGAGAAACATTAAAAATAAAGAATATTCATGACTTAAAATTGTTGATATAATGCACAAATATATAAAAACACGTTTTACTCATTTTGCCGTATCTTTACATCTGAAGCTCAGACGTAGTATACAAATCAATGAATTATGGCATTAAATATCAATACGAAATGTGACGACATTATGTGTCAAAGGGTTAGCTACAGATCAGGGTTAAACAAATTCCACTGTGGAATTTCAAAAGCAAAAGCTTTATGCCAAAAACCCAAAAGAGGGGGAATGAATAAGCTTTCTCTTGACTGTTCCTGCCTTACCTCCTGACAAACTCACCAGCTCAGAAGGAATGAGCGCGAGGTCTCGCAGCTCCCATTTATACAAATGTAGACATACAATGTTATCACAATGTCACGAAGAGTAATTCAATTGCAAATTTGTGAGCCAAAATAGGACTTACTTCCCGATACGACGCCTCAGCCAGCAATTATTCAATTCAGTCTCGAGTAGCATTTGGAAACCGAGCTATGTATAGTAGCGCTCAGCGGCTGTTGATTCCCGTTAATGGTTCCTCAGACGAATGTTATTAAAGAAAATTCCCCAATTTTTAAATGCATAAATTAAGGTAGCGTTCAAACTGTCCAACACTGATGAAGTTTAACAGTGCAAAAGTGAACGAAAGAATGATCCTCGCGATGAACTCACACAAAGTGGGTGCCAAACTCATTCAGCAAGGAATGAATTCAGGCGGTGTGCTATGAAATCAAAATGTTGAAATCGAGCCTAGTGATGCACTCGGACAACGTTCGATGAAGTCAGCTGGTGTGATAGCCGTAGACTCGGGGGGATCAACTCCAAGGTCGCGTCCGAAGTTGATTCTACCATACTAATCTGCCCAAAGTTAACAAGCTTTGGCGCTCTTGCGAGCATATCGAGAATAGCTCAAATATTTTACGGCATTTTGGCTTTGGTTAGCATGTTAGGAATGCCGTGAACAGTCTGTCACGGCGGAATCATAAAAAAAAATATATCACGGTCAAAGTGATGGAATCACCTTGCACACATTAAGGTGAAAATTGCCGATTAACAAAGGCGATGTGATTTATTGCTTAACAAAACTAAGGATTTGAATAGAAAATAATCGAGCTTTAAAGCTGCACACAGTAGGCATTGCGGGAAATGGTGAGTGAGTGAGAGAGACAAAACACAGAGTTTCCTTCAAAGCAGCTATAATTGTTCTTGGGTCACGCATTCCGCTAGCTAAAAAAGAAAAGAAACGTAGAGTAGCTTTTCTAGGTGACATAGGGAAGCGCACGGATGTTTTACGTCAGTATAAAGGCGCATATGAATGATCACCGACTACATCACTTTTGATAATTTTAGTGCATTTAGCTCGACGCTTTCGAGCTTGGATAATTATAGGGTAACTGTAGAATGGCAGCGTTCTCTATGAGAGAACATTTTTCTGTACGGCAAGTTATGAGCATGCTATTATTGGGTTCCAGATCCGTTTGTTCAAGCAATTGAGCTGGCCAGCCCAAGTGCTGTTCCATTTATCGTGCCAGGCCTGATATAATAAAAAATATAATTAATTTCTATAGCGCCCTAAGATAACTTAATCTCCATTCAGGCGCTTCACATATGCCTCCGGGCTCGAGCCCACGACCTTAGTAGGGGCGAGCACCTTAACCGCTGGATCAAACCGGATCGGCCTTAAACCGCTTTCTAGCACTAGAAAGTCTTCACTCCAAATTCGTTAGAGCGAATCTAGTCTCTCAGTAGTCCATTTACCATTGGCTTTAGATTTTCAAAAATAGCATGCCTGTCCCATCGAGAAAGTAACCGAAGTCAAGCAAAGAACAATTTTGGCTGAGGCATTGCACTGGTTTTGCCGCTATTTGAGTAGTAGTTTCCCTCCATTTATCGCAATACGCGGCCATGCACCGCTGCCGGAACTTTGGAGAGTTTAATTAAGGACACGCCCACTTTCTCGCGGCCCATTTCTGAACTCTCGTTAAGTCGCAATCGTATGGACAATGTAAGCATATTCAAAATTCATCGACTATTTCTGACAGTCCTAGGGGCAGACTTATTTGTCAGTCTGAGCAGTACCGCTGAGCGACACACCGCCTGTCTCAGAGCACTTTATTCACAAAAGACGTCAGCCCAGCCCAAACTGAGAACTTCAGAAAGCACTGGCGACGAGGAATACTCGCCGTCTCTTATACCCGCCGTCCCCGGCTAGCCTTGCTATTACGTGCACGCGCGTTGTTCGGCATCGCCGAGCAATTGGCCGCGCCCACACCACCCGGCGGTCGACCGCAGCTTAGGTAGAGATGCCTCACCTGTTCACGTGACCACAGCTCAGGTAGAGATGCCTCACCTGTTCACGTGACCACAGCTCAGGTAGAGATGCCTCACCTGTTCACGTGACCGCAGCTCAGGTAGAGACGCCTCAAGTTCCCGAGTGACCGCAGCTCAGGTAGATAAATCCTCCTCGACGGATGTCCCGCGTGCCGCACGTTGATTTGCTGCTCGCTAGCCAAGTGTTATCGATCGCGAGCCGCTGTCCGCGCCGGAAGCCGCTCAACAGCAGGCGTCTGCTGCTTACGAAGCCGGAAGCCGCCTCGAAAGGCTCGACTCGTCGCATCAAGCCAATCCTGTCACGCATCCTCTCACGCTCGCAAGGTTTGTGTTCTCACTAAGCGCATCTGTGTGAGTTGAAATTGCCGCGGTGTTGCGGTTGCTAGCGTATTCGGCTCGCCAATGGGATCCTAGTCCGCTGATCGGATTGACTTGCAGGATAGGAGCGTATTCTACATTCAATGATCTTGCCGATCATTCCAAGGTGAAACCTCAAGAACAACATTGTTTCGAATAGCAAATTTTTATTTCGATCAACTACTCTGATTTGAGCCGGTCGAGTGATATGCTTTATTAATCGGCACGCAGGGAAGAGAAACAGTGCCGCGCAGGTCATTCAATGGATTCGATTCTAGTTGCGAAGATAGCCATCGTGGCAGCGGCCAGCACCATGAATAATGTTCGTCTAGGTTTCAATGCGATGGTGTTATTAGTTACCGCTCTCTACCGGATGACTTTTAGCGTGTGCGAAGGCTGAAATGGAAGCCCATGTGCGAGTTAAGCTATTTTTCATTTTGCAGTTGCTGTTCGATCTCATTTAGATTCAACATGGAAGGGATTGATGCAAGCACCAGATTTGCACGACATTCTGCATACATTTAACATAATTTTTCAGCGCACATATCGACAACAAAGAGTGCTCATACCGCTGTGACTTAATCACACGGACGCATCGCAAAGGAGCGCCCTTAGCTGGTTACAAATCAAGCAGTCTGTATAGCTCAAGGTTTTTGTCGTTCAATTTTAGATATCGTTCTTATCTTGCTCCGGCCTATTAAAAAACTATCAGAAAACATGTATTCACCCGGCTTCTTAGGCATCATGCACCCTACTGACTCATGTCTCTTGGCTCTGTCTCAAAAACCCACAAAAGCGTTTGGCAGCCAAGGCTTCAGGTCGTGCGTTTCCAAAGCCTTAATAATAATAATAATAATAATAATAATAATAACGCATTTGATATAGCGCCCTCAGAGAACTCAATCTCTTCCTAGGCGCTTTAAATTTGCTGCAAAGGAAGCACGATCGAGAAGCACTGAGCTAACTGTGGACTGATTTTGCGATCCCCTTACTTGACTTCAAAATAAACCCTAAAAATGACCTCCCATTCCAGAAAACTTGCTTCGGCCGCGTCTGTTGTGCTTCGCGTGTGCTTGCGAGTGTTTTCTTTACTCTGCATGTAATCGCAAGCCATTCGATTCGAGCTTCCTTTTGAGCGAATGCAAATTGCCCAAACAATATACTCGATTCTCCAAGGATGCAATTCGAACCTTCTTGTCAGTGTCATCATAAAAAAAAAGAGAAGGGAGCCGAAAGTTCCGGTTCAGAGAGTTGCGGCTGCTTGCGCTTTTCACTGAGTAGTAGGTCCCGACGAGAAATCGCCGAACGAACGATGAACAGCTGGATTCAAGTGAAGCAGCCGGTTCTGACAAGCCGCGTCGATGGTAAAAAGGCGTGTCCTTGCCCCCCCCCAGGGACGACAGCGCTCCACTGTGGCTTGTTCCAGTTACAGCCTATCTAAAGAGCTTAGAAAGAGATTAAACTCTCCGATAGTGCTTCAAAACACTTTTCCGTTGTGAGCAACAACGTTAATCTTGTGCAGCTGCGGCCGTCTACCGAATTGAAGCACAGGATCGAATGTGCCGCATTGTTTGAAGCTTCTGGTCAGCGACCCTCACATTGCGAACTCACATAACAAATATAAAATCTAACGTGTAACCAATCGATTTTAATTCGCAGTTAGAAAAAGATATTTGCATTACAATTATAATTAAGATCGGAGATTCTTCTTTCCAACCGGCAATTTACTTATCGTCGAGCTTCGAGATGTGGCTATCACGTGATACGCTTCACTCGTGGCTTCTGCCTGTGTTTTGGCCTTCAGAGTGCTTGTGGGATTGCGACGCAGCCAATATGTTGCTACGACACGTTGCTATCACGTGATACGCTGCACTCGTGGCTCCTGCCTGTGTTTTAGCCTTCAGTGTGCTTGTGGGATTGCAACGCAGCCAATATGTTGCTACGTATAATTGTGACGGTGTCATTAAATGGCTAAAACCTCCAATCAACTAAAGAGGTCTATGGAAGCTTGCGCTCATACTGGCGGCAGCTAGTCTGAAAACTGTTGTTTAGATGGCCCGAATTCTGATGGCGGAACAGTGCAGACGGCTACTTTAATGACTACGCTTAATTTGATATAGTCAAAAGATATAATAAAAAAGTTTTAGCTCCAAAGAACATGCTTTCATATTCCACGGCAAGGTATTTTTTGAGCTAAGTAGGGAATTGAGCTGTTCTCCTATCGTGATTTGGTTTGACTCAAAGGGTCAGATGCTCGACCGTAGCGACTGTGGTCGTGGGCTCAAGCCATGATGGAGTATGCAATGTGCAGACAGAAATTAATTTCTCTTAAGGGTACTACACAATTGAATGAATGATATACTTGTATTTATTTGAACTGTTGTGTTTGTGGGTGTGGATCTTGCTGAATAGCAAACGACTTTCTAGAACGGTGGTAATAAACCAATACTCGACTACGCTGAATTATTAACTCGCCTGCAGACGTTAACTAGAGCAGGAATGGCGTATATTCCGAAAATCAGGAATGCTGCACTGCGACTGGCTAGCGTCTTGGCTCGTTCGTAGCAGTAGAAGCCCAGCTCGATGCGTACTTGGCCAAGGTCGGGGCCCAGCGTAGAACGGGCGCAGCACGAATCTTAGGCAACAGCACTGCCATTGGCTGGGATACACATTGCCGCGTAGCGATAGCTACATTCCTCCCTGCCGACTAGCTCAAGCGGAGAATTCTATATTAAGCCACGAACGGCAGCGCGCTGGCTGGCGTTCATGACCTGCAGCGACTGGCTTCACGCTTGGCAGCCCCGGTTTCAGAAAACGATTGCTATTCAGCGGCACGTCTATCATTAACCCCGTCATTCTTCAAGGCTGGCAGTCAAAGCCGCTCAGCCGTGTCGCATTACTACAGATGACGAGATGTGGAAATATGCCTGATGCGCAATACTAGCGCTTAAAGAGGATAGAGAGCGAGGAGGCTGGTTTGTAGAAAGGGCCGAGTTTACATGTGAACGCCAGTTCGAGAAACCGTTCAAAAGTGAGACAAACCTGGAAAACTCGTGCGAAGAGATGCCTTAATTCGAGCGCGACAATGCGTTTTCCAAGTGCGTAAGCCTGACTCGCCCACTCACAGGAGGACGCCTGACGCACGTAGGCGAGCGACTCGCCATCAAGTCGCAGCAAGTAGCAAATGGCAATGCCATTTACGCCTCATACGAAATGGCAAGGTTTCGGCTCCACTGTAGCGCTGTCACCACAGGCTGAATCTAAATATGATCTAAATCAAGCTAAAAGCTCTGTCAATGTATCTAGCAGCTTTCTGACCGACAGACTAGCTTGCTGTTTGCTAGTGTAGCTAATACAATAATGTCGGACGTGACGTCAACAAGTCTATTCACTCTGCATCTAGTCTCACGTAGGTGCCAAGGCTTTTTAAGCGCCACGATGTTTGCTGCTTGTCTGTGAAGTTTAATGTACGCACAGCCCCAGCGTTTTAGTATAGTCTTACAAGACGAGCTGCATCAAGAAATCTTTTGGATCAACCGACGGCCATTTTGATTGACATTTCAATGTATTGTTTACTTTTAAAAAGTTGCTAAGGAAAAGAAAGATAGCTAGGCCTTAAGGATCTGCCATTTCAATTCTCTGGTCCAAGTCATCTCCCACCACTCTCTGTCTCTGTCTCTGTGTGTGTGTGTATCTTTCGACTACACGCCAATCTCTCTCAGTTTATATTCCTGCCTCCCCCACCGTTACGGCAACTTAAGCAACTGAATGCCAATCCCCCTATGCAAGTTGAGTACGGCACCGTAACTGTCGTATGGAACGCTGACCCGTGTTGGCATGTCTTTCTTAATTTATTAATCTCCATTGAAAAGATTTAAGATGTACTGTGCTGTCTGATCAGTCTCAGACCACAGGCTTGAACTTGAGGAGTTGGAACCGGTGGCTAGAAGTCAGGCAACGTTGCGGTAAAAGGCTTTAGATGTGCGTGAGCGCGTCCGTTAAGCAATCAGGAACTCAAATACTTGGAAGTACTTTCAAGAGTTAATAAACCCACCCCACCCGCCATATAAAAAGGTTTAATATTACGGAGGCGGATGGACAGACATGCGGCGAAACGGGAAAATAAATAGTGAAATAGGTTGAGATAGAGAGACAGAGAGAGAGAGGTAGGCGAGAGATGGGGCGAGAGATGGGGCGAGAGAGAAAGAGACCGAAGATACGTATGGGAAGAGGACTGAAAGAGAGGTTCGAAAGAGAGATAACGAAGTGGATAGAAAGTGTGAGAGAGTGGGCGAAAGAAGATATGAGTGAGCAGATAAGTGAAACGCAGAGAATGCGAGAGAGCATCTGAGAAGATGGAGGTGTTAAGTGAGACAGAGTCAGAGCTAGAAACAAAGTAGGAAAAAAAAACAAAATGCTATGAATTTTGTGAGGAAGGAACTCATACAGGATTTGAGATTGCGAATAGCTTACAGCTGCCAGACTGGTCAAATAAGCTTAGTTATTTAAGGTGAGAATAATTCTACGTGTACAACGGTATTAATAAACCATTAGTAGCTGCTTATGAGAGCTAAGTCAGTCAGGGAAAATCGCCTAACGATGAGTGACATTGTAACACACACACACACACACACACACACACACACACACACACACACACACACACACACACACACACACACACACACACACACACACATATATATATATACATTAGTCGGCGGTGCCCTGTCCTGCCGAGGTCGTGGGTTCTACCCTGGCCTCCGTTTAAGGAACAGTGAAGAATCGGCTTCCGAGCTTCCGGTAATGGCGTTGGAGACGCAGAGAGAGCAGCCTCAATTTAATTTTCTCCGCTCGCGGGATGCCGACGTCCGCTAGGCTTCCGCTTAATTGTTTGGCCCCCAGTGGCTAAGATTCCCAGCCACAAAGAATCTCACAGCTGCCGACCAGAAGCCAGCTGTCAAAAAAGACCGGAAAATTGCTGCATATTTATCGTTCTTGTTCCGGGCCGCCACCATCTGAGCATCCTCGCTGCCGTCTAACGGCATCGTCGCATCAATAATATTATTATAACAATAAACTTAATAAAGCGCTCTCAGAGAACTCAATCTCTTTCTAGGCACCATCCATTTGCTGCAAAGTAAACACGATCGAATGTTAAGTGGTAGCATGCTTGATAAATAACAGCAATAACATGGTTAGGGATGACATGCACAGGGTAAGCACTCAAGTGTGGTTAGTGGCAGCGTGCACAGTGTCAGCACGCATAAGCGCATACAGATCAAATAACAGGGACCCACTAAATGCTGTCATAAATAGGTGCGTTTTTAATTTCTTTTCAAATTTGGTCAAGGCGGGAGATATGGTGTCGCAAGTCGGAAGTGAATTCCATGCTTTATGTGCATTCAAAATAATGACACGGCCTCCAAAGGATTTGAAGTTTGCACAAGGTATTGGTAAACAGCTATATTCAAAAAAGCTGGTGGTGACATGCATAGCCTGGTGGGGTAGTAAATCTAATAGGTAAGCTCGAGCCAAAGAATGAAGGGACCTAAAAGTGAGCGAAAATACCTTGAAGTTGATCCAATGCTTGACTGGTGGCCAGTGCAGGTCGGCGAGAAGTGATGTGGTGTGGCAACTGCGACGCTCACGACAGACAAGCCTAGCTGCATAGTTTTGCACCAGCTGTAAGCGCCTGATTGCACATGCCAGTAGACCCGCAAACAGTGAGTTACAGGAGCCAAGACGGCATGTCACATATGCATGGACCAACTTAAATTAGTTATCCCTGTATAAGTAAGCCCGAATTTTAGCAATGACGTGTAGCTGAAGGCAGGCAGACCTGGCTGTGAGGCTGATATGGTCGTCGAACGAAATGTCACTTTGGAACATGACAATTAGACTTCGTGCAGATTCAATCGGAGATATGCTGGCAGAGCTGATTTGAAGCATAAGCCATTCCAGTTTCCGAGCCACACTTGGTTCACTCATAATTATTAAGTTAGTTTTATTATCATTCAATTTAAGAAAATTTGCCTGACTTCTAGCCACTCGTACAAATTCCTCAAGTTCAAAACTGTGATCTGAGACTGATCAGAAAGCACAGTACATATCAAATATTTATAATATATAATGTATATTCACAAAATAAAAAGAAATGCTAACATGGGTAAGTGTCCTATAGGACAGTTATGGTGCCGTGCTCAGCTGTGCACAGTTGGCTTGGTATTCCGTCATTTAAGATGTCGTAAAGGCGGGGGGGGGGAATGGCAGGAATATAAACCGAGAGAGGTTGGCGTGCAGTCGGAAGATACAAAGAGAGACAGAGAGAAAGTGACAGAGACAGAGGCAGACAGAGAGAAAGTGACAGAGAAAGTGACAGAGACAGCGAGAGAGACAGAGAGAAAGTGACAGAGACAGAGGCAGACAGAGAGAGAGAGAGAGAGAGAGAGAGAGAGAGAGAGAGAGAGAGAGAGAGAGAGAGAGAGAGAGAGAGAGAGAGAGAGAGAGAGAGAGAGAGAGAGAGAGAGAGAGAGAGAGAGAGAGAGAGAGAGAGAGAGAGAAAGTGACAGAGACAGAGAGAGAGACAGAGAGAAAGTGACAGAGACACAGAGAGAGAGAGACAGAGAGAAAGTGACAGAGACAGAGGCAGAGAGAGAGAGGGAGAGAGAGAGAGAGAGAGAGAGAGAGAGAGAGAGGAGATTACTTGAGAAAGACGTTAAGATGGCTGATCCTTAAGGGGAAATGTCGAGAAAATACTTTATGAGTTCCTCCGACAATCGAATGTGTGTTTAGGGTAACTTTCGAAAGACAAACATGTTAGAATACGCAACGACAACTACTTTCCTACTGCCGACTGTGGCACATCCTTTTCAGCGGTCCTGAGCTGCTACTTCTATGCTACTCACTACATCAACTGCTCTCCTGACTCTTCTATGCTTCCCACTTTCTCTTTGTTGCGTGAGACGAAGTCTGTTGGCTACCGAATGCGTACCGAAAGCCGCTTAGGCTGTGAGTGCGCTATACAAAACTCTCCTGCGTAACACCCACACGGTCTTTCTGAATTTTGTTGAGTTACAGACGGAGATACATTACATTAAATAGAACTGGAATAGGAAATTCTGAGGAATTTCTCAAGAAAGAAAAAATGGTCATGCTCACCGAGTCTAATTCGGATGTAAACCGGAAAGAACAAATCTAAAAATAAAAATTTACCGATGTCTGCATCATATGCGACTTGTATCCCAACTTGGCAAACCTTGTTGAATCGTAATACATGCTTGAAGCTTTTTGAGGTGCATTCTTTGGATTTGTATGCCGCTTCATTTCCAGGGTCGGTTGGTGACTTATAAATTCCATAACTCGGCTAATACTTTCCTTATCGGAATGAAATTTGAAATGGTAGTCTGGAAATTTCAGATTTTGGATAGATACATTTTGTTCTGTACGTCATCAAACGTCTGGGAGCTTCATTTTTCGTAGTCGTTGACATATAGAGCAAACTGTATCCACCCTGCTTCATCTGGCGATACTAGTACTCTCTAAGAGTGAGTACTTTTGTTTCAGATGCAAGTCATAGTCCTGGGTGAACGTGCTGGATTTAACGAAAGCTATGATCGACAAGTAATTCACTCGGGCGTGTCTGAGTTGACGCTTGCATTCATTCACTCTCATCACACCGATCCGCATTGCGAATACACATCGAAGAATTCGCCATTATTTGAAAATGACAGTGCTAATTATAAGGATGGCATAGGTGCGAGTTAAACCTGAACACTAAAGTTTCTTCTGTTTAAGGCGTGCTGGATTTAAACTGCGGGCCACTTCGCTGACTAAAAGTAAGTCGCGAGCCGCACGGTGTATTACAGCTCCCCAATGCTCGCGCATACGCAGGAAATTGCTCGAATGGCTCGAAGGGCAAGCGAAATGCACGATAGAAAAGCTAATCGATAAGCCGCTCCTATTTTATACGGTAAGTGGCGTATTTGTAAAATTTTCATGTAAATTTAAATGTAATTATTATTTGTGCAAAAGGCTGCTAGCAGTGCCGGTCTTTGCCGACGCGCGACGAATACTGCTGAATCCCCTTGAACCGGCGGAGCGCGGCTAGCGACGCGAAGGCGCAGCGCCGATGCCGATGGGACGGCGACAGCGGCGGGACCTGGTAGGAACAAAGAGCTCGCCGCCTTAGCAATGCAGCAAGTGCATATCCATAGCGCAGGCAGGCCTTACTTAGCGAGCGACGGAGCGCTGCAGACTTGCGGCGCTCCGTCACGGCGTACGACAGCACGGCGCCCGGAGCGCCGCCGAAGCGCCCACCGGCGAAAAACCCCGGGTGCCGCTCCTTTCGCGCTGCACCCGAGGCAGTCCAGGAGCCAAGGCTCTCGCTCTTCTCGCCCTCGAGTTCGCGGGCTCGAATCTTACTGTGCACGATCCTGTATTGCCAACTGCAAGCGGCGGCGATAGTCGTCAAGGCTCATCGGCTGCCATTCAAAAGAGGCTGTTAAATCAGCGAAAACAGACTGCTTCTTAATGCTCGACAGGCTGACCTAGCGCACGACCTCGGCGTCTATGCCGCCTAACAGTGGACTATTGCGTAGCCGGTTGTAAGACGTCATAATTCAGGAGCCACAAGTAGTGTTTCGGCAGTCGCAAGCTGGCTGATCGAGCATGCCGCTGCTGCCGACACGCCGGCTCGCACTGAAGTGGAGGTCGCTCTTTTGTTCGGGCTCGCTCGAACGCGCCTGCGCCGCAGTGAGGTCCGCTTGGGTGGGCGGACCCTTGGACAACGTGAGACAAACAAGCCGCTGAGCTACCTACCTGCCCTCTCGTAGCTCCTTACAAGGTCAGGTCATTGGGCGACCGCAAACCGCGAGGTGTCGTTGCAATCGGTCCTGAGCTCGGCAGACAGACGTGGGACGGTCGCCATTGGAAGACAGCTGACGGGTGCGCACAAGCCTGAGGTGGGAGCCCGTATTCGCGTTCTGCCAGCTAGTTCGAGCCGAGCGCGACCACCGAGCCCGAAGAACGAGAGGCTATTTCCTTGCATGCGGAGCGATATCGCCATGCTTCCATACGGGTGCAGGCTCTCAGAATTGGAGTTTACCGCGTAAAAATGCAGCCGTCGCCATTTTTTCTCGGATTTATTGCTGAATGCTGACGCATTTGCATGTCACCGCAGATGGCAGAGAAGTCGATCGCAGCATCAGAGACGGGCGCCGTGCACAAGCCCAAAGTGGCGCTGATCGTGTATGCTCATCCGGAGCCAAAGTCATTCACTGGAGCACTAAAGGACGCTGCAGAGCAAGTGCTCAAGTCGGAGGGATACGTCGTCGAAATTTCCGACTTGTATGCTATGAAGTTCAACCCAGTCTCTGACAGGCATGATGTTACAGGTACTGAGCTTTGCAGAGCTGAATACATCACTCAGACTGGGTATTAATAATGAGAATATTTGCATGGGCCCTAGGATAACTATACCTCTTTTTGGGCACTTTGCGTGAGCTAGGAAGGGAGCACATCACTGCCGTTTTGATCGCAACTTTATACTTCCCAGCAGTCTAAGAAGGCAATAGGCAATCTTGAGCCGCTTACCTACGGTTCTCCTTCTGAGGTGCACTACATAACTAACGCAGCCAGTCAGTCATTAACCGTAGGTTATGTACCAGCCTCGTTCAAAGATGCTTGTGTAGTACAACTTTTAACGGTAATATGATGGTGCAAATGAGTTGACAATAAATAGACAGAGATAACTTAAGTAAACTCTTTCCACTAGCCCTACGTACTTAGGGAATTCAGACTTGGGAAGAGTATCGCTGCTTGTTTTGCACGATCTTTTGGCACCTTTTGACACTATCGATCACCGAGTCCTTGTTGAACGCCTCTCATTTCGCCTGGAAATTACTGGCACTGCATTGCAATAGTTCAGGTCCTATCTCAGTGAGAGTCTCCTGAGTATTGATGTGAATGAAAAAGATCATCCGAAGATGGAGTACCTCAGTGCTCGGGTTTGGTCCGGTTCTTTTCACGGTTTATACTCTTCCTCGTGCTGATGTGATTGCCAAGCACAATCAAGGCTTTCACCTGTATGGAGATGGCACTTAGTTGTGCCTTTGCCTCGATCCCTCCCAGCCCTCCAGCACGTCGAATTTTCTCAACTCCCTTGCTGCATGCATTGATGACATCCACACATAGATGGTAGCAAATTTTCTAAAACTAAACGATGATAAAAACTAACTTACTAGTCATGGGCAAGCCCAGTGTGATTCAGAAATTGGAAAGACTGACGCTCAAAATTGGCTCTGCCCGCATATCTCCTGTTGAATCAACTTGAAATCTGGGTGCCATGTTCCAAAAAGACATTTCACTAGACGACCAAATCAGATCCACAATCAAGTCAGCGTACTTTTAGCTACATACAATTGTTAAAATGTAGGCCTTTTTCAGATTGTTTTCAAAGCACCTAGAGAGAGATCGAGTTATCTGAGGGTGCTTTATCAAGTGTGTTATTTTAATAACAATTATTTTTAGGAGGCTTTATCAAGTTGTTATTATTATAATTATTATATTGCCATCCCACTCGAAGACAATGGAAGGAGGCAATGGCAGATTACTTTAATTCTTACTTCAAAACAGGCTAGTAATTTACAGTAAATCATTGGAGCTCATCGCTCCAGGGTATGCCTTGCTGGAAGATCTATGCAGGAATGGTCCCAAAGCCTGGATCTCACTTCCGACTGGCGTCACTGCATCCCTTGACTTGGCACTATTTACAAAGAAACTAAACGCATATATTTTGATCAAGCATTTAGTGGGTCAATGTGAATCATCCTTTACGTGCTTAAGCGCGCTTAACACTGTGCATGCTGCCACTAAGTAGCCGCATTTAGATGCTGACCCTGTGCATTTTACCTCTAACCATTGTTTGCTTGTTGTCATTCAGCATGCTACCACTATCCATTCGACCATGTTTCCTTTGCGGCATATGTATAGTGCCTAGAAAGAGATCAAGTTCTCTGAGGGCGTTAGGCAAATGCATTAATTTTATTTTTATTTTCAGAAATGCTAACTTAGGTAGAGTCTCCAATATTTCTGCTGGATCTCTCCGAAACTGTCAATGCAATTGATTGCCGTGCTTTGCTGAGCCCGGATGGCTAATTAGGTGAGGCGGTTGTTCTTAATGACATCGGTCCCGAAGTCGCTGGGTTCAAATTCTGGGGTGGGCGATCCCTTGTTGCCACTGCAAGCGGTTTTGATAGCCGTAAAGGCTCTTCTGTCACTATACAAAAAGGGTGTTAAATCAGCTAGCATTTTTATCGCCAAATCCTTGAGCGCATGTCGTCTCGCCTAAGCATCACAAGTACTGTATAGGCATGGTTTAGGTCCTATCCGAACGAGATATGTCAGAGTAGATTTATGTGGACGATCATCCAGTGAGCCTCACAAACTGGGTTGCCCGAAGATCCGCTTTTATATCTACTCTGTTTCGCAGTTTATACTAAACTCTTTCTGCGATTCAATCACCAAGCACAATCTGGCCTTTAATTTAATTAGACAAGGAGCGACAGGCTTGTGCTGTCTGCTTTGATCCGTGCCGTGCCATCCGGCACCTCAAACTCTCGGAGCCACCTAACGGCCTGAATTGCTTGCATTTCCACTTGAATGGCAGTAATCAAACTGAAATTAAATGGCAAGACAAAACCAACTTGCTAACTCTGGGAAAACCTAGTGCTACTCAGACACAGGAAAGCCACATCTCGAAATAGGCTCTAACTACAATACCACCTGGATTCACGGTATCCTCTGCCAAAATGACCTCGCCAGCTGAAAAAATCAGCTCCAATCTCAAGTCTGAAAGCAGCAATTAAGGCCAGCAAAGCAAAATACTTCCGTCGATCATTGCAAAAAGGTTGTATAATATGTGCAAAATCTCGGTTCTAATAAATTGGTCTCATAGGAACCGCCACCAAAAAGATTACCCGTCACTGTTACACGCCGCTTGTGTGTGTGCTATTCAGTATATGTGGGATTTTAATGGACTCACGGGTGACTTTTTTGAATAGCCCTTAGCTTCACAGTATTATTAAAATAGACGTTACAGCAATTTTTGAGAAACATACTAACTTCTAAAGTCAGTTATATGCTTTTCCTACCATTTAAAGTCAGTAATTCCTGTCTCCGTTCTACTCCGAATCATTTTGGTTTGGCTTAAATTTGTGTATTTAAAAAAAATGTTAAATTGTTTACTATTTTTGACGTTGATAGGTGAACTTCAAAATCCTAGCTACTTCTCTTTGGATAAAGAAAAGGCGGTGGCATTCGAGCAAAACCGAACGGCGCCGGATATTTTGGCAGAGATGGAAAAGCTACGACGAGCGGATCTCGTTATTTTTCAATTTCCTATTTACTGGATGTCTGTACCGGCTATATTAAAGGGCTGGTTTGACAGAGTCTTGGTCAGTGGCTTTGCCTTTGAATATGGCAAGTGGTTTAGCGGCGGGATGATGCAGGTGAGCATAGTAGCTGATGTTGGCGAGCATAGCTTAAAGGCGAATGTAATCTTGTGTTGCTCTGATGCACGATGTTTAATGAGCTATGCACGTGCTTTCGAAGGGTGGCAAGAACGGAGATGTATTATACAAGGGATGCTTAGTGCAGTAATAGTGATATCTTCATCATCATACAGCCATCTCGTGTACCTTTCGAATCCTTGTCTTTAGGAAGACCATTTTCCAAAAAAGTTATGAATTGGCTAAAAAGAAGGCGAGCAATAGCAAACTTTTATGCATGGAGACTCGCGAGGCAGTGCACACTTGGTTAACGGAGGTCAAAGATACTCGCTGGGAGATCGGACGGGCCCGTCGGAGGTCAGATGGATTTGCTAGCGGTCTTATGGACTCACAAGAGGTTAGATGGAGTCGTCGTCGGAGGTCGGATGGCTTGGCTCTGATGTCGTAAGTCTCGCTACTACTCCAGATGAAAGCACGGATGTTGTATATAATTAATTTGCATAGCGCCCAAAGAGAACTTAATCTCTATTCTGGTGCTTCACATATGCCTCCGGGATTGAGCCCACGACCTCAGCCTTGACCTTTGGTCGGGGACGAGCACCTTAACCGCTGCTGTTCTTGTTGGTCAGATCCGTTTCGCAGTCTGCGTTCCAAACTGCATCATCCAATCGCTCCTCACTCAAGCCTGCAGTGCGTCGCAGCACGACGGGGACAAGGAGTCGTTTTCGGAGCAGTAGACTACCGACCGCTGACTGGCTAGACGCCGAGTCTCGCGAAAGGTCAATTGAACTCTTCCCCAGCTGCATCGGCTACCCTCGTTTGGAACACATATTCCAGAAGAATCCAGGGGCAACTCCACGCTTCTTCTGCTGCAGGAGGCTGGCTCAGCCGATGGTTTTATTTAGTGCTTGCGTCTATTGAATCTGTTTTACGCTCATTCATCGTCCTTCTCTCGATTGTTGACCTTTTGTTGACGCTGCACAGCTAAAGCTGTTGATCGCCTAACCATTAACTAGTGAGAGCATGCTAGTCAGTGCTGCCTGCGAAGGCAACGGGCCTAGATATCACTGGCTTCGTTCGCATGGAAGAGTTCACGGGTGAGAGCTGGTAGCTGTGGCGTACCATAGCGAAGTTCTACTTCCTAGCGATTGAACGTTGGGGTGCAGTAAACGGTGACGGGAAACGGCAAATCAGTGTCACACCTTGTTGGAAAGAGTGACTGGAGAGAAAAAATGTGAAGAAGAGAACGATTAGCCAAAGCTCAAGTTTGGCGGCCATCGCAGAGCGAAGGCTTTTTTTCTCATTGTCACGGCTGTCGCAGACTCGCTACAAATCAGCATCGGTATCGGAGCAACGGCAACCACTTCCAATGCATGGCTGAATCTGGAGGAACCCCGGGTAAAGTCTGAAAAATCAGCTGATCCTGCATCAGCAGTTTGCATCGTTTCGAATGACCAGAGGCGAATCAATGCATTACTCAAAAGCGAAGTTAAAATTTAAATAATTGTAAACCATCAGCATGCTGCATAAGACAGCACAACCGGGAAGAACAGATAGCTTTCCGAAAGCCTAATGCTAACAGAAGTCTTATCTGCCTCTTATAACGGTCCTCAAAGAACGAAAGATTCGCTACTTGAATATGGTCTTATCGCAGAGCAGGATTTTGCATGAGCGTATGAGGCGGAAACATAAGGCTTTCCCTTGAATAGCACGTGAAGAAATGGCTCGTGCGGCCTCGAGTGAGGCAAGGAATGCCAGCAAAGCGGCTGCTCAAGGGAGCAGCAGACAAAAAAGTTCACTTGAAAGTGCCACCACTGTTACATAGTCGGTCGTATGGCCTCACGGTGCTTTTAAAGGAAGAGTGCTCGGAGTGCCAAGGCTGAGGCTGGCGTAGCCACTAGGGACTCAGTCTTTAAAGACTACTCGATTTCCCGACTGCCTACGTCATAACTGGACAGCCAGAACAGTTTACCAGCTTCGAGAAAAATTATGATCGGCGAAGCATGCGAAGCGAGCAGCATGGATCAGGCGCCGCTCGGTGCGTTCAGCTATAACCTTCCATTCTACTCTGGCAATGAATTGCACGAATCCAAACCGAGAGATGCTCTGCTAGCGCCAAAGCTTGGCAGAAATGTGCTTTTTCTTCTTTTAAGTCTTCTGCGACAATAGAAGTTGTAAGATACAGTTCACTGTAACGATGTGCCGATTATCGACCCAGGACCGACAGAAATGGCTGCTGCTGCCGTAAGACCGTGGGGACTGTGCTATCCACTCGGTATATCGGTGCGATAGCGAGTGGCATCGGCTGATCATGCATGTCAATTGGCTCTCTTCAGCTGCAACAGCAACGCTACGGCGGTATCTAAGGTGGGGCCTGGATAGGCTGAAGACCAAGATCGTGGTCGATTGACTAGATTCGGATGTTCGTAGCATTATTCATGCAGCAATGATGGTGAGATATCTTTAGGATGACTGACAGAAAAAGAGAACGAGAGAGAGAGAGAGAGAAAGCAGGAAGGGGATATAGGTATTAGGTACAGACAGGTAAATAGAGACGAGAAATATGTATACATGCTGGTTCATAAAGATGTGTCTGTATATAGATAATGTGCATATGTATATATACATACACACACACACACACACACACATATATATGTATATATATATATATATATATATCACACACAAACACACACATGCACACACACACACACATATATATATGTAGCCGTGCACGTTCATTCGTCCGTTTAATAAAATGCGGGCGTTGGCTGTGCTCGTTTCGTAGGGAAAAAGAGCTCTGCTCTCACTGACAACAGGATCTCCTGGATCTATGATGTCACCCGAAGGTCTACTAGGTGATATACATGTAACACTGTGGCCGTTGCAGGTAAGATAAGTAATGTATGCCTAACAGCCACGGCTAATTTATGTTCTATCGTGCTTGATCTGCACTGCTTTGTCCTTAGCCAAATCAGGCGTTGCGGAACGCAGGAGTAAAATCAAGTGACCTGTCCAATGCTCCAATCTCAGCCAGCAATAGGTACTGAATACAAAGAAGCAGATGTGACGTCGAACGGGTCGTGTATTTGTATGAGCAGCCTTTTCATAAGTTAAGATTGCTCAATGATGTCAGCCTGATGCATTCCAAAATGGCGAGGAAATATCGATGCAGAGGCAAAATTGCAGAGCATTTGGAGAAACAGACAACTGTGACAGTGCAAACTAAACTAGTGCTGCCGATGCTACTTCGGATTTAAGTCGCGTCTGGTAGCCTCAATAGAAACACATCAGCAGCGAGAAACACAGCAATAGAAAACTAGAGCAAATAAGTACTCATACAGAGGCTATGTCAGGCATGCTAACAATGGCGGGTATAATTGATCAAAATAGGATTCAGCTGTTGCGGCGTAATCCTTTGCAGCACATGTAAAGCGCCTAGAAAGAGATTGAGTTCTCCGAGGGTGCTATATAAAGTGTATTATTATATTTATTATTATTATTGCTAGTCACTAACGCAGCTTTAGAAACGGCAGGAACGTCCTAATGTACAGCAATAGACGGTAAAAGATTTTTCCACGCTTCATCGCGCCTCCGATTGCACTGCTCACTCTCGGCTGGTGCCGCTTTCGCTCTGAAAATGTGCGTCGGAGTACGAAAATTGTCATACTGACTAAATAATAAGGAAATAAATCATTGATTTGCATATAGCGCCCTAAGAGAACTTAATCTTTTTTCAGGCGCTTCCCATGTGCCACGGCGCTCTAGCCTGCGACCTTGACCGTCTAATTTGAAGTTCTGACCCACAAGGCCCTCGCACTGCTTTGGCTCCTTCACATGTAGCTGAAATGCTGCACCAGCTCCAGCCTTTTCTTGCCGTTAGGTCCTCAATGAACAATTCATAAGGTGTTATATTCCTACTGTTAAAGGCCTTTGGCAACAGCTTTTGCTCTGCTGGTCCTAGAATGTGGAACTCGCACGCACAATTTTCAAGCCATGACATCTATTCTTCAGCTGCCAGTTGTGGCGCATCTTTTTCAGCCGCCCTGACCGGCTACATCCGTGCATACGGCTACATCCATACATGATTATCGCGTTCTCTTTGTTGCGTTAGATGAAGCCGTTTGCTACCGAAGGTGAACCGAAAGCCGTCTTGGTTTTCAGTGCGGTGTAGAACTTTCTCCCGCATATCACAACATAGTCTTTACGGTTTTGTGGAGTTACAGGCGGAGACGCATAATTTTTAC